>OX352774.1:0-1200000 GCA_947095535.1 Poecilobothrus nobilitatus | reverse complement strand
ATAAGGTGGGGTGTCATAAAGCCTTATTTGAGTGAGACATAAAGGCATATTGTTTTATAAAAATTTGAGACATAAAACCATATTATGTATTTTATTTTATCTTAATTTTGTTTTCTTCTTTAATTTTAATAATCAAATAACATTCAATAATTGTTTCCAACAATTTACAATTTAATAAATGAAATGCCAAATGATCATCCAAGAAAATATTTAATTTACTTTTTCAATTGCTCCTTGTGGTAATATATGCAAATTCTAAATAGTACACATTTCTTAAGTAACTTGCATACTATCATTTCATTTATCATTTCAGTCCAAGACTGTCATTTAAACTGATAGTGTATTGCGTGGAATGAAAGAATGGCATTTTACATGATGGAATATCAAAATTTTTTGATTTGGACTGACAGTTTTGGTAGGAATGACATTTTAAATGATGTTGTATATGTAAAATTCCATAATTTATCATTTTTCATACTACGTATAGAAATAGTCGGTTATGTCGGTTATGTTTAATTTAAGTATGTTGGAATGAAAATAGAAAGCATTTTATTTTCTATTTTTAGGTATTTTAATTTCACATAATAATTAAAGGTATAATAATTTAAGGTAAATTTAATTTCTGGCTGGCATGGTTGAGTATGTTTAGGTAGTAAGAAGAATATTTTTTCTAATGAAAATAGAAAAGAAACTAGGGGCCCCTGTTAATGTGTAGTCAAATCTATGTTGAATCCCAACCCAATTCATATAATACACAGTTGCAGTTTAGAAAAATAGAATTTATGGAAAAAGTACAATCCGTAAAAAATCAGAAACCAAAACCAAATTCGTTAAAACACTAACTGAAATTATTTTTAAAATAACGCCAAAACGGAATTAAATTGTATAAAGAGCCTGTAGTTGGTGTATGTACCATATATTTAGATTATTTGGTATTGTGAGCGAGGACTATTATGTCTATTTATTTATCGAGTTCGAAATAAATGTTTTAAAGGTACGTGGGGAAAACAGAATAGGTATCCGTAAAACATTCGTAAAATGCACAAACAAAGTTTGGAGCAAAATTCAGTTCAATTTTTGTATAGGCCACGTTGTCTGTAAAAATATTGCCGTTGTTCGTATTTAACAAACCTTGCCCTAATGTAAAAAATTTAAAATCTGAAAAGATCGTATATTTGGCGTACAAGATTTAGATTGTACATGGTACAGAGGGCTAGAAAACTGTATAAATATTACCACAATTGTAGAAATGGTAACCCATAAAATTGACATACAAAATATTTAAAAATAAAAAATTATTCAAATTTAATTTTGGTTGTAAGAACTGCTGTATACTAAAATTTAAGTTCTTATATGAGAAGAAATTGAATTAAAAAAGAATACAATTAGAAAAGATTTCTAATCGATTCAAATAATACACAAACATTCATATATAAATACAACAATTTAATAGAAAAGTACAAAACCAAAACAATTATATATTTGAATTTTAAAGAGACCCGCTGATCATACATAAGTACATACTTAGATACATATTGATTATTAATATCAGATCAATATCATTCATATTTATTTAAAATTTCAATAAATATTGTGATAAATGATGATTTTTATCAATTTGTAAATTTTTTTTCTTTATACATCCATAAGTTAAAGTACATTACATCCATACAGCCAAAGTTTAGGCGTTGAGGTCGAGTCGAGTCGACTCGAGACTCGAGACTTGAGAGAAAAAAAAAATAATACACAATTTTAA
This sequence comes from Poecilobothrus nobilitatus, assembly GCA_947095535.1. Lineage (NCBI taxonomy): Eukaryota > Metazoa > Arthropoda > Insecta > Diptera > Dolichopodidae > Poecilobothrus > Poecilobothrus nobilitatus. The sequence goes on along the minus strand of OX352774.1, from coordinate 1,198,244 downwards.
AGAGAGAATGTCTCTTATAATTTTGTGTTTTTTTTTTGTTATTCTGTTGTGTACGTTTGTTACTACTACCGACTACGTAGGCACCATACTACTGTAATGTAAATATGAAATGTGTTTTTTATGTTTTAATATTAATATTATGTATAGTTTTATAGTAGAAAAAGCTTAAAAAATATGTAGTTACTGATGTTCAAAGCTTGAAACGGAATTCATAATACGTAGTGTGTGGTTGAAAACTACTAAATTATAATTATAGATATTGTTGTAAATTTATTTAGGTAATAAGAAGAATTATGATATATGATAAGAAGTTAGTTATGATATATATGATAAGAAGTTAGTTATGATATTTAGGAACCAAAATAAATTGAATAAATGAATTCAGGTAAATTTAATTGGTATAAATACCACCAATTTTTAAAAAAATTAGTTACTAATATTTGAAAACTGATAAAAGTAATTTCATTTTCATTTCGGAATCTATTCCGAAATGATAATGAAAATATCGGAAAGACAAAAGCTACAGGAAGATATTCGCAATAAATTTGAATCAATAATATTTAACAAACCCTATACGGAAGTACATAAACAACATTACTTGAAGAGAGATATATATGTTAGAAGAGGCTTTTAACTAAAATTATAAACCAGAGGAAATTAAAAATATTGTTTTTAAATATAAGGGCGTTGTTCCAGCAATATGAGGAAGCAACAGAAAATATAATAACTTTATACGACAAAATGCGCAAAATTGAATATGAAATGCTGGGAAGTTTAGATTTAATTAAATTAATATTAAAAACTTATGAATTAAAAATCAAAAATTAAATTCATATGTTTTATTTATAATGACTTCTATAGGTCCTACTTGGTGGTTTTAGAATTTTTAGATTTTAAGTTATTATTTAAAAAAAATTTAACACTAAAATAATTTGTTGTTAAATTTCCATCAAATAACTATCCCATATAAATTTAGCAAACATTTTTTTTATTTTTCTTCAGCTATGTTTACTACTTGAATTTTTAAAATGTAATAGACAGAAAAACAAAAAAAAATTGAAGAATGACAGTTTTTTTTTATAGTGTGTGTGTTCTCATCAGTTCAAATGACAGTCTTGGGGATGATAGAAAAAATAAAATAATAAATGAAATGATAGTGTGCACTTTACTTTATGCAGAATACGTATGTATGTACATACATATATAAAACTTTAAAAACTTAATAAAAATTATAGATACCCAGAGTCCAGGCAATACTGTTTACATATATTTATAAAGGCGGTCCGCGCCATCCGAATCGTATGTGCGTACGCGTGCAGTTACTCATACCCCTCCGTCCTCCGTTTAAATGCTCACAATACGCATAATAAATTTTCAACTATATTTAAAATATTTAAATTTTATAATTTAAAATTTTGTTTAAAAAATATATTTTATGTGCGACAATGATAATGAAAATTTGTGACAATTACACAACGACACTCTGAAATTGAACCTAATAACGATAGTGAAAATGATTCTGACAGTTCTGCATTAATTAGAAATATAAAAAAATATGATGTTGTGTGGAATATGTTGTTAGCATTAGAGAACCGTATTATTAATGCCATGTAAGCATTAGAAATTATGTACTCAATGTTTCACTAAAATAAAAGCAAACTATGAAAAACGAAAAGTGCCTGTTTTGTGTCCGATTTGTAGACAAATTGTAGCTTATTTTTACAACAAAATATATACATATATTATGTAAAAAACTAATATAATATTTACAAAAAAAATTTAATGTGTATATATTTATATTAATTACTATATGTACATACATATGTACATAAATTTTTTGATTGTTGAAAATTTAATAATTTTGTAAATTCCTTTCTTTTTTAAGTTTTTGAATAAATTTTGTGTTGCTTTTTAAATAAATATTTTTATTTTAATAAATGAGACATAAGGCCATATGGTTTTATGTTTCATTTAGGTGAAACCTAAAGCCATTCACGAAAAAATTGGAGTTATGGATTTATGTCTCATTAGAGTGAGATATAAAGCCATAATGGTCTTAAGTCGGGTGGCCTTAAGTATGATGCACTTAATTTAGAACTTTTTTTTTTATTTTTTATTATTTTCCTATGATAATAAAGCCGGTTTTGATTTTTATATTACATTATGGTACCTATCATATTGTACTTGTAATTATTGTATTATTTGCTATTAAAATGCACATATATTTACATATAAAAATAATATATATGAAATAAATATTGATGTGGAACTTAGAGTAAATTCAGAGGTGGGCAACTATCTTAAAAATACACTGTAGTCAAAGTAATATTTAACATATTATATCTGAAGTTAGAAGTATTAATTAAGGTATACTCATGTGATATACAAATTACAGCACTGATAGAAATTTGGTTATGTGAGCTTAAAAACAAATTTTTCAATTTACCTGGATACTCACCATATTTTACTAATCGATTAAAATCTTATCGTGGTACTGCAATCTATGTTAGTGAAAAAATTTGCAATTTCATTGCAACATTCATTTGCATTTGCAATTTCAACATTCAAACTTATTATGAATAGGTTCTAGGTTCTGGTAATAGTAAGAAACTGTCAGACGTTTACAAAAGAAGTATGTTTAACAAAAGTTCTTAAATTAGTTCTAATCAATTAAAAATACTAAAAAGAGAATGGCCAAAAATTACTAACGAACAAGACAAATCTGAATTCATGCATAACTTTTTTACTAATGTTCTTCAGTCACTCAATATTCCTAATATGCGAATAAACTATGAATATTTTAACCAATTCACGAAGAATATTTACTCATCTTTTAGTTTAACTCTTACTAATTTTGATGCAAGTTCGGGCGGCAATAAGGAACTCAATATTCCTAATGTACGAATAAACTATGAATATTTATTTTAAGTTATTTTATTTATATTAAGATATTTATTACAGTAAATCGATGCAACCGACTTATTAATACCCTACACCTGAATAATTCGAATTAAATTAAAAATCCATAAGTTTTTTTAGCAGCTGCTTGAACTTCTTCCCTTTTCTGCCTTATTCAACTCGAATTTCAGGAACGTAAAAGAGGCATCCTCTTGGGATGTGCTTGATACCTTTGTAAAAAATTTAAGTTTCTATCTTTATTAATTTCGAAGATTGTTAGTCCTTGGGAGGTGTGTGTCAGGTACCCAAATTGCCACTCCAATTCATCGAATCCATCTCAGGAACATAAAGAAAACATGCCAGAACACTATTCTACTAAATTTAAAGGTTCTACTTTTGTTGGTTTTGGAGATATGCTCGTTGCTCTTATGCTCGTCGGGAAGTTTCCAAAATACGAACCCATGGTTCAAATTCTTTCAAATGTCAGTTTCCAATTTTACAGAAAAGGAAACATAACAGAACACCTTTGTACTAAAAATAAAAGTTCTATCTTTGTTGGTTGTGGAGATATACTCGTTTGCCCTGGGGCTCGTCCGGAAGCTTCCAAGATTTGAACCCATGGACCAAATCCTCACAAATTTCAAAAACATAAATCAAACATGAAGGAACACCATTCTGCCTAATTTAAAGGTTATATCTTTGTTGTTTTTGGAGATAATCTCAAACCCATTGACCATATCTTAAATTTCAGACACATAAATCAAACGGGAAGGAACATCATTGTAAAAAATTTAAAGGTTCTATCTTTATTGGTTTTGGAGATAATCTCATTTGCTCTGGTGCTCGTTCGGAAGCTTCCAAAATCCAAACCCATAGGCCAAATACTCTTAAATTTCAGAGACATAAATGGAACGGTAAGGAACATCATTGTACAAAATTTAAAGGTTCTATCTTTGTTGATTTTGGAGATAATCTCGTTTGCTCTGGGGCTCGTTCGGAAGCTTCCAAAATCTGAACCCATAGACCAAATCCTCTCAAATTTTAGAGGCTTCAATAAAACATGAAAGAACACCACTCTGTCAAATTTGTAGGTTATATCTTTATTGGTTTTGGAGATAATCTCATTTGCTCTGGTGCTCGTTCGGAAGCTTCCAAAATCCAAACACATAGGCCAAATACTCTTAAATTTCAGAGACATAAATCGAACGGTAAGGAACATCATTGTTCAAAATTTAAAGGTTCTATCTTTATTGGTTTTAGAGATAATCTCATTTGCTCCGTAATCATTCGGAAGCTTCCAGAATCCGAACCCATGGACCGATTTTGTCCAGATTCGAACTTAGCCTTCCTAAGTTGTAATTAGTAACCTACTCCCTTTGTAATTAGTAACCTACTATATAAATTTCATCAAGATAGCTTTATTAGTTTTTGAGTTATCGTGCGAACTGACGGACGGACGGACATCGTTAAATCGACTCAGGAGGTGATCCTGATTCAGAATATTTATACATGTCCATATCTAACTCGCTTCCTTTTGGTGGTTACAAAGACCATACCAAAGTTAATATACCCTATACTTTAGGTGTAGGGTATAAAAAGACAAAAATAACAGACATTATAACATTGATATTGAAAATATGATTGCAATTCTTAATGACTAATTACTATGTATAATATTAAAAATATAATTCAGACTTAAAAAATAGAAGTATTCAATACAAAATTTTTATTACCTACATAAAAACTTAAATTCTTCAGTAAACTTAATGATATATTATATAATTCAGTATAATTCTTAATGATATGTAAGTATGTAAACAATAAACAGTACTATACTAAAAAGAAAAAAAATTAAAATAAAACTTGACATTAATCAAAATATGCTTTAAAAAGTTAATGTAGAATTATGAATGTATGAACATAATTATGAAATTAAATTACAAACACTTTTTTGTGAAAAACTAATACAAAAAAAAAAAATTATACATTTGAACAAATTTATGAAAAGTATATTTATGAATTGGTTAGAATTAATTGTCTGAGGTCAGTAAATTAAAAAGTGTTGATGTAAAGTTTTTGAAGGTATTTCTGGAAATTGTTGAAGAATAGAGATAACTGATTTTATTGAATGTAATACAACATCTATATATCGGTTCATTTGTTCCATATTCTGCGCTGTGTTTATATTCCACTAAAAATTCCGTGTATCTTGTTTGTCTAATTCTATCATTAAGTCTAAATTTGTAATTAAGAGAATGGATAGCAATATTATTATTTAGAATGTCAAAAATAATACATGATGAAAATATTTGTCTACGTGAGGACAAGGGGAGCATTCAATTCTTAAGTCTTGTTGTGTAGCTAGGAAGATTTAAAAAGTCTGAAGGGTTATATTGGTTTCTTAATGCAAATAGAAGAAACTGTTTTTGAACTGACTCAATTTTGTTAGAATGAACCTGAAAAGCTGGATCCCATATAATGCTACCGTATTCTAATATAGAACGAACTAGCGAACAATATAGACTTTTTGTCACAGCTAAGTCACAAAATTCTTTAGTTCTTCTCTTAATGAAATCTAACATTTTATTTGCTCTTGAAATTAAGTGGTCATAGTGCAGATTAAAGGTAAGTTTATTATCAAATAGAATTCCAAGATCAGTAATACTAAAAACCCTTTCAAGTATTAGATTATCTATTCTGTAGTCGTACAGTAAAGAAGAACGTTTACGGGTAAAAGTGATAACTTTCCATTTCTGTATATTGAGCTCTAATTTGTCGGTTGTGTACCAATCATGTAATGATGATAAGCTTGATTGAAGTAAAGCTGCGTCAGAACTGTCATTTACGACTTGATATATTTTTAGGTAGTCAGCAAACGCTATGTAAATAAAAATATTGAATAAAAGTGGCCCTAAATGACTACCTTGAGGTACACCAGAAGGTACACCACACCACTACCTACCTTTTTAGATAGTCAGCAAACGCTATGTAAATAAAAATATTGAATAAAAGTGGCCCTAAATGGCTACTTTGAGGTACACCAGAAGGTACACTACTACCTTGAGGTACACCTAAATGGCTACCTTGAGGTACACCAGAAGGTACACCACTACCTTGAGGTACACCTAAATGGCTACCTTGAGGTAAACTCGATTATATTGGACAATATATCTTGATATTTAACGTTTTGGGTCTTTTCTGATAGAGTTAAACCATGCAAGAAAAGAACCCGATATACCAAAAGTTGTAAGTTTGTTTAGCAAAGTGTAGTGATCTACACGATCGAATGCTTTGCTAAAATCAGTGTAAATTACATCAACTTGATATCTTTTCTCCATTTTATTATTTTATCTATTTTATCTCCAGGATTTCGGATGTGTATAACATAAGATTCGTTGTCGTGGAACGACCTTTTCTGAAACCGTGTTGTTGTTCGTTAAGTTTGGCATTTATTGCAGGAGTAATTTTATCGACAACTATTTTTTCGAATAATTTTGGAATAGTCGATAGGATAGCTATACCTCGATAGTTTTCTACTGATGACTTTTCACCTTTTTTGTAGATGGGAGTTAAATGAGAGGATTTACACACATATGGGAAAACACCATTCGAAAGCGATTTGTTTAAAATGAAATGAAGAGGAGTAATTAGATAATGAGCACAGCTATAATATAAGAAGAGTGGAGATATTAGGTCAGGTCCGGCACCCTTTTTTGTGTCAAGGCTCATAAATGTCCCTTTCGGAAAGATACAGATCTGTAATTAACAAATTTGAGCTATTAGACAAAGAAATAGCAGAGATATCAAATTGTTCTTTTGGACGATAAACTTTTCAAAAACTGTCGCAAAAAAAGTTACAAATTGTTTTCGGGCAAGAGGAAAAAGTATTGTCCTTGGACATTGAATTAGGGTAGCCGAATATTTTTCGTTTTATGTTGACAATTTCGAAAATTTTTTTGAGATCCCTAATTAATTTCTTGCCTATACTAATGACATAGTTTTCATAGGCTGTACGAGCTTTCAGTTTGAATTCATTTGCAAGTAGCTTGTACGAATTCAATAAGTTATCGTTAGGTGCTATTGTGTGTTTAATTTTCTTGTATATTTTATTGCGCTGGTTACGCAAATTCCGAAGTTCTCTATTAACCATGGTTCCGTTATTTTGTTTTTCTTACGGATTTTAGGTACAAAAACCTTTATAATTTCAAAAAATTTTAAATAAAAGATAGAGATTATTGAGTTGATATCCTGTTGTGCTAACAGTTCGTCCCAGTGAGTAGATGATAAAGCATTATTAATGCTTTGGTAGTCAGCATTACGGAAATCATATACAATTTCATTATTGTAAGTTTTGCCCGAGAGGGGAATGAAAGTAGAGAACTCAAACCAATTCACGAAGAGTATAGAATTCACGAAGAATAGAATTTTAACCAATTCACGAAGAATATTTACTCACCTTTTAGTTTAACTTTTACTAATATTGATGCAAGTTCGGGCAGTAACAAATATTCTAAAGCCAAATGCAGCCACAGAGTATGATAATAACTCTTCTAAATTTCTCAAAAAATTTGTCAACATGTAGTCAATATTAGTTTAATTTATAAATGATACTTGTCAAACTTAAAATTTCTCTCAGTGCTGAACAACTGCTATAATAACAATTCATAAAAGTCAAAACAAGTCAAACTACCCTCTGATTTCAAGTTAATCCTGCTTCTCAAAAATTTTTTAAATAATTATTAAAAATAGGTTATACTGTTTCATCAGGAGTAATCGTATTCTACATGATGACACTATCGTTTTGAAATAAATTCTAATACCACAACTACATTCCTTATGTTAACAGACTTTGTTACTAAAAATAACAAACTTTCAATCTAAGTGTAAGTCAAGTTTCCTTTTTTAAATCGTATTTGTTTAATCGAAAACAAAAGATCCGAATTAATAGTAATCTAAGCAATCAGAACAATTAAACCAGATCTAAGGAACCAGAATAATTAAAAAGACGGTTGCTAAAGGACAAATTTAATGACCAGATTTATTTAAATTATATACCTCGCGCCTACCTTTAAAAGGACTAGTAGAACTAAATAAGATAATTTTGAGATAATTAAAAAAATAAGCCCCTATTTATTCATATTACGGCGGCTTCGTAGATTTTTCTTCAAAAGGCGTAAATACATAATCTTCAACTCTTATATATTATAAATGTAATATATCTGAACCTTATCTGGTGTAGAGCTCCAAAAAAGTGCGTTAAACAGGTAGATATTCTTCATAAAGTCAGCTATTAAAGCAATTCATTTCTACACAACTAAATTTTCAACAAGCCTTTTACATTCAGATCAATGTCTAAGCTTCGTAAATATTTGCAAACGAGCCATACATTGCTTTCAAAATTATACATAATTAAACACAGTTTCATATTGAATAGAAAGGTTAATAGAAATAAAACAGCTTCAAATAGACTAGAATTATTGAATAGAATGGCCGCCGCGTAATGGTAGGCAGGTTGTGCACAGTACAAAGACGGGTTGCTAGAGAAGGCGACATTTTGATTAATTTAGTTTTGAAAAACAAAATACTTAAGAGTTAAGTATGTAATTTTTTGAATTTACCAAAACATTTTTTAACACCATTAAGGTTTTAAACAAAATATAAATAAAAGAAAAAACTTTCATTTATGAGCGAATGTGTTTCAACATGATATAAATGCCCTCATTAACATTCTTATTTTTTTTTTAACTTTAAAAGGAAGTTAATTTTTGAGTGTTTCGTCCATCCAAACACTACTGGACTCCTCAGTAGGTAACTTGTAGTGTTGGACTACCTAGACAACTCCAACTAAATTTTTATCCACCGCAATGCTTTATATAAAATTTCAATAAAATCAACTGCGAGATGTAAAAATAGAATAAAAATTTAGAAAAAAAAATGCAAATCCATGATCCAAATCCTTTCAAATTTGATTCAATTGCCCAAATCCTCTCAAATTTCAGAGGCATAAAGAAAATATGACAGAACACGCTTGTACCAAATTTAAAAGTTTTATACTTTTGTTGGTTTTGGAGATAATATCGTTTGCTTCGGGCTCGTTCGGAAACTTCCAAAATCTGAACCCATGTACCAAATTCTCTCAAATTTCATAGACTTAAATCAAACATGAAAGATGTACCAAATGTACCAAATTTAAAGGTTCTATCTTTGTTGGTTTTGGAAATAATCTCTTTTGCCCCGAAATCATTCGGAAACTTCCAAAATCTGAACCCATGAACCGATTTTGACCTGATTCGAACTTAGTCTTCCTTTCGTAGTTAGTAACCTACTATATAAATTTCATCGAGATAGCTTTACTAGTTTTCGAGTTATCGTGTGCACGGACGGACGGACATCGTTGAATCGACTCCGGAGCTGATCCTGATTCAGAATATATATACATGTCCACATCTAACTTGCTTCCTTTTGGTGGTTACAAACTCCATACCAAAATTAATATACCCTATACTTTAGGTGTAGAGTATAAAAAAGCAAAATTTTGAAGACCAAGATAAAAAGAGCACAAGATTTTAGAAAACAATATTAAAAAACCAGATTTCGTACTGCTTCTATTAAAGCACGCATCGCAATAGTTACAGAATATTATAATGGCATTCTTGCGGTGGAACTTTTTAAAAAATATAAATGCCATAAGCAGATAATTTTTTATTAAATAAAAAAACAAGAAAATACTAAGACTGTGGTTAACACAGCAGGAAGGAGGAGAATACAAGTAGCGAGTAATGTGGAAGATAAATAGTTAATACGTTTTATGAAATTAAATCCTGGAGTAACCACACAAAACATTTACAACGAAATAAACAGATCCACAAGCAATAAAATCAGCAAAACTACAATTGGCAGAACAATAGACGAAAAACGTATTAAACCGAATACATTGCTCGTAAGCAACCACGAAAAAAAATCGCAGATTCCGATTATAAATTGCTTTGATTATGCAAATAAGCCAATTGACTTTTGGACATCGGTATTGTGCGGGACAGCATTATCATTAGAGTGAACTTATGGGTAACAGTTTTACCGCTTCGACCCAAAACAGAGGCATAGGATTAGTATTAATGTTTCGAGTATATGAAACTGCGGCACATTTATCTACATTTAAGGTAAGATTATAAGAACACACAAGTTCCGAAAAGAGTTAAGATCATCTTGAAGAAGTAAAGTATTACTGACAGAACAAATAGTTTTTAAGATTTTCACATTATCAGCGTATATAACAATTTTACAATGTTTTATAATTCTGGTAACATCATCTATTGAAAGGTTAAAAACAAGTGGTTCAAGATGGCTTCCTTGAGCTACACCAGAATTAGAAATAAAAGAATCTGAAATTACATTTCTAAATTTGACTTTATAACTTCGATATAGGATTCTTATACCGAACCTTCTTAAATAGGGTTCGATCCATTTTAAAAGAAAACAAGAAAAGCCTAATTTTTTTAATTGAAATAGAATCACAGAGTGTGGCAGTATATCAAATGCTTGACTTAAATCAGTATAAATAACATCAGTTTGAGCCCCCGTCAACATAGTATTAAGAAAGCATGAAGTCGATTCTACCAAGTTTGTAACGGCGGATCTACATTTTAAAAATCCATGTTGATTGGGGGAAATCAAATTTACACAATAATTGTAAATGTGATCATATACCATGAGTTCAAATAATTTAGAAATATTAGATAGATTGGCAATTGGGCGATAATTAGATATCTCACTTTTAGAATTTTTTTTATGAACAAAGACTTGTTGAAAAGAATAGACAAAGGAAAAGCTAAAGAATGTGCACACATTTTTAATATAATAGCTGGAACAATATAAGGACCGGGATTTGCTTCGTTATTTACCGAAGAAAATGGTTAAATTTAACTTTATCTACTTGAAATACATTGGAAGCGTAGGAACTAGAAAGTAAATTTTTAAAAAATCAGCGATTAAGCATGCATTATCTGAGGTGCTGCCGTTAAAGGACGAAAAATTAGGATATTCATCGGATTTTCTTTTTGAGTTAACAAATTTCCAAAAGATTTTTGGATTGTTGAGAATATTAGAAGCAGTATAACTGAGGTAGTTTTGATAACTGGAATTAATTTATGAGTTATAATTTTATAGGAATTATATAAAATCACAAATTCAGAATATAAAAAATCACTTTTAAATTTAAGATACTTATTCCATGCTTTATTTTTTTTATTGTGTAATTTTTTAAATTAAAATTAAACAACGGAGGACTGGAGGTATGAACATATTAAACCCATCAAAAATAATAGAATAAAAATTACTAAGAGCAAGATTTATATCAACAAAATTTTCTAAAAATGAAAACTCGATTGATAAAAAATAATTATTTAACCCTGGATAATTAGCTCTATTAACTCTAGGAAGTAGGAACTTTAGAATTAGTTGGACTATTGTAGCAGAAAGAAAAGCTGATTGGAGGGTGACAGTTATCAATATTAACTAGAGGTCTATCACTAATATTATTTTAGAATTGATCCAATCAATCGTAAATAAAAGATCTAATTGTTTACTTTGATGATTTAAAATATTGGAGATTTGTTGAAGACCCCATGCTGTACAATTATCCACTAAAATTTGAGCACTTTCAGTGTTAACATTGATATGCACCATAAAATTTTCTTCATCATCAATGATCCAATTGAACTGTGGAATTGAAATCACCACAAATATGCCACAACTTCAAACTGCGAAATTTTGCAGGTTCGCAAAATTTTTCGTTCTATATAATGAAAAACAATCTAACATAATTATATCGTAACTTCTTCTTTAAAATATGTATATTAGAGGTAGCCATTAAGCAAAAATGTTACTTCAAAAGGTAAAAGAAAATCAATACAAACAACCACAATGAAAGCAGTCATCGTAATTATCATATCAATTTTTTTAACTTAACTTTAACGAAGAATTTCTACTCTGGCAGCCGTTTGGTTATGACTATGTATATGTTATTTTCTTGTTGTTCGTTAAATTTTAATACACACAAATACATGGCCATGTTTCTTAAAAATTAGTATGTATTTATTTTTAGAAAATATGCCCATTTTGATGACCTGATCTATTTTTATTTTAAGTTTTCGCTATAAAATATTAAACCAAATACATACATATGTACACAGAATTAATTATAATATGCAGATTAAAAAAAATTGGAATTTTCAAAAATATTTTCTAGTTTTTTTAATACTTTATCTCGTAGTCATTGTAGTTTATGAAATACGTACATATGTATATGCAAGTGGGGTCATGAAATCTTATTATACTACATATGTACACGTATTTTGATATTGCACATGATGGACATTTCTGTGTAATATATTTTTTAAACCCTCTTTGTGAACTGTATTTAAAGAAATTTGATAGATTACGTATGTATGTAAGTATGTACGTTCTTGACATTTTACAACTTACTTACATACCTACTTGATAGCTACGCTTTTTGTGTCCCTATCATCAAGCAAGAATCTTTTCTTTTCTTACTATGAGTAAATTTTGTGCGATTATAGGATTAACTACCCTTCTTCCATGCAGAGTTAACTTTACTCTGCCATTTTGCAACAATTATAATTTTTCTTAAAGGCTCCATTGTTTGTTTGAAATAAATTTATAAAATTTCCTATCTGATTTTGACAGTTCAAATTTATTTTTATCTTAACTCTAACCTTTTCGAAATGGTAAAGTTAACTTCACATGTGAGTGTGGTATTAATCCTATAAAATCATAAATTTTACTTAGAATAAGAAGCGAGACGCATTCGCTTCTAAATGGTTCAAAAACATGTCGATTGACTATACTAATATTAAATAAAAAGTATACAAAATATTCAGGTGTTGTTTTTTTTATTAAAAAATTACTTAAAAAATTAGGATTAAGATGTCACATACATTTTCCTTAAAATAAATATTTATTTGTTGGTAATGATGACTCATTATTAGAAATTAAAATTATCTTCTGACCTTAAATACAACTTGATAAAATAATGTACATACATATACCTTAAATAATTTTAGCAAACGAGTAATATACATATATAATTATAATTTATTACCTTTGCTTTTTATTAATAAGGTATAATTTCCAAAATACTAAAATAATGAAAGTTTGATTATATCACATTGTTTACTACGTTTTTTGTTTATGAATTGTGATACACCACCACGACCCTTCTTAGTTATTAGACATTTTTAAAGTAAAAAATAACAAAAGATATGTAGTACATATTTATTTACAAGGCATTTTTTTTACTTTGAAAATTAGAAAATGATTAATTTGATTAATGATTAAATGCAAGGTGCATTTGTAATTTAAAATTACTTTTTCAATAATTTCGTTACAATTAAATGCTCTTTCGACTTGTGCAGAATGTGAACCCCCACTTATAATAATTCTTGAAAGTTTGTCATTAATTTGAAAAGAACTTATACTTTAATTATATTTTATTTAAAATTAATTTGAATCAAAAACAGAATAAAATTTAGACATAGGGAAAAAACATAGAGTTCACAGTCAATATATAGAGAATTTGAACGAAAACAATTTAAAAAAAAATGATAAGCAGGAAAATGGACAAAAATTTAATAAACTAATAGAAATAAGCTTATTAAAAAATCGCAAAGGTAACGTTCAAAATGAAAACTTAAATCACAGTAAAAATTTTAAGTCCCAAAATAAAAGAAAAGAAAATAATTTTAATAGAGAAAACACGAAAAACATCCCTAAACTTTTGAATCAAAACAAACCTAAAACATTAAAATATAATTGTCCTTATGCAACGCAACAGTACATTAAAAATGTTGGAAGAAAAATTAAACAACCTATAATAGATACAACAAATGCTGAAACAAAAATAAGGCCATATAAGCAAAATTCAAATGTTGAACCACTTCAAGCTGACGTAAGTGGTGGTTATGAAACTTTCATTATTCATAAAAGACCGAATGATAATTATGACAATAATAAGAAATCTTACAATAAAAAAAACTATAAAAGTAAAGACAACCCAGACTCTATTATTAATTATTATCCAATTAAACGGGAGGAACCAAAAATAAAATACAAACCAAAAAAATACAACAAAAACTTAAATAAAATTTTAAATGAAAAACTAAATGACGATGAAAAGAAGGAAAACAGCCAACCCAATAATGAAAATGACATTGATAGTGTTGACGATGATTATAGTGATTATAATGACAATTACGTTGAAGAAAATAATAAAGGAACTATTAAAAATTTTAACAAAACTATTGAAAAAAACGCTGAAATTATCAAAAATAAAAGAAAATCTAATAACAAACACAAAAAGAAAGTAAGAGCAAAAGAAAATAAATCTGAACCTTATATTGAAAATAATGAAAACCAAAACCATAAGTTAGTAAGTAGAAGAAATAAATTTGAAAGTGATTATGATAATAATAACGAAAATGGTATGAGAAAAACTAAAAAACAAAAAAAAATAAAAAATAATATCCACAGAAAAATTAAACATTACAAATACAATAAACAAGTCAACAATAAACCGCACAATGCAATAAAATCCAGAAAAAATATATTATCACAAGGTAAATTAAAATATTTATTAACATATATTATTTTATTTTTTTTATATTTATTAAAAACTTACGTATGTACCATAAGTATTAATTTTTGAATAGATTTACGAATTATTATATACAGGGTGTCCGCAACTAAAAGGTGACAAAGAACAGAGGTAATAGAGAAGTTTATAACATTTCTAACGGTTTCCGAGATACCGCCTTTCAAAGTAATTTCGTTAACTTTTTAAAGAAATAACAACTTATTTTCCTCTGTATAACATAAAAGATTCTTTTAAGTGTAGGTAGCTGCTGAAGTTACGGGCTTTCACATTAATATTCCAACTTTTATTTATCTTTCATAGTTGAAAAGTTTTAAGATTTTAAATACGAAAAATATTGATATTGATTTTTTATTTCTCACAGTAAAATATACTTACTTAAAAAACACCAGTTAAAGGGCCCCTAGTAATTATGTATTTGGTAAGAAAGCACATGGTTATATATTTTAGATAATTATCTCGAAAACGGTAAAAAATAAGAGAAAAATATATTAACTGAAATTGAAGCTGAGAAATTGGTAGTTTTCAAAGTGAAATAAAATTAATACATTAACACATTTTTATGCAAAAATTACAGTTATTAAAAAAAAAAAGCGAAACATATCAATATTTTTCAGCTAAGAAAGATACTTAAAAGAATCTTTTATGTTATACAGGGGCGAAATTACTTTGAAGGCCGTTATCTCGGAAACCGTTAGAAATAGACCCCCCTTCCAGAACAATTTTTTGTTTGTTATGAACCTTCTTCGTGACATTTGAGTTGCGGACACACTGTATAATAAAAGTATAAACAGTACTTTAATACTAAGCATGTTTTAACAATTTATATTAAAACTTAATTACAGAGTTATCAGATGATAACAATTCTAATAAAAAGAGTAAAACAAAAACTATTCCAGAAAACAAAAAAATAACAATCATGAATAACATAAACACTAAAAGGCAAAGTGTAAAGCAAAATGAAAAAAAAACGGACAAAATATTTAAGAGCAAAAGCCAAAATAAATTAAGAGAAACAAAACTAAATCCAAAACAGTTTTCTTTTAAACAGCAAAAACCAATACGGGGAAAAATACCTGAGGAGATAAAAAATTGTGATAAAAATAAAATTTCAAAAGTAATAAACAAAGTTTTTAAACATAGAAAACTTAAAAAACAGAAAAGGTTAAAGAATTATCCAGCGGATTATGAGAATACCGGAATTGATAGTGAAGAAAATATGAACAAAAATGTTAAGCAAAATGATTATAATGATTACTACGATGCCAAACTACTCAATAGTCGAGAAAGTGATCATATGGATAAACATTCTGACAAAGATAAGAAACTTCAAGTAAAAATTAAGTTTAATGGGGGCAACTACGATGGTAATGAGAGTGACGATTTGAAAAGTGCTATTATCAATCAGAATTCTAAAGAATATTCTTATGATGACGAACATGAACCACTAACTAAAAATAATAGTTTAGAAGATTATTATGAAGAACCGTTGGCAAAAGAGCTTGATGACCACGATTTCAAAGAAAATCAGAATAAAAGAAAAATGAAGGACAATGTTATATATAAACTCATCAACGATTATATTGATGACCAAGAGGATGAAAAACCGAATCCAAAATTATGTGCTAACTGTGATTATACAAGCAGTGAATATAACGAAAAGGAAAGTGACAATAATATTATTTATAATGATTATCAGGAATAACTTACAATAATTGATTTTTAAAATTATGATTCTAAATAATTAGATTTTTTCTAAATAATTTTCTCAGTTATATATAAAATAAATTTTTGCAATTTCTTTAGTTTTAATTTATTATTTTATTAATTAAGCGGAAGCCCTTATATAATTCATCTATAAATTACACAATGAAAGCAAATTTAATAATATAAAACTGTGAATTAAAGTAGTAAACTTAATACATAATATGTAATTAATGTTCACTGAGATAGTGAAGTTTGAAGATCACCATTTTCATACATTTTTTTTACATCTGTTCCACCTCCAATAAATTTCCCATTTATAAATACACGGGGTACCTAAAATAGAAAAACGTTTTTATATTTATTATATATGTTTATGTACTAGAATACTTTAATTATTAATGAAAAAAAAACTAAATTTAAATTTTGCTTATATTATAGAATATAGAATAAAGATAGTACTAAATTATTATAACAAAATTTTGGTTGCAAAAAAATATTTTATTGAACATAATTTCATAACCCTTACCAATTAATTTAACGATTTTATCAACATACAAGATAATTTTCAAAAGAATTTCTCAGAGAATTGAAAGATTTGTTGGACTTTTTCTATTAATTTCATTTCATATTCAAACTAGCTTTGACTAGCTTTGGAATATGTTTTAGTACTATGTAACTTTCTATGTAAATGTTCACTTATTTACATTTATGTTCATTACCGAAGTGGTTAGGTTGAAAGCTTTAAGATACTTTAAGGTTCTTTGCATTATTGTGAAATACCAACGCATTAGCAATCACTAGATCCTAGGTGTAGTAGGTAGTGTACTGCGTAAATACAATGTTTAGCGATTCGAATACTAGAAACATTTGCAACTACAGTTACAAAAAATTATTTGTATTTGAAAAGAATTTCACTCTCTATTACGTTTGTGACACCTCAAAGTAGAAAGGGTAAATATATTCATGCTCAGGATCGAATTCTAATCGATTTAGCCATGTAGGTCCTTCCGTCGATCTCTCTGCATGATAACTCAAAAAATAAAGGAGCTACGATTTGTGTAGTTGTCATACAATTTCGTTATTTATATAAAAATAACTCAGTCTCTATTAAAGCTAAGTATCTAAAATTTTGTAAAAAGATGTTAGATTTTATGCCAACAACTTCTGTAAAATTTGGTTGATCATATCCAAGTTTCATTTGGTAAACATATCTAACCTTCTGCTCTAGCTTTAGCTGTTATACAACTTCTCTTTTTATATAAGCATAATTTAAATCCTTATATCCTCATGTTGGTTTATTCACAAATAGGAATATAGAGACTATTACGCAGTACACTACTTCATAGTATACCTTCAAACTTAAAAATCATCAAGCACCTGATTTGAACCAGCACTACAATGATCAACATGCCATGCCTGTAACTATTCGGTCACCGAAGCGTTCTACAAATTATTTGCTTTTCATTTTAATATTTCAAATGTCGCTGATTGATTCGAATAAGCTCTGATAGCGCTCACTAGCTGGTTGATTACACAAGAGTACTGATTATCAGTTAAATACGATTTTTAAATAAGAATTTGGTTATTAAAATTGATTTATAAATAAGAATTTTCTTAAACTATAGTAATTTTCTTCAGCCAACCAATACGAGTACTTATATGAGGAACGTTTTATTCTTTGTTTCATACTCTCTTTCATAAAACCACAGAATTAGTTTATTAGGAAAAAGGGTATGAAACGAAGTGGCTTGGCATATTCCAATTAAATTAGCGAATACAAACTTTTAATTACCACACGTTTATCAAAAAAAATTTGAATAATTTGTTTGTTAGTTTCATTTTCTCCGTCCGTCCATCCGTTTTTCTGTTTATCAAACTTCTACACGGTTTAACGTAGATCATTGACATTTTGAACATGGATAATCTTCTAAAACAAATTACCTAATCTTGTAGAACAACTTTTTTATGTATCCCCTCAAAGTTTGAAAAAGTTCTATTTCCAAATGTGTATATCTTAGGTTACACTTTTTTGCAATTTAGTATTTAAATTTTCGTTACGTGAAAACAAAAATTTGCAAAATTTTAGTTCATATCTCCGAAACCCGAAATTTTGAGAAAACTTTTTTATATCGAAACGAAAAATTAAAGCTTTAACATTATAATTTTACATGTTTTAACAGCTTTTTCTTGGTTATATAGGCCATAGCATCCAAATTGCATAAAAAAAAGTGTTTGTATGCGCTACAAACACACAAAGCTTTTGAATCCATTGTAAAACCGATGTTTTGCGTCTAAATGCAAAGTAAATATAATAAAATTTGGATCAATTTTTTGCCAGTTAAATATCAATAATAAATATTGAAATAAATTACGTAAATAAATATAAATAAAAATAATTAATTCACTTAACAACAGGAAAAATTTATAATTCAAACTGCTTTATAAATATTAATTCATTCAAATTCACTATCAAATTATCAAAGATAAAATAAAAGTATCCAGAAAATTTTAGATGCAAAAATTTTAAACAAAAGCACATTGTAGGCGGTGGCGAATGAACGGAAATAAAAGTAATATACAATAAAATGTAGAATATAATATAAAATGTATTATAAATGTTATATAATATATTATATTGTAAATGTAATGTAAAAAAACTAAATAAAATAAATAACCTCAAAACACTTTAATATTTTTATAAAATAAATCAAAATTTGTGAACCTTCAAATCTAAAACAAAAAAACTTAACACATAATTTAAGTAATTTCAAATACTCTTACTCTTAAAAAATATTGAATTTTGAAAATATTAAAAAAACCAAAAATTTGATTTTTAAAAATCTAATAGGTAACTTAAAACATTGCATCAACTCATTGTAACTTAAATAAATTGATAAATTTTTAATATCAAAAGTTAAAACTGTAGAATTTCAAATACACATATTATAATTGTATAATTTTACTTTTACAATTTTTTTTGAATTAATTTATTTTTTGTTCAAATATATGTAAATATATTTTTTTAATTGCTAACGCTAGGGCCATATAACATTTTGCTAAGGTCATAGATTTTATATTAATTAATAATTACATACATACATATGTAACTGCATTGTAACTTAAAAAAGTAATAAAATAAAAATTCAATAAAAAATTTAACTTTCAAAATGATTTTTTTTTATCAAGTTTTATACCAATGTATACATATGTATACATATGTAAATTATCACCCATATTCCTGAAGACTTATCATACGAAGAGTATCACTGACACGATGATTTGTTATTCTGCAAGACTCTAAAGTGATGTTTTCAATTTGACGTGATATTAAATGTCAAAAGTATCGTGTATGGTGTTTCTAGAAGACTTTTCCTACGAAGCGATAGCCATTTTCTATCACGGCAAAATTCTTGTACGATAAATATCACTTTTAAGTCTTAGCATTTAAGTATTTTTTTTTTAGTTTTTAGTTAAGTTTAAGTTTAAATAAAAATATAAAAATGGATAGAGTGGAAAGGAAGTATGTATAATTAAAAATAAATTAGTATTTTAGTGAATGTTGTTTTTGTTTAGTATATTTTACAAATTAAAAATTAATAACAACAAATTTAATTTTCAATTTTACAAATTAAAAATTTTTATATTGAACTAGCATCGGAGTACATACATAGTTATAAGTTGCAAGAAGCCCCGGTATCTTGCGAACTAGAAGTCGGACCGACATGATTTAAAAAAGGTACTTCCTGATTTTATTGTAGAATTAAAATAGAACAAAAAAAAAGAAAACGCCCAAAAAAATATAATTCAAATTTCACAAGAAAAAATACTACATACTACACTTTTTTCAGGGGCCTCGCTAGCCTAGTGGGTAAGAGCGTATAAAATACGCTGTAAACAACGAAGGAGTGTGGGTTCGAATCCCACACACGTCGTAAGAGTTATTCCCCCTTACGATATTTACAGCTACGCCTGAACAGGAAAGGCTGTGTAATTTCCTGTCCACATTTATGTGGCAGAAAAATGCATTAAAAAAAACAAACTTTTTTTTCAGAATCAGAAACCACTTCAACAAAAATATATTTATATTTTTCTTTTTATAGTGTTCACATCAAAAATCAACAACTAATCATAAACTTTTACCATGCTTATTTCAGAAATTTGACTGACATTTCGAGTTTTTTTGCATAACCGAAAGAATGATGCTTGTAAACTGTATAATCGAAAGTTCGATGACAGTTGAATTTTTAATGGTTGCAACGCTAAGCACATTACCGAAAGCAGGGACACATATAATTATATGGGAATCTGAAACATTTGTTATAGATACAACGATTTTTTCAATGTTTATTTTTCTTAGTAAGAAGTTTTTTTTGGAAATATAGCTTTTTATTTTTTGGTTAAATAATAAATATTTAAAAAACGAATTATATTTTTATGTTTAATTTCATTTATTATTGCGATTTTTTGCCGACATTCGAAATATGGGAACAAATTTATGGCATTTTTGTATGATTCATGTTTTTAAAACAAACATATTTTTGAAATTTATGTTAAAAAAGTAGATCACAAACTAAAACATACATATTTTAATAATTTAAAGCACTAACAATATTATATATATAATATAATATTATTATAAAATTGACTTAAAAATAATAAAATTAAAACTAAAAACTTCTTTTCTTCAAAATTAAAATTGTCATAAACCAGCTAAAGTGAATTACTTAATAAATATTTCCAAGTATACTATATATAGAAAATAAACAACGATTTTTATTATTATATTTTATCATTATTTTATAAATGCATTAGATCACAGCGAACAATAATAAAATAAACGTCTCGACACTAAACAAAAGAAAGCTGTATAGGCGGCCCATTTTTCATCAAAATACACGTTGTCATATGGAAAAAAATACACGTAGTCATATGGCCCATTATAAATCTTGAAATAACTCGAAAACTATGAATGTTTTTCAAGTTTGTCTAAAGGTTAAAATTTCATTTTTATATCATTTGGTAAAAATAAATTTTCAAAAATTTAATTTTTTCATTCATAAATATTATTGATTTAAATAAAAATGTTTTCCAACTATTAAAACAAATTTTCTAAAAAGCTTTGAAAAGCATTAATTTCGTATATTACTCGCCAAAAAAACTATTACAATCATAATAATTTTTATGACAATTAAAATTTAATAAGTTAAGTAAACAACACGTGTAAAATTTTTTTTTTTTTTAAATAAAATTAAATCAGAGTTAGTTTATGTTAAGATATAAGTAATTATGAGTTATGACTTAACATTAACTAACTACAAATAAATGTTAATGCCATAAAATTTATATTTTATAATTCTGGATTCCACAAGAATATGGCGGGTTTTTTTAAATAGATTTAATCAGTAAGCCTCGTTATAAAATTTTTTTACAGACTTTTTGCAAAAATTTGAACCTTTCGTTTAAATTACTTACCACATTTGCAGCAGTAAACTTTTGAATTATTAGGTTATGTTCATTAAGTTATGAAAAATTTTCACTCTCATTCTTTTTTGACAGTCTTATGTTTTATTTATTAGAGATTACAATTTTTAATTTGAACCGTGTTATTTGAACTAATTCGACATTTTTAAACAAGTATTTCATAACAATAATTTAATATACATTTTCGTAAAAAATTTAAGGGTATTCACGATTAAGTGTAGAAGTGTAGTAGGTGTAGCACCCTTGTACTTTTAGTTGTACTCTTGTACCAGGTGTAAAAAGTTTTTAGTCATTTGTCAAATATATTTTTTTTATTTGTCAAAATATATTCTAATATTTTTGATAAAAGCTTTATTTTTTAAAATTTTTTGATACAAGTTTTATTTTATACATTATGAGAAAAAGCAAAAAGCAACTCTTAATAGAATTTTTAATTAAAAATTTTATTGATGAGCTGGACTTTCATACGAAATCTTAGGTATGTAATTACAAAAAAATAGGTAAGTAGAATTTGTAAAATTTGCGAAAAAAGAAAATCAGAGAAGTTTTTCTTAAAATATGAATAAAATGGGAAAAGCTGAAGATAATTTATTGGAAGATTTGTTAACAGTTTTGTCATTTCTGCGATCATATAAATATTTATTGTTTCTATAAATATTTTACATTTTATTTTCTATAAATATTTTACATGCAATTTTTTATATTTTATAAATAATTTATTATTTTAGTTTTTTAATTATTTTATTATTTGTTGTATATAAATTTAATTATTTAAACAAAATTAGCAGATTAAAAATATTGACCTGTTTCTGTATTAAGCTCCCCCATTTTACAAATGTAGTTAAAATTTACTTAAATGCACCTACTAACTGTTGATAAAAAATTATACCTAATGTCAAAAGTGAAAGTACAATGACAGATAAAGTACAAGATTTAAAAGTACAATGGTCGGCAATGGTTTCAGGTTTTGTAAAATTCTACACCTCTTGTAGATTTTTTTCATATAAAAATGTATAAGGGTAAGTACACTTCTATACTTAGGACACTAAACCTAGTAGAAGACTAGACTTTCAAAGTACACCAAATCGTGAACACCGCGCACCTACTAACTCTTGATAAAAATTATACCTCATGTCAAAAGTGAAAGTACAATGACAGATAAAGTACAAAAATTTAAAAGTATAATGATCGGCAATGCTCTCAGGTTTTGTAAAATTCTACACCTCGTGTAGATTTTTTTTCATATAAAAATCTGTAAGGGTAAGTACACTTCTATACTTAGTACACTACACCTAGTACAAGTTAAATATACTACACTTTCAAAGTACACCAAATTGTGAACATCCAATGTCAAAAGTGAAAGTACAATGACAGATAAAGTACAAAATTTAAAAGTACATTGGTTGGCAATGGTCTCAGGTTTTGTAAAATTCTACACCTCTTGTAGATTTTTTTCATATAAAAATGTATAAGGATAAGTACACTTCTATACTTAGGACTTTCAAAGGACTTTCAAAGTACACCAAATCGTGAACACCTCTTATATTTTTGGGTAAAAAAATATAAAAGTGAAAAATAAAAAAAAAATTTCAAAGAAATGTAAGTTTTTTAGCTTTCCCACGACTAATAGTGTTTTATAAGCCGTGACATGAGAGAAGAGCGATTACAGAAAAGATGATATTCAAGAATGGTTGAAAAAGAAAAATATACCATACTATTTAGAGTCAACTAAAATAGAATTACTTGACTTAGTAAATAAAAATAAAAAACATGAAAAGAAATGCAAAATAGGTGAACTAGCTTTTGAAGCTGAACGCAAAGTTGTTAGATTTCCCCAAATAATTGCCACTATAATCCGATAGAGTTAATATGGGCTAAGGTTAAAAAATGAAATAGCAATGTAAATAAAATAAAAAATGTAACATTTAACATGGTAGATCTCGAAAAATTAATAATGTTACACAAGAAGACTGGGAAAATGTGTGAGTCACTCAGAAAAAAATTCAAGACGAATATTTTAAGAAAGAATGCATTCATCAATCAAACGACAGGTTTATAATAAATTTAGATAGTGAAAGTACTACTGATTGGGATTCGGAAGAGGATTAATTTAATGATTTTTTTTTTGCTACTTTAATTCTTTGTTACTTATTTTTATTTTCAACCGTAATGTGTTTTGGTTGCTATTTAATATGGTTTTGTTCCGATATATGTTCATTTACTTCTGGTATCTACAATATTTTCTATAAAGAAAATGCCTTTTTTTTAGTTATGTATTATTTAAAATAATTAATTTTTGGCAAAATCATTATATAATGCTAAAAGCGTTAAAATGCTATTTTATTTGTGCTTTTTTCTTTTACCATTCGTCAATTTTAAGGTATCCCTATATTATTAAGGGCCTTTCCGAACCATCGCACTAGCACTTTCCAAAAATACTTGATTATCGCACTAAATTTCTGTCAGGATTACAAATTTATGACAGTTAAAAAATTTTTAGGAGTAGAATCAGCCTTACTTTAATGCATATTTTTATAGCATTTTTATTTCAAATTTATTTTGACAACTGCTAAAAATCATTTTATTCTAGCATTATTTAACTATATTTAGAATTATTTATGATCACTATGGAAATATTGAGTAAATTTTAAATGCACATATCATTAATTGTCTAAAAAGTAAGTTATTATTTTAGTTTTTAAATTTTAAAATTGTGAAAAAAGAGAAATATGATTTAATTTAATAATTTTTAAAAATATTGTGTCTAATAAAAGGTTTTTATTATTAGTTTTTACTTATTCACTTTTAACGAAAACAAAAAAGAATATTTTTAGTGCAAGTGCGATCATCTAGTGTGGGTTTCAAAACACTAATTTTTGACAGATAATCAAGTGTTAAGTGCGATAATTCCGGACAACACTTGATACTATTCGGAGTTTTCGGACAAAAAAATAGTGCGACAAAATAGTATTTAGTGCGAAGTGCGATGTTTAGTGTAATGGTTCGGAAAGGCCCTAAGAAAGGTTGTTAACACAGCAGTTGTTGATACGCTATAATTCGTATTTAAAAAGAACTGGAGGGATAGTATTATACATAAAAGGTTACTAGAAATATGTCATTTTGAAAAGTAATGTAAATGTTCTGGTATGTAGTAATAAAATGCGTGAATAGGGATATTAGTATAATTCTTGTTGTAGATTCTTGTTGAATTCTTGTTGAATTCTTGTGAAGAATTTGTAGAGTTAGTTGAGAATAATATAGTAATATAATGTAGGTGATATCATTGTAGGTGACTTTAATATTGATTAATCCGGTTAAAAGTATTTATAAGAGGAAAACACATGATGAAAATCAAAAATACGGTACTAAAAAGCTGAAGCTATGAAAATAGAATAAGAGAGACTAGTGAAAGGTTTTAGTTCAAGTCAATAAGCAGTGCAGAATTGCAAATAATATATGATTTAATAAAAAGAAAGACTATACAAAAATTAGTATTATCAACTATTTTGTTTGGGCAAATCAAGGAATGATAAACAGATTGCAAAAACTATAGAAGAAATCTATGAGAATAATTTTAAAAACTAAAAGAGATGCTCCCTTATTAACAACGCTAGAAGTATTTAAATGGTTGAATATAAAGAAAAGAATTAATCTATTAATCTAAATATAATCTTATCCATACATAAGATAAAATACGGTAAAACAAATGTGCCTACAACAAATTCCTAGTGCAAATGACAAAATCCCTAACAATAATATAATTTGTAACACATATTATGACAAAACAATTTGTAAAAACTATTATGACAAAAGTTAAGTAAAAAAAATTAATAAACTTTTTAAAAATAACAAAAAAACGGAAATAAATAGCAAAAATACTTTAAGCCATCGGTTCTTAAACTGTGGTCCTTTTAAGTGGACTCTTTTTAAGTGGTCCGCGAAGAAAAAAATTATTAATGTAAATAAAAATACTAAATATGTTGTTAAAATTAGTTTCAATGTTAGTAATAAAAAAAAAATTATTTTGTTTTTATTCCTTCAATAATTATTATTAAAATTTTCAAAATATGAAAGTATTTTTTAAAAAATTATTAAATTTGAATAAAATCTAGTAGCCCGATCATTATATAATATATAAAACCTGTAAACCTGCGTACGTAATTTCAAAGAGACAGTTTATAAATTTACATCATATATGTATGAATACACTTTATAAATATTTAAATTTAACGGTTTTAAAAAAATATTCAAAATAAAACCAAAATGAAACCAACATTCATAAAGACGAGCATTGGGAACTACTTTTTTTAAAGCATTTCGCAAGCTTTACATTGAAGATTGAATATGCTTATGCTAACAATCTTCAATGTAATAATTCCATAATCCGTCATGAAATTATTACATTGAAGATTGAATATTTTATCATTTAGGCGATATGCGAAAAGTCGCGGAGTCGAAAGTCCCCTAGAGACCTATGGCTTAAAAAACGAGCGAAAGCTCTCCGGAACTCCCCTAAAAAATAAAAATAAGAACATACTACCCAATGAAATTAGGTATTCATATATTCGGCCATGCGATATTCTATATTAGGTCCTAGGAGAAATTTAAAAGTTGGTTACAAAATCAAGGTTTCCCCTTTTCTCAGAGTATTTATTTATTTTTTCTGGAAAATAGGAATACCCTGATTTCTTATCCAACTGTGAAATGTTATTAAAAAATATTCAAATCAATAATTATACTAATTTTATAAATTTTGGATATATGTAATTGATTGCTTTAATACTGAATTATAAATATTTCAGTTTATGAAGTCATAAGTCCCAAGGAACTTTTGGAACTTTGAAACAACTTATATGTTTAAATAAATGCTCATAACATTCTGCCGTCTTCTTGTTTACAAATCAAATTGTTGTTTTGTAAGTAAATAAATATATGTATGTACTTTAATTGCATTCATATGAAACCAGAAATAGTTTAACCTTATCAAAATCATTCACAAAAGTTGCAAAAATTAAAAAATTTTATATTTTTAAAAAATGACTAAATTTCTAATATAACAAACAAAAATTTTAACATACATGACAACAATCCTTACATAAACATAAATGACAAAACTTCAAACAATTGTACATATCACCAGAAATTATATATATATATAACGCAAGTAGAACAAAAAATCTGTCTTTGCTTAGAAAATTTTACATTTTATAAATACCCATCGAAATGTTAACCTCTGAGGGTAAATTTTTTATTTCTTTTTTATCAATTTAGGAATTTTGTAAACAGATTATAAATAAGGTATGTAAGATTAAAAACTCGTGTGCTGTATAAAATTCTATACTGGATGAAAAAATTATAATTTTATCTGAAAACTTTGACCAAATTTAATTTTTATTGATGCTATATTTTAAAAAAAGGGAAAAAGCCGAATTGAAGTTTCAAAATAAAAAAAAGCCTTGAATTCAAAAAAATTAGAGAGCAAATGGGGCACTTGAAATCTGAAAAAATTTCGAGAATTGTTATTGACATTTTTTGTTCTGCTTGCGTTATCTATATATATATAATTTCTGCTATTATTTTTACCTATAATTTGTACAACTCGAAACCGTTATTAGATTAATTACCATTATAAAACTATTTAGGTAGTACTCGAATTTAGCAAAAATACACGACAACAAATCTTAAATACATGTATTCTTCGTTTCACACAACTTTAGTGTAAAGTCGTAAACAATTAAAATATTTCAAAAATTACTTTGTTATTTATAATTATAATTAGAAATAAAGAAAAAAAATAATTCACTTTGAAAATACCCTATTATTACAAATGGTATAATAAAATCTATTTATAATGTTTGTGTTTTTATATTTCAAAACTGGTTAGAAGAGTTGTCTATCAATAATTTTGGTTGTATTTCTTTGTTTTTAATTTTAAATATTTTATTTATTTAAAAAATAATGCAAAAAACATATTTTAACATTTTTCTTTCAATCTAACAATTTCGCATAGTTAAAGAGTTTTCAATATCTTTTGTATTTAAAACTTGAAGTAATTCAAATAATTATATATTATAACATGGTAACACTATATAAAAAATTTACTTCTGATTTCTTAAGTATTCTATTTTGGATGGACTGATTATGTGTTGATCAAGTGTCTATAATGTTTATCTATGTTATACGTTAATTATAATTTTTTTTTTATATCAATAAAAATGCATGAGTAGTTTTTATTTAAAATGAAAAAAAACTATGTAACTGTTAGCCCTAGTGACTTGTGCTTTTTGTGTAAAATTACCTTTCAAAATATAGTTTCTGACATTATGGGTTAAAAGAATTTTAACGTAAGAAATTTATAAAGAAAATTGAAATTTAAATTTGAGCGGTAAGTTATCCAATGTGTATAACTTGAATTTTTTTATTAAAATAAGTCAATTTTTTTATAGAAGTGAAAAATTAGAAGTTGTTTTACAAGTTTAATAAAAAGTTAAAATTAAGTTCATATACATATGCGAAATATAAATTTTAATGCACAAGTTCTTTTGTTCTTAATCATTCATCAATCAAGAAATTGGAACATAATTTCTATTCAAAAAGCAAGAAAACATTTTTTTTATTATTGTTTAGAATTTGTTTCCAAATTTATTTGATTGTCTCAATTATTTTATTCATTAACTTGTTGCAAATCTTATAATTAAAAATTTCTATTTTTCTGACTCTTTTATTTATCTACATATTTTTATTATCTTTTCCATCTATTTTGCTTTCATTAGCATGAACGTATAATATATTCATCCTCTGTTTAGAATGTTTCAAAATATAAAATCAGATTCCCTGCGCCACATGCAAAACTAGTAGGCTGAATTTTAATGGAAGGCTCTACAGATTACCAAAGGATAGCAGCTTGTTTGATATATGGACTTCAAAATGTATATATTTATCTTATAATTTTGTTTTATAAGAGTTTTTTATGCCGAATGGAACGTTTAATTGGATTCAAGGCTTTTTTTTTATTTCGAAACTTCAATTCGGCTTTTTCCCTTTTTTTAAAATATAGCATCAATAAAAATTAAATTAGGTCAAAGTTTTCAGATAAAATTATAATTTTTTCATCCAGTATAGAATTTTATACAGCACACGAGTTTTTAATCTTATATACCTTATTTATAATCTGTTTACAAAATTCCAAAAATTGATAAAAAAGAAATAAAAAATTTACCCTCAGAGGTTAACATTTCGATGGGTATTTATAAAATGTAAAATTTTCTAAGCAAAGAAAAAATTAATATGCATATACATACAAATATACATGTATCTATATACAGGGTGTCCGGGACGCAAGTACGTGCACTGCACTCAGTGGTTGGGGGCATTAAAACAAACAAAAAATTGTACTGGAGGGGGGGACATACATATTTCGAGACAGCTTTTCAAGCCCTATAATTAGTACCCAATAACTTTTTCTCTATCTCTAACCATTTTTAAGATATAAAGAATGGAAAAGTGTGTTATAACACAGAACATGAGTTAACACACCTTTGAAAATTTCACACTTTTCTATTGTGATTGAAAATAACACAGAGATTGAAAATATCACACTTTTCTATTCTTCATATCTCAAAAATGGTTAGAGATAGAGAAAAAGTTATTGGGTACTAATTATAGGGCTTGAAAAGCTGTCTCGAAATATGCTGTAAAAAGTACCCCAAATACCGGGTGTTTCAAAAGAAAATTGAGTTGAAACATAATTTTTTCATTTTAAATCATTTTGAACCTTCATAACTTTGTAACTGTTGGGTATATGTGGATCATCAGTATACAACAATTACAGCTGACAATTTACTCTACAAAATGTATTTTTTTTTATCTCTCTACAGTAAGCCGTTCAAAAGTTATAGATTTTTTTATGAAAAGTCTCTAAAAAATCTTTAATCCCTCATATCTCGAAAAGGGTTCACAATAGCCCCCCCCCTCCAGTACAATTTTTTGTTTGTTTTAATGCCCCCAATCACTGAGTGCAGTGCGCGTACTTGAGTCCCGGACACCCTGTATATATAGCTGGCTATACTACTTTATACCCTCCATTCATTAATCATTTTTTTGGTTACTTCTTTTTATAAATAGTAAAGTGACTGAAAATAAAAAAAAATATAAACTATTCATAAAATATATGAAATGAATAGAAAAAAAAAATAAATCTAACAGCCTAACACAACACCAGACAACACATACCAATAACATCTTAAATAAAAATAAACCTTTACATTGTGACTTGTTCGATTTTTCGTTAGGTAAATAAAATAAATAAATTTGAAGAATGAAGAATGAGAAAGAACAAGCAAAAATAATATGTTCATTTTTTTAATTCAATGTTTTTCTCTTTCTTTGGGGCACTACAAATTAAAAAAAATTGTGAGAGATTTTTTGTTCTACTTGCGTTATCTATATATATATATAATTTCTGATATCACCTACCATTTGGAAATGACGTCAAAGCTTTGTTGGGTAGATTAATGTAGGATTGTTTAAGATAGAATAGTTAGAACAAATTGTATTAGCCCTGTTGATAAAACCAGTTCAAAATCAACGCTTAGCTTCGGAGTTCCACAAGACCCAAATCTTGCGCCGACACTACACTTTCTGTACAACAATAATACCAAAAACTCAGAATCACAAGCATATTACAACATATTTGCAGATGACGCATCTTTGTTATATACAGGAGCCAATCAAAGTTATCTCGAAGTGAGCATAAATGAGAATTTGTACAAATCCGGAAACAAATTCACTATAAACGAACCAAAAACTAATATTTTTGTCTTCAGCAATAGAATAAAATCAAAATCACTTCTACAATAAAACTGAATGTAATAATAAACGAGGAAGAATGCAGTTGCCTTTGTCAACTCTTAGATACATGTACGAACCGTTAGTATGTTCACAGCCTGTTACTCTGTCAATTTTATAATTTCTAGTACTATAAGTTGTACATATATTCAAACTATGTTTATACATTCTTCAAAAGCAGATTCTAAACTTCCACATAACGATTATCAATCCAAAACTTTTTCAAATATTCTATAGTACCATTTAATACTAAGCGGTAAATGTACATTAAATTACAAAATAGTAAATATAATTTTAGATATTATATTATATTAATGCGCACATAGTATATTTATATTGTTATAAGTATATCGCCATACATTGCAATATTTCTTTAAAAATATTTCCATTCATAGAATAATTTCTTATAAGTACAATAAAATACATATATATATGTAAATACGGCGCTATATAATACACATCTATACTCTTATCATTCATTCATCAGTGACATATACGATATGTAAATAAACATGATATTATATAAGTAAGTATGTATATCAATATCATATAAATAAAAATTCTTCAAGCAACCGTTATGTTGTTTATTTATTTACATTTTTTTGTACTACGCATTATATCCTCAACAATTTCAAATTATCCAGTAAAACAAAAATTCGTTAAAGAAATTTGTTAGAAAATTTGAAAAAATCAAGTAACACTTTCGTCAATTATAAAGTAACCCTATACTATAAAAAAAAGTTGTTAACAAAAATAAGAGTATAATGTTGAAGCTTTAATTTTTATGTATTATTTCAAAAAAATTTTAACAGGTATTCAAGTTACAGGTTTTTAAAAATAGGAAATTTTCAGTTTTTGACCCTTTACAGCTCCTAAACGGGGCGTGATACAAAAAAAATTCTGAAATAACTCATACTTATTTTTAAAGATCTAACTTCTGTCAAAATTTCAAGTTTCCAACTTAAACCGTTTAGAAGATAGAAGGGTTAAAGGGTTATGTTATGTTAATAATTCATATTAACATAAAATTAATATTTTATCTATCAGCAGTTAAAATTTCATGGCTCTATTTCAAAAAAATTGTGGAGATATAAAAGTTAGTTGTTCGGGAGCTACCCGAAGTTTTGGTCGGAACTCAACCAAAAAAATAGGGAACCTACAAATTGCTCCCAGAATATTTTGTGTAAATTTCAAGATTCTAGCTTTCTTAGTTTTTGAGTTAGCGTGCTGACGGATGGACGGACGGACATGGCTTAATCGACTCAGAATTTGCTTATTTATCGGAGTTACAAACGGAGGAGTAATTTCATTATACCCGATACTTATCGTACGGGTATAAACAAAGTAGATACAGCAATGTAATTATTTTTACATTGTTTTAGTCTGTACTTTTATTTTATGCCTATAGTAATTTAAAAAATTATACAAATGTACTTCTTGCATTAATTACTTCTTATTACTAGTCACTGTACTAACAGAGATGGCATCGTATTACAAGTATTTTTGGATTTTTATCCAAAGTGAAGTGACATCGGCTGAAGGTGGAAGATAACCTTCCTGGTTACCTTATGTCCAGAATTGCATCTGGTTTGAGCTCACGTACGTGGAATTTGAATATACTCAGATGCAACAGCTCCCTAGTTGCACGTCAGACATTATTTTATGGATCAGGTGTTTATAATTCGATCCGACCAAATACAATCAAAACTGTGTCAAGTTTAAACAATTTTAGAAAAAACGCCTTTAAATTTTTCGCTGATCTGTATATTGGTAAATTTGTAACAAACAATATATGAGTAAATTAAAAAGCAAGAATCACTCTTCACAAAAGAATCACTCTTCACATTGTAAACTTTTGTTTTTTTTTGTTTCAACTTAAAGTCTAGTTAGTTTATGCATTGTAGCTATAACATTTTTATTTATTAACTAATTCAAATTTTATTTTTATTTTTTTAAGTAATTCATATATTTACATTTAAATTTTTTCTTTTTCCATTTATTAATTGCTAACATTTGTTTATTTATTAGGATAGTTGTTATTGTATGAAAGTAAAGAAAATAAAATAAATAATAAAACTACGTCTACGTAAATTTGATTGACCTTCTAATTCATTTGAATGAAGATGATAAAATGGAAAACTTGAGAAATAATTTTAAATGAAAATTTGTTCCAATTATTTTTGAATAAAATTTTCTCAATTCTAAAACTAAATTTGACAGTATTTTAAGTAGTTCTCAATAGAAAAAAGCATAAGCTATATAAAGTTCCGCTAGGTAATAAGGATCTGATTACTATCTGATTCTAACTAGCAAAGAAGAAAAACACTTAAGAACTCACTCACTCACTCTCAGCTATAACAGCTTTTACTAGCAAAAACAATTCGCGAAATCGAATAGTCTGAGTTCAATATACAAGCCAAGCCATCAAATCTGTTAGATAGTTGATAAACATTGTGTATTTGAAATAAATAAACCTTAACATTAATTTTAAAGAAACGAACACACTTATTAGAATTTTAAAACGGAGAAATCATTAATTTGTCAACCGAATGATGGAATAAAAATAAAAAGTTTTATAGTCAACTTTTAAAAAACAACATACCGTTCTACCTCCAGTAATTTCTCCTAATATGGATTGAATTTCTTCAGCATCATCTCTTTTATCCAATTCAATACTAGTAAAACTTACATTTAATTTTTTAAATTGCTAATAAAAAAAATAATTAATGTTTCATGTTCATATTATTAACTTATTTTTTAACAAACCTCTTTAGCCATTATACAATATGGACAGTAAGACTTAGAAAAAATAACCACTTTATTTCCATTAATTTCTGCCTTAACAAATTCTGCCTTAGGTCCTTCCATATCAGCTTTTATATTTGATGTTCTCAGCACTGAACCCATTCAATTTAGTTCAGCACAACTAATAAATAGTAAATACAACGCAAAACTATTCCTGTCCTATATTAAATTTGTTAGTAAAATTATATTGCAAAAATTTCTTTGTGTATGGTATTTGTATATATGACACAACTATGTATTCTAGTCGCGTTCAGTAGCATCTAGCGCTACAATGAAACTCCAGCGCTCGATAAAATTTTCTACTGAACGATTTTTTTAAATAGCGCTACATGAATTTTGCAGCAAGAACATTTTACGCTAAATTATGTAGAGACTTTTATTGACGTTTATATCTTCACATTTTAATGTCAAAAATTTTTATTTACAAAATTTTGTGAGAATTTTTCAAGATTTCAAGCATTTTTTTAAAAATTGATAAATTGAGAGATAAAAAATATAAGACTTACAAAACAAAAATACCATTTAAATAAAATAAAAATATACGAAATGTCACACAAAATTAAATGTTCAGTCGTTAAATCGTTCAGTACAAACATGCAGCGCTAAATGCTACACTGCTGCAATTCAGTATAGCGCTAGATTCTCCTGAACGCGACCTTATTTATATGGTTGGTCTACAATTAATGCTGCATCTACAATAATGAAAATGAACGCTATCTATACGCAGTTGTTTACAATTCAATTTCAGTTAGAAAAAATTAAGTAAAATATTATTATAAATTTAATAAATTTTGGCGTTTGCTTCATTTTATCTAATATTTATTTCAATATATTGCTTTTTCATATTTTAAATTAATTTGGAAATTATTTTAAAAGTACTACTTACATACATACTTACTTTACAGAAAATTTTTTTTTTATTTTGATAGTAATGAAGTAACAACTAGATATTATGTATGTATGTTTGTTTGTTAATCAATTCAAAACTAGGTAGTTTATATATGTGTTTTTTTTTTAATACATTTCTCTGACACATAAATGTGGCCATTTCTCTGGCACTAGCCCGCCGAGGTCCCAGTTTATTTAAAACGTTTTAAAGTGTTTTTAAAAAAATTAGGTTTTGCTATTTTGTTAGAAAAAAGTTAAAATTTTGCGATTTTGTCTGTCAAAAACTGTTCTCTAATTTTTTTTTGTTAAAATTTTCAAAACCTCTTTGAACCCTCACCTCATAAATATTTTATTATGTATTTTCTTTTCAAAGTTTTAAAATTTAATGAAAACAGGTGCCTTATCGCGTAGTGCTACTTTCGGTTAACGAAAATCGCATTCGAAAATTTGACTATTTGAAAATGAATAATCGCAGGATTGGGATTGCAAAATTAAAGTTTTGATGCTGGTTGCCCTGTAAGCATTAAACAGTATCAAAATTTTAATTTCGTATTCGCCACTCTACTATTTAGTATAAAATTTTTCAATGCGACTTTCCATTATAGATTCAATTCGCGGTAAAGTCTCTGGTATAAAAAATTTCCAAACCCTACAAAATAAAAATTTGTTTTTGCAGTTTGCAATAATATTGGTAAAAGCATTAAGTGAATCAGCTAAATTTTTGTTTCAAAAAATCTTTCCCTTTGCGTTAATTTTTGTAGACTTTTTTCCTTTGTTTCATATTCCTTTCTTATAAATTTAAAGGGCTGTAGCTACGAGATGCGCTAGGGAGAAATGGTTTGATAAGTCTTAGGTTTTGCTCTCTGTTACAAAAAAGTTCAAAAAGTTTTACAATTTTGTTCTCGAAATTTTTTTATTTTTAAATTTTTGTCAAATAAATTACAAATTGATTACAAATTGTCAAATAAATAAACAAATAAATTACTAGAAAAGTAGTGAATTAAAGTTTTTACATTAAAATAAAAGAATTTTAAAGTACAGAATTGATTTCTACTCTCTTAATCCTATCTTTGACTAAGTTCAATTAATTTATTTTTATAACCAAATTATTTTCTAACGTCATTATTTTTTATTTTATATCATTATTTAAAATGTAATAATATATGTATGTAGTTGTAAATCGAGTTTATTTAAGAAATAAACTAAAACAAAGTTAATTTATATAAAATTTCATTTAGATAAACATTTCAAAAAACAAATTTTTTAAATGTTTATCTATGCACGAGATTTTTTTAGTGACGTTTTTATTATTTTATTCTTAATTTGATGTTTTACTTTTTCACAACTATGTGAAATCAGAGAAATTTTTACGAGCTCACAGCACTCTGAGCACATTCCGAGTTAAAAAAAAGCACAAAATGAATAATCTGAACACATAGATATATTATTAATAGATATGCAGTGAAGAAAATATTTTCAGCCCATTTTGAGAAACAGCTGAGTGAACCGTGCGTATGTATTGCTTTAGTTTCCTCAGAAATAGGTTCCTAAAAGGTGAAATAAATCTATTTTTAATTTTTTTAAGGATTTTATGACCAATTTTGTTATTTTACAAGTAGCTAAAATTTTGAATAACCTAAATTAAATTAAATTTTAATTTTAAAAACAAAATATATCAATTATTAAGTAATATAAAAACTTAAAATCTCTGAATGAAACTGGTTATGAAAAACTGCTTTACATTATTTTAATAAATATAAACAGCTGAGTGAACGAAATGTATACATATTATAAAATGCATATGTATTTTTGACTGAATATCTTAAGATAGGAAAACACATAAGAAGGAAAGAAATGACTATACCTAACCTCCCATCTATCAGTTAATATATCTATGTCTGAGCATAAAAAGAAACACAATATTTTTGCTTAACAGCTCTGACTCTGCTCTAATGAGAAAAAGGAAGACACCAGGATAAAGGTGAAGCCAGAATTTTCTAGAATATTCGCGGCGGCTGTCAGAATTTTTTTCGCGATGCATGTAGAATGGAACTGTCCACAAGATGGTGATTATTGGCGGCGGTTTCTTCGTTGGCGGAAAAATTAATAGAATTTCTAATTTTACCGACGCGATTTTTTTGATATAAGAATAGAATTAATCAAAATCAATAGATATCAATCAAAAGCAATCAAAATAAGAATAAATAAACAAGTGGAAGTGAATTTAAATTTTTAAAAAATGAAAATGCAAAAAATATTTTTATTTAAAATTTAGAATTAACCGAATCAAACCGACTACTCAATAATTTGAATTTTGTAAACTGAATGTTTGTCATTTCTTGTTGTTAAAACAACTGTTTTCGCCAGCCGCCACCGTCGCCATTGTCAATCGGTTAATTCTAAATTTTGGTTAAAGTTAATTCTAATCAACCGGTTAAAGTCATTGGCTTAATTCGTCAACCGCCGCCTTATTCAACATTCGTCTACCGACCCTCCGTGTTAATTAACCTTACCCTATAAATACGAATTTCTGCATAGGGTGGACCTTCGTTTTTTCGTACTCGTGAGTTCAATTATTTTGATACTCGTGGGTTCAAGGTGAGAAGTCTGTGCCGGGGGCCAAGCTCAAAGCGTCAAATCCCCAACTTCCAACTCACAATTGGAAAATTGCCAAACTAGGGGAAGTAGTAGGAAAATCGCGACAGGCGCTGGTCATTGTCAATAAGGACTTTCTACAACCCCTAGCGAAAGCCAAAGAGGTCATTAGTTACGGCTTCAGGACTGTAACACTAAGGGTGTATAAGAATGATGAGGTGGAACTCTCAAGGAACATCGGTGAAGGCCCAAGTCAAGCCCAAGAGGCAGACTCTGACCGATCCCATGTCGTTGATGTAGCATCCACCTCAGCTCCAAAGAGAGTGAATGAAGTCATCAAGACTGTCGATTAAGACGATCTACTTAGATCTGATTCTGACAGCTTTGATGAATTCATTATAGGAGGACTTAGAAAATTGTTCGTTAGCTTGAGTTAGCTCTATTGATATTGCATTTTAATTGAATGAGTTGGTAAAAAGATTTTCTGTGACAACATGAACCACAACATCACCATAAGCATTTGAAAAGGCTAGGTCTAACCATCTGCCATTATTATTAGGGTGTGGAATTACTTGTTGTATATCATTTTCATAAAATGTACTTATAACACTAAACTTAATTTCATCTGAAAAGCTAACTGGTAGTAGTTTATTATCCGTTCATCAATCATGAAAGGAGAGGGGAGATTGTCTACTTCTCCATGGAGAAGTAACCCAACCCAATCCAGCCGCTGCAAGACAGTGCGCCTTGTGCTGATCGGCAAGGGAAATGGTGACCCGGAGCTTCCATCTTTCTACAGGCCGCTGTGTTGGATCGTGTTGGATACGGAGTGGAAGATCTTGGAGAAGCTGCTTAGGGCGAGGCTCCATTCCGCTATGGAGGACGGAGGGGGGCTTTCTCCGCGGCCGTATGGCTTCTGTTCCGGTAGGTCAACGGTGGATGCCATTGCCGAGGTGATGAACGCCGTAAAGGGGGAGAGAATTACAACCATTTCTCACGTCGACTGGTCATCTTGATGACGCTCGATGTGAGAAATGCTTTTAACTCTCTCAGATGGGTGGACGGCATCAGGGCACTGGATATCATAATTTTTGACATTGTCTACTTTTGATGAAGTAAAAAAATCATTTTTGGATATTACTAAGCTATCAACTACCGATGAAGTAGAAGCGTGTTTTCCTAGCTATTACTAAGCTAGCGTCATGTATACCGTTCAGTATATATGTTTGGGTGTTTGTTGAACTATTATTTAAATAATAACTTAATTGTGTAGTATCTACAGATATATTTTTCTTTGAAAGTACCGGTTTGAAAGCGACTTATGTAAGTGTTGGATAGGTTTGTATTGAGATGGAAGATTCTTTGTTAAATTTATAATTGTAAAGATAGGAATTTTTTTCGCATTACTAACATTCTTACATTTACTTTTTAACTCTAGTAAAGTTCTTAGAATTGTAAATTAAACTATTATTTTTATTTAACTTAACGTACCTGTTTCTCCAGCGACCTAAAGTGAGGTTATTATCAATGAAGAAAGTATTATTATTGTGCGCAAAGAAAAACTAAACGTACTTAAATGAAATAAATATCTTGAAATACTCGTATTTATATTTTTTCCTTTTTACTAGTTGTTTCGGAACTATTTTTTTGCACTTATGATGGGAATTCTAAAGTTGTCATAAAAGATTTTTTCTATGCGCTGCTATGTATTTCCAGATTTAATCGAAATACTCCTTTTAACATATAAAACGCAAGTTCGATATCTTTAGTTTCACTGCTGAACTTGGTATTTTTTTATAATATTTGCGGCTATTAATTTCAGAAGTGGATGTTTCATTACTTTGTTTTAAATCGACTGCTTTTAGCTCGTCATGTATAGATGGACAATGAACTGCAAACATGTGGGCTGGGATAACTGAGGTCTGAATAATTTTATTTTCTAAGGAAACAAACATATCTTTCCATTTGCTGTACATGTTATCAATTATGTTAATTCCATTATGAAGTTCGGTTAACTAGCTGGCATGCATTATAAACTTTGTAAATATCTTTCACTTTACTTGTTAAGTTATTTTGATTTTTTGTGTAACCTCCAACGAATTATTTACGTCCGACATTGAATTTGTTACTTAATTCATCCAATTTATGATTTAAAATATTGTTAATCGAGGGACTGCTGAATACTTTGATGGATTAATTATGTTTTTACTTATACATATTTTATTTGACAGGCTGCCTATATTCTTCGAGTTCTCCAATAAATTTTCATTACTGAGTTGAATCACTCCATGTAATTTAAGTGCCATGCCGTCTTTTTCTTCACTTAGGTTATATCGATACAGATTCTTTTGTATTAACCATTGAAACTGATGATTTCTACAAAGATATTATACCTGATATAAAACAACATTATGATACTTCTGATTATAATGCTAATAATATTTATGGTATACGCTTGAAAAATAAAAAGATTCTCGATATGATGAAGGATGAATGCTCCATAGATATCATTAATAAAAATGAAATAAAGAAAGCAAAAGGTGTTAAGAAATGTGTAGTTAAAAATCTAACTTTA
The DNA here is from genome assembly GCA_947095535.1 of Poecilobothrus nobilitatus. Lineage (NCBI taxonomy): Eukaryota > Metazoa > Arthropoda > Insecta > Diptera > Dolichopodidae > Poecilobothrus > Poecilobothrus nobilitatus. Next base: position 1,158,780 of record OX352774.1, on the reverse strand, counting down.
GCGAATTATAGAGATTGTTTATATAAAAATAAAATTTATGTAAATAACATGTAGTTATATATTTAGAAGTAAGTTGCATACTTTGTATACACAATGTTTAAATAAAATTTCTTTAAACTATTTTGATGATAAAAGATTTGTGCAATCTAATGGTGTGAATACATTGCCTTGGAACCATTATTATATTGATACAGAATGATTGTAAAATAAAATTTTATGTAGCGTAAATAATTAAAATAATTAAAAAATAATAAATAATTTTATGTAAAATAAAATTAATATATTTTATTTTGTTGTTATTTTATTTTTGTTCAAGTTTTCAGCTGATTAAGTGTTTTAATTCATTTTTTCTTTCAGCCTGTTTTATATTATTAATTTATGTACACTAAGAATTTTAATAAAGTTGGGTGAGTATTATAAAACCACAATCATCCTGCTATTTAAATTATATACATTTTCTGTAAAATCTGAATGAAATTGTTAAGGAATTTACTTTAAGAATCAAAAGTGTAAATATGATGTATTGTGATAAGAAAGAGAATTCTATAGTATTTTAGAGCATAGAGTATTTGAAGCATCATAATTCTAATAAATTTATGGACCATAAAACCGCAATCATCCGGCTTTTTCTTTTACATTTCCAAATATTATAATTTAGAAATTTAATTGTTACATGACGTCAGGGAATTCCATTGTATTTAAAAAAGTATATAGTAACTTGAAAAGCATTCTAAGTGTTATGATAATTTCTAAGTATCATATTAATGATATTTTGGGTGCTATAAAACCACATATATCGTCCTATTTAAATCTTAAAGAATTTTCTACAGAATCTGTATTTATTGATAAAAAACAATTTTTAAAAATTTTTTATAACCAGCATAAAAGCATAAATAAACATTTGAAAATTAAGTTTTTAAACAATTTAAATAAAAAATTCGAACGAATAAAAAATGTATAAAATTATAAAAATTATGTAAGTTGATACCAAGTTTGGAGAAAGGGTTACAGCAGAACTGGGTGAATTCAGAATTTTTCTCCAGTACATTTTAATACCCCTACAAACGATGAAATAATAAAATTGAATGATGGATCATTTGAACTGGTTAATTATTGTCATAAAGGGAAAATATTCGACATAAAAATTGTGAAACAAAACGAATGGACCGGGGTGATGGAGCACATAGACGACGATGGTGAGGATGATGAAGATTCTGTTATTCTTGAAGAAAGCCAGGCGATGTTATAATTATATGATAGATAATAAAATAAATAAATATTTTAACTTATATAGTTTTGTTTTATTTTTTAAATTGTATCTTAATTTTTAGGACTCACTTTCCTCTTTTATAGGTATAGGTATAATTTTATAAATTTTAAAGATTAGCTAAAAAATGAATTTTCTTCTCTTTCAAATTATCTTTATCTTTATGAAATATCTTTATTAATAACAATTTCTCACTTACTACATCTACACAAATTTTAAAAAATTTAAATTTTTAATAAATAAAAGATAAAAATTTATTTTTAATTTAGTTTTTTATTTTTAATAATTTTACATTTTTCAGATTTTATTTTAGTTATTTAGGTTGTTTTTTATACTGCTCACTGAATTTCTTTTATGATATTGGCTTCTGATTTCTCCACCCCATTTCTTTGTAGATTCCGAGGAAGTGTTCCCAAATTTTTATAATTATTTGATGATTGATTTTTATTCAAAGCCTTTTTTAAATATGGTTTTATTATTATTATAAATATATTTCTAATAATTTCTCTTCTTAAATACTTTTAAATTGCTTAAATCAGCAATTTTAATAAATAAACATTTTCCAAAGCACAAACACCAACGTGATAAAAAATACATCTTTGAATACTGCTAATTTGTTGATTCTTCAATATTTTTAAACATATAGAATCACGATTATTCAAATCAAAAACATTATTATTTTTCAATATGTTAATAATCCAAGATTGTTTTTCTTCTCCTTTAACATAAATTTTTGTTTGATAACATAAATTTATATATCAAAATTTTTAAAAAATTTATGACATCACAAAAATGTGTTTTACCGTCAGCCGTGATGATTTTTAGTGAGCCATTCATTTGTGTATTTTGTTTTTGTATTCAAATAATATAAGGTTGTTTTATTATGAAATTTTGAATTTCATCATTTGATGAAAGAATAAAAATTTCTTTTAAAATGAATTTATTATTATCTCGAGAAACTTGTATATCAATTATTACATATTCCATTTTTATATTTCAGAAGAATTAAATTGATTAAATTTAATATATTTTGTAAAGGTGTAAATTAAAATGCAATCATAAAAAATATACCACCAATAAATGGAGAAAATTTTAAAAACACAGCAAAATTCCAAGTTTTTTAATGTTTCGTATTTTTGTAGATCATTTATTTTTATTTAGATATTTAAATAACCATCTGTTAACGGTTTAAACTCCACTAAGCGATCATGAATAATGAGACTGTAAGCGCGGTAGTTCTTTCTGGAATTCTTTTCATAGTTTTCAGTTCTATTTTTATATCAACTGGACCCACTTTAGGTGTCGGGTGTCAATTATAAAAATTGGAGATAAACTTTTAAAATTCTCCCATGAAACTGATGGTGGTTCTGAAGTTTAATGATTGTAGTAAGCACTTCGAAAATTCGAGTACACTTCATATGCTAAATCATAACGATTTTTTGAAGACTCTAAATTCATATCTTCATATGGATATAATTGAGAATTTAAATATACTTTTAAATTATAGAAACAATGATTAGATACAATGATTGAATTTTGAAGGGTCTTTTGAAAGATTTTCTTCGATATTATGTTGAAGTTTGTAGAGCGAAAATAAGAAAACGAGGTTTTTCTAATTGTGATGATGATTTAACATTCCAAATGAAGTGATTTGCTGGCGGTAATGAAGGTTTCTCGTTTAAGTCCCAACTTTTAAAATATTTTCATAACAGAACCATTACCAGTACTTTTATATAATTTGTCTTTTGATGCATCCATCAAATTAACATGTTGTACTCTCCAGCCTAGTTTTGTAATAGTAATATCCGGCTTCTCAGTACTTCAATTATTTTATAGCCAGGACTGTTACAATAGGAAATTCATATAAAATGCTTGCTTCCTCTCCATTTATATACGTTCCGGAGATAATATTACATTCTATTCTTACTGTATTTACTTTGTTAATATCAAATAAAAGATGTGAAGTATCCATTTATTAACTGATAATTTATTTTTGCTAAAGCCTAATAATCCTCCAATAGTATCTTCTCTTGCAAAATCAATTTCTTTATCTTTATCAAAAATTTCACACTTTAATGTATTACATTAATTTTTCCTTATCTGTTTTAGTTATATTTAACATTGTTCTGAGAATTGTTTCAATATCTTCAATTTCATATGAACCTGTTCGAATTATAATAGGTTTATCATCAATAATAAATCTATCATTCTCCTCATCTACACTCGGTATTCAATTATATGTTTGGTAATCTACTAAACTGCACGTATATTCTTTCCCTTTTAGGTCTATAAGTGGAAAATAATTAGTTGTCAATATACAAGAGTTTTCGTTTAAAGTTAATGTTATTGACATATCTTCAATTTAAATAATGAGGTATTTCATTCTGCTTTTACAGATTTTCAAGGTTAATTCATCACAATAAAAATATATATGTTTATATAATATGTTTCAATTCAATTTTTCTTTAAATTTCTTTTGGAATAAATTCTAATTATTCTTTATCAGTAGTTCTTGTTTCTTTTTGCTTAAATAAAAAGAAATAACTTTGAACTTGCATTAAAATTAAATTATTAATGTAGGTTAGTTTTTTAATTAAGTTAGACTAATAATAAAGATTTTTTTTTGTTTTATTCATGTTTTATTTACTGATAATTTTATTTTGTTAACAATATGGAATAAAAATTCTAAACATATATGACCACAATTATATGAATTAAATGATTTTTACAATTGTGTCATTGAGGGTAAAACGAGAACTAGCTTACTTGTGCTGATACACAATGAAGGTTTACCATCAAACTATAAAGAGTTGTATAGTCTTTATCTCAAGTATCATAAAAATATTGGTTTTACCCAGAAATAGATTGAGGAAGATCTTAGAGCTTTCCACAGTTACTGCAATAGCAACTACTACAACCACCTGTACCAATCTCGTGAGAACTATAATAAGTTTTTTCGGCCCAGCTCCAAATAATAATTCAGCTTTAAATCTCAATACCATTTCTTATACAAATTCAAATCTAATAGCACTATCTAACTTTAACACAAATAATAATAATAATATAAATAATAACAATAGCGTTAATTGTTCTAATATGATTCTATTTTTTTTTTTGGGGATTTTAATTGTCCTTCTCTTTCTTTTATTGTCGACGACTCTGATAATTTGTTACTACCAATTAACTTTCAGGACGAAATAGATTTCGACCTTATTAGTACATTCTATGGTAATAATTTACAACAAATTATCAGTTTTCCTAATAAAAATATCAAGTGGTTAGATCTTGCATTTTCAAATACATATGACAGCGTAGTGGTAAACCTCGCTGATGACGCAGTAAACCTTTTTACTAACACCTCTCATCATAACGCAGTCATCTTGAAATCGCCACGTCTATACCACTTTACACTAAATCGTACAATAATAATTTGATTTTTTTAACGCTGATTATGATAGCATTAACAATGCTTTATCAGTTATCAATTTGGACGAGCTATTAGCACAACACGACATTGATTCATTAATCTCTATCTTCTATATGAGAATTTTTGACATAATAAACTCCTTTGTGCCAAAAATTCGTAAAAAAAACAAGACAACTGAACCTTGGCTCGATAAAGAACTTAGGACATTCCGTAACCAACGCAACAAATTGTACAAAAAACTCAAATTTTCAAAGAAGTCTAATATCAATTTGTTGAATATGCACAAGAATCTTGCATTTAAATTCAATTAAAAATTTAACTTAGCATACGATAATTATGTCACCGATATCGGCAACAAATTATTTTCAGATCCAAACAATTTTTGATTTTATAAATATTAGCGTAAAAGTTACGGCTACCCAAACTCAATGTCGAAAGACAACACTTCCTCGTCTTGTCCTAATGTAATCTGTAATTTCTTTGCTGATTGTTTTCAAAAAGTTTATCATCCACATGAATCTTCTATAAATTTTCGATCTTTCAAATCAAACAAATAACTCAAATTAAATTATTACAGATCTATATCTTACTGAAAATGAAATATTTGAAGCAATCATTAACATCGATACTAAAAAAGGTGTAGGACCTGACTTAATCCCACTTTTTTATACAATAGTGTCAGTTATTTAACTTATCCACTTCATCTCATTTTTAATAAATCACTTTCCTCAGATGTTTTCCCATATGCTTGGAAATCGTCTTATTTAATTCCCATCCACAAAAAGGGCGACAAAGCACACGTCGAAAACTACCGTGGTATAGCTATTTTATCGACTATTCCTAAGTTGTTCGAAAAAATGGTCGTAAACAAAATTACACCCATCATAAACACAACATTAAATGAACAGCAGCATGGTTTCAGAAAAGGTCGTTCTACCTCAACAAACTTTTTGGTTTATACATCTGAAATCCTTAATGAAATGGAAAATGGGCATCAAGTTGATGCTATTTACACAGATTTTAGTAAAGCATTTGATCGTGTCGATCATACTATTTTGCTTAACAAACTTGTTGCAATAGGTATTTCAGGTACTTTTCTTACATGGCTGTACTCTTACTTAACAAATAGAACTCAAAATATAAAATTCCAAGATTTTTTATCAAACACAGTGACCGTTACTTCAGGAGTACCTCAAGGTAGCCATTTAGGTCCACTCCTATTTAATATATTAATTTCAGACCTTTCGGCCAAACTAGTGGGTGTATCATATATTGCATTTGCCGACGATCTTAAAATTTACCACGTTATCAAAAATATTTCTGATGTTGCATTACTTCAGTCAAACCTACATTCTTTACAAGAATGGTGCTTTTCCAACAAGTTAGAGCTGAACATTAAAAAATGCAAGGCTATTAGTTTTACACGGAAAAGATTTACTATTTTATTCGATTATTCTATTGATAATGTAACTCTAGAAAGGGTAAGCAGTATGACCGATCTAGGGATTCTTTTGGATGATAAGCTTAACTTCCATCTTCACTATGAGCATATGATTTCCAAGGCAAATAAAATGTTAGGATTCATTAAAAGAAGAGCTAAAGAATTCAGTAACTCAGTAGCGGTGACAAATTCTCGGTAGAATTCAGTAGCGGTGACAAAATCTCTCTACTGTTCTTTAGTACGATCTATTCTAGAATACGGCAACATTGTTTGGAATCCTGTATTTCAAATACATTCCGATAGAATTGAATCTATTCAAAAACAATTCCTATTATTTGCTTTGAGAAATCAATATAACCCTATTAACTATTCAATGCTACCTAATTATAATGTAAGATTAAATTCATTGAACATGTTAACTTTATCCTCACGCAGGCAGATACTTTCATCCTGTTTCACTTTTGACGTTTTAAATAAAAATATTGACGTTCAGTTTTTGATAGATAGTTTTAAATTAAACAATGAAGTTAGAGTTACACGGAACACTAAGTATTTAATTGAAAATACTCATAGAACTGAATATGGAAGAAATGAACCAATTAACAGATGTTGCATTACATTCAACAAACACAGTAATCTTTTTTCAACACAAATATCAAGGAACACTTTCAAACAAAAATTAATACAAAAATTTGTTACTAACCTTACACAATAACTTTAACCTTCATAATATTAGATTTCACTTCATATTGTACAAATTATTTTATTTTTACCTAACTGAGTTATATTAATTCAAATCTAACTGTGTTTTTGCTTTGTAAGCAATATGTAATTTGCCATATAAGCCAATGTAATAATTTTTTTTTATTTGAATTTATAATGTTTTATTTTGTACTTATTATTATTAAGTTTTAGCCGTAAGATTTGTTATGTAAAAACCTTGTTTTGGTTATAATAAATAAATAAATAAAAATAAATAAAGTTTTGATATTCTTTGTAATTATACACAAGATTATCTCCGAAATATTGAATTACTTCTAATGGGAGTTTTAAATTTCCAAAACTGTCAAAATATTGCACAATTTGCGGTTTCTTGTAATAAGCTACCCAATGTGTTCCATTTCCAATACAATTATCCAAATTTATTATATCAGTTGCACATTTCCGAAGTTAATGTGCCGGTAATGTATCTCTCATAAAAACTCCGGAAATATTTTAAATATTTTCTTCCAAATTCTTTTATCTCATAATTCTTGAGTGCTCTTTTGGGTAGCTTATTTAATGGTTTTTTGGATTCAAGAATAGACTTAAACCTTTTTTATGTGGTTTTAAATGTAATCCTTTTGCTCCTTTTAATGCTATTGCTTCCATCATTCTATTATGACGCTCACTCTCATGCAATTCTTTACGAGTACTTTCAGCATCATTTATAGCTTTTGCGATACCTGCAACACCGCCAAAAAGTTCTCCAACAGCTGACGAACCAGCAAATATGTAGGGATTAAAGATAAAACTCTTCCAATTTCTGGTAAATATTATTGCGAAAAAGCGTAATATGCAGTTTAGTTTAAGAAAGTCAATCAAACACTAATCACCTTTTAAAACATCATAATTTAAAAGTAAAAATCTTTTACTAAATTAAAGAAATGAAATTTGTAAAAGTAGATAACGCAGTTAAAGTTAAAAATTTTGATCAAAATTTAAAGAAAAAAAATAAAAAACATGGCTAATGTTTTCCAAATAGTATAAGAAGATTAATGGTCGCACCGGTAAATTTTGGTAAAACATATATATTTACTCTAAATCATTGCTTCAACCAAAATATGAATATTTAAAAAAATTAATAAAACCAATCAAAGGAATGGGATATAACGAATTTTCAAATGACGTTGATGTAATTGAACCTTCAGCCTCACAACCGAACTCAATATTTATTAGCGATAATGTAGCTTGCGATAACCAAGATAGCATACGAAACTATATTTGTATGGGGCGACATAAAGAAGTAGATTACTTTTATTTGTGCCAGTTTTATACAAGAATGGCAAAGCATTTAGATAGAAATAATGCCAAATTTTTAATTATATTCAAACAAGATGATTTAAATTTAAAACATATTATAATGACCATGTAAATTCTGATATGTCTTATAGTGATTTTAAAAAGTTGAGTGCATGCGCCTGGAATGATAAATACGGTTTTCTATTAATTGATAAGGATAGTAATTTAAATACTGGTCATTATAGAAAAAATGTTGATACATTTGCTAAATTTTAGTTAACAAGAGATTGGTTAGTAGTTCGTTATTAACTGAACAGGTCATTTAGCAGACAGCAGTTAACAATTAGCTGTTACCAGTTAGCAATAGAACAGTTCGGTCGTTAATTTGCAGTTAATAATTGAACAGATCAGTTTCCATTTAAAAAATGGATGAACCAATTATGAAAGATTTAACTAAAACTCGTATAAGTTTTAAAACAAAATTCCAATTGAAAGATTTAATTAAAACTCGTAAAAGTTTAAGAAGAAAATTTCAATCTTTAAAAATTAAGAAACTTTCAGAAAATCATAATCTGGAAGAAAAATTTACTCCAATTACAAAGGCATTAAAAGAATTAACAAATATTGTTAAACAACAACGAATTTCGGATATCAAACCGGAAATTGAATGGGCTGATGATGATGATAAAAACCCTAAGTTAATGAGGTCATTTAGGCCGAAAGTTAAAACACCTAGCAACAGAAGTAATACTTACAATGAATTCAACACCGAATACTATAAAATTTAATAATGATGAATCACCATCAATTTCACAATTTTTGTTTCTAAACAAGTCAGAGCTCAATAAGACATATGGACCCTATTTGGATGAATCATGAAATGTGCTAAAACTTGGCAATTTTGATTAGCTAATTGGCTTGGCTAATTTTGAAATAGATGAAATTAATAAAAATATTTTGATTGATAAGGAAGTTTTTGAAGGTATTGATGGTCTATATGAATTAATATTAAAAAAATATACTGAAAGTGATTTAAGTACGTATCATCAAATTCTTAACAAAATGAATGCTCATAGAAGAATTATGATCCTTTACAACAAATAAAAGGAAACAAAGGTTTTAAATTCAAAAATATAATAAGAAAATTATACGAACATGATTATAAAACTAGGCATAAAAAAACTGGATCAGATTATTCGAAAAAAAGATTTACTCAGTTTTTTCATAAATCTTTAACACCAGAAACCCAATTAAATTATACAAATCAATCAAATCAATATGTTTATTGGGATGATCCTAATGAGTTAGTTGATATATTAAGACTTCTAATTGCATCTCAATCAGCTGGTAACAATAATTATCATAATGAAATTGTATCTATAATTGAAGAATTGAGAGAAGCAAATATAATTCAATAGTATTTTACATTAGCAATCAGTAAAGACCCAAATACCACTTGATAAGTTTGGGGGTAGTACAGCTTCTTTTAGAAAACTGCATAGTTAAGGTCCACTAGGTATATGTTTCAAACTAACTTCTGAAGGAAATTATAATTTAGATAACAAAATTTTATCAAATGTTCAAGAACCAGTTAACGGAAATGATGGAGCAACACAAACATTTGTGAATAACCAAATTTTCTTTCACAAAGAAGTAATAAAAATCGATTCTCTTTTTGTTTTGTTATAATATAATTAATTCTTAAGTAATTCTGATTTTATACCAAATTTTTGTTGAATTTTTATTTTTGTATTACTAATTTTAATTTTTGTTTGCTTTTGATTATACATAAGACTGATTTTTTTTATACTCTATACGAGCATCGAATGCTCTCTTGAGAATTTTTAAATAAATAAATAAACTAATTTTAACTAATAAATAAATAAACTAAATTTAAATTTAATATTTTTAATTTTTCAAAAATAACTGATTAAATTAAATTTATTTATTAAATTAAAAATATTAAAAGAAATAATGCAAGATAGTTTAGCGAAAATCCATCTCAAATTTTCTAAAATGTTGCATGAAAAATTTTCAGAAATAACTGATTCTATTGAATTTCAAGTTAAAAAACCATGATTCATCCATGGATTCATTAATGCTCGCCTACGAAAAGCTGAAGCCAAAGCTCAATCAGCACTAGATTTAATTAATAATTCAAAAAATTAATTGTGATTAGTTTTCAGTTATCTTCCAAAATCGATATACATCAAATTGGATACATATTCTTTAAATATTTTTTTAAATAAATATGAAGATATTTTATTGGAAGAACATTATCAATAGTTGAAAGACCATTTCAAATTTTTAAAGTTATTTAAAAATTCTCTACAAATTAAAACGAAGGAGTACGGATATCATTGGGGTATATGCCCCTATACATCAGATAATATTGAAAGTTTTCCAGATACTTGATAATCAGATAATATTGAAAGTTTTCCAGATACTTGCCGATGCCATTCAGCAGAGTAAAGCATGTTTAACTGTACCAAATTAATGGAATTATATAAAAGACGATGAAGAGTGCAGTAGAGTAGACTATGTCAACTCTGGATATCCGTATGAACGTAATATATCCTGTTTCTATATAACTTGATCATCTTTTAAACAATTTCAGATGTTCTAGTACCGACGTTATAACTACCGAGATATATTTATGTAAATTGTGGGGTTGTATGACAGCTACCAAAATCTATTGCACCAGCACAACCAAATTTTACAGAAGTTGTTGCCATAAAACTTGATCTTCATTTGCAAGATTGCAGACACCTAGCTTCATTAAGTTCCAAGAAATGCAAGAACCCTGAACAGGCTACCTTAGACCAACCAAAGCTTACAAAAGTAGTTTTTGGCATATAACTCGACACCTCTTCACAAAATTTCAGATACCTAGCTTCAATAGACACTGAGTTATTTTCATTTTCAGCTACTCGAACCAGTCGCACCACCACAACCAAATTTTACAGAATTGTTGCCATAAAACTTGATCCTCATTTGTAAGATTTCAAACACCCAGCTTCATTAAGTTCCAAGAGGTGCAAAAAGCCTGAACCGGCTACTCTAGACCAACCAAAGTTTACAAAAGTGGTTTTTGGCATGCAACTCGATACCTCTTCACAAAATTTCAGATACCTAGCTTTAATAGACATTGAGTTATTTACATTTATTCGATTGGGTTCATGCTTGAGATTTATCTGATGAGGGCGATGAAAAGGAAGATGATATCAGTTACTTCTGGCGGAATTTCAGATTCATCTGAAGAGAGCCATGAGGAAGATTATGATGATGATGAAAAAAAAAGTAAAAAAGAGAATTAAATTTATATTAAAGCCTCAAATACATATATTATACAAATGGAATACAGCATATAAAAATATTGGGAAGTTATAGCACTGGAACGCTTATATATTTAATCAAAGAATTCAAAATACTGATGTTATTATTTCTAAGATTTTAGACAGTAATCATTTTCAATCAAAGATTTCCTAATTAGTTGTATAATAATTACATACATTTTATTTTATTTAAAAATTAGTAAAAGAGAGGTTGTTGAAGAGCTTCATGCGCGGAGAAATTTTAAATGACGTAGAGTTATAATAAAAGGATTTGATGATCTTTCGTAAGCTAATTTAGTAGAAATGGATTTATATGCTAAGGAGAACAAAGGTTATACATTTTTATTAACTGTCATTGATACCTTTTCTAAGTATGCATGGGCAATCCCTATAGAAACAAAAACAAAAACGTTACAGAAGCAATGCAAAATACTTTTGAAAGTTCTAAAAGATATCCTCAAAATTTACAAACTGATGATGGAAAAGAATTCTTCAATAAAATTTTCAAAAATTTAATGGATAAATATTAAATAAATCATTATTCAACATTTCGCTCGTTAAAAGCTTCCATAGTAGAATGTTTTAATCGTACTCTAAAAGAAAAAATGTGGAAAGAATTCAGTTTCAATAGGAGTTACAAATGGTTAATATTATTTTAAAACTATAGTCAACATTACAATAACTCTAAACATCGTAGGTACTATTCAAAAGAAGCCAACAGAGGTAAACAGAAAAAATGCTGTTTGCCACTATTTATAATCATAAGTTCGTATAAGCAAGTATAAACATGTTTTTTAAACAAGTAAATGTAACAGTAAGTCGATGCAACCGACTTATTAATACCCTACACCTGAATAATTCGAATTAAATTAAAAATCCATAAGTGTTTTTGGCAGCTGCTTGAACTTCTTCCCTTTTCTGTCTTATTCAACTCGAATTTCAAGAACGTAAAAGAGGCATCCGCTTGGGATATGCTTGACACCCTTGTATAAAATTTTAAGTTTCTATCTTAATTATTTTCGAAGATTGGTAGTCCTTGGGATGTTTGTGTCAGCTACCCGAATTGCCACTCCAATTCATCGAATCCATCTCAGGAACATAAAGAAAACTTGCCAGAACACCATTCTATTAAATTTAAAGGTTCTACTTTTGTTGGTTTTGGAGATATGCTCGTTGCTCTTGTGCTCGTCCGGAAGTTTCCAAAATACGAACCCATGGTTCAAATTCTTTCAAATGTCAGTTTCCAATTTTACAGAAAAGGAAACATAACAGAACACCTTTGTACTAAAAATAAAAGTTCTATCTTTGTTGGTTGTGGAGATATACTCGTTTGCTCTGGGGCTCGTCCGGAAGCTTCCAAGATTTGAACCCATGGACCAAATCCTCACAAATTTCAGAAACATAAATCAAACATGAAGGAACACCATTCTGCCTAATTTAAAGGTTATATCTTTGTTGCATTTGGAGATAATATCATTTGCTCTGAGGCTCGTTCGGAAGCTTTCAAAATCCGAACCCAAGGACCAAATCCTCTCAAATTTCAGAGGCCTAAATCATACATGAAAGAACACCATTATGCCAAAAGTAAAGGTTATATCTTTATTGGTTTTGGAGATAATCTCATTTGCTCTGGGGCTCGTTCGGAAGCTTCCAAAACCAAACCCATGGACCAAATCCTCTTAAATTTCAGAGACATAAATCAAACACGAAAGAACACCATTGTACCAAATTCAAAGGTTCTACCTTTGTTCGTATTGGATATAATCTCATTTGCTCTGCGGCTCGTTCGGAAGCTTCCAAAATTCGAATCCACGGTTCAAATTCTTTCAAATTTAAACCCATGGCCAAATCCTCTCAAATTTCAGAGACTTAAATCAAACATGAAAAAACACCATTCGGCCCAATTTAAAGGTTATATATTTGTTGTTTTTGGAAATAATCTCATTTGCTCTGGGGCTCGTTCGGAAGCTTCCAAAATCCAAACCCATGGACCAAATCCTCTTAAATTTTAGAGACATAAATCAAACTGGAAGAAACATCATTATAAAAAATTTAAAGGTTCTATCTTTATTGGTTTTGGAGATAATCTCGTTTGCTCTGGGGCTCGTTCGGAAGTTTCCAAAACCCGAACCCATGGACCAAATCTTCTCACATTTCAGAGACTTAAATAAAACATGAAAGAACACCACCCTGCCAAATTTAAAGGTTATATCTTTGTTGGTTTTGGAGATAATCTCATTTGCTCTGGTGCTCGTTCGGAAGCTTCCAAATCCAAACCCATGGACCAAATCCTCTTAAATTTCAGAGGCCTAAATCATACATGAAAGAACACCATTCTGCCAAAAGTAAAGGTTATATCTTTATTGGTTTTGGAGATAATCTCATTTGCTCTGGGGCTCGTTCGGAAGCTTCCAAATCCAAACCCATGGACCAAATCCTCTTAAATTTCAGAGACATAAATCGAACGGGAAGGAACATCATTGTACAAAATTTAAAGGTTCTATCTTTGTTGGTTTTGGAAATAATCTAATTTGCTCTGGTGCTCGTTCGGAAGCTTCCAAAACCCAAACCCATGGACCAAATCCTCTTAAATTTCAGAGACATAAATCGAACCTGAAGAAACATCATTGTACAAAATTTGAAGGTTCTATCTTTGTTGCTTTTGGAGATAATCTCGTTTGCGGATATAATCTCATTTGCTCCGTAATCATTCAGAAGCTTCCAGAATCCGAACCCATGGACGGATTTTGTCCAGATTCGAACTTAGCCTTTCTTTCGTAATTAGTAACCTACTATATAAATTTCATCAAGATAGCATCATTATTTTTTGAGTTATCGTGCGTACGGACGGACGGACGGACGGACATCGCTAAATCGACTCCGGCGGTGATCCTGATTCAGAATATATATACATGTCTATACCTAACTCGCTTCCTTTTGGTGGTTACAAACACCATACCAAAGTTAATATACCCTATACTTAGGGTATAAAAAGCTTACACATCAAATTGGATAACGGAAGTTATTTTACAATTATTTTTGTTTTTAATCTTAAAAAATCTTCTCTGATTCAGATAATTCTTGATATTTATCATATTTTATTTTTAAATTATTTACTTAATTAGTTTTCTTTAGTTTTAACCATACAATGGAGTTCACAAGAACAATTCTCGTATTTAATAAATTTAAATACGAGAATTGTTTATTTTTAATTATTTAATTATTTTGAAATTTAAATAAAATCTTCAAAATAAAAATTTTTTAGAAAAAAATGTAGGCGGGAAATTCAATGTCCTATGAAATTTTTGAGAAATTATGCAGAGTCCAGATTAATTCAATTCAATTCATTGAGAGAAGATAAAGATGATAAATGGACCGATTTAATTACTTAGAGTTCATTTGAAATTCCTAAGAGATGCCTATTTTTTCTTTTTTTTTTCCTTGCCACTCCAATGAGGAGTATAGGGCATCCACTAAGTCATTTATTATTCATATTTGACTAAGCTTCAGTTTCGTGAATCATTAATTTCACTAAGCCGTTGATCACTCGGCTGTAGCTATTGAACAAGGCACTTTTCTATTATTTTTACGCTATCTATTATCTTATACAAGGATTGTGGTTTATTATTATTTTATTATATAGCTATTACAATATTATAATATTAATTATAATTTATAGGACATAATATACTTATTTTTTTTAATTTAATTTTATTCTACTAATTATATATATTATAAGAAAAATCTATATTTTTTTTTTTATTAATCTATATGACCCAGCCGGGGTTTGAACCCGTGACCTTTTGTATGAAAGGCCGGTGTCTTAACCACTACACCATTGGCTGCATAAGATGCCTATTACGGTTAGCTAAAATTGTGAAGACATTTCAAAAAAAAATTTGTAAATATTGAAAAACACTAAAAATAAATAAAAAACATATTGTAGTAGGTACA
Source organism: Poecilobothrus nobilitatus (assembly GCA_947095535.1). Classification (NCBI taxonomy): domain Eukaryota; kingdom Metazoa; phylum Arthropoda; class Insecta; order Diptera; family Dolichopodidae; genus Poecilobothrus; species Poecilobothrus nobilitatus. The sequence continues at coordinate 1,143,355 of OX352774.1, read as the reverse complement.
TATTTTGTTTTTTTTTTTTAAATTAACAAAACGAATCCCGTGACGTCATTTCATATTTTTATACCCGTACGATAAGTATCGGGTATAATAAAAGTACTACTCCGTTTGTAACACCTCGAAATAAGCTAGGTATACCTCAAAGGTATGGATCGAATCAGAATCAAATTCTGAGTCGATTAAGCTTTGTCCATCCGTCTGTCCGTCCGCCAGCCCGCTAACTCAAAAACTAAGAAAGCTAGAGTATTGAAATTAAGACAAAATATTTTTGAATCAATTTATTTCCTACTTTTTTTGGTTGAGATTCGACAAAAACTTCGGGTAGCACTCGAACAACTAACTTTTTGATCTCCACATTTTTCATACAAATTTTTCGAAAGTTCTACATCATTTGAACTAGAGCCGTGCAATTTTAATTACAGATAGATATTCTAAAAAAATTTATTTTATGGAAGAACCTTTTTCTGTATCCCTACCCGTTACGGAGCTACAGGAAGTAACAAGTTCAAAAACCCTCAATATTTAAATGGTTATGACATAAGTTCTGTAAGTTATAGTTTCAATCTGAAAATACCAAACGATAGCTGCAGTTATGGTCTTTACAAATATGTATATAATATATATAGACTTGTGCCAGATTCTTGCCAAATTCTTTAACCCTTCTATTTTCTAAACGGTTTAAGTTAGAAACTTAAAATTTTGACAGAGTTAGATCTTTAAAAATAAGTATGAGTCATTCTGAAAATATTTTGTATCACTCCCCGTTTAGAAGCTGTAAGGGGTCAAAAACTGAAAATTCCCTATTTTTAAACACCAGTTTCTTGAACACCTATTCAAATTTTTCCGAAGTCATACATAAAAATTTAAGCTCCAACATTATACTTTTATTTCCGTTAGCAACTTTTCTTAATAATACATAGTTACCTTAAAATTGACAATAGTAGTGTGACTTGATTTTTTACAAATTTTCTAACAAATTCTTTCACGATTTTTTTGAATTTTTTTTTACTAGATAATTTAAAATTGGTGAGGATATAATGCGTAGTACAAAAAAATGTAAATAAATAAACAACATTACCGTTGCCTGAAGAATTTTTATTTATATTATATTGATATAGGTATACATACATATATGATATCATATTTATTTACATGTCGTATCACTGATAAATGTGTGATGTAATAATTTTTTTATTTTATTAGCAATTACCAAAACAAGGTATGTACATATTTAAAAAAAAAAACAAAAAAGAACAGACATTATAACATTGATATTGAAAAAATACATAAAATATGATTGCAATTCTTAATGACTAATTTATATGATTAATATTAAAAAAATATATTTAAGACTTAAACAACAAAAGTTATACAATACAAAATTTGACTACCTACATAAAACTTGAATTCTTAAATAAATTTTATAATTTTTAATGATATGTATGTAAACAATAAACCGTACTACTAAAAAAAAAATAAAACTTGATGACATAATTTAAATATACTTTAAATACTTAATGTAGAATTATGAATATATGAACATTATTATGTAATTAATTAAATTACAATGACTTTTTTGTGAAAATTATTTTTACAACAATTTTTTCGAATAATTTTGGAATAGTCAATAGGATGGTTATACCTCGATAGTTTTCTACTAATGATCTTTCACCTTTTTTGTAGATGGGAGTTAAATGAGAGGATTTGCACACTTGTGGGAAAACACCATTCGAAAGCGATCTGTTTAAAATCGAATGTAGAGGAGTAATTAGATAATGTGCACAGTTATATAAGAAGAGGAGGGGTTCGGTCAGGTCCAGCACCCTTCTTTGTGTCAAGGCTCATAATAGCTTCAAAAATGTCATTTTCGGAAAGATACAGATCTGAGATTAACAAATTTGAGCTATTAAATAAAAAACTAGCAGAGATATCGAATTGTTCTTTTGGACGATAAACTTTTTGAAAACTGTCAGAAAAAGTTATAAATTGTTTTTTTAAAAGAGGAAAAAGTATTGTCCTTGGACAATGAATTAGGGTAGCCAAATATTTTTCGCTTTATGTTGACAAATTTGAAAAAACGTTTGGGATCACTAATTAATTTGTTGCTTATACTAATGATATAGTTTTCATAGGATGAATCAGTTTGAATTCATTTGCAAGTAGTTTATACATATTCAATAAGATATGGCTTGGTGCTATTGTGTGTTTAATTTTTCTGTATATTTTATTACGCTGGTTACGCAAGGTCCTAAGTTCTCTATCTAACCAGGTTCGGTTATTTTGTTTTTCTTACGGATTTTAGGTACTAAAACATTTATAATTTCAAAAGATTTTAAATAAAAGATAGAGATTAGTGAGTTGATATCCTGTTGTTCTAACAGTTCGTTCCAGTTAGTAGATGATAAAGCATTATTCAGCATTACGGAAATCATATACAATTTCATTATTGTAAGTTTTGCCCGAAAATGGGTTGATAGCAGAGAACTCAAAGATGATTGCGTTTTGATGTTTCGTGTTAGTAAAAAGATTATCTGCATCATCAGCGAGCCACCACTCTATCGTATGCATTTGAAAACGCAAGATCTAACCGTTTTGCTGTAAATCATTACCATAAAACTCGCTAATAAGACCGAAATGAAACTCGTCGAAGTTAATAGGTAATAACAAATCGTCAAAATCATCAACAACAAAAGAAAGAGCCGAGCGATTGAAATAGCCAAAGGCGAAAATCGAGTCTTCCTCATGCATATTTGAAATGATATTATGATATACACTATAAAATTCAGAATAAATTCAGGAATTGTCAGATTTCGGAGGGAAATAAACAATACCTAGGAATAAATTATTCATACCTAAATTAATTTTAATAAATTTGTGTTCAAATGATTGAAAAGTACTAGTAATTAATGGTATTATTCGCCGTAAATAATAACTTACCTATATTACTTACGGCAAATAATACACCACCACCTCGCGAACTATTTTTAAACTGATAAGCTCCTATAAATAGACCAACTACCATCAACAATTTCTTCGTTTCTAAACGATGCGTTAAGCCATGTTTCAGTTAGAGCTAGTACATTAAAATTGCATGACTTAGCATCAACATAAAATTTTTTAAGCTTTCCTCTCATACCACTATTTTGTATTGTATATTCACAGTATTTTGAGAGGTTTTTATTTATTGAGATTTGTTAATTTACTTGGAGTTCGAACGAAAAAACTGGTTGTAGTTCTCACGAGATTGATTTAAGTAATTATAGTAGTTACTGTTGCAGTGACTACGATAAACCTTAAGGTCCTCTTCGACTTCTTTTGTTGAGAAGCCTATATCTTTGTGGTATCTAAGGTAAAGATTATACAAATCTTTGAAGTTAGATGGTAGGCCCTCATTGTGAATGAGAAAAGATAAATGAGTTTTTGTTTTACCCTCTGTAACACAATTATATGAATCGTTATATAAATAAGCAAGGAAAAGTCTTACATTAAGAAGAATTTTCTCATCTCTAAATCTTGATAAAGCGTATTGGCAGTCCTCTGTTAGTATTGTTTTGTCATTCTTACAATAGGGGGTATAAGCGAATTTATTGATAATGAATTATTTATATTAATATTATTATTATCATTGTTATTAATATTATTACTATCATTGTTATTAATATTATTATTATTACCATTGGCGTTATTGTTATTAATAATATTATTATTATTATTATTATTATTATTATTATTATTATTATTATTATTATTTTTATTATTATTGTTGTTATCAATATTATTATTAATCTTATTATTATCAAGATTATCATTATTATTATCATTGTTATTTATTAAGAGTACATATAGATATACTCTTATATACATATGTATATGTATGTATATTGCGGAGTATTTATACGTGTTTTATTGTAGTTATAAGAAATTATTCTATAAATAAAATATTTTTAAATAAATATTGCAATATATTGCGATATATAATAATATATTATGTGTATGTATGAATATATATGCATACATTAATATATATTTGGTATTTTGTAGTAAGTTTAATATAAATTAATATATGTATGTATGTACATTTACCGCTTAGTAACAAATGGTCATAGCATATTTGGAAAAGTTTTGACTTGATAATCGTTAGGTGGAAGGTTAGAAATTGCTTTTGAAGAATGTTTAAACATATAGGTAGTTTGAATACACATACATACAAACCATAGTTCTAGAAATTATAAACTTCAACTCAATTTTTTTAAAATACCGAAAAATTAAAAATATAATATTATAAGCAGAATGACAGACTATGAACATACTAACGGGTTCGTACGGGTATCAAAAAGTTGACAAAGGCAACTGTATTCTTCCTCGTTTTTAACTGTATTTTACTTTTAAAAATCAGTCGAACATTTCTTAAATCATAACCGTACAGATAATTCTCATATTATAAATGCAAAGCAAAAAAAAGGAAAAACAAAACATAAACACTATTTCTTATCAGCAAAAAATATCATTTATTATTTTCTACTGCAGAACAATAAGATCCTTCACATTTAAGTTGACAAATTCTGTTTTTTCATACTAAATTGTCTAAAATATGTTTCTTATTTTTCAAATTCTCTCTCTACAAAATTGCCTTTACATAACCAACAGCGGTTCACTAAATGAACAATTACTTATGCTTGAATTAAGCAAATGTCTGATACAAACTAAGTGCTAAAATTCCTTGTATATAACAATATGGCGCCTTTAAAATAAAACAATTTAAATAGTTTCCTTAAAATTTAAGTTAGAAATTTCTTAATTTTAGATGGTTTGAAATTTAATTTTTCTGAAAAAACTGCATTTGTCTAAATTTTGAATCATCATGGAACCATCTCTCAATAACAAAAATTGTAATTTTGTTATAAACACAAAATTCCATAATACATGGCTGTTCTTTTAATGTTTTCTGTCATACGTTTGTTGCAATATGTAATGCAGTTTTAATAAAGTTTTAATTTACGGTTATGATTTAAGAAATGTTCGACTAATTTTTAAAAGTAAAATACAGTTAAAAACGAGGAAGAATACAGTTGCCTTTGTCAACTTTTTGATACCCGTACGAACCCGTTAGTATGTTGTACAATCAGTTACGGCCCACAGATCATAAGTACAATGTAACAACTACTGGAATATCATGGTGGACTGGTCTAACTATAAATTTAGAATATTATTTTTTAAAATGGAATTTATTTGAAATTATAAAAAAATAAACACTGTCGAGATTGTTTGTTGAATATTCCAGATTATAGTTTATATTAAATTACATTAAATAAATAAAGCTAACGCAACTCTTGAATTTATTATGTGTTGGTCGTTTTGCTTTACGTAGGTGATACTGTCAGTCTTCCTCCATATGGATCTAGACTTTCTTTAATTAATTTGAACTCCCTCCAGTCACGCCGTCTAGTGACGGATATTGTATTCGTTCAGCAGATTGTTCGTGGTGATATCAACCCCCCTTCTATTCGCGAACAAACGAGATATAATATCTGAATAATTTGAGATCGGTCGAGCTTTTTAATGTGTAACACCACTCTACGGACTACGGCAATTTCGCGTATTTTGAAAGAACTAACTCAAGGTCGGAGCTCTTCGATATTAACGTTAACAAATTAGCACTGAGAGCCAGACTTTGGTAAATTCTCATAGTCCGCATGATTAATCTATCATTGCAATTTAACTTGCATGTTTGCAATGCTAGATTCTTCTTTTTTTTTGTGTTTTTAAAATTAATTTTTTTTATTTTTCATTACACTTAATTAGTTTACCATTAATAACATCACTAACATTAATAATTTGTTACTGACAGTAGTGGTAATAACCAATAAGTATTAAGTTTTTCTAACATCATTAAGTTTTTAAACATCATTTACTAACATGCCAGAAAAACTTAGATTTTCTTTTTCGTGTAATTCGTTAAATAAACCCCGCTAAACAAATTATTGAAACCTTAATTTTGTAACCAACTTTAAAATAATCCCTTCTAATAATTTTTTACATACGAATACATAGTAGGAATTCTGATACCGAGAATTTTTTTCCCAGAATTTAGCAATTTCTTAATTTTCAATTATCTGAATATTGAATTATCTGAATTTTGATGTTTCCGAATAAATTGAATTTGTCTGAATTTTGAACCATCTGAATAAAAATTGTAATTTTGTTACAAACCCAACTACAATTTTATTTTCAATTTAAAAATTAAAGTCAAGGACGTTTAAAATTTTTATTTTTAAATTTATTTGAATAAACTTATAAATAATTATACTGCACAAATTTTCCAACTGATATTTACAACTTTTCTTGGAAACAACATATTTAAGGTTACAGTCAGGGTTGCCACTTTGATAATTTTCTACCAAATTTGGTAATTTTATTCAGATAATATTTTTTTTGGTAATTTGGTAATTTTTTTAATAATTTGATCATTTTTTGGAATAATTTGGAGAATAGCAAAAATTAAAATCAGGACCAATTTTTAAAAAAATAATGAACTATGAAGTTAAAATATTGTGTAGCCACCACATAAACATAATTTTAACGTAATTACGAAACATTAACGAAATATTTTAAGTTTGTTTAAAACAAAATTTTTTGATTTTGTTAAAAAACTAAATTTTTTACGTTTGTTTAAAATGGAAAAATACATAAATTTGCTAAAATAATTTAAGACACATAATTCACAATAAACTTCTTTCTGAAGATATCTTGTGAACAAAAAAGTTCGGCTTTTGGATGTTGATGAATCTCACTCGCAAGGTGAACAAGATAATGGATCTGCTACGGTGACTATGAGAAAATTAGATGAATTTCATTGCGAAGAATTAAATTCAAGTTCAGCAAGTAGTGAACGTGAAAAATATCACAGGAAATTCCAGATGCAGTGAACAGAGAAATTTTCATGGCTAAAACAAAAGAACGGAAGTAGCTAAGAAACTGGATAAAGGAAATAAATCGGCTTGTAGAGTTTGGTCTGCCAAAAATGAATTTTAGTTTAAATTATATATGTATGTAGGATGTTAATAATTAACAATGAACTCCGATACTATAACTATCATACGACAACATTATTAACTTACGACAACATGAACCGTACGATAATGATGAGAGAGAATGATAGCAATCATGAAAAGAAAGACAAGAAGTTCATTCTGCATTAAGACGTGGTACAGCATAGTCAAGATTAAAAAAGGAAGTTAACCAGTTGTTAAATAAATAATTTCATTTAAATAAAATTAAACAATTTTTGAATTAAAATAAAGCATTTATATAAATAAAATTGACCGAACTGTTTTTTTCAATTATAATCCCACATGTATATATATACAATTTTTTGCGTTCTAAAGGTTTTACATATTTTACTTAAAAATTTGTATGTTCCTTGACAATTAATATTGTTTGTTGATAAATAGTTAAGTGGTTTAAGTTTTAACATTTTTTGTTTCTACAGAATTTGTTATTTTTTTTCTTAGTTTTTGTATATATGAATTGTTTTGTTTGTTTTTTTATGCATATATGAATAATTGTTTTGCTTATTTTTATAATATATAAATAAATTTTAATATCAGGCAAAACCATTGTGTTTCAATATCCAACATATTTTGGTAACTTTTTTGTCCATTTGGTAACATTTTAAAACCAATTTGGTAAACAAATTTTTTCTGAGTGGCAACCCTGGTTACAGTATTTTTTTAAATCTATATATTATATTAATGATTTAGTATGTATCCACTTTTAATTTGTTTCGTTTTTTTGTAACTGTATACATAATATGTATATATGTAAATGAATACTACATTCCATAATTATTAAATAAGTACTTAAGATTTAAATTATATTTATTTTAAATTTAAAAGTTGAAAACGTAGATTAAGCATAAGTTTTTATTAACAATTTTAATTAGAAATACTATGTAAGTTAAATTATCACTTATGTATGTGTAAATGTTCTTTTAATCTTGTCAACTTAAATTAATTCTGCACGGGGTTTAGTTGTACTCCACTTTTTTCGACAACGAAAGACGTCAATAAATGAAGTTGAGTAATAAGACTCATCTCAGCAAGGAGCGTACCTACCTCTCATACGGGCAGCGATCATCAAATGCATCCGGCTGAAGTCTTCGTAACCTCTTAAAAAAACTCATACTTTTATTTTTTTATAATATAATAATAAATTAGAATTACCCATATCTGTCGAGCCCATTGCTTCTTGGTGGAATTCTTCTACTGAACATTGAGTCAAAGCCACGTCCACCTAAGGCACTGTCTCCTCTTAAACTTCCACCATCTAAAGATAGTGGTAAGGACATTGGCTTACATCTTCCCATTGGTGGAGGTAAAAAATCTCGCATTCTTGAACTTGAGAAACGTCTTTCAAAAAGATCGCGACCGTCATCAAATCGTGATCGATCATAGTAGTCATAATCCTAATTAGAAATAAAAATTGTTGTTTTTTTAGCAACAATCTTTTTTAAATTCTATATAAAATTTTTGATGCATTCATATTACAAATATTAAAGAATTTGCTTTTTGGAAAAATCTCAAAAATTTTATATTTTTTCTTTTTTTTTTAAATATATCTAATTTTATTAAATTTTACCCTATAATTATCCATTATCCTGTCGCGTAAGAAGGGTGGTGGTGGAGGATATTGATTGCCGTACATACAATCTCTAAAACCGCGTTCACCAAATAAACGTGGGCACTCTTTTGACCAATGCCCAGAACGACCGCAACGGTAACATTGTTCTGGATCGCCTATACCGGGTTTGGATATAACTTTGTTCTATAACAATTAAGTAACTAATTGGACGTGTTGTTGATGGTCAACCATTAAAAGTTTAAGTATCTACAAACGTGGCCGAGGGAAATCTAAATTTCTTGAAATTATGCGTTCACCAAAAAATTCACGCAGCATGTCCATAGTTTACCTAGCGGTATGCGCAGTCGCTGCATCTAGTTGACACCACAAATTAGTTTGTTGCTCCACTATTGGCCGCAAAAAGTTGTCGATCATTGTTCGGTAAGAAGCCTCGGAGACCGTTTCTGGCGTTTCATCTTCATTCTCAAAGAAATATGGGCCGATGACCTTTGCGGCCATAACTCCGCACCAAACAGTACATCAGCATCAGTCATACCCAATCAGATGCACTGTTTGGGGCGGAGTTATGGCCGCAAAGGTCATCGGCCCATATTTCTTTGAGAATGAAGATGAAACGCCAGAAACGGTCTCCGAGGCTTCTTACCGAACAATGATCGACAACTTTTTGCGGCCAATAGTGGAGCAACAAACTAATTTGTGGTGTCAACTAGATGCAGCGACTGCGCATACCGCTAGGTAAACTATGGACATGCTGCGTGAATTTTTTGGTGAACGCATAATTTCAAGAAATTTAGATTTCCCTCGGCCACGTTGTTCACCAGATTTAACTCCGCCCGACTTTTTTTTATGGGGATATTTAAAAGATAAAGTGTATGTTAATAAATCAGAGACAATTGGACAGCTAAAGCAGAATATTCGAGGCGAACTACAGAGTTTGCAACAAGAAACATTATGTGATGTAATGCAAAATGCGCTAAAAAGAGCCAATGCCTGTATTGGCTGATGTCATATTTCACACATAGTCATATTCAATTTCTATGAAATGTATTTAATATGTAAAAAAAAAATCATTAAAAAAAAGATTATTACAAGTGTTATACGTGTTTTACATCACTAGGTCTCACACATTTTTATTTTTTTTTTTTATTTTTATACATAATTAGATATGTATAAAAATGTATACATATGTATATAGTAGATTTAAGTTTATATTGTTATCCTTTTTGATCGAAATTTTAGATATTATAAAACATAAGACATTTTTGACATACATACATACATATGTATGTATTTCTGACGTTTATATAATATGATTTTTTTATTATTATATATATTATATTATATTTATATATGGCGCCTAGATAAACTGATTTGAACAAATTGCAGAAGATTTGTTGCTTGCGGTATGCTTGTCCGTGATATTTTCACATCGCATATCAATTCTTCTAGACTATTACAACTTTTTGGTTTAGTCGTGCCCTCGAGACAATTGAGATCGCATAATTTTTTGTATTCTGTTCTTCACAGAACAAATTACAGTAAGAAGAATGAATCGGTTTCGAGTGAAGATACTCAACCGCTTAAATAAATTGTTTGAGTATGATATTAATTCAGATATTTTTTTGTTACCTAGAAATAAATTTGAAAATGTTGCAATGTATTTAGTGAACTACATACATATGTATGTATGTACATACGTAATTTTTGAATAGTAATAGATTTAATTTTGTTAATTTGTAAGAGTTCATAACTGGGTAGATGAATAAATAAATAAATAAATTTCAGTAGAGGTTTTTTAAAACTCAATTTTAAGCTTGGAAATGATTAAATTTTTTAAAAATATTTTCACAGTTGATTTTTTTTTTGTTTTTTTTACGAGGGTTGGTGGAAAACTCGAAAGTCACCAAGAGGAACTGCACGTGCTTCCTCAGGGTAGTGTTGGACTTTAACCAACCAAAACCACCCCCTTTTAAAACCAAACTTTAGGATGGAACCTTTAATACGAACGTACAGTTTGGTTTTGGGGATAGGGATGTGGGAAAGATAATTGGGAAAATTGGAATTGGGAAATTTGGATTATGGGCGATAGGTAGGAAAATTTTGAGGGATATTTTGAAGAAAGATGTTGATGTTCTTCTTAAACTTAAGTAAATCGTACACATAAGAATTACCAACTTTAGGGAACACATGCGATGGTATATGGTTCCACAGGCGGGACGTGCGCATGACAAACGAATTTCCATAAGCTGTATTTCGCCATCTTGAAATCTCTACATGGTAGGGATGAGCTTCTGCTGCCCGCCTTGTTTCTCGCTGGAAAACTTTGAGCGGAGGCATTAACTGTTTTAATTCATTTGAGCAGGTGTTAATCCCTACGAGATATCTATAAAACAAGGTTAGTGACACAACTGTGCGACGATGACTGAGTAGAGTGAGCATTGAAGTTACACTGGGGTCGTTGATAAGACGAATAGCTCTGTTTTGCACATTATCTAGGTAACCCAGCGCTGCTTGAGGGCCTGTAGCCCAAATGTGTGCATTATACTCCATTTTCGGCCGAATGTACGTTTTATAGATATTGAGAAGATCAGATGCAGAAAAGTAAGTTTTGCAGCGATACAAAAAACCCAAACATTTAGCTGCATCCTTAGCTATACCAAAAATGTGATTTGACCAAGTCAATTTTTGGTTTAACTCGATACCCAACATGTTTAAATCTGTTGAATGCAAAACCTCTCCCTGGAATAATAGGTTAGGAATAGTAGTGGCAATTTTTCACGAGATCAGACAGCATTGGGTTTTTTTGTGTTGAAATCAACTCTGTTGACTTCACCCCGTTTTTGAATTTTGGCTAAATCGTTATTTAGCTCACTAATAGTGAAATTTTTTGCTGTTATATTAATCTGGTGATTAGTGTTACAGCGGCTATGAAATTCATAGGAAGCTACAAGGGTGCTGTCGTCTGCGAAACTATGGATCGTATTGGAGGTTAAAGAAAGTAGGTCATTGATAAATATTAAGGAAAGAGTGGGGGATAAAACTGATCCTTGAGGGACACCAGCATTTATTTTGAATTTGTCAGATGAATATCCATCGACCAGTACACGAATCGTACGATTCGAAAGGAAATCTCCAATCCATTTTAGAAAGACCCTACCTAGACCTATTGCTTTACATTTTGCCAATAGAGCATCGTGCCAAACTCGATCGAAAGCCTTAGAAATATCAAGAGCCACAACATCAGATTCACCAGAATGATGAAGGCTGATGCTTAGCTTCTCACAAAGGTAAGTCATGAGATCACCGGTTGAACGACGGGCTCTGAACCCGTATTGACGATCATGAAGCAGACCTTTGTGATCCAGGTATTTCAGAAGCTTTTGGTCTACAATTTTCTCCATTACTTTGGAGAGGACCGAAGTTATAGAAATAGGGCGGTAGTTGGAGGAATCGCTTTTATTACCTTTTTTGGGAATTGGGAAAACATGTGCAACCTTCCATTGGGTAGGATGAATACCCGAAGTGAAGGAGTGGTAGAAAAGGTTGCGCAGAGGTTTTGAAATACTGGAGTAGGTATTTTTAAGCACCATGGTGGTTATACCATCTGGACCGGCTGACTTATTTGTATCAAGATTTTTCAAGATTTTCATCACCGCCCGCGTCCTAAAGTAAATTTTTCCAAAGGAGCAGCCAACTCGGGAATAGAAGGTGGCATCTAAGCTGACTGTGGCAGTGTCAAATTAGAAGCGAACTGCTTGCCAAATAAGTTCGCTTTCTCTCTAGAATCTGATATTGTTTTGTTATTATTATCAACAAGTGGTGGAAAAGAAGACCCTCTAACGTCTTCTTTAAGACTTTTAGCAAATGTCCAAAAGGATTTGCTATTCTTTGGCATGTGGATGACCTTACGCTTCAACCCTTGGTTGAACAAAAATTTTTGCTTGTTGATAACTCTCTTGCATCTGTTTCTCACCACTATATAGTTGGCCCTGTGAGCCTCCGATCTATTGTTTTGATACAGTTTAAAAGCCTCCTCTTTTCTAAAAATGGCTTCTTTGCAAATGCGATTAAACCAAGATTTGGGCCTTCTCTTAACGGATTTCATGGAATAAGGAATGAATAACCTCATTCCAAGTAAAATAGTTTCACTAATCGCATTTGCAGCAAAGTTAACATTCTTATTACGGAAGCAGAATGACCAATCAAATGTTCCAAAAAAGTTGTTAAGACCCTCCCAGTCAGCTTGGCTGTAGCGCCAAACTAATTTTTTGGGAGGGGACCTCTGATTGGGTTTTGGGCTTACCCGGAAACTTGTCTTAACCAAACAATGATTGGAATTACCCAGGGAGCAACCAACTGAAACCACATATTTTTCAGGGTGTGAGGTGAGAAACAGATCCAAGAGGTGACCTTCTTGATCAGCACGGTCCGGGATCCTTGTGGGATTTTTAACAAGTTGAGAAAGGTGGAACAGTGTGGAGAACAGTTCAACTTGTTTCCCAATTGAGTTTTGACTCGGGGAGATGTTGCTCGAAAAATGAAGCCAGTCCCTGTTATGAACGTTGAAATCTCCCGCCAGAACAATTTCAGATTCTGGAGATGCGTCCAAAATTTCATTGATCTGGTTCGATAGATTTTCATTTTCCATAGCAGTTTCTTGTTCATTTAAGTTGGGTGATCTGTATAGAAAACAGAAATGTATGACATGCTTTCCAACGAGAATTTTTACCCAAATGTAGGGGAAGGTTGGGCTAGAACATTTATATTTTGGAAGTTTGTTGAAAGCAATGTCATTTTTTATATAGACAGCGATACCTCTTTTGGGTACGAAGTGTGAAATAAGTGAGTAGCCGGTAACATTAAAGTTACCATTGTGATTACTGACTTGTGTTTCACATAGGACTAAAATTGCTGGTTTAATTGAACTAAGATGGCACTCGACGGCATGAAAATTCGTTTGCAACCCGCGACAAAATGACCAATTTTAATATTAATTTCTGTAATATAAATTAATATTAGAATGGGTCATTTTGTTGGAAAACAATTAATGCAAAACAAAAAAGCAATAAAACAAAACCAGAATAACTTTAAAATTTAAATTTTATTTAAAATTATAATCAAAATCGGATTTAAAATAGAATCAAATTGCAATTAAAACCAAGATTAACCAAAATCAAAATCTGAATTAAAATAAATTAAAGTATGTAATTTAAGACTACAGTAAAAATTGAAATGAACAAAAATTAAAATTTAATCAAAATTAAAATCGAAATCAAAAGTAGAAGTGTACGATTTAAATAACCCGAGCTTGACAAATGACAACACTTTAAAATAAATTATTAACAATATCAATACCTTGATATCGTACTAATAATTTTAATATTTTAATTTTAATATTTTAATTTAGATAGAAAATATTCTAAATTAATTATAAAAATAATATCATTTATTATTTTCTACTGCAGAACAATAAGATCCTTCACATTTAAGCTGAAAAATTATATTTTTTCATACTAAATTGTCTAAAATTTATTTATTTTTTAAATTCTCTCCCTACAAGATTAAGATTGCCTGTAGGTATGATAGGTATATAACCAACAGTGGTTCACTAAATTAACAATTTCTGATGCTTGGATTAACTAAATACACAGAATAAATAAACTATACAGACGATTAGTTCCATATAAAAATTATTAGTTTTTTTTTTTGGAGCTAGACTAAGCAGTTTATAGAGCTAGACTAAGTATTATAGAATATTTAAATTACAAAAATAGAAAGTACAAAAGAATATTCTACAAATTTTTGTTTTTGCTATTTAAATATCTAAAATACTTATAGTCTGGCTCCAAAAAAATGTTCATGCTGGCCCCTAAAAAAGACTTAAAATTTTTATATGTTATATTAGATATTTATATTTTATACTAGCACAGTACCCGGCGTTGCCCGGAGTATTTTATTGGTTTTATGAAATAAAAATTATTAACTTTTGTTTCTGCGTTAATTTAATTTATAGTTAACTTATTACTATGCATTTACAGATGCTGGTAGTTAATATTCTATTTTTATTACAAAAAATCTTTAAAGGAATCAATAATCTATTGAGTACGCAATTACGGCGAAATGAGTTTTCACAATATATTCGTTAATATTGAAACATAAAATCGCATTTCAATTATAAAAGACCATAATGTAATACATTGTTTTTCGTAAGTAATGTCACTTCATGTTTTTGTGAATTATCCTTTTAAGCACATTTTGAAAAATTTGCTATTAGGTTCGCCCTATCCCTGCGTCTGTTTACAAAACTTATATACTATTTAATAAGGAGCAATCAAATATTAACTATGCATAGGTCTCTTAAAAGAGTAATGTTAAAGAACAACTTTTTTATGTACCCTCACAGCTGGAGATCCTACAGCACCGACAGCTCTTCAAATTTTGAAAAACTTCTTTTTAAATGCATACATCTCAGGCTCAAGTTCTGTTTAACATATTTTCAATATAAAAAATACATTGTTTTTTACCTTTATAAATCTACCAGAATTTTTTTAAGTTTACTTTTTCTAATTATGTTTTCAAATTAATTGGCTAAAAATATGTGTAAAAATTGTATATGGATTAGAATGTAAAGGTTTCTGTTCTTTAAATATGTATGTACTAATTTTTGATTAAATACTGTACAGAAATGTGATATATAGTATTTTTAAATATATGTACGCACGTTAACATACTATATGTACATATTTCAATGATATTTTATGGGAAATATGTTATACACATGCATCTTATAAAGCTAGACCACATGCATTTCTGAATGATGACATCATGACTGTCGTATGTAGGAGATTTTTTCTGTTTTTTAACGGCCGAAAATGTTATCTTGTTAAGACTTAAACACAGTATTCTTAAGATACTTAATAAGGTTATTTTAATTACTTTTATATATTAGAAATTTGCATTGAATGGTTTTTATGAAATATTAAAAACAGTGTAGATAAAAGTAAAGAGTGTTAGATTAGAAAACAAAATTAGAAACAAAATTTTCTTTTGAAAGTCTATCGTACAAATGGGTTAATGTATCACCGCAGAATTACTTAAATGAGCTTCTGCCTTAAAGTGTAGTACTTGTGCCAATGTTCAATTGGTCAAACCGTTTAAGCACGACAACAAAAAAATGAAAAATTTCATTGAGGCTTGATGCTGAAATGAGTTAATGCATCTGTTTCTCACCACTATATAGTTGGCCCTGTGAGCCTCCGATCTATTGTTTTGATACAGTTTAAAAGCCTCCTCTTTTCTAAAAATGGCTTCTTTGCAAATGCGATTAAACCAAGATTTGGGCCTTCTCTTAACGGATTTCATGGAATAAGGAATGAATAACCTCATTCCAAGTAAAATAGTTTCACTAATCGCATTTGCAGCAAAGTTAACATTCTTATTACGGAAGCAGAATGACCAATCAAATGTTCCAAAAAAGTTGTTAAGACCCTCCCAGTCAGCTTGGCTGTAGCGCCAAACTAATTTTTTGGGAGGGGACCTCTGATTGGGTTTTGGGCTTACCCGGAAACTTGTCTTAACCAAACAATGATTGGAATTACCCAGGGAGCAACCAACTGAAACCACATATTTTTCAGGGTGTGAGGTGAGAAACAGATCCAAGAGGTGACCTTCTTGATCAGCACGGTCCGAGATCCTTGTGGGATTTTTAACAAGTTGAGAAAGGTGGAACAGTGTGGAGAACAGTTCAACTTGTTTCCCAATTGAGTTTTGACTCGGGGAGATGTTGCTCGAAAAATGAAGCCAGTCCCTGTTATGAACGTTGAAATCTCCCGCCAGAACAATTTCAGATTCTGGAGATGCGTCCAAAATTTCATTGATCTGGTTCGATAGATTTTCATTTTCCATAGCAGTTTCTTGTTCATTTAAGTTGGGTGATCTGTATAGAAAACAGAAATGTATGACATGCTTTCCAACGAGAATTTTTACCCAAATGTAGGGGAAGGTTGGGCTAGAACATTTATATTTTGGAAGTTTGTTGAAAGCAATGTCATTTTTTATATAGACAGCGATACCTCTTTTGGGTACGAAGTGTGAAATAAGTGAATAGCCGGTAACATTAAAGTTACCATTGTGATTACTGACTTGTGTTTCACATAGGACTAAAATTGCTGGTTTAATTGAACTAAGATGGCACTCGACGGCATGAAAATTCGTTTGCAACCCGCGACAAAATGACCAATTTTAATATTAATTTCTGTAATATAAATTAATATTAAAATTGGTCATTTTGTTGGAAAACAATTAATGCAAAACAAAAAAGCAATAAAACAAAACCAGAATAACTTTAAAATTTAAATTTTATTTAAAATTATAATCAAAATCGGATTTAAAATAGAATCAAATTGCAATTAAAACCAAGATTAACCAAAATCAAAATCTGAATTAAAATAAATTAAAGTATGTAATTTAAGATTACAGTAAAAATTGAAATGAACAAAAATTAAAATTTAATCAAAATTAAAATCGAAATCAAAAGTAAAAGTGTACGATTTAAGTAACCCGAGCTTGACAAATGACAACACTTTAAAATAAATTATTAACAATATCAATACCTTGATATCGTACTAATAATTTTAATATTTTAATTTTAATATTTTAATTTAGATAGAAAATATTCTAAATTAATATATAAAAATAATATCATTTATTATTTTCTACTGCAGAACAATAAGATCCTTCACATTTAAGCTGAAAAATTATATTTTTTCATACTAAATTGTCTAAAATTTATTTATTTTTTAAATTCTCTTCCTACAAGATTAAGATTGCCTGTAGGTATGATAGGTATATAACCAACAGTGGTTCACTAAATTAACAATTTCTGATGCTTGGATTAACTAAATACACAGAATAAATAAACTATACAGACGATTAGTTCCATATAAAAATTATTAGTTTTTTTTTTTGGAGCTAGACTAAGCAGTTTATAGAGCTAGACTAAGTATTATAGAATATTTAAATTACAAAAATAGAAAGTACAAAAGAATATTCTACAAATTTTTGTTTTTGCTATTTAAATATCTAAAATACTTATAGTCTGGCTCCAAAAAAATGTTCATGCTGGCCCCTAAAAAAGACTTAAAATTTTTATATGTTATATTAGATATTTATATTTTATACTAGCACAGTACCCGGCGTTGCCCGGAGTATTTTATTGGTTTTATGAAATAAAAATTATTAACTTTTGTTTCTGCGTTAATTTAATTTATAGTTAACTTATTACTATGCATTTACAGATGCTGGTAGTTAATAGTCTATTTTTATTACAAAAAATCTTTAAAGGAATCAATAATCTATTGAGTACGCAATTACGGCGAAATGAGTTTTCACAATATATTCGTTAATATTAAAACATAAAATCGCATTTCAATTATAAAAGACCATAATGTAATACATTGTTTTTCGTAAGTAATGTCACTTCATGTTTTTGTGAATTATCCTTTTAAGCACATTTTGAAAAATTTGCTATTAGGTTCGCCCTATCCCTGCGTCTGTTTACAAAACTTATATACTATTTAATAAGGAGCAATCAAATATTAACTATGCATAGGTCTCTTAAAAGAGTAATGTTAAAGAACAACTTTTTTATGTACCCTCACAGCTGGAGATCCTACAGCACCGACAGCTCTTCAAATTTTGAAAAACTTCTTTTTAA
Organism: Poecilobothrus nobilitatus; assembly: GCA_947095535.1. Lineage (NCBI taxonomy): Eukaryota > Metazoa > Arthropoda > Insecta > Diptera > Dolichopodidae > Poecilobothrus > Poecilobothrus nobilitatus. The sequence goes on along the minus strand of OX352774.1, from coordinate 1,125,003 downwards.
ATGCATACATCTCAGGCTCAAGTTCTGTTTAACATATTTTCAATATAAAAAATACATTGTTTTTTACCTTTATAAATCTACCAGAATTTTTTTAAGTTTACTTTTTCTAATTATGTTTTCAAATTAATTGGCTAAAAATATGTGTAAAAATTGTATATGGATTAGAATGTAAAGGTTTCTGTTCTTTAAATATGTATGTACTCATTTTTGATTAAATACTGTACAGAAATGTGATATATAGTATTTTTAAATATATGTACGCACGTTAACATACTATATGTACATATTTCAATGATATTTTATGGGAAATATGTTATACACATGCATCTTATAAAGCTAGACCACATGCATTTCTGAAAATGTTATCTTGTTAAGACTTAAACACAGTATTCTTAAGATACTTAATAAGGTTATTTTAATTACTTTTATATATTAGAAATTTGCATTGAATGGTTTTTATGAAATATTAAAAACAGTGTAGATAAAAGTAAAGAGTGTTGAAAATATCTTTTTAATAATAATAACAATACAAAAAATTGGGCAGAATATTTTTAAAAGGTATTCGTGCGGAAATGGGCTAACGAACGTTAACAAAAATTTATCACAGGCTTTATTTAGAATCGTAAGTTCATCCAGCAAAATTAGACAAAAATTAGAAACAAAATTTTCTTTTGAAAGTCTATCGTACAAATGGGTTAATGTATCACCGCAGAATTACTTAAATGAGCTTCTGCCTTAAAGTGTAGTACTTGTGCCAATGTTCAATTGGTCAAACCGTTTAAGCACGACAACAAAAAAATGAAAAATTTCATTGAGGCTTGATGCTGAAATGAGTTAATGCATCGTAACAAAATCACCTTAGTAAGCTTCTGTGGTAAACAGCTATAGCTTTTGTGAATTTTCAACTCAGTTGGTCAAACCGTTTAAGCGCGACAACAAAAACATTAAGAAACTTCATTGGGCCGTGGTGCCGAAACAGGTTAGTGGATCGTAACCAAATCAACTGAGTTGGCTTCTGCGGTGAAGAGCTACACTTTTGTAATTTTTCAACTCAATTGATTAAACCTTTTAAGCTCGACAACAAAGAAATTAAAAAATATCATTGAGGCCTTGTGCCGAAACGGGTTCATGCTTTGTAACCAATTCAACTAAGTAGGCTTCTGTGCTAAAGAGTAACAATTTTGCAATTTTTCAACTCAATTGGTCAAAACTTTTAAGCGCGACATTAAGGTAAATTAAAAAATTTCACTGAACCCTGGTGCCGAAACGGGTTAATGGATCCTAACCAAATTAATCTAGTAAGCTTTTCTGCTAAAGAGCAACAGTTTTGCAAATTTTCAAATCAATTGGTGAAACCGTTTAAGCAGGACATCAAAAAATTTAATGAACATTACTTTTCTCGGCTCTCGTGCCCAAACGGGTTACCGGAACTTTACAAAAATTCGTCTCAGGGGTTTTTTCAGACCGCAAAACCGCCATACAAAATTGGACATAAATTGGAAACAAAAATTTTTTTGGAAGCCGGCCGGGCCGAACCTGGGTGATATATGGCAACCCAATTTCTTGGGTACACCACTAAAGATGAGAAGAACAAATTTTCAACTCAATCGGTCAAACCGTTTAGGCAGAACAACGAAAAAACCAAAACGCTTTAAAACGCTCTCGGACCGCAATGGGTTAATGAACCGAGACGCTATATTATATAGCCTATAACTCCTTCCGGGGTCGTAGAAATGTTCCTGCAAAATTTGCTTGCAATCGGACTGGTGGTTTTTACGTGAATCCGTGCCAAACAAACAAACAGAATTTCTTCCTTATATATTAGATTAGATATGTATAAAAATGTATACATATGTATATAGTAGATTTAAGTTATTCAGTATTTTTTATTATTATGTATATTATATTTATATATGAGGCGTAGATAAACTGATTTGAACAAATTGCAGAAGATTTGTTGCTTGCGCCATGCTTGTCCGTGATATTTTGACATCGCATATCAATTCTTCTAGACTATTACAACTTTTTGGTTTGGTCGTGCCCTCGAGACAATTGAGATCGCATAATTTTTTGTATTCTGTTCTTCACAGAACAAATTACAGTAAGAAGAATGAATCGGTTTCGAGTGAAGATACTCAACCGCTTAAATAAATTGTTTGAGCATGATATTCAGATATTTTTTTGTTAGGTACCTAGAAATAAATTTGAAAATGTTGCAATGCATTTAGTGAATTACATACATATGTATGTATGTACATACGTAATTTTTGAATAGTAATAGGTTTAATTTTGTTAATCTGTAAGAGTTCATAACTGGGTAGATGAATAAATAAATAAATTTCAGTAGAGGTTTTTTAAAACTCAATTTTAAGCTTGGAAATGATTAAATTTTTTAAAAATATTTTCATAGTTGATAGAAAATATTCTAAATTAATATATAAAAATAATATCATTTATTATTTTCTACTGCAGAACAATAAGATCCTTCACATTTAAGCTGAAAAATTATGTTTTTTCATACTAAATTGTCTAAAATTTATTTATTTTTAAATTCTCCCTACAAGATTAAGATTGCCTGTAGGTATGATAGGTATATAACCAACAGTGGTTCACTAAATTAACAATTTCTGATGCTTGGATTAAGTAAATGCACAGACTAAATAAACTATACAGACGATTAGTTTCATATAAAAATTTTTAGTTTTGGAGCTAGACTAAGCAGTTTATAGAGCTAGACCATAAACTACATAAATATAGATAGTTTATGTAGTTTATGAGCTAGACTAAGTATTTTAGAATATTTAAATTACAAAAATAGAAAATACAAAAGAATATTCTACAAATTTTTGTTTTTACTATTTAAATATCTAAAATACTTAGTCTGGCTCCAAAAAAATGTTCATGCTGGCCACTAAAAAAGACTTAAAATTTTTATATGAAACTGTTCGTCTGCATAATATATGTAAATATGTATGTATGTATTTAGTCTGTGGCAAATGTCTGATACAAACTAAGTGCTAAAATTCCTTGTATATAACCATATGGCGCCTTTAAAATAAAACAAATTTAAATAATTTCCTTAAAATTTAAGTTCCGAGTTTTTTCTTCAGTAAAGTTCCTTAGTTAAAGTTCATTAGATTCCTTAATAAAATGTTAAAAAATTAGGAATTCTGATACCGAATTTAGAAATTTCTTAATTTTAAGTGCCTGAAATTTGACTTTTCTGAAAAAACTGAATTTGTTTAAATTCTGAATCATCATGGAACCATCTTCCAATAACAAAAATCGCAATTTTGCTATGAAACCAAAATTTCATAATGCATGGCTGTTCTTTTAATGTTTTCTGTCATACGTTTGTTGCAATATGTAATGTAGTTTTAATAAAGTTTTAATTTTCTTTTGTCGTTCGTTGTTTTGAATAATCAGTTACGGCCCACAGATCATAAGTACAATGTAACAACTACTGGAATATCATAGTGGACTGGTCTAACTATAAATCTAGATTATTTTTTAAAATGGAATTTATTTGAAATTATAAAAAAATAAACACTGTCGAGATTGTTTGTTGAATATTCCAGATTATAGTTTATATTAAATTACATTAAATAAATAAAGCTAACGCAGCTCTTGGATTTATTATGCGTTGGTCAAAAGAGTTTTCTGATTCCTATATCACTAAGCCACTTTTCATTATTATGTAAGACCTATACTTGAATACTCAAGACAACTATAGTCTCCGCATCGTGATGTAGACATTCCACGTATTGAATCAGTCAAAAAGAAATTCTTCGTTTCGCTTTACGTAGATGATTCTGTAAGTCCTCCTCCATATGAAGCTAGACTTTCTTTAATTAATTTGAACTCCCTACAGTCACGCCGTCTAGTGACGGATATCGCATTCGTTCAGCAGATTGTTCGTGGTGATATCAACCCCCCTTCTATTCGCGAACAAACGAGATATAATATCTGAATAATTTGAGATCGGTCGAGCTTTTTAAAGTGTCACACCACTCTACGGACTACGGCAATTTCGCGTATTTTGAAAGAACTAACTCAAGGTCGGAGCTCTTCGATATTAAGGTTAAATCTCAGTATTTTATCTCAGTGCAAGACTTTGGTAAATTCTCATAATCCGCATGATTAATCTATCATTGCAATTTAACTTCCATGTTTGCAATGCTAGATTCTTCTTTTTTTTGTGTTTTTAAAATTAATTTTTTTTATTTTTCATTACACTTAATTAGTTTACCATTAATAACATCACTAACATTAATAAGTTGTTACTGACAGTGGTAATAACCAATAAGTATTAAGTTTTTCTAACATCTTAAACATCATTTACTAACATGCCGGAAAAAAGATTTTCTTTTTCGTGTAATTAGTTAAATAAACCCCGCTAAACAAATCATTGAAACCTTAATTTTGTAACCAACTTTAAAATAATCACTTCTAATAATTTTTTACATACATACAAATACGTATGTATTTATTTACATTGTATTTTAACAATTTTCATCGACCCCTTAACAAATTTATGAAATAGTAGGAATTCTGATACCGTGAATTTTTTTTCCAGAATTTAGGAAATTTTTTAATTTTCAATTATCTGAATTTTGATGTTTCCGAATAAATTGAATTTGTCTGAATTTTGAACTATCATAAAAATAATCGTAATACGAATAATCGTGTTACGAACCCAACTACAATTTTATTTCCAATTTAAAAATTAAACTCAAGGACGTTTAAAATTTTTATTTTTAAATTTATTTGAATAAACTTATAAATAATTATACTGCACAAATTTTCCAACTGATATTTACAACTTTCCTTGGAAACAACATATTTAAGGTTACAGTATGTTTTTAAATCTATTATATTAATGATGTAGTATGTATCCACTTTTAATTTGTTTCGTTTTTTTGTAACTGTATACATAATATGTATATATGTATATGAATACTACATTCCACAATTATTAGATACTTAAGATTTAAATTATATTTATTTTAAATTTAAAAGTTGAAAACGTAGATTAAGCATAAGTTTTTATTAACAATTTTGATTAGAAATACTATGTAAGTTAAATTATCAGTTATGTGTAAATGTTCTTTTAATCTTGTCAACTTAAATGAACTCTGCACGGCGTTCAGTTGTACTCCATTTTTTCCGACAACGAAAGTCGTCAATAGATGAAGTTGAATAAAAAAACTCATCTCAGTAAGGAGCGTACCTACCTCTCATACCTCCAGGGCGGCGATCATCAAATGAATCCCGGCTGAAGTCTTCATAACCTCTGGAAAAAACTCATACTTGTATTTTTTTATAACATAATAATAAGTTAGAATTACCCATATCTGCCGAGCCCGTTGCTTCTTGGTGGAGTTCTTCGACTGAACATTGAATCAAAGCCACGTCCACCTAAGCCACTGCCTCCTCTTAAACTTCCACCACCTAAAGATGGTGGTAACGGCATTGGCTCACGTCTTCCCATTGGTGGAGGTGAAAAATCTCGCATTCTTGAACTTGAGAAACGTCTTTCAAAAAGATCACGACCGTCATCAAATCTGCGATCATAGTAGTCATAATCCTAATTAGAAATAAAAATTGTTGTTTTTTTAGCAACAATCTTTTTTAAATTCTATATAAAATTTTTGATGCATTCATATTACAAATATTAAAGAATTTGTTTTTTGGAAAAATCTCAAAAATTTTATATTTTTTTTTTTTTTTTTTTTTTTAAATTTATCTAATTTTATTAAATTTTACCCTATAATTATCCATTATCCTGTCGCGCAAGAATGGTGGTGGTGGTGGTGGAGGATATGGATCGCGGCCGTACATACGATCTCTAAAACCGCGTTCACCAAATAAACGTGGGCACTCTTTTGACCAATGTCCAGAACGACCGCAACGATAACATTGTTCTGGATCGCCCATACCCGGTTTGGGTCTAACACGGCTCGTAGATACTTGAACTTTTAATGGTTGACCATCGACAACACGTCCATTTAGTTCCTTAATAACATCTTGAACGTCACCGGCACAATCCAAATGTACAAAACCATAATTTCGAACAATATCACACTCAACAACGGTACCAAATTTGGTGAATAATTCTCGTACTTCCGGTGCTCGAGTTTTATCTGTTAAATTACCAACGAAAATTTTTGTTGTTGATGTATTTGGATTACGACGACTTTTTGCCGCTTCCACTTTGATTGCATTTCCGTTAACTTCGTACCCGTTTAAATTAGACATTGCTTCGCGACCTTGTTCTTCGGTTTCCATATGAACAAACCCATAGTTCTTGACGACATCGCATTCAACAACTTTACCGTATTTTTCGAATAATGGGCGTAAATCGGATGCTTGAGTTTTTTCATCAAGGTTTCCAATAAAAAGTTTAAATGTTCCAGCTCCCGGCATATTTGACTTTTATTTCTTTTTAATATTTACTATTTGTTGAAGTTTTGAACCTAAGTTATTATAAATTATTTTTTTTTAATATTACCGAAGTTTAATAGATAATTTGGAAAAATTCAAAATCGCGACCGGTACCCGAGCCGTTTATATTATAAAACTAAAATTCTACACAATGTTGAATTAGAAAAAATTGTTAAAGCTATAGATATAAGTATACAAAAAAACAAAATGTTTTAACAAAGCTATTTAGTAACGCCGCCATTACAAAATAAGTTTTGTATTAAAAATTATCCGCCATTATAAAAATATTTTATTTTTATTTAGTTCATAATCACAATTTTTTCTAATTTAAACATTAAAAACATTAATTTAATTAATTTTCCATATGTACATGAACTTATGTATGTGCATACACATTTCTTGAAACGTTGCAAGCTTGCAGATACATACTTACTTTCTTTTTTAAAATCAAATATTAGCAAAATTTCAGTGTGAATTTGTGGAATAACTTCAATTTCAATAAATTAAAATTCCAATAATCAGCATATATTTAAATAATTTTTTCCACAAAAAATAAATTTTTTTTCCAACACTATTATCCACTGCTTTTATGCGTATAACTTTTAACTTTTACATTAAAAATTCATTAAACGATAATGAAGTGGAAAATAAAAATGGAGACAACGACGAAACACAAGTACACAACTTTGCCTTTTTTAAAATGGATGAGTCGTTATTAAATATTTCGATTATAGATACTACAATTCCAAAAAGTTCGATTCTACAAAGGATAATACTTATATCACCGATTATTTGTACTATGTGCTACAGCACTTTTACTACTTTATTTATCTTTGTTTTATTCCTACTTTTTTATTAAAATTTTGCTAAAATATTTTTATCTGTTTTATTTTTCTTAACTCCATAATATATATAAACATGCATTTACGCAAAAACTTTTTCTTTTCGTTTTTCGACATTTTTTTCACTCAACGAACAACAATCAATGTTAAATTCAGTTTCATCTAAAGTAGAAAAGATTGATATTGAGTTGATATTCAATTTGAGAATCATCATAATCATTTTACCAAGGTAAAACCAAAATTCTGACCATCAACGAAAAATTCGCGACGATAAAATTATAGTGACGATCGTCGTCCAACCAAATTTTCGTCGTGGGGCCTCGGTGGCCTAGTGGGTTAGAGCATATAAAATACGTTGTAAATACCGAGGGAGTGTGGGTTCGAATCACACACACGTCGTAAGAGTTATTCCCCCTTACGACATGTACAGCCACGCCTGAACAGAAAAGGCTGTGTAATTTCCTGTCCTCATTTATGTGGCAGAGAAATGCAATAAGAAAAACAATAAATTTTCGTTGTTGTCGAAATAGATCTATTTTATTTTTTGCTGTAGTCGAGTTTGACAGCATTTTGGTATTTCCTTTAAACGTCAAAAAACAATTCAAAAGAATTTTACAGAATTTTTATATATTTATAAAGCAAATAAATTTTTGTAGTCCAACAAAGAAGCGAATAAATATTATACTTCTGTAAATTGTTGATTAAATTTTTGTTGATAATTTTTATTTTTCGTTTTGCTACAATTATGTTTCTTCTGACGAAAAATAGTTGAGCGGAGAAAATTTCGCTGATGGTCGATAGTCGATGGTTGGAATTGTGGTTTGTACTATATACATAATCATATCGAAATTCTGCGACGGTCGACAAATATCTCCAATAAAACAAAATAATGGCAGCGCCAGACGAAACCAGGTGGAGGAACAACTCATAGGTCTGTTTGGTATAAATGCTTGTCTGTTTGGTATTACAGCGATTAATCCAAGAAACTGTTAGAGCATAGATAGCAGATACAAAAATGACAATAAAAGCGAAAACTCTATAACAAAGATCGTCCAGCGATAGGCGCCAGTTATAGCTATCATTGAAATGCTTTCGAAAAAAACGTTTCATTGAAAATTTATACTTTTTTCCGTATAGGCGATTATAGCAATCAGAGAAAACTGTCAGTTCAATTATTTGTCAAATGGCAAATAACAATAATGAAGGCAAAATAAAAATAAATGTAATTTAAATTTTTGTTAGCGTTACTTCGATGTTTTAATATTATATTAATTTATATTTTATTATTTTAATTTATTTAATTATTATTGGTAGAAAATAGTACTAATAAAAAATAAAAAAAGATTTTTTTATTTAATAATGACATTGGCTGAATTGAGAATAAAATAGTATAAATTTTCTAGAATTAATTTTGTTTTTTACTTTTTTTGAAATTTCCATTTTAAAACAAAAAATTTTAAAACTAAATTTAAACAAAATAATAAAAAAACAAATTTGAAGTTTAAACTAATTAAAACACAAAATCATAATGAAATATATCAGAATTTTTTTTAATGACAAACTGAAATGGGAAGAAATAGAACATATGTCATTGAAACAATTTTGTTTCATTAGCAAAATTACTGATCAGTTGTTCAGGAAAATAATTTAATTACCAATACGGAAAATCATAAAATTGATTTTATTTTTAAATATTAAACTTAAATTTAAAAATTTAAAAATTCGTAGCAGAATTTATTCTTTAGAAATTATTTAATCATTAAATCAACACTTTTGTTAAATTTTATATATCTTTGCTGCAAAAAAATTGAAAATAAACATTTTCCGAAAGCATTTAATTGATAGCTATAACTGGCGCATTAACTAAAAAAAAAGTAAATATTGTAAATACACATTGCACTATTTTTTCATCTGTTATATATGCACTATTTTTTTCATCTGTTGGAGTGATAAGACACATAAGTTAGTAAGACGGAAGAATTGAAATTTTTTTTTTTGAAATTACTAGTATAGTGAAGGAGAATTGCAAGTATTTTATATTAATTTGATTAAAGAAATTTGATCACAACTATTATAGTACAAATAATTATAATATACATATATATAATATAGCAAAATAAATTACACATAAAAGTTAATTATATAGAACTAATTTTTGTAAACAAATAATAACTACAGTCAAAATTAATTACTTAAAAAATATTGAATATAATCCTTATAAACAAGTATCGTACATCATATATAAAATATAATAATGCAATAAAATTGCACATACAAAAACAACAATAAAATGTAAAAGTACAACTATTATCTGAGAGTGGTAATTAATATAGTACGGGATAATTAATACACAATTACACACACAATTAACAATAAGCTTAACAAGATAAACAAGGAAAATACAAAACCGAAAATACCTATATCATATGCGGAAATAACCAGAGGAACCATAGAGGATACTAAAAATCATACAAATGCAATAAAACAATAGTAGTTAAGTCGAAAATAATCCAAACATCGGAAGTAACGAAAAAGAAAATCAAAGAAAATATTATACCGGCAAAGTTGAAAACACCTATTACAATCTTTAGGGCCTATTTACAATATTTAGAGGGGGAATATTGATCATCTCAACAAGTGAAGGAAACAACGACGACGGAAGAACTAAAGAAAGAGATCACGCAGCTTAACCAAAACATAGAAGAAGACATAAAGATAGTACATTTGAAGGAAGACCAGGCAACAAGAAGATGGACCTTGTATATAGAGGTTGCAGGAACGACATATAAGGAACGAAGTATAAGGAACAAGCTAACGGAAATAGAAGCATGCAGCATTAGATACAATAATGGAGCAGATATAATAATAATAAATGAAGCATGGATTTACACACGAGAGACGATATATTATAATTTACCAGGATACAAAGCCATATATGTAAAGACACATATAGGGGTGGAGGATCGGCAATTTTCATTAAAAATGACATCGTTTGCAACACTGTAGAAGAAAACAGGAAGTACAATACTATCGTAGCAGGAATTTCAACGAAGGAAGGGAACTTAAAAATACTCACGGCATACAAAGCTGAAATAAACGAGGATAACGACTTCACAAATCATATAGAAGAGCTATTCAGCAGACACCACAATATGATAATGTTCGCTGATACCAACATCGACCTATTGAGCATGACGCAGGCAATAAAAAACTATCAGGAGATGTTAAAAGCAAATGGGACTAGAATACTCAACGAAATCAAGATGGACGCAGCAACAAGCACAACCTACAACACTAACACCATAATCGACCATGTAATTTTAAACATAGAAGAATGTAAATATAGTATAAAAATTCATCTCATTGACAATCCATATTTCGACCACAAAATAATAACGGAGAATATATCTAAAACCACAGCGTTAAAATACAAGATAGAAAAAACGAACATACGGCACCTAAACAAAGCCACATACCAGGATGAAATCAGGAAATGCATATCAGAAGAACAAATTGCAGAACATCGAGCAGTTAACTAGAATGATTCAGAAGGCTAAGGAGCACCTATACAAAGATAATAAGGACAAGAAGCAATAGCTAGATAACTCAAGAAATATTACAGTTGATGATAAAGAGAGACAGATTATACAAACAGCACAAGAAAAATCCGATGGACAATAGCAAAGTATTAAAAGTAGGGAACGACGCAAAAAAGTTATTCAAAACAATTAATAATCTACTAAACAACAATGTAACAAGAAAAAGGGATACAATTATTGATACAACAAACACAAATTTTGCAACAATTGGTTTTAAGCTAAATGATAAAATAAATATAAACATAAATCCGGCAGTGAATGTGCTAAACAACAAGTCGATTTTTCTACAACCCACAAACGAAAAAGAAATTATAAACATCATAAACATTTGAAGAACACCAATTCAGCGGAACCGGACGGAATTACAACATGTCAACTTAAATATATAGGCCATATTATAATACCGCCGCTGGCGAAACTGTTAAACGAACTATTGGAAGCAAGATCAATTCCAGCCATATGTAGGGAAGGCTATACAATTCCACTGCATAAGAGGGGTAGCAAAAGCGAATTAGAGAACTACAGGCCAATAACATTGATAAACAACATAGGAAAATTTTATGAAAAAATCATCAACTCAAGGATAAAGGAGTTTATCACAAAAACAATTGGATTCGACGATAATCAATTCAGATTTCAAAAAGCATGTAGCACAGAAATGGCGACAACAGAAGTAAAAAGATACATCAATGGCCAAATAGAAGAAGGATACTTCACGGCAGCAGTTTTTATCGACTTGCAGAAAGCCTTCGACACGGTACACCGTGAAACACTACTGGAGAAGTTAGATGAACTTGGGTTAAGAGGAGTGGCAAAGCGACTTTTGAAGGATTACTTATCAAACAGATGAATGGTAACAAAAATTAAGGATAAACAAAGCAAATCACATAGAATAAACTTCGGTGTGCCACAAGGATCAGTACTAGGCCCAACATTATATCTCTTATATATACAGAATATGAAGGAAGTGGGGTTAGCGGGAATATATATAATTTTTGCGGACGACACGAAGCCCTCACCAAATTTAAAAATTGGAAACTCGGTAACAAGCTCACTCTAAACAGCACAAAAACAAAATTGATGATATTCGCTATAAAAAGGGCGTTAAGTTTTACACGAAATATAAGCATAGTCGGGCATAACATCGAGAAGGTTACAAAATTCAAATACTTGGCGGTTCTAATGGAAGAAAATGGAAATGGGATCAACATGTGGAAGGATTCATCAATGAAATAGCGGCATTAGTAAAAGCGTTAAAAAGAACAAGAGTAAAATTATCAAGAGAAGCGGCATATCATGTTTACAACACACATATTAAATCAACCATTCTATACAACATAACTTGTTGGTCAAATTGTCCGGCATACGTAATAAAGAAGGTACACGTGCTAATTAACAGAGCCATACGAAGATTATTCAGCTATTCAGAAACACTTACGACATACATCATCTCTTAAAGCAAAAAAAAGCAAAATATATATTCAAAACAAAACACAAACTGAACATCACACTACCGAGACAAGGAGATAATCATACGTACAACACAAGATCTACAGACCATATTATCACGCGTCATACAAGAAACGAATTCATCAGGAGCAACCTTTTATTTTCATCTGTAAGAATTTTCAACGCACTTCCAATTAGTATAATATATCAACAAACGCTGGATAAGTTTAATAAAGAACTAAAAAAATACTTGCACGACACACAAAACTCACCGGGTGATCATCGGGAACATTAGGAGCAGGGCAGAGGGCACCAGTCAACATTATATAACGAGCGGCAATCATTCATCATACAAATAAATAATAAAATCCAACCTAAAAATAGGAAAGAGTTAATGCACTAATACTAATTATCTCTACTATGTTTTTTTGTTTATATAAGGTACAAACTATTTAAGAATTTGTTTTTTGTTGTTATTTAATATTTAAGATTTGCTATTTAATATTTAACACCTAAGATGAATATTTAATAATTAATATTTAAAAATTTTCTTTCAATTTTACTTAAAAATTTAATTTTTGATATATATAATTCAATTCACATTTCTAAATAAACTAGCAAACAAATAGAAAATTTACTTCCTTATTCCAACCTTCAGCTGTTTGGAAGTATGGCAGGGCAGTATTTGATTTTAAACAAAGACAAGATAAAGTATGATATCAATGTTACATGTATAGGGTTTTCCAATTTGAGTGATATGATTTCTAAGTGACGTTTCGGCCATTTGTAGTATGTCATGATCTGTATTTTTTTTTTAATTGTATTCAGTAATGTTTACAATTTCATCATGGACCACCGTAAATGTCGTGAATTTGCTGATTTTGTCTTGGAACAACTTGAAAACGTTAACGATTTTTTTAAGAAAATCATCTTCTCCGATGAGGCTCACTTTTATCTGAGTGGTGCGGTAAATAAACAAAACTATTGATTCTGGTGCGAAGAAAGTCCACAAATTATTCATGAACAACCATTATATTCACCTAAATTGACAGTTTGGTGTGGTTTTTGGTCTGGTGGAATCATCGGTCCGCACTTCTTTCGAAATGAAGCTGGTAACACCGTTACTGTTAATGGAGGGTGGTATAGATTGATGATAACCAACTTTTTATAGCCGATTGGAAGAAGTTGATCTTGACAACATCTGGTTCCAACAAGACGAGGCTACGTGCAACAACCGAATTATTGCGAGAAAAGTTTGAAGATTCGATTATTTCAAGAAATTGTGACATTGAATGGCCTCCAAGTTGTAATTTAACACCACTAGACTATTTCTTGTGGGGTTATTTGAAGTCTTTAGCAATAAACCAGACTCTCTTCAAGCTTAATAAGTCAATATTGAACGTGCTATTCATGACATACGACCTGATTTAGTGGAAAAAGTGCTCGAAAATTGGTTCATCGAATTCGTTCCTGCAAAAGAAGTCGTGCAGGCCATTTGAATGACGTTTTATTCAGAAATTAATTGTATCGATTGTACTTCACATTAAATACAAAACATTTGAATTTGCTTAACAATTAGAGTGTTTCTTTGAAAAGAAATCATATCACTCAAATTGGAAAACCCTTTATATACATAAAGAGTAAATAAATAAAATAAAAAAAATTAAAATATTGTCTACATTTTTATTTTTTACAATTTACACGGGAAAATAGAAGTTTTGTTTGGGTTTGTTTTCAACAAAAAAAAGCTTCTTAAAAACTTTTTTAAAAAACATTAATTTGGCGCATCACGGAGCAAAAAAAATGTAAAATAATTTTTATGGCAATATCGATTTGGTTTAGTAAATAAGGTAAATTTTTTAGAATGCAAGTTAAGAATTTTAATATAAATTCTATTTAAAAAAATGAATATTTGGACTAAAGTCCACTTAACTATTTATTTGATTGACAAATTTAAACTGTAACTTAACTAATTTCTAACAGCTAATTTATATTATAAAATATGCTGATATAACAATTTTACATTATTTCGAAATTATTATTTCCCGTGAGAAATAATTAAAATTAAAATTATTAAAATATTGTAATTTGATATTAAATTAAAATTATTGAACATTCTTAAAACTAAACTTATTGAAAATCTGCTGACAAAGTGTCTGGTTTTTTATATGTTTTAATTAATGCACGTACAGGAGTCTTAACTTGCATATAAAATTAAGTATAAAAAATAAATTATTTAATTGTTTTTACAATAAGTTAATTTATGTTAATTTATATATAATTTTTATTAATATAATGAAATAAATTAATATTATAGGGAATAAGTCTAATTTTTTTTAAAGTGGTATTGCCTGAAGACTAGGCTAGGCCTTAAACTAAAATAACAAAAAAAAAACTAAAATAACAAAAATTATTTCCAATATACATAATAATAAAATAAATAAATAATTTTTTAACAAAAAAACAAAATAATATAATTCATATTTAAACAACGAAATTAAATAAAAACAAAATAAAATAATTCATCTAGAACAAAACAATATTAAAACTAAAAAACTAATAAATTAGTGAACATAACCTAATAATTTAAAAGCTGTCTAATAGATTGTACTGCAAATTTGGTAAATATATTTTAGTTCAAACTAAGTTTTTATATTTTTAATTATATTAAAAAATTATAAAATTTATATAAAAATAAAGTTTGTAGTTTTTTCTTTATGTCAATAAAAAAATTAACTTTCAAATCATATTTTTCAGCAATATTTTAAAGAAATGAAAAAAAGAAGTACCAAATTCTGGTTAAGCAATTTTCGTTTTTTTCTATACAGTCTATAAAAAAAAAATTATTGTAAATAGAATATTCATGTACTTACATGATATAAATTATAGAATAATCTTTTTATGAATAAAATTTTAAATTGCAATACTATTTGAAAAGTATTAGAAGAAAATTAGGTAATATTTTATTTTATATAACTCTAAATTTTAGTAATATTTTATTTTATGTACCTATTTGTTTTATGTAATTATTAATATGAAATTAAAGTTATTTTTATTCACTCTAAAAAATATACTTTTTATACCCTACACTTAAAGTATAGGGTAGGGTAGGGTATATTAACTTTGGTATGGTTTTTGTAACCACCAAAAGGAAGCGAGTTACATGTATATACATATATTCTGGATCACCTCCTGAGTCGATTTAGCGATTTCCGTCCGTACGCACGATAACTCATAAAATAATTATGCTATCTTGATGAAATTTATACTGTAGGTTAACAATGACTAAAATAAGGCGGGGATTGCAAATGGGCGAAATCGGACCATGGGTTCGGGTACCTCCCACACAACTCCCAAAACCGAACAATCAAATATTCGAAATTAATAAAGATAGAAACTTCAAATTTGGTACTAAGGTGTTGTTTCCTGAATCCCTGAATTGTCCGAAATTTGAGATGAATTGGAGGAGTTGTTCGGGTACCTCCCACACAACTCCCAAAACCGAACAAGCATATCTTCGAAATTAATAAAGATAGAAACTTCAAATTTGATACGAGGGTGCTGTTTCCTGAATCCCTGATTTGCCTTAAACTTGAAATGAATTGGAGGGGTTGTTCGGGTGCCTTCCATACAACTCCCAAAACCAAACAAGCATATCTTCGAAATTAATAAAGATAGACACTGCAAATTTGATACGAGGATGTTGTTTCATGAATCCCTGATTTGCCTAAAATTTCAGATGAATTGGAATGGTTGTTCGGCTATCTGCCATACAACTCCCAAGACCAAACAAGCATATCTTCGAAATTAATAAATATAAAAACTTGAAATTTAATATAAGAGAGTTCTACCCTGTTCTGATGATGCCTCTAAAATTTGAAATGAATTGGGGTGGTGGTCCGGGTACCTTCACACACTTCCCAAGACCTAACAAGCATATTTTCGAATTTAATAAAGATAGAAATCTGGAATTTTGTACAAAGGTTGTAAAAGCATTTATTTTTTTAGCTTAGGTATATTAAATACCTAACTAAAATAACTTATGGATTTTTAATTTAATTTGAATTATTTAGGTGTAGGGTATAAATAAGTCGGTTGCATCGACTTACTGTTACTTTTACTTGTTTCTATTTAATCAATGAAATATTTCTAATGTAATTCTTAGAATATTTTTAAAATTCCAACAAGCTATTTTGTTTAATAGCAGATCGATATTTATTATCAGAATATAATAATCCACTGTTGATACAATCAAAAAGTTTATCAAACACTAATACAAAATTGGCTGTTGAAATTGTAACTTCTTTAGTAACACTTTTAAAACCAGACGTTTCAATTATTGTTCTAATAGCGGCACTAACTGTTCTACTAAATATTTGTGCTGCTAATTAAGTTCACATTTTTTCATCAGTTTTTTAAAAGGAAAAAACTTTGGCTGAAGCTTATCGGATCAATATCGGATAAAATTCTCAAATATTTAAAATAATTTCTAAGTGTAAAAATTTAAAAGTATTACGAGAGGAATATCTGTATTCTATATATTTTAGAAATCAAATTTAAAAGTATTACGAGAGGAATATTTGTATACATACATATATATATATGCAATACACCAGTTTAAAAAAATTTTTAAAATTAAATTTTTACTTTTTTCTTTTCTTTCAATTTTTACTTTTTTAACATTGACATTAAATACAAAACAGTACTTAAATTCGTAACAAAACTTTAATTTTTACAATATGACATAATACTTTAATAACTTTAATACAAAAATTGATGACTTAAACAAAATCCACTTTAAAAATTTAAATGTAAAATTATGAGTTAGAATAACTTAAAAAAAAAAAAAAGTTGTGTAAGGTCATTGAAGGGAAAAATGTTGGTGTAATTTAGATTTAAATGTTCTTTTTGAAATTAATGAAGAAAAAAGATGACTGTGCTTATTGAAGATAATTAACATCTGTTAATTGGTTCATTTCTTCCGTATTCTGTTCTATGAATTTGTTCAACTAAGAATCTCGTGTATCTTGTTTACCTTACCCCATCATTTACGATAAAATTGTTTTTCAAATATTCAATGTGAATGTTGTCATAAAGAACATCGTAGGTGAAGCAAGATGAAGAAATTTTCTTCGAGATGACAAGGTTAGCATGTTTAAAGATTTAAGTCTTATATTGTAACTCGGAAGATTAGCATAGTCGAAAGGATTAAACTGAATTCTTAAAGCAAATACGAGAAATTGTTTTTGAACTGATTCAATTCTATCAGAATTTACTTGAAAAACTGGACCCCAAATAATGTTACCATATTCTAAAATAGATCGTATTAGGGAACAGTAGAGAGCTTTTGTCACTGCTATATTGTTAAATTCTTTCGCCCTTCTTTTAATAAATCCCAACGTTTTATTTGCTTTAGAGATCATGAAGTCATAGTGTAAGTTAAAGCTAAGTTTATCGTCGAGGATAATACCAAGATCAGTAATACTGTATACCCGTTCAAGGGTTAGGTTTTAAATTGTATAGTCGTTAAGGATAGAAAATCGTTTACGAGTGAAACTTATGGATTTACATTTCTCTACATTCAATTCCAAATTGTCAATGAGCACCATTCTTGTAAATTATTGAGTTTTGACTGCAGTAACGTTATATTAGAACTATTTAACACCATTAGACTATTTCTTGTGCGGTTATTTGAAGTCATTGGTCTTTAGCAATAAACCAGACTCTCTTAAAGCTTTAGAAGTCAATATTGAACGTGCTATTCATGACATACGACTTAATTTAGTGGAAAAAGTGCTCGAAAATTGGGTTCATCGAATTCATTCCTGCAAAAAAAGTCGTGGAGGGCATTTGATTGACGTTTCATTCAGAACTTAATTGTATCGATTGTACTTCACATTAAATAAAAAACATTTGAATTTCTTTAACAATTAATGTGTTTTTTTTTTTAAAGAAATCATATCACTCAAATTGGAAAACCCTATACTAATTCTATACAGAACTTGTAAACCAAACCAAAAAATTAAACCAGTTTTAAAAGAAAAAAATTATTTTGAAAGCAGTAAAGAATGCCTAGATTTTCTTTTGAAAAATTTAGTCTTTCAATTGAAGAAAGGGGATGGTAGTAGAAAATATCTTCTAGAAAAGGAGAAAATTGTTTTTTCTCGGATAAGTTTTTTTGAAAAAAATAAACTCCGTCAGAAATATTAAAAATGATAGAACAATTTTTTATTTAGGCGAAACATGGGTGAACCAAAACCATTCCAGAAACTATACCTGGCAGCATCAAGACTCTTCCAACAGCATAAAAGCACCGATTGGAAAAGGTGGGAGACTGATTATTTTACATGTGGGTACATTAAAACTGCGTTTTTAAAAGAAAGTAAATACATCTTTCGTGCAAATATTTCATCTTATGATGAACATTAGCTTTATTATTTAGAAGGGTCTTTTGTAATTATGATGGATAATGCGAAATCTTTTTCGCTTCAAGTTAAAAAGAGTCCAAACAGCAATTACAGAAAAGATGATATTCGAGAATGATTGGAAAAGAAAAATATACCATACGATTTAAAGTTAACTAAAATAGAATTACTAAAATAGACTTTAGAAGTTAACTAAAATAGAATTAGTAAATAAAAATAAAGAACATGAAAAAAACGAGGAAGAGTGCAGTTGAGTAGACTGTGTCAACTCTGGGATACCCGTATGAACGTAATATATCTTGTTTCTATAAAACTTGATCATCTTTTAAAAAATTTCAGATGTTTTAGTACCAACATTAACTACCGATATATATTTATATAAATTGTGGAGTTGTATGATAATTTTTTGTAAGATTTCAGACGCTTAGCTTCATAAAGTTTCAAGAAGTGCAAGCAGCCTGAACCGGCTCCAGCCCAACCAAATTTTACAAAAATTTAAAAAAAATTGTTGGTATGTAACTCGACACCTCTTCACTAAATTTCAGATACCTTACTTTAATAGACATTGAGTTATTTTCATTTAAAAAGAGAAGTTGTATGACAGCTACCCGAACCTGTCGCATCAGCACAACCAAATTTTACAGATATTGTCGACCTGTAATTCGACACCTTTTTACAAAATTTCAGATACCTAGCTCGAATATTTACTGAGTTATTTCCATATAAAGAAAGAAGGTGGTCGAAAATACTGGATTTAAATAGCGAAACCAATAATTTTGCAAAAGTGATGCGAACTCGATTCTGAGCCGATCCATACCTTTGACCCTATATCTAGCTCGACTCCTTTAAGGTATCACAAAAGTAATGGCAAATTTATTATACCCTTGAACGTAGTTCATACGGGTATAAATATGAAATAGATGAACTAGCTTTTGAAGCTGGACAAGACGTAATTAGACTGGCATTATAATCCGATATAGTTAATATGGGCTAAGGTTAAAAATGAAATAGCAGAGAAAATCGTAACATGTGAGATGTTAGATTTCGAAAAGTTAGCACATGATCAATAATGTTACCCAAGGCTGAGAAAAATGTGTGAGTCACTCAAAAAAAATTCAAGATGAAGATTTTAAGAAAGAATGTATTCGTCAATCAAACGACAGACTTATAATAAATTTAGATAGTGAAAGTACGACTGATTGGGATTCGAAACAGGATTAATTTAGATTTAGATTTATATTTTTTTTTCTACTTTAATTCTTTGTTACTTATTTTTATTTTCAACAGTAATGTGTTTTCGTTACTATTTAATATAGGTTTGTTTCGATATACTAGTATTGTAATATGCAACTTCAATTTATACTAATAAAATAACTAAATTACTAAAATTAGAACTTTGTATCTTACAAAGTAAGGTACTAAACTTTCAATATTTCTTTCTTTTTAACATACTTTAGTAATCAATAACATACTTTAGTTAAATTACAATGTAACGTATTGTTTGCATATGGTTTTGTTAAAGGTTATTTTTAAATTATATAAACAAAGAAACCAAGAATTGTAAAGTCAAGTTTATTTCTAAATTTGGAAAGTTAAACTAATTGTAATAGAAAAATAATAAGAACGGTTATTTTTAATTGTTATCATATTTCAATACTGAACTAAATTATTAAATAAATTTAGTTCTTTCTTTTCTTAGAAGACCTTGAATATTTTTGTAAATGCTGATTTCCATTGCCAGCATGATATTGTTCTATTTTTGTACTTTAATATAAGAAAGATATTGTATATATGTAAGTCTTTCTTTGGTAAAAGAAGGCTTGATTAGTTTTCCGAATCTGAATGCATTAACATTCTTAAAATTATTGTTACCTAAGGCGCCAGTTGGTCGCCAAAAATCCTCAATCCAAACTCTCCTCGTGGGTGCCGACCGGAAATAATGACCAGCTAGGTGGTTAGGTACTAAGGGAAAGGTAAACTGAGTCTGTCTTTATGTATTGTATTACTGACACCTCGGTTTTTACCGGAACCATCGGATTGGGGTAAACCTGGGCCGGATTCAAGGTGTTGCACGACCCGTGTCGATGATCAGCCTGGCTGGGGGCCCAGTCGCGAACGGAGTATTCGGAGTACCTGCCGACCCTCCGAATTAATTAGCCTTACTCTATGTATACGAATCTCTGCATATGGCGGACCTTCCTTTTCTTCGTGGGTTCCCGTGGGTTCAAATATGGAACTAATTTTAAAACAAAAAGATTCGAAAAAAGAGTTAACCGGCACTTCCCAAAAGTCGGCAAATAAAGCAACCAAACCGGGCACTAGCAGTGCTAAGGAAAGTCGGGAACAACCAAAGACGGTACGCAAAGTGCGCCCGTCGAAACAAGCCTTCTTCGATAAACAGTCGGTCTATAAAATTATTGAGAGGTTAAGCTCTCTCAATATTGGTCAGTTATCTGAGGCGCAAAAGAACTCCTTAGCCTGGGCCAAAATAGTAGTAGGCCAGGTCAAGCCCCAAGAAGGATAAATCTCAGGTTCATCGAAGGGTATCGAAGGGTATCGTCCATCGAACAAGCCACAGGGTAGTTCCAAAAAACCTAGGTTGCTAGGGAGCAACCAGGTAACCAAGCCTTTCAATGAAATTGCAAAGGATAGTTTAATTCTGGCAATTATTGATGAGGGGTTAGAGAATGGGGGTATTTCGCCCAGTAACTGGAAGAAGGTACTGGAAGCGGTATTTCGCCCAGGTACTGGAAGAAAATCCGAAACCACCACCCTCCTGTAGAGACGCTGGCTGGCATCAGGGCCACGTCAAATTGACTGCTTGTGCTGATCAGAGATCGGCAGATCTCTACAAGCAGGCGATAGGTAAGATGGGAAGTCTGTGGCCGCCTAGGTATAGGTAAGGTGGGAAGACACGATCATCAAAATTATGAAAGTGTCAAATCCCCAACTTCCAACTCACAATTGGAAGATTGCCAAACTAGGGGAAGTAGTAGGAGAATCCCGACAGGCATTGGTCATTGTCAATAAGAACTCTCTAGCAAAAGCCAAAGGGGTCTTTAGCTACGGCTTCACAGCGGTTACATTAAAGGTGTACAAGAAGGATGAGGTGGAGGCCTCAAGGAACATCGGTGAAGGCCAAAGCCAAGCCCCAGAGGTAGACTCTAACCAATTCGATGTCATTAACGTAGCATCCTCTTCGGCTCCAAAGAGAATGAATGATGTCATCAAGACTGACGATGAAGAAGATCTACTTAGATCGGATTCTGACAGCTTTGATGATGCCAAAAGCTTCTCAATGGACTTCGAGGATGAAGCTAACGCGACGGTGGTGGAGATTAAGGATGGCTCAGGTAATGAAGCTACTCCAAATTAATCTCCATCACTCCAAAGCGGTTTGAAATCTGCCTCAGGAAAACGGGTGAGGATATTATCTTGATCCAAGAGCCATGGGTGACAAAAAACAGGTTCATGGACTCAAGATACCAGGATACACGTTGTTGTATAATTATTGAATAATTCAATAAATGAAAACTGCCTTTGGAACACATTGAAATTTATTTTAATTATTAATTATTAAAATTTTGTAATCAGTTATTATACTCTTTTTTCCTTTTTTTTCTCTTACTTGATAATCTTTTTTGTTTTCTGTTAAATGTTATTTATTAAAAAGAAATTCTTAATGTAAAGTTTATTCGAAAATGTTAAATTCAAAAATAGTTTTTTTTAAATGTTAATCGCTAAATTTTATCTGTTAAATGTTATAACTATATTGAAATTTGGTACATATGTAACACTAATTTTAAGCATTTTAATCTAAACTTTTAGTCTTAGTCAGTAGCTGAGGATGACATGTTTTAATGTCGAAATGCATTCTGCAATTTAATATACGATATTTGAAAGATTTTTATTTCATTTGTTTTTTTTTTTTTTTTTTTTACCGTTTATAAAAAAAGTTTATAAAACGGTATACCGTTTAATACCGTTTATTAAAAAAGATAAGTAAAATCAAAAAATTGGTGGGAAAGATTAATTAAAGAAAAACAAAATTTATTATAAGTTTTTTTTTTTTTACAATCCATACACTTTTTGATTACATTTTAAGTACTAACCTTCTTATCTGTAATATTGGCGGGGAACCTACCTTTGTTACTAGTAATAGGCAAGAAATCCTAGACATAACCTTAGTCTTGGACTTCATTTATTCTAAAATAAACGCATGAAAAGTTTCTGATGAGCATTCCTTCTCAGATCACAGATACCTTGAGTTCAGTCTGGACGAAAGTCCTTCAATAAAGCCAGTCTATCGAAATCCTAAGAGAACTGGCTGGAACAAATATTTTTTTTTCCTAAGGGAGGTGGGAATCTTCCAAAAACACCAAGAATTTCCCCCTTGGTAGTGTCAGATTCTTACTGACTAAACCCACCTCCCCCTTTTAGCCAATATAATGGGAAGAAAACCCTTACCTGAGAACGCAGTATATTGGCTAGGGAGTAGGGATAGGAAAGGATAGGAAATGGATACGGAAACATTGAATTGGGAGTGGGACTATAAGGAAACAATGAATCCTCCTATTATTATTACTATTTAGCTAACAGTAACTAAAGCCGTCACAACAGTTGCAACATGTAGTAGTAGTATATAGTACTACATGAGGTAACTATTGAAGGCAACCACCACTGTTACTCTAGCGGCTACTATTATTGGTATTAATATTCTTATTAATATTATTATTATTTTACTACAGAGTCAGCGCCATCAGTGGATTACAACGTGTAGCAATATATAATACCTTACTTGCATGATATAACCAAAGATGGCTCCACTGTAGCAGCTATTATTATTATTTCTATTATTATTATTATAATTATTGTTATTATTACTATTACTATTATTATTTCTATTATTATTATTGTTATTATTTTTACTACAAAATCAGCGCCATCCGTGGATTACAACGTGCAGCAGTATATAACACCTTACTTGCATGATATAACCAAAGATAGCCCCACTGTAGCAGCTATTATTATTATTACTATTATTATTATTATTATAATTATTGTTATTATTACTATTACTATTATTAATATTATTATTGTTATTATTACGACTATTATTTATACGATATACATTATTACGATATAAAAGTACTACATATTTTTTTTTATGACCTGACCGGGGTTTGAACCCAAGACCCTTCGATTGAAAGGTTGGCGACTTAACCACTGCGCCATAAGTCAAATATAGGGAGCACTTAAAGTCAACGCTTCCCTCCTTAACACCTGGAATTCCTAAAAATATCGAGGATCTAAATAGCCTGGTAACCGTTTTTACTAAGGCCTGCAATAAATCCTTAGAGCATTCGTGTCCCATCAGTAAGCCATGGGGAAAACCTAAACCACCTTGGTGGAATGATGAAATTAAAACTCTAAGGAAAGATAGTAGGAGGGCTTTTAATAAAGCCAAAAAAACGAATGAGGTACAGAACTGGAGCTCTTATAAAACGGCTCTTAGTCAGTACAAAAAAGGACTTAAAAAGGCGAAGAGAGACACCTGGAGCCTATTCTGCGGAGGTATAGAAAACGTCTCCGAGGCATCTAGACTTAGGAAAATTCTATCGACAAACCCCATGGTCCCCAGTCTTCTTAAAAAAGAGGATGGCAGCTGCGCTACCACAAGCGAGGAGTCGTTGGAATTACTTTTAAAAACCCATTTTCCTGAATGCACAAATAACAGCTGAGGTGGCTTGTGTTCTGAATCATCCCCCTACTATTTCAGAGGTGGTGGTTACAGGAGACAAATTACAATAGGCTATAGATAGTTTCAAACCATTCAAGTCAAGCGGACCGGGTGGATTTATACCCGCTGAGATCCAGCAAACTGCATCTACTACCCTGGCTTGGCTAAAAAGCATTTTCTGTGGTTGTCTTAATTTGGGACTCAGCCCGGATAAATGGAAACAAGTAAGAGTAGTGTTCATACCCAAGACCGACAAAAGTAGTCACGTCTATGCGAAGGACCTATAAGCCTGTTATCCTTCCTTCTAAAGACCTTAGAAAGATTGATCGACATCCATATCCGCTGCAACTTAGATAAAAATCTGTGGTCAGTCTCTCAACATGCTTACTGTAAAGGGAAGTCAGTGGATACTGCACTTCACACTTTGACGAGCTCGATTCAAAGATCTTTAAATTGCAAAGAGTATACTTTTGCACCTTTTATAGACATTGAGGGAGCGTTTAATAACGTCAATCAGCCAGCAATTGTAGACGCACTCATAAGCCTAGGAGTTGAACCGCTTGAACCGTTAAATAAACTGCTTAAAATCCTGGAAAAGGCGGGGTGGACAACAATTGCCTATGCGGACGATGTTGCTGTCGTGGTCAGTGGCAAGTTTCCTGACAGTCTCAGGGACGTTTTGCAACTTGCACTAAACAAGATCACAACATGGGCCACAGACTGTGGACTGTCAGTAAATCCACAGAAAACCGAACTGGTTCTTTTTACAAGGAAATATTAAATTCCTAAAATAAAGCGCCCTTCGTTAAATGGCTCCACTCTTGCCTCTAGCGAAACGGCGAAATTTCTCGGTCTAACTCTAGACAGGAAGATAAGCTGGAAGGCTAACATCTCAGAAAGAGTAAAGAAGGCCTCAATAACACTCTACTCGTGTAAAAAAGCCATTGGTTGGAAATGGGGGCTTCAGCCATACATGACTTACTGACTATACACAACCGTAGTAAGACCCATTCTTATGTACGGAGTTCTAGTATGGTGGAAGGCAATCGATAAAGAGGTCAACCGCTAGGCAATCGCTAGGGTCCAAAGAACTGCCACACTATGTATTAGTGGCTCTTTAATAACAACCCCTTCTGCGGCATTAGATATCATGCTTAATCTGATGCCTGTAGAATATTATAGTAAATTTGCAGCCGCGAACACAGCTGTGAGATTAAAAGCTACATCCCAGTGGATCAATTCACGAGAAGGTCACTCGGATATCATAAACCAATTCAAGTCCACTCCCGCCTTGGTGAACTACACGTCCCCCACTTACTTCTTCGGGAAATCTCATGTGACGAGTATCCCAAGCCGTGAGAGTTGGAACTCGAGCACAGTGATGACCTTCGAAGGAGTACAATTCTACACTGATGGTTCAAAAATGAACAGCAGTGTACGATGCGGAGTCTTCTCAGATAGTCTGAATATCAGTTATAATTTCCGATTACCAGACCATTGTAGTGTCTTCCAAGCGGAAATTATGGCAATTTAAGAAGCCTTGATTCTACTGAATAGAAGCGTTTTGACTGTGAAGCAAGTACGTATTCTGTGCGACAGTCAGACTGCGTTAAAAACTCTGGAATCAACGTTGTGCATGTTAGAAGACTGTAATAAACTGCCGAAAACTTCTTAACGAGATGGCCAGGTAGTTTAGCATTCAGCTGTGCTGGGTACCGGGTCATCGAGGTATTCCGGGAAATGAAAAAGCTGATGGACTCGCAAGAATTGGTACAACCTTACAAGTTTTTCTGGATAGGGCAGGACCAGGGGTACCTCTATCAACAAGCAAAAGTTATTTCGAAAGGAAATAACGGAGATGGTAAATTACAAATGGTCAAACTTGACCTCGTGCAATACCACAAGATTGATATGGCCCAAAACCGATTTAAGACGATCCAATGATATGCTTTCTCTCAAAAAGGCAGACATTGGAATGACAATGGGTATAATCACCGATCACTGCCTAATAGGGAAGCATGCCAGAAGACTTGGCTTATCGGCAAATGATTATTGTAGAGCCTGCAAGGATGAAGAAGAGGAGAAAACTACTCTCCATCTTCTTTGCATATGCCCGGCCTTGTCGGTAAGAAGGAATACCCATTTGGGGCAATATCTCTTCGACAGCCTTAGCGATCTGGCAGGTAAAAATGTGAACAGTGCAAAAAGCTCAAATTGGTTTTAACGAGTGGGATAGAAAAGCTTCTATGTGGTATTACAATGGATCAAATACGATCTAAGTCTGCCTTTTTGGCAACCACCTTAACCTAACCTAAAGCGCCAGTTATAGTTATCATTGAAATGCATACGGAAAATGTTTGTTTTCAATTTTTTTGCAGCACGGACATATAAAATTTAACAAAAGTGTTGATTTAATGATTAAATAATTTCTAAAGAATAAATTCTGCTACGAATTTTTAAATTTTAAGTTAAATATTTAAAAAAAAAATCAATTTTATCATTTTCCGCATTGGTAATTATTTTCCTGAATCAGTGATTTTGCTAATGAAACAAAATTGTTTCAATGACATATGTTTCATTTCTTCCCATTTCAGTTTGTCATTGAAAAAAATTCTGATGTAATTCTTGATATATTTCATTATGATTTTGTATTTTAATAGTTTAAACTTAAATTGTTTTTTTTATTATTTTATTTAAGTTTAGTTTTAAAATTTTTTGTTTTCAAATGGAAATTTCAAAAGTAAAAAAAAAATTATTCTAGAAAGTTTTTACTTTTTTATTCTTCTCAATTCAGTAAATGTCATTATTAAATAAAAAAAACTCTTTGTCAGGTGTGGGGTGAATAAAACATTTTATTCAATACCCAAATAATTTTTTATTTTATAATAGATTTTTTTTTTAAATAATAAAAATGTTTGTCCGTCAAGTGACAGTCTAGGAAAAATAAATCTAACAGAACAAAAATAGTGAAAAGGAAGGGGAATACCTCAAAATCCCGGAAATATTTTTTGCTAATAAAAAAAATGCCAAAAACTCGAAATCCCGGAAGTATTTTTTTTGCATATAAAATCCCGGAACTCGAAATCTCGGAAGTTTTACTTCCGGGATTTTTCCAGGATTAATTTTTTAGTTGTTTTTTTATTATTGTATATGCAATGTAAATAAATTCATTGTATATTTGAGGAGTCTAGAAGCAAAAGTGTAAAAAGTCCACCAACTATGTTTTTGAGAAAAACATAAAAACCTATACTCTGAAAATAAAAATGGTAAAAGTCTTATTTAACTTTTGTTTCTAACCCTAAATTTTAAATATGAAAATAAGAGGATATTTAAGACTTTTGTAATATTTTATATAGTTTACTATATAGATATTTCGCCTAACCACCAGATGCCATAAAAATCTAAAAAAAAAAAAAGTGGGCTTTTATTTTTGCTTTTACACCCATCATTTGTGGTTTATATCTACATTGTACTGAAAGTAGTAATGCCGCACATATATGCAATTCTGAAGTCAGCCATACTTTAAAAACTGTTCTTTCCTGCTTTTCCAAAAATATCTCGTTAGGAATACGCATGCAGTTAAATAATTTTAATTTGATAAGATAATCTTATCTATTAGGAATATTGTAACATTGTAATTAATTTACAATTACATATTTACATTACATTTAAATTACATTTATTTTTTATTAAAACATACTAATTTTCTTTTTGCTTTTATCAGTGTTTATTTTAATCATGTTTCTTTTATTTTTCATTTCAACTGTAAAAATAAAAAGCAAAATTTTAGTAACTATATATAAAGACTTATGACGTATATACATACTTACATATACATATTTTCATTAAATTAAATTATTTCATGTTGATAAAAAGCGATTTTTTGAATAACATTTTATTGAATTAGTAATTTAAGAAATTAAAATATTCGTCAATGATATATCAAGAAATCGGTTCTCTTACTAATTTTTTGCGCAAATGCCTTTCCGTCTTCTGTAGGTGAACTAAAGGCAACCTTATCAATGTCTATGACTTCACCGACAACAGCATATGATCGCGCAGCTAACAATAATTTGGAAGCTATTCCCATACGACGACAAAAAGGTGACACCCATATTCTTGAAACTCCAATCCTTAAATAATCAAGAAAACGATTTTTAATCAAATAATTATTTTTTAATTCTTACTAACTTTGCATCAAATAACTCTTCAGTACTGCAATCCACACCATTTATTTTTACATAACGGTTAGCTTTACTTAAAAATTGCACTAAACAAAGTCCAACAAATTGATTTTTACGTATGGCAAGGAAACCCTAAAACAAATAATTTAATTTTTGTGTTTTAATAATCAAGCAAATAATTTTTTCAATAATTAAGTATTTAAACCTACAACAAAAGAGTCAGGTAACACATATGATGCGAACCCTAATTCCTTGTCAACAATTTTTAACATTTCCATAAATCTTTCCCTTTTTTTCACATGTTCTGTATTTGTTACTCTAATGATTCTGCCATCGTTACTCCATTCAAAATATTTTCCAACAACATCTTCATCAATCCAGCCTCTAAATTTTAAAAAATATATTGAATTGTGATATTCTTTGTGCAATATTTCTTCTTCTGGTTCATGTGCAGTATATACTAAACCACATTTTGAACATTGTTTTGCACCAAATTCTTTTTGACCAGCATCGATTTGATATTGATTTTGGCCAAGTGCACTACGCCAAAAATTTTTATGCTTTTTGTCTCTTGAAAACTTTTGTTCAACTGGAATATATTTTTTTCCAGCATAAAAAATTGGATAAAATATTTGTTTTTCTGAATTTAATTCTTTTTTTGAATGAATTTCTATATCATTAGGTTGTTCTAAATCAGATGTCTTTTCATTTTGCATTAAACTAGAAACACTTTCGATTATATGTTCTGCTTCATCTTTACGGGTTTCTAGTTCTTTGATAAAAATTGTAAAATTTTTTTCGGTACATATATCATTTTCTATTAGAAAATCTAAAAGTATTTCCTGTTCTTTCGCTTTAGCTGAATCATTGGTATTATATGGAATTTGATTGCGAAAATGTTCGTATGGATCTAAACTTATATCTGCAATAGCTTTATATGAATCATTTTTAACAACCTCCACCATTTTATTTATAATATCATCTGCTTCTTCCTTATGGTTGTCGGGGTCCGCTATAAATATCTGAAAATTTTTCTCAGTGCAGATATTATTAGTAATTAAAAAATCCAAAAGTAAATGCTGACGTTCAATTTCATTTGGATCTTCTGTATTATAAGGTATCCGTTTGCGGAATTTCTCATATATATTATACTCTAATTTGAGAACGTTAGAAATAGCAGACACATCATCATTGATTTTATCAATATTATTTTCCAAAATTTTGGAAGAAAAATATTCCACTGACACAGTGTTGTCTAAATTATCATTTTTTTCCGGAGAGATATTTAAATTTTTAATAATATCATTAACAGCTGCCTGTTCATTAAGAAACGTTTTACCTAAATTTAAATAATGTTAATAAATTATATAAAAGCACAAATATGTATATAAATAAATAACTATAATAACATACTTTGATTTTTATGTTTCTTTTTTTTTTCTGACAATAGCGATAATTTTCCACAAAAAACCTCAAGTTTTATGTTATCAGTTATTTTCACTTCTTTTGCCGAAGAATGGCCAGATTTAAAAAATTTTTTTGTTTTAGTAGGTGAATCGTTGTTTGGATCTACACAAAGTAAATGTCCTTGTGATGATCGAACTGTTTGATTTTTAAAATATAAAGGATTATTATAATTTCCTAGTTCTATTTCATCACTTTCCTCAGAATCAGAAAACTGAGAAGTGAAATCTCTATCACAATCAATTATTAAAGGTTTAGCCATTTCAATTGAATTTACAGTAGTTTTTAAAAGATTATGAACTTCTGAAATTTTCTCTGGTGATATCCTTTTAGATGGAAGAGATTTTAATTTTTCACATTTTATTGTCTTCAAAAAGTCATTTATTGATTTTATGCTGTGTTTATTTTTCAAAGTTTGCTTACGAATCTTATGATAAACTCCTTTGTTGGCTAATGTAATATTAAACTTTGACTTTCTTTTTCTAATTTTATTATAATTTTTTAAGGTAGATGTTTGAGGAATCATTTTCAAAACTATTGGCAAAATATTTAACGAATTAGAATTATTTTTCAAATTTCCGGTGTTATTTGAATAAAATTTTTTTGTTGAAATTCCAAGTTCTGGGGAAGATGAGCTGTAATAATCTGTTTTGTTTTCATTATTCAAAGAAATAAAATTTGACCTAGATGGTTTCCCAGTTCTCTCATTTTCATCACTAGAATAAACAATTTCTTCAATTGAATTTTTAAACTGCTTAATTTTATGATTATTAGCTTCATTTTGTAACATATTTTTTAGTCTTTTAGAATGTTCAGATTTTGTGTTAATATTTCGAGTTGATCTTTTATCTTTTAGAATACTTTCCCTTTTTTTAGAGATGTGCGATGCATTATGTCTTGTATTTTTTTCCTTTATATTATTTTTATTGATTGCCCAAATATTAGAATTATTTTCTCTAAAAGGTTTTTTCAAATGAAATTGTTTTACACTTCTTGAATTATTTGATATGTTTTCTGGACTTAGTGGATTAATCCCATCAAGTAGATCAACTACTTTATTTTCTTCATTAGATATGTAACTAATTTCATCTTTTTTAAATAAACTACGCCTCCTTTCTGACATTCTACATGGCGAAGATAACATCCTTTTTATTTGTAAAGTTTTAGGTGTTCCTAACTAAATATACAATTTATTTTAATTTGAAAAAAGTAGAAACAGACAACTTACACATTTATTTGATTTTGAATTATTTATTAAATCAATTTTCAACTTAGACTTTTTTAAACTTGTGTTCGGAGTCTTTTCATTTAAGCTGCGGGTTCTCGAAATTTTATCTTGATTGTCATATTTAGTTTTTTGCATCTCTGTTTGTTTCTCATTATATTTTCCGCCCTTTGCCATTATAAACTACCGTTTCCGATTAACTTTTTATCAATACCCTCTAAAATAAAATAAAAAATGGTTATGTATACATTTTGCTTCTTAAAGGATGAACCAAAAAAAATATTATATGTACATAGTAATATGTATTTAATTAATTTAAGAATTAATGAACTTTGAGGAAATATGTATTAATATTTTACATTAAATACGTCAAATTTACAAAAACTTCCCGCCACAACTTTTATTTCATACAGTTCGCCGCACGCACGGGTGTACAATATATATAGTATAAAAAATAGTCTACTTAAAATTTGTAGATGAAAGCGCCGCCATCGCTGGAAGTGCTCTTAGTTTCAAAAAACTACAAATCTAAAAGACCATTGGGCCTCTCCACACGAGTAGTGTCCTCTTTCGTTTCGTGACTACTTTCCTCTTTTTTTTATTTCCACACTGTTCCTCTCGATAGTCGTTACTTTTATATGTTTGTGTAAATATTTCATTTTAAAACAAAATTTGTTGCGAGAGGTAGATAATAAATATTAAAAAAAAACACGCTTAAAACAAATAAAAAATTTTTTTTTGTATTTAAGTAACATACGATTTTTTTTGCCTGTAATTTTTAAATAATATTTATTATATACCTAAAAACAGAATAATCTGTACTGTGAACATAATTTCTTTTTGTCAATACAATATATTTTAATAAATTTTCGAATTAACGGACTATTTTTTTTTTGATTTTATTAGTGGAAATTGGATATTTTTTATAAAATAATATTTTTATTTTAAATCTATAATACATATAGCAATTTGTTAAATATATAACTATATATATATATATATATATATATATATATTGAAAGGTAAGTTTGTTGTCAAATTTAAAACTGCGACGACCGTTTCAAAAACTTTTTTCTTTAATTTCCCAAACGAGAATGAAACGTATGTACACATAAAATTTTTTTGACCCTCATAAAAATTTTTATTTGAGTTTTTGTTTGTGTTAGTGGACTAAATTTTTAAACTCTAAAATTTTGGTTTAAAAAATTACTCCTAAAAATTCCCACCACAAATTTAGTTTATAGGCAAGAGGGAATGAAACGAAGGTAAAAGTAAAAAATGACGAAAGAGGACACTACTCGTGTGGAAAGGCCCATCAGATTTTGCTAAACAGTTTCACTTTAAAATCACTAGATGTCGCCAAACCTATATTTCTTTCCTATTTTATTTTTCGAATTTTTAAATAAAAAAAAGATATATTACTTCAATCATAAAAATTAACAATCATGATTTTCACCTTCACAATATGCAGCTTGTAACAAAGTACAAACAGCTTGAGCTCATTTATTTTGCCAGCCTTCGAGTATTTTGTACAGTCCTTCTGTAAACATGTATCTTCAACTAAAACAGTTACCTTTACTTATTTTACTGCTTCTTTACATTTTTTTTGACAAATTTCATCTATCTCACTTTAAATTAAAAAAAAAGTCTATTTTTAAATTAAATAAATTCCGGTAAATCTATCTTCTTTGATTGTAAGGTACAAAGAAACTCAGACCCTAAAATGGCAATGGCTTCCTCTAATTTTTTCGCATTTCCAGTAACAAATGGTCTTGCCATAATTTAAAATACAATAAAATACAAAGTTTTTTCTCTTCAATTAAATCAAAACTTAACTTTTAATTTTTAAAGCATTTGATTTTTTTTTGAATTTATTAATAAAACCAAAATACACTAAATCAAACCATAATCGTTTTTTCCTAATGTTGAAAATCAAATCTTCAAATGGATCAAATCATCAAATCGACCTCTTGAATTTCCAGCTTTGAAACTTTTTTTATTAACTTACTTATGTAGATGTATATTTACATATGCATCATTTATTTATAAACTTTAATTGTTTAATATTTTATGTAAAAACTTTAATTGTTTCATATTTAATAGTACATGATAGTTTTATTGTCATTTCGAAAATTCAAATTAGAAAAGAAAAAAAAATTATTGTGGTACAGCTACCGTACGGGTCAGGCGGCTCTGACAAAATAACGAAAGTTGGTCATTTATTATTACAAAGCATATATTATCTATGGTTCGCAGCACTTCGCGCACTAAATTATGACATTTATAAATATTTCTTTTTTACACTTTATTGGCCTAATCAACACATACAAGTCTAGTTTCGATTTATAGCGCTACACTGTACGTTTCACTTGTATTCCCTATACAATGTACTACCTGTAAATAAAAATTTTATTTTTTAAAATGGATATAAACGGAAGAAATCAAAATATAACAATATCATTGATTTTGATATTTTTTAATATAAGATTTCTGTGATTTGTATAAAATAATAATATTCACATGTAAATGATTTTGGTTATCTAATTTTTAAATTACAGCAAAAGGTCTGTCTGCGTACTCAAAAACTTTACAAAAAATGTAAAACTTTATAAATTTTTAACTGCCTGCGAACTGAGAGTGACAATTTCTCTGACAAAATTTTTGATCATGTGACATGTCACACTATTCCCCTTTTATAAAGTTTTTAAATGTCAAAAAACTATATTTTAACAGAGTGAGTTTCATTCTTACGCTGAGTAAAGTTTATGCGTTTTCGTTTATAGCAAGTATTTATTACAAGTATAGTTCAATTGAACCATTTCGTTCACAATTATTTCAATATGTAAATTTATAATAGGGCCCTTCACGACACAAATTAAATTTTAATAAGTTAACTTATTATATTTGACAGTTTTCATTCCGTTCGTTTATAAGACTGTGTAGCATTCTCAACCAATCAGCGAACTCTAAAAATTACTCAACTAATAAAAAGTTTGCTACACTTTTGGAACAAATGATATAAATGAACGGATTAAAAATTACTCGCTTATTAAAAAATAATAAGCCTCAAGGCTAGTTTTTCAAATAACTTATACTTGTCAAATAATAATAAATTTTAAGGCTGGTTTTCATTACACCGATATATCCACGAATGTTAAAATGTTAAAAAATGTTAAATGTTAGGCAAAAGATACAAAAATGATGTGTTTGTAGAGATGGCTAAAAAAATATCCATGAAATATTTGAAAATATCCAAGAAAGTAATCATAAATACGCACGAAAATATGTTCTCTGAATATATTTTGCTATAAATATAGGGGATATTTTTAATACATATGCAAAAATTGTATATCGCACTACCAAGGCATTTAAATTTTGAAGAGTAAAAAAAATAAACAAATGTTCAAACAAAATTTGTTTTGTTTTTTAGTGAGAAACTATAATCTATATTATTATGTAGGTATAAAAATATTATTAATAAACTACAAGTATATTATTTTAACACCTTTATAAATAACAATTTTTTTTTTTTTTAGTGCATTTCTCTGCCACATAAATGTGAACAGGAAATTACACAGCCTTTCCTTTACAGGCGTGGCTGTAAATGTCGTAAGAGGAAATAACTCTTACGATGTTACGATTACGATATTCGAACCCACACTACCTCGGTGTTTACAGCGTATTTTATACGCTCTTATCCACTAGAACACCGAGGCCCCAAAATAACAAATTTTAAATTTTTAACTAAATATGAATATAAACATTAATAAATTAGACTACGTACATTTTTAACTATCAAAGTGTTGCAATAATATTTTGTAATAATATAATTTTTATTCTCTCTTTTTTTTCTCCCTTTTACCCACTGGTAATTCACTATATTTTTCTCTGTCCAAAGCTGCTATAAAATCTACGAAATTTCTCATGAAAACCAACCATTAAAACAGAAGATAAAAAGACTTGATTACAGAATTTTCGAAAAAGTATTCAATTTTATTGTGATGTAAGTATAGAAATTTAAGCTTTATTAATTTTTTAATTAAAAATTTTTGATTTAAATTAAATTTTAATTGAAATTATTTCAATAATTTTAATTAATGAAAATTAAATATTTTTGATTTCTTTAAAAAAAGAAATATAGTCAAAAGTTTTTTTTGAGGGAATATTTGCGGGAGAAACTAAATAATTCAAAAACCGCTGATACTGAAAAAGTGGCTTACATTTTTTTGTTATGTTGCCTATCTGGTGTTAATAATATTATATCTATGGCTATGGCACTGCTGGTTATATACTAGGCAATCTTGTAGAAAATTTTAATCGAAGTTTGAATGAAGTCATAACGAAGTACACCCGTCACCCAGTAACAATGTTCGTAAAATAATATTTCACTATTTTCTAACATTCTTTTTCTTTTGTTTTTATTCAGTTCATAAAAGGAGTGTTTATTAGTCAGCTTTAGTACTACCTAGAACAACCTAGAGTAAAAAAGTACAAGTTTTGGCGTTCATTAGTTTTAGAAACGTGTTTCTTTTGTTCGAAAGTGTTCTAGTTTTGTATTCATTAAAGTTGTTCTAACTTGCTCGAAGTTACACTTTTCTGTTCTAGTTTTTTTTCAGATCTTTGGACAACTTTTTTTTTGTTTGCTGTCCTAGTCTGTTCTAACCTGATCTGTTCTGAAAACTAATAAACAAACCTAAAAATTAAAAATATGGCTTCACTTTTTTATTTTTTAGTTTAGTAGTGCGCGCACTTTCGAAGTGGGTGTATTTTTCAATTTCAGTAGGTTTTTAAACTCAATTTTGAGCATGCAAATGATTAAATTTTTTAAAATTCTTTCCACAGTTAATAGGAATACTCCAAATTTTATAAAAATAATATCATTTATTATTTTCTACTACAGAACAATAAGATACTTCAAATTTAATTTGAAAAATTCTTGTTTTTTCATACTAAATTGCCAAAATTTAGATCTTATTTTTTTAATTCTCTCTCTACGCGATTGTCTGTATATAACCAGCAGTGCCTATGGGTATAATTGTGTAAATGCTCTTTAAAATTCGATTTAATCGTCAAGTACTCAAGTCGCCACGTAAACGCGGGAATTGTTAAACTCAGCCAATTTTCTAACTGACAAATTCAAATATAAAATTATTTTTCGCCAGCCCTGTGCTTAAATTTGAGTGTGGCCATAACCTACATTAATTTTTAGAAGATCTGGACATCGAAGTACTTAAATGTGTTTGTGCAAATTGTAAATGTATTGTGATAAAAAGCTTCGAAAAATAACCATATCATAAAGATTTTTTTGTTCTTCTGTTTTTGTTTTTGTTTAAGAAAAATGGCCATTTTTAATAATTTTCTTTTTGAATTTTCGATAGGAAATATTTACCCAAACATGCCAAATTTTATATTAAAATAATGGAATTTTTTCTTTAACATACCAAAATTTCAGCTTTCAACTCGAAATTTTCAACATATTTTCAACAAAATAAAATTTGTTTTTTTCTAGCATTTCATATCGCCGCCATTTAATACTCTCAAAAAATAATGAGAGTACAAAGCAAGACCTAAGTCAAGACCTAAGTAAACAGGCCAAGAACTGAAAACACATGAATGTAGTTGTGAGAGAATTCCAATCGATTCTCACGTATTGCGCGTATGAATAATTTAATAATTGATGTGAGTCTCGATTATAGCCATATAAGGGTGTACGAAATTTTAAAGTATGAAAGTAGCTCAACGTATACTATTACGATTTTGAGGTAATTTATCTTAAGAAGCTTTTAAAATAAAAAATTTAAAGGAAGACAATTTTTTAAATGCATATTTATGAATGAAAATATTATATTTTAAAATATCTTTCTTTAATGAATTATGTAAAAAAGATGCGACTTTAATTTTTTCTTTGGACCAAATTGAATAAAGTAAATGGTTTTTGTGTTATTTCAAGATTTATAGTCGGCCCCCTAATTTTTTTCATAAGACTGCGTGTAAATTTGTTAAAAACTGGCCCCTTATTAAGCTTTTACTCTCTGCACTTCATGGCCTGATAATTGATGTGAGTCTCGCCTAAGTAAAAGATAATTGATGTGAGTCTTGGTACACAATTATAATAAATTAGTGAACATAACCTAATAATTTAAAAGCTTTCTAATAGATTGTACTGCAAATTTAGTAAATATATTTTAGTTCAAACTAAATTTTTATATTTTTAAGTATAATAAAAAATTATAAAATTTGAAGTTTTTTCTTTATGTCAATAAAAAAATTAACTTTCAAATTATATTTTTCTGCAATATTTTGAAGAAAAGAAAAAAAGAAGTACCAGTTTCTGGTTAAGCAATTTTTTGGTTTTTCTATACTGTCTACAAAAACAAAATTATTGCAAATAGAATATTCATGTACTTACATGAAATAAAATAATCTTTTAATGAGTAAAATTTTAAATTGCGATACTATTTTAAAAGTATTCATAACCTACATTAATTTTTAGAAGACCTGGACATTGAGAGAGGAAAGCAGTTCTTTTTTTCAAATAAAAATACAGATTTTTTTTAATTTCGTCCTAATTAAAGTTCCATCTTTTTTACTTTTTTTAGTAAAAAGAAATTTTTAAAAATTTTAAATTTTCATTCATAAATATGCATTTTAAAAAATGTCTTCCAACTACTTATCAACAAAAAAAGCTTCTTAAAAACTTTTTAAAAGAGCATTAATTTGGTACATTACTGAGCAAAAAAAATATTGAAAATTAATTTTTATTACAATATCGATTTGCTTTAATAAATATTGTAAATTTTTTAGAATGCATATAAAATTAAGTGCAAAAATAAACTATTTAATTATTTTTACAATAAGTTAATTTATGTTAACTTATTTAAAATTTTTATTACTATAATAAAATAAATTAATATTATAAGTTATTCGCCTTTTCCTTTGAAGTAGGGGATATGGCGATTATTTTTAAAGTGATATCGCCTGAAGACTACGCCTTAAACTAAAATAATAAAAAAAATATATTAATACATAAATAATATATAAATAAATTTTTAACTAAATAATATGATATATTTAAAATAAAATTTAATAAAACAAAATAAAGTAATTAATTTACAACAAAACAATATTAAAAAAGTAAAAAACAAAAAAAAATATCACAAAAATCAATATTTTCCGACCGGATGGTAATAATAGATCTTGAGTGGGCAAAAATGAAAAATGACATGACGATTGTATCCCAACTATATATAGGTACCTTCATATCAAAAAGGTTAATTTAGTCAATAATAATATTTAATTTTTTGCGTTTTTCAATATCGTTCAATATTTTGAATTTGTTTTATTTCTGGTATTACCTGTCAAATAGGTAACTTAGATCGTTATTAATTATTATTATAAGTTTAAAATCACATTTAAAGTAATTATTTTTTATTAAAATATATAAAATAATATTATTTTGGCCTTTATATAATTTTCAGTACTTTAAATTTATTTTTTTTCTAACATTTAAAACTAAATTAGAGAAATTTAAAATTATATTATCATCGCGTAAGTTTTTATCATTCGTTTCTATTTTTACCAATTTCTATTTCTAAATTTACCAAGTAATTGGTGAATATACTTGGAAAAGCATCTGGTATTAAACGCGGACTTTTATCATTATTTAATTTAAAACACGATTCTGAAAAATCCAATTTACATATGGAACTATAAGCTGTTGGTTTCCAGTCTGATCTTTGTACAAAGTTCTTTTAAGCTTCTCAAAGGCTCTTTATCCGGAAATTTAAAAGTAGCTGCAAATATCGTGCTATTATTATAATTGGATTTACACCCAACAACCGAACGTTTTCCACCCACTTTATTTAAGGAAATTATTAAAAAAGACAATATTAGGCACTAAATAATTGAATTAATTTTTTTAAATAGGTATTCATACAATAAAATCTTTTAAAAATAATAATTCAATTCAAATAATAATAATTCAAAAAATTTAACTCTACAAAAATATGAGTAATGTACACATTTCTTCATATTTTATACTTTTATAATAATAATTCTTGTACGGTTGCGTTATGAAAACAACTAAAATTAATTGATAAATTACAAAAATATTTTTTATTATTTTTGCTTTTTTTCGTAGTAAAAAATGGTTGTTTATTTTAGTGGGTTCTCTCAACAGCCACCTATGAAAATTTTTATGCTGAAATTTATATGGCGAACTTCTTTATGTGTTATATCATATATGTTCTTTGATTATAATAATTGCATTTATATTTGTTTTTGTATATTTATTATTTGCTACATTTGTTTTTGTATATTTATTTGCATTAATTAGTTCCATTCCAACCGCTGCTGGTTTAATGTTTACCAAATATCAGGTAATAGCGTTAAGCGTAGACAAAATTTTGACGAAAATTTCGTGCGATACTGTTTCGTATTGAATCGTTAAATTCTCTCATTTTTTTAAAATATGTATTGCAATTGCAAATAATTTCTATTCAATTAAAAAATTACCGATATCGGGTAGGATTTGTGTCGTTTTTGTACATATTTTTTTTATTATACAAAATAGGGTAAACTGCAAATATTTTTACTTATGAAATTTCATTACAACTACTATAGAAATTAAATGTCCCTACGTTGTGTTGTAAACAAATGTATTAGTGGAGAAGAAAGAAGTATTTTTAAATTTTCTAAAAACAAAACACAGGCCGCGAAATGTCTAATATAGAAAAATGTTTGCCCAAATTGCACATTTTTATGTATCGCAGCATTTTCGGTATCAAAAAAATTATATTGTCATATTTGTAAATCATTAATTATGGAAACCAAATTCAAATACCGAAAGTAATTATTTCAATTACATTGAACGAGGTGGTTTAGATGCTTCGTCTAAATGAGTACAAAACATATTATTTCATATGAATACTATTTTAAAAAATTTAATGTTAACTATACATATTTAAATTTGTTGCGGATACAAATCAAGAAGGAATTATTTACGCCCTTGCCTACTAAAGCAGGGTCATCTCTGCTTTCGGTAATGTAAAATAACGATCAGTAAAATTATTTTTGATTCGATTTTGATTCAACCAAGGCCACCTAAATAGCACTAACAGACCTGCTTATAACATTCCAAATGGCCGCGATATCTGGTTGACAGAAGCATTGTTTACAAAAGAAGTTTAAGGTTTTAAATTTAAATTTTTTTTTATACGGAAAGAATATGTAAGTAAGTATGTGATTTGTCTAAATTATGTGTACATATATTTGTTTTGATAAAACAAAAATAATGTTTGGTATTCCAATATTAATGTTTGGTATTTATCAATGTAATAGAATTAGATCCAAAACAAGTACTTGAAGATAGCATTCGTAATAGCATTCGTAAAGAGCTAAAGAGAATATAACTTAATACTACCTTATTTTTAGTTATTTCGAATAATTAATTATAATATTGAAAAAGAAGCTAGTGATTAATCTTTCAAAAGCACTACATAATCAGAAATTTTATAATTATGTATTACTTATGAATAAGTAACATAAATTTTAATAGGTATCAAATATTTAAAATTAGTTATTTCAAAATATATATTTCATTTTAAAGTTTTAATGCTTGGAATTCGCGAAAATTCATACGATTTCAAAAAATACCAATTGTTTACAACATCTGACATTCACAAATTGAAATATTTTAAAACAGTAGATTGTTTAACAACAATCACTACAATTTAACGCAAACATTATTGATCTCTTATTTAGACTAAGGTCAATATGTAAATTCATTTGTAGATTATAATTTGAAGTAAATTAAAAAAAAATTTGATTTAGATATCTATTGTAAAATGTTTGCTTTTTATTTTTTAGAAATTTTATACAAAGTTCAAAATTTTGCCATTAAATGAATCTGCTATTCTTAAGAAAATTATCTTTGTTATTGTTTATACTATGACAACCAGATCCAGTTCCAATCTCTTCCTTGGTATGCATTTTCTAAAATTAAATAATTTAATACTTATATAATTATTGATTAGTTAATTGGAATTAAATTAGAAATAAGAAAGAGGATTTGTTTTGTTTTTAATTTTATTTATTTTAGAACTTCTTTTAGGTAGATAAATAGATAATTTACTTTATTATTGTCATTAATGTCAATAACAAGTTAATGGGCCCTTTTCCTTTCGGATGTGGAACATCTTTTTTTTTTAACTACAAAATTTACGCTTTTATTCCTTTGGTGGTGATAATATAGCCCAAAAATTTAGTTTCGTTTCTGAGAAATTCAGTTTTGTCCAAATTTACTCTCAGATTAGCTTGTTCCAACTTATTGAAGATTTTTGCTACGTTTTTTATGTGTTCTTCTTCTGTTGCTCCCCCGAAGATTATTATATCATCGAAGTATACATAACATATCTTGCCGATGAATTCCTTCGATCACGTCGTCGATCATCCTTTGGAAAATAGAAGGCGCGTTCTTTAACCCGAATGGTAAGCGGGTAAATTCATATTTCACGGCGTTAAGTTTCTTGAAGTCGACGACCATTCTATACTTTTTTGTTCCTGAGGAGTCCATTTTCTTTTCGACGATCCAGATGGGTGAATTATAAGGGCTTTTGGAAGGCCTTATAATTCCATCATTTAAGAGCTTTTGGATCTGATTTTCCACCTCGGTTCTCATGTTCACTGGATATGGATAAATTTCTGAGTATATTATCTAATTATTAATATCGAACATTAGTATCAATGGTTTCGTTGTCAATAATTGTACCGAAAAGTTTTTGGTATTTTCTTAAAAGTTCGAAGAGATAGAAAATTCGAAGGGATATTTATTGATTTCTTGATTCCAAAAGAAAACAAAAACAATATTTTCTTAAAAGTTCGAAGGGATATTTATTGATTTCTTGATTCCAAAAGAAAACAAAAACAAATCATGATTCTATTCTAAACATACATATGTGTATATTATGTGTAGATTTTGTAATACAAAAATCGTATCCAAATATGTACTTATATTCAAAACTTAGCGGAATGTCATAATACGTAGTATGTGGCTGAAAACTACTAAATTATGATTATAGATTTTTGCTTTTTACTGTTCACACCAAAAATCAACAACTAAACATAAATTTTTACTTTGCTTTGTATGCACAAATTTGACTGACATTTCAACTTTTTTTACATAAACCTTGATATGCATTTAATAGGCAACTAGTACTCACTACTCACCTGCTAGAAAAAAAAATTTAACTAAGAAATATTTTACACCAGTAAAAATTTGAAAGTTTCAAGAAAAAGATTAGACATATATGTAACGTCATATAAAAGTGTGTTTATTTTATTTACTACAAAATCAAAAAGTATAAATTTAAATTATGGCTCAACTTTTTAAAGACAAAGATTTTTCTTCTAGTTCTGAGGAAGAAGAATAAGAAATTTGTTTGGTTCTCGCTGGATATATATACATTATATGCATCATTTCAATAACACCAAATATAAAAAAAGGAAATGGAAATCTTTATCTAAAGGAAAGAAATAGTGGAACTTATTTCATTCCAAGTTTTGGCTCATACATAGTAATTTATTTGCTAGTTACTGTTAGTTAAATCTCACAAAAAGGGCCCCACTTTAACTAAAATAATTAGCTTTTTCTTTACTTCGTTATTTATAATAGCTACATTCACATTTGTATTTTTCACCTTCAAAGTAGTCACCTTCGAATTCCAAATACTGTTGAAAATTATAACTATAGTCCTCCTCACCTTCATTTATTTTGACATACAAAATTTATAAAATTTAGTCAAAATGATATTTGCTAGAAAAATAAAAATTTATTCACTTACCTAGGTAGATAAATCTAAAAAAAAAATATGACAGCAGTACTTTTACAACTAGTTGAAAGACTTTTATTTCCAGCAGCTGAGTACTGAGGTGCGTACTACTTGCTGGAAAAATTTTTAGGTTTGACACATACGAGAAAAATTTTAACAAAAGTGAGTACAAGTTGCATACCAAGCTTAACCGAAAGAATAACGCTTGTCAACTGCATAACCGAAAGTTCGATGACAGTTGAATGTTTAATGGTTGCAGCGCAAACGATATTACTGAAAGCAAGTTTACTTCGAGAAATTTTGATATACCATTCAAATTGGTTCATGTCGAAAATCTTTTATTGAAGTTTTTGCACATATTTTTGCAGTCTTATCAAATTATAATATTAACGAATACATGTAGAATAAAAAATAAACTATGTGAAAATAAAATGACAAGTGGGTCCATTAATATTCAAAAATTTAAACACCTATGTTTTTCATTTTTTATAACAGGCTTTTTATTTATTTATTTATTTCTTAATATTACGTATTACACTAAATATTACGTATTAGTCCTCGGCTAACAGGCGTCTTCTAGCTTTAGTTTAATTTTTTTTAGAATTTTTTTTTTTGTTATATGAATTGTTTTATTTTAAATAATTATTTTATTAACGTAATAAAAACAAGCTTGTTTTGTTTTGATTAAAAAAACTTTTTTTATTTTATAAAAATTTTTTATTTGAAAATTATTCCACATTCAGTTTTATTTAAAAAATTAATACATATGTACTACTTTGGCACGCAGGCACGCTTATTTTATCAAAAATTATTCAGAAAAAAAAAAATAAAAATGTATATGAAATTTATTTTTAATTTTTATTTTTAGTAGAGTAGTATAGTACTATAGTATGCAATAGCATGTGAACGGAGATAGTTACATGTCGGTTTCTTTGATGAAGGTTTTGCTTGAAATCTTAATTTATGAATGAAAAGCAAAAATTAGTACATATTTTTCTTTTACAGGTGCAAGATAAAATTCCAAATTATGTTTTTGTTAAAAAAAAATTAATTTTTCTTATCAGCACTATATCAAAAAATAGAAGGACGGTCAAAATTACTAATTTTTCATACAAAATTTGAAATTTTTCTGCCTTTTTAAAAAAAAAATAAGAATTTCTCCGTCTACGATATTGCCTGATAATGTAAACAGCAGTGTTCCTTCCAACTTCCAACGTATTTTCATCTTTTTACGGATAAGATACTTTATGTGACATTTCTCCCGTTTCTA
Organism: Poecilobothrus nobilitatus; assembly: GCA_947095535.1. NCBI lineage: Eukaryota > Metazoa > Arthropoda > Insecta > Diptera > Dolichopodidae > Poecilobothrus > Poecilobothrus nobilitatus. The sequence goes on along the minus strand of OX352774.1, from coordinate 1,080,533 downwards.
TGACATAATTTTTGCATTTTTTTTTGACATTTTTATCATCTATTTTGGATATGTCCATATATCTGCATGTAATGATAGAGTTTTTACTTGTTCCGTTAATCTAGTTATGTCTATTTGGGACTAGGAGATTTATAGATAAGCAGCAGATAATAATTGTTCCCTTGAAATATTGCCCTTATTCGCGCTATTTTTGATTTCAAATAAAGAACAAAAAAGTAAAGTGGTATTTGAATAAAAAAAAATAAATTTATCTTATATCAGTGATATTAATAAATATAAACAATGTTTAAAATTTGTTATTCTTGTTATGTAAAGAGGTATTTCGAAAAGTTCTTAGAACAAAATGTCAAATAGAATACATACTAGCCTCAAATAAAACTTTCAAAATAAAAATGTCGCCGTTTTGCATCTCTTGAACGAGTACATGCATTATGGATGCAAAATATTCGTTAATATTACCGAAGAGTACACGAGTAATGTAACCGAAATAATTTTTGCATCTGGATTCATGCATCCCATGTGAACTTACCCTATAGATATCATATTTAAATTCTGAAGTGTCAAAGAAATAAACAAACTTTTTAATATCAGCAAATGTTCAAATATTTTGTTGTGGTTATTAGTGGCAAACTATATTAAAATAACTATATTATAGTTATAAAAATATTATAAAACTATTTTATTTTTAACAACTTAGTAAATAAAAAAATTTAAATGTTTAGCTAAATATATGTATGTATGTATGTATGTATATATAAACATTAATAAAAATGGTTATGTAAACTTTTAACTGCCAAAGTGTCGCTATAGTATTTTATAATAATATCATAAAGTAACTATATACATAGAGAACTCACGTAGAAGAAAAAATCGTAGTCAATTTCATTGATTTGAAATCACCCCAAGATCGTATTTGGGGATATTTCGTAAAAAGATGACCGTATTTTTGGTATACCATCAAAGAACATAAGAAAAACAAAACAAAAAAATATTTTTTCATTCATTCAGTTCATAATTCATTTTCTTCGAACTTATTTTTTTTTTCTCTAAAAATTGATTTTATATTGTTACATACATACATACATATTTATCTATGCATCACAAGCAAATGTTCTTATAATTTTTTTTAACATGTAATGTGGCCAACATATAATTTTATTATAATATTGCAAGTGTATGTAAATTGTAACGGAGTTTTTATTTTTTTCTTTTTTGTTTAGAATATTTTTTCTAAAAATTGAAAAATATTTTTGGATGGAATATTGAAATTCTCTAAAATATTGGTATTAACCTTCATGGACCCACAAAGGTATAGTAAGTTAAGATCAAATTTACTGAATGTATAATTACATATATTAAGGCTGGTTTTCATTAGACCGATATATCCATGAAAATGTTAGAGCATAGGCAGAACATACAAAAATGCTGTGTTTGAAAGAGATTAAGCTAAAAAAATATCCATGAAACATTTGAAAATATCCAAGAAAATAACCATAAATATCCACGAATTAGATATGTATGCAAAAATTGTATATCTTACAAAAAAATTTCACTACCATGGCATTTAAATTTTGAAGTGTCAAAAAATAACCAAATGTTCAAATTTTATTTTTTAGTGAGAAACTATATTAAAATTACTATATTATCGGTATAAAAATATTATTACTAAACTATGTATGTAATTTTTAACAATTTTATAAATAAAAAAATTTAAATTTTTAACTAAATATGAATATAAACATTAATAAATTAGGTTATGTACAATTTTAACTGTCAAAGTGTTGCTGTAATATTTTTTAATTATATAATTTTTTTCTCCCTCTTTCCCACTGGTAGTGCACTATATTTTTCTCTTTCTAAAGCTGCGATAATATCCATGAAATTTCTCATGAAAACCAGCCTTTATGACTATAGATAGATATGTAATTCTTTCTAGATAGCAGAATTCTTAAAAGTATTTTTTAATATTGAATAAGCTACATATAGTTAGTCATATTAAAAAACAAAATTTAAAAAATTAAGAAGGTATTTTTGAAAAGATAAAACATTCGGCACAAAGGGGTTAAACAACTTACCATATCTTTTCAAAAAAAAATTAAATTAAAAAGAAACAACTACATGAACAACAAAAAAGTTATTTTAATGCACGATATTTATAACAACGCCTTTACACTTACAAGTCGGAACATTTAACGAAAACTTTGAAAAAAAAAGGCTATTAAGTACAAAATAAATTGAGTGTTCCGATCCGGTTTGTAAGATATTTAGGCGTTGTTTGTAAAATATTTTAAAATTTTTTATGAATATTTTTTTTTTGTAACTGATGTATGGATATACATATATATCTATACAGATATTCCTCTCGTAACACTTTTAAATTTTATTTTTAGAATATAAAATATAGAATACAGACATTCGTCTTGTAACACTTTTAGAAATTATTAAAAAAATTTGAGAAGTTTGTTCGATATTGGTATTATAATACGGGCAATTACTTGTCATGTGACCAAGCTTTAGCCAAAGTTTTTTCGTTGCTAGAAACAATACCTCATAAACCATTTTGTAATTATAATAATAAAACATTTTTTGCTTATTCGATTTAACCCATCTAATTAAATCTCGTAGAAAAACATTAATGGATTCCGATTTAAAAACCTCAGATGATATTATAAGCTTTAAAGTTCCCATAGCAAAAATATATTATATTCTGATAATAAATATCGATCTGATATTAAACTAAATAGCTTGTAGTTTGAATTTTTAAAATATTGTAAGATTGACTGAAAAGAAAAAATATATTTTAGAGGAAATGAAAATAACTTTAAATTTATATTAATAGGTATATCCACATTTTTTCATATTTTATACTTTTACAATAATAATTCTTGTACCTATAGTTGGGTTATGAAAACAACTAAAATGTTTGATAAAAAATCGAAGTAGAATCGAGGTTTTTTCTTTTTTTAAGAAGTCGAAAAAGTTAAATGAAGAAATACATATATGTATATATACAAATGTACATACATACATACATACATCAATTGACATACAAAACAAAAGAAAAACTAAAATAAAAATAAACTAAAATACGATCAAGTTGATTTTACGAAATTAAAAAAAATGTCTAACTTTTTTCTTCCATGTGAATACTCTATGTATATAGTTACTTTATGTATGATAATATAATGTTCTTTCTTCTTTCCCATTGGTAGAATACTATATTTATCTCCCTCTAGTTGTTATAATATTCACGAAAATTTTTAATATGTAACATTTAAATAAAATTTTAATTTTTATTACTTTTGTTTACTTAAGTATTATTTTTACCTGAATATACATAGATACCTACCTACACAATAAAATAGACATCGTCACTCTTATAAATATTGTACATAGCTACACAGAAAAATGGAGTGATTTATGATAACAGTTATATTGATACCTAATTGAACCGCTTTGGCGGTACGTAATCGTGCCGATTAAGCGAACTCTTGGCGATGCGCTGTTTTTTGGTTTTCTTACAACAGTAACGTTTTCGAACAGTAAGGGAATCGTAAAAGCGGTTCTTAAACAAACTCTATTATGAAGAAATGACTTCGTTAACGATTCTTTTACTATTCGTTTTTCTTGCAGGGAATAGGGATAGGCACAGTCATGTATAAAAACTTATGAACAGTAGACACAGTTCACATATTATATACATATACATATGTATTAATATTGTACGTACCCTTTTGTTTTCTATATTGGGTCATGTAATATCTAAGCAAGGTTTAATATTTCTGCATGGTTTAATATACATATCTACGATTTACATAATAAATCCTATATCCATATACATATGTATGTATGTATGTATGTAGTATGTACAAATTTTATTTTTGAATACGAAATGTTATCAAAATTTTTTTATTAATTGAAATGAGTAAAACACCATTATTGACTTTACCATGTTACTGTTCTTTTTATTCAACGCGTTTCAGCACAATTTTATGTGCCATCGTCAACAGCGAAATTAAAAAACAAAATAAAATTCATTTTATTTAAAAAGAAAAGTTACAAGGTAAAGTTAATAATGGTGTTTTACTCATTTCAATTAATGAAAAAATTTAAAATGTACTATGTAGATGTAACACAAAAAAATTTCACTAATTTTAAAGGCCAATGTAAAATGTTTATAAATTTTTACGAATAAAAATTTACAAAAAATCATTTATTTTTTTCCTGATTTAGTGATTTCTCTTTGAGTTTTTTCTTTTATAAAACTAAGCTTTCAGTACGCGAGTGGCGAAAGCTTTTTTGCAAATTTAAATTTTCGGAAATTTATTAATAAGTTGTATTGTACTATGCGGTCAGACGTTGTTTGTATGAACGTTCTAACTTGTATCTTTGATTGTGTAAGCAAAATGTTCTAGAATGTAGTTTTTGTTTAATTTCTATTTCTTTTTAAATTAAGAATTTAAGATTATTGTTTTGTTGCTTAATTTGCGTTCAATAAACTAAACAATAAAAAAACTAAATGCGAAATGGTTGTAGATAATAATAATGAAAACTTTTTTTATATCTGAACAAAACTGTGTGACGACACAAATAAAAATAAATTTTGAAAATTAATTGTATATAAAGATCTACTTTACAAAAATTCCGTTTATTAATTTTTTATTAAGACACACCTCCAAATCACGCCATCATACTGAATTTTTTATGTTTTAATTTATTTAAATTTCTGTACAGTAGACAGAAATAATTACATGCATACATACATTGATTGAGTACTACATATGAACACATTCATACATATGTATTATATATTATATTTTAATTTTAACCTTGATAGTTGATACATAATATTTTGTGCTAAGCAAACATTTGTACATACAGACATATGTATGTATGTATATAAACATAATATTATGTAATTGAGTACATCATATGTACATATATTGATAAGAGTAAGGAGAGGGGATATAAATTCGAGGTCATTATGAAAAGTTTTATTTTCATTAGTTCGGTGTCCTTGAAATATGTCAAACAGGTTGTTGGTAAATAAGTTTCTAAAAATTATTGAGAAACATAAATCAACAAAAATATTTCATACATTTGCTCAATTACAATTGAAAATTTTGGCTGTTAAAAAAGAATTTTTCAATATATACATATATGTATGTATATGTATGTACATATATCCATACTTAAATACATATACATATGTAAACATATACGTATAATTGTTTACCCTTGTATAATATCTCATAAGTTAAAGTTACACTAAGTGATGGGCATTGTCGTTCACTATACTGTTTCGTTCTGAACGAATTATTCAATTTCATTGAACGAGTTAAAGAATATCGTTCAATGGTTTATTTCGGACACCCTTTTTCTGCTATTTTCGTACTATACAAACTATGCATATTTGTGGTTTTCTGTTTCTTTCTAGCATTAATTTTAAATACTGTACTATTATTGTAAAACGAATATTTAAATAAAACAAAGTAAATTTAAATAAAAAAGAACATACAACAATTTTATTTTCTTATTATTATACTAGGTACCTAGAACCTAAAAAAAAATTAAAAAAATAAATATTTTATAAAATATACCTAATTTTAAATTCAAATACGTGTCGAAAAATTAGACATAAATATAAATTTTTTTATTTTGATATACATATAGGTAGATATTTTATCATATTAATTTCATTTGGTGATAATTCTAATTATGCTCTCACAAAATACCAAAAGAAATTAAATATATCTGCAAAATTACCAAGTTCAATTGATATAAAATTTTCCATTACAATACAAATTTTTATATCGGTCACTACAAAAATGAACAACGCGCAAAAAGATCTTTAAAAATCATGCTATGATCAAAATTTTTATATCGTTCAATGAATGAAATGAACGACATTACTAAAAAAATTTTGTAACAAAATGAACTTAACTCATATTAAACGTTTTCAGGTTCTTTTTACATGTAGCTTGCATCGGACACTCAGTCAAAGTTTTATATAGTCACTGAACGAAATGAACGACGTATAAATATTAATAAAAAAATTTTATATCGGTCATTGAACCATATGAACTAAATGCTCTAAACTCATATTAAGGTTTAAAAGTTTTCTAGTTTTTTTTACATGTAGTTTAAATACTGTACTATTATTTTAAGATAAATATTATTATTGTTATTATGTATTTATTTTAAGACGACTTTTTTGTAAGAACTGAACGAATCGTTCATCGCCGATAAAGTGATTCGTTCTTTTAACTTAGTTCGTTCGCGAACGACACATCACTCACTTTTTTTTCATGCTGAATCCACTTCATAAAGCCCAGTCACATTTACATTTGGCTTCAAAAGGTATAAATTTTTTTTATTATTTTTTATATGTGTGCGTATTTATGTGATGACTGTATATAAAATAAAAGCCAAAAAATGAATGTATTATTTATCCCAGTAGAAAATCGGACAATTGGTACTACAAATAAATAATTCTACAACTACTCTTTGGTAACCAGTTTTAGAACTGATATAATTTTTGAAAAAGTAATGCAGAAGGTTGGTTGAAATGCAAAAAGTAATAATGAGATAATTTTTATTATTTTCTTAAAACTCGCGGATACTAAAATGATCAATAGTTTGTTTAAATACTAAAAAAATGAATGTTCTTCTTCAACATATGTATACATACATATATAAATTTTAATATATTGTTTCTAGTATAATAATATACTAAAATAAATAAATATAAAAGCATAAGCAAATATGAAACAAATATATTTTTTTTATCGAACTCATTTCAGGGAACTAGTTCAGTAACTAATTCTATAGGTAATACTGAACAGAGGCGATTGATTCCTGTCTAGGACATCGTGTGTAAAATGTAATTCTAAATTTAAATTATGGTAATAGGTTAGGTAAAGTTTTTACTAATGCTCTGTAATCAGTTCTTAACTAGCGCGGAACTAGTCCGATTTTCTACTTGGTACTTTTTGAAAACAAATGTAAGTAAACGTGAGTGGTCTTCGTGAAGCGGATTCAGCATGAAAAGTGTAAGCTTAACCATTGAAATGAATAGACCACATACCTCACCACTGGTAGTCGGTACTCGGGACCTACCATAATATTACGAAAAATTTAATTTTAGAAATTATTATGCCAAATATTTATAAAGCTTGTATAAAATTATCTGGCCTAAGTAGATTTTAGAAAACATTGACACACACACAACTACTAAAAATTGTTACATAAATTGTTACATAACATAAACAATTTAAATTATTTTAGTAGTACGTTCATTCACGGCGAACAATAATAAAGGCACGGACAGTTCGTATATGTTCTATTTGATATAAAAACATTTACTACATTAACCAACCCTGTTTTTTAAAAAAAAAAAAAACCAAATGTATTATGTAATATGTCGATAAATGAAGTGAATGGTTATGATTGAATGTAAGTTTAAGTATTTTACGTTTTTTCATTTCTTTATCATATTAAAAAAAATAATATAATTTTTCTATAGTAGTTAAAGCTACTATAAAATAAAATGGAGATCGACGATTCAGCTCTTTTTGTATGTGCTATTTTTGACAGTGATCTTTCCGATATTTCAGGTGAATTGGGACGAACAAATATTCTGATACAGAAATATGTAGCTAACAATGAACGTACATATGTACATATGTATATTCAGTTTGATGCTAAATTGGTGGAGAAAAGATCGAAATCGCTTCATTCTAGGAAATGTTGAAGCAAAATTTAGGGCTCATGCAATGAATTTGCCAATATGATGGAGAACACTGACATTGATAAAGAAATTGCTGATAAAATATTTTCATCAGAAAAATATAAACAATAATAGGTATTAAAAATATTTTTTTTTATTTATCCTAAATTATTATTATTTACATATGTATGTACTTATATATGTACCGTACCTACTCGTAATTTATAAACTTGTGATTTTTAATGCAGAAAAAAATAAAGTTTAGTTTATTTTTGTTTTGTCATATATGTACATACATATATACATATGTAGATATAATTTATTATATGTGCAGATGAAAATATGAATTAATGTGAACTAATATTTTTTTACTATTTTAGTTTCTTCACTGCTGGTTATATACATGCAATCGCGTAGAGAGAGAATTTAAAAAATAGATTCAAATTTTGGCAATTTAGTATGAAAAAATAGAATTTTTCAAATTAAGAAGGAATTTATTGTTCTGCAGTAGAAAATAATAAATGACCCATTATTAAACGGTTATTTTCGAATACTTCTATTTTCAGCAATCAGGTTTCTAATTCTTAACAAATTTTTAAGAAAAAAAATATTTGATTTGAATGAAAAAAGTGCAATATTATTGAATTTGTGATGCATAAATAATATACAGACATGTATCATAATATTAATTTTGATGAAATGTACTTTCATACACAATTTGTCTGTAACTCAAAAAACCTCATACAATTTTCAATGTATATCATATATGTACCCAATACTTACATATTATATTCACATTCATTCTTTTCACAAAACAGAAAAAAAAGAAACAACAAAACAAAAAATATGTAGATTTATATCAAACTACATGTATAACAATAGCGTATATTGTATAGAAACATAAAAAACAAAATAAAACAAAAAATACTTATAGCCATAGACTATTAATAAATACCTAACACTATGTAGCTATATAAATATATTTTTATATTCATATTCAAATTTCAAATTATATGTATAGCAATAGAATATATTGTATAGAAACATAAAATTCGGAAAAAAAAAGAAAAAAGGAGGAAAACAAAGGCTCATATATTTCGCCAAAAATTTAATCATTTGCATGTTCAAAATTGAGTTTTAAAAAAACTCTACTGAAATTGCAAAATACACACTCACTTCGATTAAGCGCACTAAACTAAAAAATAAAAAAGTGAAATCATAATTTTAATTTTTATATGAACTGAATAAAAACAAAAGAAAAAGAGTGCTACATAATAGAAAAATATTATTTTACGAACATTATTATCGGATGTATTTCTTTCAAACTTCGATTAACATTTTCTACAAGATTGCCTGGTATATAACCAGCAGTGGTTTCTTAAATATCCAGTTTCTTGGATTCATGGATTGAGTCCCATTTAGCTTAGCTTCATTTCCGTTCAAGACATTTATTCATATGGCATTGGCATCCCTATTTACATTTCACTTCATTTAATGACACATTTTTTATTCTACATTTATGCGACATTATTATTTAAATTTATGTACTTATACATACCAAAATTTCAGCTTTAAACTTGAAATTTTCAACATATTAAATATTAAACATATGCTCTTTATCAATGCCTTTTAAAAAGATTTTAAGAAGCTTTTTTTTGTTGAAAAGTAGTTGGAAGACATTTTTTAAAATGCATATTTATGAATGAAAATATACAATTTTTAAAAATTTCTTTTCACTAAAAAAGATGGAACTTCAATTAGGACGAAATTAAAAAAAATCTGGTTTTTGTGTTATTTCCAGATTTCTAGGAGGACTACTATTTTTTTCCATAAGACTGCGTGTTTTTTTTTGAAAAAAAGGACTACTATTTAGCTTTCCTCTTTCAATGTCCAGGCCTTCAAAAAATTAATGTAGGTTTTATGAGTACTTACATACATATATGGTACAAGGGCAAAAAAATTATGAGCAAATGCTTCGATATGTGTACACACGTAATATATATACATACATATGTATATATATTAAAAAATTCTTTCTTAATTTAGCCAGAATTTTCTTTATAATTGATCAAAGGTATGGAATATTTTATTGATTTATGTTTCTCAATAATTTGTAGAAACTTATTTACCAACAATCTGTTTGACATATTTCAAGGTCACCTAATGAAAAAAAAGTTTTCATAATGACCTCGAATATTTATATCCTCTTTCCTTACTCTTTATCAATTATTTTGTTTAGGTATAAATCTATAACATAATACAATGTATGTATATCGCTTCAAGGTTAAAATTAAATAATATGATGAACATACATATGTACATATGAACATAATATGTACATAATGTATATTTATTATTTCTATACAGAAATTTGAATAAAATATAAAAAAATCAGTATAGCGTGATTTGGAGGTGTGTCTTAGAAAAATAATAAACAAAAAAAATTCTAAATAAAATAATTTCTTTTTTTTTTTTGTAAAAAAAATTTTCTACAATTCATTTTCAAAATTAATTTTAATTTAAATGTTGGTAAAAAATAAAAAAAATTTGCATATCAATTGTTATGCTATTTTTGGCCTTTAGATTTTTTATTATTTAGTTTATTGAACATAAATTAAACAACAAAACAATAATCTTAAATTCTTAATTTAAAGATAAACAAAACAAAAAGCTAGGGATATACTTCCGCAGAGACGTTATCATCGATTTAGATGGCGTCATCATATAACGGTATCTTATATCTACAAGTTTCCGAAAATATATGCTATTAGTACCGATGCCGCTATCTAGTGGTCTAAAAATGCATTAGAAAATTTTCTTAACATTTTGTACTATTTTAATTAAACTGTTACATTTTTCCTGGAAGACAATAAACTGCGACCTTTTTTTACAATATTGTAGAGCATATTACTGTCGTTAATATACATCTTATTTCATCTTAATCGGTACTACGGTTTCTGAGATATTGAAGTTAAAAGTGAGAATTTAAAAAAATCACTATACATGTGAAATTTTCAAAGACACCCTATATTTATTATTATGCTGTTAGAAAAATGTCTTCACACCCTTTTCAACGGTATATAATAAGTAGGGTATATATTGGCAAATAGTCCCCCAGAGGACATAAATGTGAAACTGAAACAGCAGTTTTAATAAAAAAAAAACTGCTAAAAAAAAATTTTCATACTTTATTTCTCATACATTTATTTTGCCTTTCTGCTTTCTTGGTGGAATATGTACATATAGGGGCTTCGGTCACCTAGTGGGTAAGAGCGTATAAAAATATGCTTTAAACAGCGAGGGAGTGTGGGTTCGAATCCCATACACGTCGTAAGAGTTATTCTCCCTTACGACATTTACAGCCACGCCTGAACAGGAAAGGCAGCCACGCCTGACAGTGTAATTTCCTGTCCACATTTATGTGGCAGAGAAATGCACCATAAAACAAAAAAAAAAAATGTGCATATGTAAAAATGTAAATAGGATGCACTTTAGAGTTGGATACAATATCAAGTTGAGTTTTAAAAATCTGTTTAGACGGAGTTTCGAGGTGGCAACCCCCACAATTGCAAAAGTTTTGTAGTTGAAATACGTATGTAAAAATATAATTAGTAAGGACTTTAGAGTTGGCTATAAAATCAGAATTTTGCGTTTTTTTCAGAATATTTATATATATGTTATTTGTTTATACAAGAATCTCAATTAGGAGGGATTTTAGATTTGGACTCAAAATCGGGATTGCCGCTTTTTTCAGAATATTTATATGGTCTTAAGTCCATTTCAAAAAAGATTTAGGGTATACTTTACTTTAGGTACATTGTCCGATTGCCTTGAAATTTTACATAACTGTACCTAGTGATGTAACCTATATTTCATAGAACAAAACTTTTGGCGTAAAGGTCATTTAAAGGTGAAATTGATTATTTTGAAATTTTCCTCACATTTTGTAGTATTTTACTTAAACCGTTATATTTTCGTTTACAATAGTACACAGGAACCAATTTTTTACAACATTGTAGGACCTACTATTGTCTTTAATAAATATCTTGTTTTATCTTAATCAGTGCTGCCGTTTCTGAGATACTGCAGTTTAAACTGAAAATTTTGGTATAAAAAAAAATTTTCTCTAGACTTTCTTGAAACCATTGTTGTTTATAACAGCCAACAAGTGGGATTATATACGGCAATCCCACTGAGTAAGAAAAAAATTATTGTCATGAGTCTGTATTACATTTGGTTGGATTTTATTTTACTGTACTAAACAATGAAATCTCTCCTAACTCTGAATTTCATTTAGTACATACATATATATTTGTAAATATTACGGAAAAGACGATTTGATTTTCTAACCAACTACATAAAATCTCCACCAATTCAGAATTTGTCATATTCGTATAAATATATATATATTTATATATCTACATATATATAATATATAAATATTTTGGAAAAAGAAAATGGGTTGGCTACGAAATCTCACGTATCAAAATCTCATGCCCGAAATTTCGTATCACGAAATCTCGCGTTTTAAAATTAAATCATTTTTTTCATTAATTAAATACATAGGTTGGGTGAGTATGAAAGTCCAAAAAATCAAATTTATACAAAAAAAATTTGTAATTTAAAAAATGTACAATACAACTCTGAAATCCCTCTTAATTACTTTTTTTTACATATGTATATATTCCAACAACAAGGCATTTAAAGTAGCAATTTAACAAATTATTGGAACTCAGATTTTATAATCAACTCTAAAATCACTCCTAATTATATTTTTTACATACACATTTCGTCATTGATAAAAGTTTATTTTATAATCAGCTCTTTTTTAAGGAGGTAAATTCGACATTTCATTTTTAAATTTTTTTTGACTATTCGGCTTTTTTATACGACATTTTGTTTGAAACAAAAATACTGGCTCCCAATAATCCTTGTACTTTTTCCACGCGAGATTTTGAGACCTGAGGTTTTCAGACACGAGATTTAAAAACGCGAGATTTTAAAAACTAGATTTATAACCCTGAGTTTGTAATCAACTCTAAATTCCTTCCTAATTATATTTTTTTTTACATACATATTTCCACATGAAAGAGTACAATATATTCAAAAAAGGCAAGAATTTACAAAGCTTTACTTTAATGTAGTATAAATACTCCACTTCAACTACAACGAGTTATGTCCTTCTCTAAAATCAAATTAAAATTATTGTAGTGAAACATTAGGTAGATATTCTAAAACTAAGACAATTTTTCATTATGTGAACATAAACTAATTCAAAAGATTTATATTAAATTATTAAATTAACAAAAGAGCTTTTGAAAACGTTTATGGATAAGCACCGCTTCTATATTGGATTTTTAACTGATGATTGCATAGTTCCATATGTAAATATTACAAAAAAAATTACTTATTACTTATAACTTAACATAAACTAACTTTCATTTGATTTTATTTAAAAACTAGGAAGAATGCAGTTGCTCTTGTCAACTTTTAAATACCCGTACGAACCAGTTATTATGTCTATTACTTTGCTTATGATATTATCTTTTTTAATTTTTCATTATTTTAAAATAATTTGGGTAAAATTTACAATTTCTGGAACTATGATATATGATTGTTCCCAAACTTTTCCGAATATGCTATATTAGTACCATTTAATACTAAGCGGCAAATGTTTATTACTTATTACAAAATATTAAATAAATATTAATATGCATGTATGTATAATGTATTCATATATATTTTTGTATTTCGCCATACATAACAATATTTATTTAAAAATATTTCATTCATAGAATAATTTTTATAAGTACAATAAATTACGTATAATTAAGCCTCTTATTATATATGTATCATTCATTCGTATCATATACGCTATGTAAATAAACATGATATAAGTATGTATACCAATATCATATACATAAATATAAATTTTTCAAGAAACTGTTATATTTTTTATTTTTTAAAAGGAAGGAAGGAAAAGGGAAGGAAGTAAAAATAATTTTTTTTTTTTTGCTTCTTGAAATACTTAAATCTTTTCGTTTTTGTATTTTTTTTTTCGATTATATGATTTTTATAGTTTCCAACCCATTGTTGCTTTTAATCATTGCCAATTTTAGCATAAATTTTTGCAATGTTCGTTGTCTGCAGTCGAATTTTCTTGCCGTACAATCTGTAGTTAAATATTGTTTCTTCATCAGTCAGATTCGAAGATTTTCTACCAGCTTATGGTTTCATTATTCTTTTTTGCAGTGGGAAAGCGTCATCATAAATTTTAATTTTTTGCAAATAGCTTCACAAACAGTTTGCGTATTCCATATACTTAATAAAAATGATAATAATAAGCTATATGTCTTTCTTTGTGGTGCACCAGAAGCAAAATATCTATAATATATAGGATTATTTTAAAATTGCTTTATTATATTTTTAAATACGCATAATAAATTATACATTATATACTTACTCCAACACAATTGCCAATTTTTCTTTAGAAGAAATTTCATCTTTTGGACGTGTTTCCTTTTTTGCAGCTAATTCTTATTTTAGTAAATCGTGTAATATTTCAAATTACATATGAAAATTTTCTTTGAAACTTGCTGAATATGTTATCATATCTGAAAACTAATTCTTATATTATTAAATTGAATGGAAAAAAAAATTATAAAAAAGTTACATCTTTAGCAAATCGTCCTTTAGACTCTCGTTCATTTAAATAGGGGTTTACTCTCCAAGATGGTTTCTTCTTTTTTTTTTTCTTCTTCCATTAAACTAAGCAATACGGTGCAAGCTGCTGCAACAACTAAATTTTCTTCCAATTCAACCAAATCCATTATTTTTGATTTATTTATATTTATTCGAATCCAACAATTGTCAAAACAAAATAATTATTTGGCATTTCAGTTTATTTTTCAACTGTCATTTTTCACTTCCAAATGTCATTATTTTATATGCCCAATTTGATGTGAAATTTTCACGTGAAGAGCATTCTAAACTTAAAGCCGAAAGGGCATACTTACATAATATGTACGGATGTATATTATGAGATGATGATGATGAAATCATGTTACATGGCTACATTCGAAGTAGTAAAGAAGTAGAAAAGTTTTTTTTTATTCTTATTATACATGCATAGTGAGCACATACATGCATACAGTCATATATATAAGTAAATCAACTTAGAATACATTTTTTTTGAAAAATTATATTGTCAAATTTTATGAATGTGTACCCACACGCCCCTGAGTAAACGTTTAATTTTTAAATAAAATCACATACATACTTATGTATATGCATTTGGTGATTAAAATATAGACATTGTTTATTTCAATACAAAAAATTAAATTCGTAAATCGTAATTTTGATTTAAAACGCTCAACAAAAATTTTATGCGACCTAATTTACAAAATAGAAAACATATCAACATATATGTAAGTATGCATTATATAAAAAGCTTCCGAAACTTTTCATTTACGTAATTATCAAAAACAGGACATAAAATTCTAATAACAAAAACAAAAATTGGCATTCAGGCACATTGAATCTAGGTATACTTTATATACTACAGTAGTGTACGTTTAACTGCGTTGACTAAAATGCGCGATTTTTCGTTCATTTAAGCGGGATATGACATAAAAAAAAACAGTTTAAATGAGCCATCAACGCAATTAAACAAACGCTATTATTTAATTCACCGACGCAATTAAACAAATTAAAAGAAATAACCAACGAAATAAAACTTACCCACTTAGTTATATGGAAAAACAAAAATAAAAAAAATTATACCTATCTAATAATAAAGTTAATACATTAACATTATGCATGTATGATCCAATATATACTTAAATGTAGAACATTGTTTAATTTTTCAGTTTTTTACTTAGGTACAACAATTAAAAATATTCATACAAAAATTAAATCATAATAAAAATATACTATACTTAGGGTATACTAATCCTAAATTTTTGAAATTAAAACACTATAATGTGTTTATATCCGTAGGATAAGGATTGGGTATATTGAAATTGCTCCTCCGTTTGTAATACCTCGAAATAAGCTAGCTATATACAATAAATATATACTTGTGCTATACGGTATCTTAATTTACCCTCAAACTCAAATTTTGCAAAATTCTTTACTCCTTCTATCTTCCAAATGCTTATGTTAGAAACTTCGAATTTTGAGGGAAGTTAGGTCTTTGAAAATATGTATTAGTCACTTCAGAAAATATTTTGGTATCGCCTCTGTGTAGGAGTTGTAAGGGGTTGGTTGGATAGTTGGTTTACGTGGTTGGTTCTGTCAATCCTGATAAGACCACAATTAGTGCGTTAGCACCATTTTGCTACCACTACCGTGTCCACAAGGCTTATGTTTAGGCTATAACGGATTTAATTTCAGATCCAATTCGTGTCATTCAAGAACCTTACCATTTTTGCAGGATCGATTAGTCGCTAGATCGCTAAGATCGTTAAATTCATGGCTACCCAGAGCTGCTCTTCTGACAAGCTTGGATGTTATCATCGCAGAGTTAAGAGCCGAGATTAGTGCTTAGCTATAAGCGACAATGGCAATGCTTTGCCCCATAGAAGTATTGCTCCTAAGTATTTGGCATGCTTTCCAGATTCCTAGCATTTCAGCTTGAAATATACTACAGGATTTATTGGGAAGTCTGAAAGCATATTCTGTTTTGGGTTTTTTTGAATAGACACCAGCACCGACATCGCAGTCCATTTTTGACTAATCAGTGAAGAGTGTGATATCTATTTCACCCAAAGGGTTTCCTTCTCTCCATTCCCATTGGAATGGTGTAGTCTGTAGAATCCTGCAGATCCCAAGCTGTCGAGCTTAGAATACTGCTATGTCCATAGGGTTTTGTGCACCAGTGCCCATTTTATATGTGTCTGACCGCACTACAACAGGTTAGAAATGTTATATGGAGGTCAACAGGGAGGAGATAAAGAAGTGCATCTAGTGCATTACTTGGCGTCGATCTTAACGCACCCGTAATGCTTATACATGCACCTCTCTGTACTTTACGAAGTCTGGTTCGGATACAATCGTTCTCCAGCGCTGACCACCAGACTAATGATCCGTAGGTAAGAATGGGCGTACTATAGCTGTGTACATCCATGTAAGGGATTAAAAACTGAAAATTCCTTAAACTAATTTTTTAAACACCTGTAACTTGAACACCTGTTCAAATTTTTTTTAAATAATACATACAAATTAAAGCTGCAACATTATACTTTTATTTCTTAATAACATAGCGTTACCTTCAAAATTGACGAAAGTGTGACTTAATTTTTTTCAAATTTTCTATAACAAATTTCTTTAACGATTTTTTTGAATTTTTTTTACTCGATAAAATTTGTTGATACTGTTTGTTTGAATACTAACGGGTTCGTACGGGTATCTAAGAGTTAACAAAGGCAACTGTATTCTTCCTCGTTTTATATGGATTTAAAAATTGTGGGATTTTTTGTGCAATAAAAAGGGAAAATCATTTAAACGGGGGGCAATTAAGCGTGCATTACTGAACTTTCATGTGTACGTACATATATGTATTATGTCTTACAATCAAACTAAATTTAACTATTATAATTTTATTTATTATATAATTAACTATTATAATTTTATTTTAACTCTTAATTTAGTTTATAACTATGTAATCCAATGAACTTATAATTTTTCCATTTATCCATTTCATACAAAATTTCCAAACAAAATTTTTAAAAAATTTAAATTATAATCAACCAACCCAATCCAATTTAAAAATTTTTACACCCTCATATCATATTCATATAATCAGCTATACTCAGTGTAAATATACAATACTAAATCATGATACATGCGAGAGACAAACACAAATACATATTTACATTCTGAAGTATGAATAAATACCTACTTCAAAAAATACTATTACGATTTACGAACTAATAAAAAGTAAGCACTAAAAAGAAAGAAAAAATCAATATGTAAATACATAGAAAGTCGTGTAAAAAAATGCATATGTGGCTCGATATTTTGATAAGCTGTATTTCCTAAACTACCATCCTGCTTAAAAAGGTTAAAACATATTTTATTATTTGTTCTCCTCTTCTCATTCTTTCTAATGATGCAGAAACCATGTAAATCGGCCCAGTAGTTTTCTCTGAAAAGGGACCCAAAAAACAATAATGGCGTATTTATATTGATTTGGTATTTTGTAGTAAGTTTAGTATAAATTATTATACTTACATTTGTCGCTTGGTATAAATATAAATACTTAGGTATAGATAGGTATTGATAAACGTTAAATGGAAGGTTAAAATCTGCTTTTGAAGAATGTATAAAAATATAGTTTGCATATATGGTTTGTACATAGAAATTATAAAATTCACCATTTCAATATATTGAAAAATTAAAAAAATAATATTATAAGCAGAGTGACAGACTATGAAGATACTATCGGGTTCGTACGGGTATCTAAGAGTTGACCAAGGCAACTGTATTCTTTCTAGTTTCTTATTATATGAAATTCTAAGAAAATTTTTAAATTTTCGCGCACGTCAGAATTCTAAACAGTCCGTATTGTCTTTTGAAAAATGTGCACCTTTAAAAACCGTTGATTTACATAACATTAAACATTTTGTGTTTAGAGCCAAATTGTTTAGCTTTCTTGTTTATATAATTTTCGTTCCACTTATCACAGCATGTGTAATTTAAGTCATATCTTAAATATTGAAATAACTGAAATTCTAAATATTACGTACGATAAGTATCGGGTGTAATAAAATTACTCTTCCGTATGTAACACCCCGAAATAATTAACCTAGATTCCATACCTTTAAAGGTATGGATCGAATCAGAATCAAATTCTGAGTCGATTAAACTTTGTCCGTCCGTCCGTCAGCACAATAACTTAAAAGCTAACACAGCAAGTATTGAAATTAACACAAAATATTTTTGGATCAATTTGTTGGCTCCTAATTTTTTTTGGTTGAAATCAGACAAACCCTTCGAGTAGCTCTCGAACAACTAACTTTTTGATCTTCATATTTTTCATACAAATTTTTCAAAAGTTCTACAAGTAGAGCCATGAAATTTTTATTGCTGATAGATACCCTAAAAAAAATAATTTTATGGAACAACCTTTTTCGGTAGCCCCACCCGTTACGGAGTTACAGCCCCCAAAGTTCCAAAAAGATCTTTAAATTTAAATTGTTGTAACACAAGTTCTATAAGGCCGTGATTCTCAATCGGTGGTCCACGGAATATTTGTGCTCCGTGAAGCTCGGTGAAGCTACTTCAAGTGTTCCGCCAAAACAAAATTACAAAATGTTGTAAACGAAAAAATAATAAAATGTAAAATAATTCTTTCATGGTATTTTCGTATCGTAAACTTAATACACACCAGCAAGTAGAAGAAACATACCAACAAACATATTATATCTTTCAAAAATTTTTTAAAAATTAACAAACTGTAATTTTTTCTCTTCTGCTATTATAAATTAATTTTATATCTTTCACAAAGATTTTTAGCAATGGATAATTTCATCATAAAATAATCGCGAATTGATATCAGTGATAACAATGCTACTGCTAGTACTAGTAGAATTGAAAATAATTCTGAAGAGATAAAAATTGTGAAATCAACTTGAAATGTCAATCGCCTGTACAGCGGAGAATACTTAAAATTCGGATTTACCTGGACAGGAAATACAGATTATCCAACTCCTCTCTGCGTTGCGGAAAGAAACTTGCCAATAGTGCGATGGTGCCCGCTAAATTAAATCGTCATTTTACAACTGAACATGCACATCTTTCATCAAAAACTAAGGAGTAGTTCAAAAGACTTTTGGCCACGCAAGGTACACAAAAAAGACAATTTTAACAAACAATGAAAGTAAGGGATAAACCTCAACTTGCGTCGTATAAAATTGCTGAGTTAGTAGCATTAAAATTAAAGCCACACACGATAGCAGAATCTCTCATTTTACCTACCTGCTGTTAAATAGTGACAATTATTTTGAAGATTCCGGTTTCTGATGACACGATTCACAGAAGAATTAATGACATGCCCTGCAAACAGATGTTATTTATACTGATTTAAGTAAAGCATTTGATATACTGCCACACTCTGTGATTCTATTTAAATTAAAACAAATAAATGTAACAGTAAGTCGACGCAACCGACTTATTTATACCCTACACCTAAAAAATTCAAATTAAATTAAAAATCTATAAGTTATTTTGGTTTGGTATTTAATATAAGCTAAAAAATAAATGCTTTTACAACCTTTGTACAAAATTTCAGGTTTCTATCTTTATTAAATTATGCTTGTTAGGTCTTGGGAAGTGTGTGAAGGCACCCGGACCACCACCCCAATTCATCTCAAATTTTAGAGACATCATCAGAACAGGGTAGAACTCTTATATCAAGTTTTTATATTTATTTATCTCGAAGATATGCTTGTTCGGTCTTGGGAGTTGTGTGGGAGATACCCGAACAACCATTCCAATTCATATGAAATTTTAGGCAAATCAGGGAAATCAGGGATTTTTGATCAGAGCTGTTCAAAAAAACTTTCTCAGATCTACTTTTCGAAAGTAGACCGTATTTCAATAGACTTAAGTTAATAAACTTAAGTTCTATTAGTTCTAGAAGGGTAGTAGCTGATATTGTATTTATTACATAGGTTTTAAAAGATGAAATTGATTCCTCTTTTGTAAAAAATAAAATTATAAATAACACAATTACTAGTAGTAGCTTCCGATCTGTGGGAAAAATTAGCCCATTAGCAGAATGTTTATGTTAGTTAATCGCCACAAGGATTTAATTAATTTAGATTTGAGTAAAACTCAACTTAAAAGATCCTTATTCAGATTTTGCTTTAGCATTCTGCACTCAGCTTATTGTTGCTATTCTGTATCATTTTTCAATACTTTTGTATAACTTAATTAATATAATTTTTGGTTAGGGCAGTAAGTAAAACAGATTGTATATGAAAAAGTAAGTGTAATCTCATAATCTTCTGCTTAACTTTTTAAATCATATTTCTAATGATGGAAAGACAGTCTGTCCGTTTGTCTGTCATAAGATATGAAGTGAAATATAAAAATAAAAGCTT
Organism: Poecilobothrus nobilitatus; assembly: GCA_947095535.1. Classification (NCBI taxonomy): domain Eukaryota; kingdom Metazoa; phylum Arthropoda; class Insecta; order Diptera; family Dolichopodidae; genus Poecilobothrus; species Poecilobothrus nobilitatus. The sequence goes on along the minus strand of OX352774.1, from coordinate 1,059,698 downwards.
CAATATTACATTTTTACATACGTCATACGGTTGCAATATTATATTTCCATTTAAAATTAAAGTTCCAATATCATATTTCTACATTTCTTCTTTCTGGAACTATTTGGTTTATATTATTCTTCTAACGCAGATTCTAACCTACCACCTGCCGATTAACAATCCACAACTTTTCCAAATATACATGTTATAATACAATTTAATACTAAGAGGCAAATTCATTAATTCATAGAATAATTTCTTATAAGTACAATAAAATACGTATAATATACACCGCTATATTTATATATACTCTTATGGTAAAATATCATTTAAGTTATATTTTTATTTATTTAAATTTTTTTTATACTGTGCAAACAAGTCATTACTTTCATCAATTTTAAAGTAACCCTATATATATATTAAGAAAAGTTGTTAACAGAAGTAAAAATATAATATTGAAGCTTTATTTTTTGTACATTACTTCAAAAAAATTTGGCCAGGGTGAGTTCAAGTTATAGGTTTTTAAAAATGGGAAATTTTCAATTTTTGACTCTTTACAGCTACTAAACGGTGGACGACACAAAAATATTTTCTGAAATGTCTATTTGTTTCACTCTAACTCATCCCAAAATTTCAAGTGTCTAACTTAAACTGTTTGGAAAATAAAAGATGTTTGGAAAATAGTAGATTTGCCTCTTAGTATTAAATTGTATTATAACATGTATATTTGGAAAAGTTTTGGATTGTTAATCGGCAGGTGGTACGTTAGAATCTGCGTTAGAAGAATAATATAAACCACATAGTTCCAGAAAGAAGAAATGTAGAAATATGATATTGGAGCTTTAATTTTAAATGGAAATATAATATTGCAGCCGTATGACGTATGTAAAAATGTAATATTGGAGCTTTTATTTTATTATTTTTTTTTTTTAATGCATTTTCCTGCCACAGAAATGTGGACAGGAAATTACACTGCCTTTCCTGTTCAGGCGTGGCTGTAAATGTCGTAAGGGGGAATAACTCTTACGACGTGTGTATAGGATTCGAACAGCTTTTATTTTTATATTTCACTTCATATCTTATGACAGACAAACAGAAGACTGTCTTTCCATCATTAGAAATATGATTTAAAAAGTTAAGCAGAAGATTATGAGATTACACTTACTTTTTCATATACAATCTGTTTTACTTAACAGAATATAATTTGCAATACTACATTTCAAAAAATGATTACATTATGAAAATTTAATATAAGTTTTAAAATAATAAAGATAGTTCTACATAAGTGCCTTTTATTTTTGGTATTTTATAGGAACAAGGATAAAAACAGTATGTTCCTTTTGAATAAAAGATCTGGCTGGCGCATCCTTACATTTTCCAAAAACAATACACTTTAGTAATTCATCAGAATTTGTCGATTCACTTTTATCAAAATATGTATAGATTTGTAAGAAGTACATGTTTAGTTCCTATAATATTAGACAGAATGAAGCACGCTTGTCTGAGTTAACTATTCGCTATAGGAAGACCAGATACATTAAAATCAAGAATAAAATTGATAATGAGATGCTTATTCAAGATCAAAAAGTATGTTAATTCATCTTTAATACCGTAATGAATATATTCACTATTAACTGAAGGTGTAGCAACTAATTTTTTAACCATCCGACTTAAAATTCTTGAATCTTTCGGAAAATTGAAAGTTTTTGTGAAACTTTATGAAATTTAGAAAGAATTTTCAAAATAGAGATAAGCTTAATATTTTGACTTGCATGAAATAGAAAAGCGAGTAACATAAAATTAAAAAAAAAAGTGCATTAATAAATAGTGTACTTTTTTTTTGAAACAAAACAAATTTGTAATGAAAAAAATCTAAAATATGAATTCTTAATTCATAGCTGCTGAACCATTGACCACCTGAAGCTAGCAGCTAATGTGTTTGAAAGAAATTTTTATAAGTTTTCAAACGCGGATAATTGTTTTATCATATAGCTATAGGATATATAGTTTCGACTCTATAACTCAAAATGTACAAATGAAATATTTTTAAATAGAAATTCTTTAGAACTTGTAACTCGTGAATGATTAATGACAAACCCCCTACTCAAATACAATTTTACTTTTGACACAGATACTTTGCGTTTCAAAACTTATTTTTAAATATCCCCACATATAAAAATGCACATAGTACGACAATGGAATGAACCATTCATACGTACACAAAACTAAAATTCATTCTACAGTCATGGCTGCTCTTCGTCGAAAATTTTATATACCAAATTCAATAATTATGAACCAAATTTACGAAATTAAAGAACACGTTAATAAATTCTGTTGATAAATAAAATATATATTTTACATTCAATTTCTTTTCAAACTGTAATTTATTTAAAAACAAACACATAAGATTAGGCTATTCTTTTCTTTAGCTCCCGCTTCCAATTGCCTCGAAATTTTACATAACGGTACCCAGTTAGGTAATCTATATTTCATAGAACATGACCTTGATCGACAAGGTAATTTAAAGGTCAAATTTATTATATCACTCTGTATTCAAATGAGGCAACCTCTACTATAACCTCTATATGTATACAACCTTAAGGGTTGTTTACAGATCTATTTTTTAAGATTATAACGGTTTATATAGATCGAACAATTTTTGAGATAGTTACCGTTATTTAAGCATGTACGCACAATTTTCGAAGCACCGTTAGAGCATCTTAAAGCCTCCGCAGTTAAAATAAACACTATTATTTTACAACAATCATTATTCTAACTGAATTTTTATTGTGCAAAATTCAAAACAATCTGATAATGTATCTATTCTAAACTTTTACCGTAATCAACTTTAAAATCTCTCCTAACTCGGAATCTCACTATATATACAATATATAGTATGTAAAAGTTTTGGGTAAATTGTTGATTTTGTAAGTGATTTTGTTCTAATTATATTTATACATACTTATTTTTATGTATAATATTTCAACGACAAAACTTTCAAAATTGTGGGGGCTGCCATCTCTTAACTTCACCTAGACAAATTATCAAAACCCTGATATTGTGTCCAAATCTAAAATCCATCATAGTTGCATTTTTACATACATATTTCAACACGAAAACAAAAAGGTAAAATAAATAGATTATTATATGAGAAGCAAAGTATAAAATTACATTTTTTAGTAAAATTGTTGTTTAAATTTTGTATTTTTAACCTCTGGTGGGACTATCTACCAACCCGTACCCAAGGTTGCGACTCAGAAAAAAATTTGTTTACCAAATTGGTTTTAAAATGTTACCAAATGGACAAAAAAGTTACCAAAATATTGGATATTGAAACACAATGGTTTTGCCTGATATTAAAATTTATTTATATTATAAAAATAAACAAAACAATTATTCATATATGCAATATAAAAAGAAAACAATTTATATATACAAAAACTAAAAAAAAAAATAACAAATTCTGAAGAAACAAAAAATGTTAAAACCTAAACGACTTAGCTATTTATCAACAAACAATATTAATTGTCAAGGAACATAAAATTTTGAAGTAAGTATAAAGTAAAATATGTAAAACCTTTACAACGCAAAAAATTATATATATATATACATACATATATAACCTAAACTAAAATTCATTTTTGGCAGACCAAACTCTACAAGCTGATTTAATTTACTTTACTCTGTTCACTGCATCTGGAATTTCCTGTGATATTTTTCACGTTCACTACTTGCTGAACTTAAATTTAATTCTTCACAATCAAATTCATCTAATTTTCTCACAGTCATCGTAGCTGATCCATTATTTTGTTCACCTAGCGAATGAGATTCATCTACATCCACAAGCCGAGCTTTTTTGTTCACACGATATCTTCAGGAAGAAGTTTATTATGAGTTATGTGTCTTAAATATTTCGTTAATGTTTTGTAATTACGTTAAACCTATGTAATTATGTGGTGGCTAAACAATATTTTAACTTCATAGTTCATTATTTTCAAAAATAAATTTTTTTAAAAATTAAAAATTAAAAACTCTAAAGCAATACATATATTATTTTATAATAAAAATAAAATAACTTACAAATTAACAATGAGGTTGATAAAAAAAATATAAAATATATTACAAATAAATGCAAAAGTAAAATAAAGGAAAAATTAAAATCACTAGGACAATGGTAGAAAATTTTGCAAATTTTTGAATTTGAAAATTTGGTAGAAAATTACCAAAGTGGCAACCTTGCCCTTACCATACTTATTATATATCGTTGGGAAGGGTGTAAAGAGACCTTTCTAACGGTATAAAAATAATATAGGGTACTTTCGCTTTGAAAATTTTTAAGTTCTAGAAGCCTTATATATAAGGTATATATATAAGGTTTCTAGAAACTCTGAAAAAAAGTTTCTTTTATACCAAAATTTTAACTTTTAACTGCAATAGTTTCAGAAATGGGAGCACCGATTAACATGAAATAAGGTATAAATTAAAGACAATAATATATCCTACAATATTGTAGAAAATTGGTTCCAGTGAACTGCCACAAACGAAAATATAACAATTTAAGTAAAATATTATAAAATATTAGGAAAATGTCAAAATAATCAATTTAACCTTTAAATGACCTTGCCGATCAAAGTCAAGTTCTATGAAATATAGGTGACGTCACTGAGTATTGTTATGTAAAATTGCAAACAAATCGGGCGCAGGAGTTAAAGGAAAGAATAGCCTAACGTTATAACAACAAAATTGTAATTCATTGCACATATTATGACAATACTATTCGTGAAGTTAAAAATGATAAATAAATGAATCTATAAAGTGTATGTCTGACAATTACACCATGTATACGTAACTATTATTTTGTTTTAAACTTACTTATCTACTTTGTATTCTTTTAATAACAGAAGTATCAGCGTAACAAATTTTTAAAAACTTGGTTAATTTTGAATTGGCAGATTATAATGACAGATTATAAATAGAAAATAGATATATAGATATCACATATATAAATAAGATTCACACTTTTATTAAAAAACTGGCAAGAAAAGAAAATTTCAAGTCCAATTTAATTTTTTTTCGTACTATGTATTTGCTTCTAAGAACTACATCTATAAATTACAGAAACAACATAAAGAGATTTCAAATAGCTTGTATGTACGTATACTTAAGTATATTGTGTTTAATAAAATATAAATTTTTAAAATTTGTTAAAAGTATATTTATTTTATTTATTTATTTATTACAACTATTTTAGATTTTTTTCCATCTGGCATATTATGTTTAGTTTCAATTTTGACAAACTGTTAAAAGATAAATGAAGCAGAAACTTCAATTAACCAATTAACATACAAATTACATTATTGCTGATTTAACCTAATTTATGTTATTATTTTTAGACCTTTACATATTTTTATAATTGCCATATATAAATATATGTACATATATACAGATAATGTTAATATTTTAATAATATTTAATTTAATTACATTTACTGCAGCTTAATTTTTCTTTAACTGAACATTAGGAATGTTTTATTATTTAAATTTTAAAAACTTTAATTATGTTTGTTTGTTGTACTGTCAGAACATAATACAACAGATTTTATTTAGGTCTTGGGACATAGCCAATTTAAATAGCACGTGAGTTTTTCTTTTTTTATTAATAATTATGTTTCCATGTAGATATTTTCTTTACGTTAAATTTAGATCACTACAAACAAAAAATTAAAATGAAAAAAAAGTAAAGCAAAATGTAAAGTATATTTTTGAGTATACCTTTTAAGTACATATTTATCTCCGACGTCTGATCGTTTATAAATAATAAAAAACTTTTCAATATATATTAGACATAACTTAAGATCTGACAATATATATATATTATAGCATAATACACTTTTTAATTTTTTAGACATGCGCCCCACTACGCCAATCCCAGTCAATGTATTTTTAAATATTATATATTTTTAATTTTTATACATTGTCATAGATGTTTCTTAGTATCTAAATACCCAAATTTCTAATGCATTCATCAATATTGCTATAGTTTTATTGTTTTGCATGCATACAATTTTATAAATAAATTAACCAACCCTATATATGTATGCTTAAAACTGTTGTGTTGTTCGAATCAATATTCCACATACACCCTTCTTTTGAAGCGTGAGAGTCTGCATTACTTCGTTTCAGTTGATCTCCCATTAAGAATTTTAAGATATGTACATATATGCAAATATTACTTTATGATATGTATTAAATACCTATTGGAATTTACGGAACTATATAATGTTTATAATTATAATAATATCTCTTTAATAGGATGTATGTATTAACTTCTTTGGTATATCAAACAGCTACAATTTGTATTGTTTTAAAAAGTTTGATTTTTATGATGAACTGAGAAAACCATAAACTAGTTATGTAATATGTATTTGATATTTATTAACTTCTTGGTATATTGAACTTTTGCGTTGCCTATTTTAAAATTCAAAGCTTACTGACAGATGTCATTACATAATATTTATGGTATTATATTATTTAATGTTAGATAAATTAGGTGAGAAGTTATTAACTTTTTTGAAACTGTTGTCAAATCTATTGTCTTAAAAAGTTTGACTTTTTGGATATGACGAACTGAATAATTTATCTTTTCTTTTGTTTTTTGATATTTATTAGTATATTTGATAATTAGAACTCTTGTAATGCCTGGGTTAAATTCAAACATTGTATAATGTGCTAAAAAATGTTGGCTCTGTAGTAAAGTTATAGATAAAAAATTCGATACGTGGCAAAGTTACCATTACCCAAATTAAATTAATTTTTATTATTTTTTTTCTGTTACTTTAACATAGTATAAAATAACATGGCAAAAGTAGAGAGCTTTTGCTGAAATATACATTTTTTTAATACGTTCGAATAAAATTTGTATTTTTTAAATAATTGAGCTACTCTCTAATAAACCGAGCGTTCAAATAGATTTTCTTTAATATTTGTTAGTAATGAGCATATAATACTATACTTATTTTTTATTTAATAGAAATTATTTGATAGAAAACCTCTTAAAAGTGGTCACTTTGCTTAAATAAATATTAACCCATAATAACACAATTACATAAATTAATACCGTTTATTAGTAACATTCCAAATTTTTCAAGAGAAAAATTCAATTAAAATATCCAGATCTTTTCATTTTTTAAAGACCTTTTTAGAAAATTATTTTAAAAAAGTTAATTATTTATGTATATAATTTTAATTTCTATAATTTATAATAATTTTAATACCAAAAAGAAACAATAAATTTATATAACTGAAAAGATTATTTTATTTCAGTGAGAGTTTATCGTAAAAGTATTTGCCTACAGTATTTACAAATTTTTCATTAAACATTTAATATTATATAATATATTATAAAAGTATAAATTTTTTTCAAAAAATTTATTTATTTCATTCATAAAAATGTTTAAAAAAATATAGGTGTATTTAATTTAATTTTTGTGAAGTGTGAATGGACTAAATCAATTTTAAAGCATCGGATTTCGAAGATTTATAAAGAAAAATTTAGATCCTAATTGTTTTCAATAAAAATGAACCTTATGTGGAAAAAGGCAGTAAATATCGAATAAAAATTTGGATAAAATGAATGCTTTTTTTAAGTTAAAATACATTTTCACTTTCATTAAGTTCAACTCTTATTTTGATATTTAATAAAAACAAAAATGCATAATATAGACACATAATAATAATAAAAAAAAATTTAAAATAGGTTTTATGACCGGGGTTTGGTCAGGTCAAAAATAATATAAAAAATATAATAAAATAATGTAAACAAAATATGTATTAAAGATAATTCTAATTGAATACGGAGATGGCCCACATGCTAAAGGCAAAAGGTTCCAAAAAATATCGGCAGATATTTATATTTGGACGATAATATAAAAAAGTTAAAATAATTCTACGTAAAAATTTTTGATTTTAAAATGTAATTTAGACGAATATTTTTATATTACACTCTTGATAATGCACGTCATTAAAATGTACTATCTAGCATAGCATGTATCTACAGTCAATTTATTTTTTCTATTCTTGGCAAGTTTTCGAACGCACAAACAAAAAATGAAAGTAATAATTTTTTAATAAATCATTAGCTCTGTATCTATGAACGTATGTGTTTCTATAGTACATAAGTTATTAAATAAATCATATTAAAAGAATTTTATTTTTGTATTATACCTACATAATTTAAAAAAAAAATTCATTTGAGTCGCATCAACACTAACGCATTAACACACAATTTAGAACAATATTTTAATGTTTCAAATTATTTTAATTTTTAATAAAGTCACCTCAAGTGTATATAAATTTATTCGCGATCCAAATTTCGTTCTGTTAAGGTCGTTATAAAAAGTTATTTTTTTTTTATAAATTTTAATATTTCATTGTAATTTGGGAAAATTTGTGTTTTGTAAAAATACATTTAAATATTACCGTTATTTGAACTTATTACCTACATAAATGCAATAATAAGTTAAAACGTTATCAAGTGTATTTGTTTTAAGAGTTTCGTAAAAAAATTTTTTGATATTAAAATTATAATCTTATACCTATACAAAGTTAAATTTTATTTAAAAGCCTTAAAATGATAATAACAAAGTATTTTTCAAGTACTTTAATTAGAATAACTCAGAAAATTGTTAAAAATAATTCGAATGTGGCTAAGCGCCGCTTTTTGCATTCACAGTTAAGACCACCAAGAATTTTAATTACTGGTAAAAACAAAAAATTTAAAAACAAATTTTCTTCACATAGTTTTATTAAAAATAAATTAGTTATTAAAAATTTAAAAGTTAATTTAAATAACAGTTTAATTAACAAGTTATAAGTAGATAACAACATTATGTACTTTCGTTTAAATAAAAAGGTTTATATGTATTTACATTTATTAAGGTGGTCTTGGACAACTCGGACTCGAATGCGCTAAATATTTACGGCATCATTATGGTATTGGTAATGTAATTTTATCAGATATTATTAAACCTAGTGCTACTGTTGCAGAACCATTCTTATACGCAGATATTTTAGATTTTAAGGTAAATTTGTAGCAAAATTATAAAAAATACAATTTAAATAAATGTTTACTAATCATACATAACAATGAAATATTTTCCCCAGGGTCTTCAAAAAATCGTAGTTGATCATCGCATAGACTGGTTAATACATTTTTCAGCTCTATTAAGTGCGGTTGGTGAGCAAAATGTTCCTTTAGCAATTAAGTAAGTTCTGTTGATTCCTTGTTTTAGTTACTTAAAGTATTTAATTAAAATTAAAAAACATTTACTTAGAATCACACTTTTATTAGATGATAAAAAAAACTTATGAGTAAATTACACATGTCAGTTTAATAAAATTCAATAATACAATAAAATGGAGCACATCAGAAAGAAAAAGAGCTCAAAATTTATTGCTAAAATTATATTTTGTCAATAAATCCATATAAAAATCGCAATTATATGTTTTTTTTTACTTGCATGTTTTTTACTTGCTCGTTCGTTTTAAATTCAAATGTTCTTATAAGCTTTAAAGATAATTTTAAGCATTTGTTAAAATTTAAATCTTTTCAAATTAAATTGAATATCTATATAGCTAACCATTTTTAATATTTTTTTTTAATAACCGTAAAAAAGGAAATGGCTAAGTTTATTATAACTTTAGTAGAATATTCATATACTGAACTCATAAGATAACCCTTTCCTTTTGGCATATGTATTTGAATTAATTTCCTTCTCGCTGTAATTTCCTTTCAGTTATTTGTTTTAATTTGAAAATTCTCTAAATTAAATTGAAAAATTATTTTTAGCAAAACCAAGTATTATAATATTAATTTATATATGACATAATATATGTATACATAGTTTCGAAATGCTTTATGTTAAATGATAGATTTTTAATGTTTTTCATTTTTTAATAATTTACAGAGTTAATATTGAAGGAGTACATAACATAATTGAACTGGCTAAACAATATAAGTTGCGATTATTTATTCCAAGTACAATCGCAGCATTTGGACCTGAGTCACCTAAAAATCCAACCCCAAATATTACAGTATGTAAATTATTTTATATCAATTTATTTAAACTTTATTTTTTTACACTATGATATTATATCCAAATTTTGTGTGGTCATGTTCATTAAAGCTCTTGTTTTTTGATTTGTAATTTTACTGTGTGTTCAATTCTCTGTCTTTAAATATCAATACAACAACTCTTATATTTTTTTTATAAAAGATTGTTAATTTTTATGAAAAATATAACTAATTGTATGTATAAAAAAAAGTTTTATTATAATAAAATAAATCATAAAAATAAAGTACTTAAATAAAAATAATTCAAATACAAATTCAATTACAGATTCAAAGACCTAAAACTATTTATGGAGTATCGAAAATGCATGCTGAACTGTTAGGTGAATATTATTATCATAAGTTTGGTTTAGATTTTAGATGTTTGCGGTTTCCAGGAGTTATTTCAAGTGATCTACCAGGTGGTGGTACAACAGGTTAGTATTTTTCCATAATATGTGCATAGAAATATTACAAATTCTGTCTGACATAATCGTGTTTACTCAAACTTTTGTTTCTTAAAAAATGTTCGTCACAAAATTAGATTTTTAATAATTTGTTTGCTAAACGGACATTTGACGGCGATGGCTTCTACTGTACAAAAATTTAAGTTTAAAGTTACAATAATGTTACAATTTGTTTTTTTTTCCCCTAAGGAAGGTTTCAATCTTCCAAAGGCACCAATAATACACCCTTGATAGTGTCGGATTTTTACTAACTAAACCCACCTCCTTCTTTAGTCAACGTAATGTGATTGAACCCTTAATTTCTAACGTAGTAAATTGACTAGGGTGTAAGATTAGCAAAGAATAGGACAAGGAAGCGGAAATTTTTATTTGGTGGAAATGTAACGGAACAAAGAATCCGCGAATTACTATTACAATTTTGCTATTAGAGACGAAGCCATCAACAGTTACAATAACATCTTCTCGCATGAGATAATAATTGAAGGAATCTTCACTGCAGTTGTTATTATTTGTATTAGTATTGTTTATTAATTATTTTTATAATTATTACGAGTATTTTTATATAATTGTCTTTGTATATTGGTTGAGAAATAAAATATATTGTCTAGTCAGAGCCGATCTACTTCTACCGCCGCCCCGAGAAAAAAGTAATAAAAAATGTACAAACAAGTAATGAATTGAAATTTTATATAAAAATAAAATTTAATGACTGGCGAAATATTATTGTTATTACTACGCCAGTCTGTAGTGAACCCGTAATAAATGGCATTCTGTCATTAGATTTATTTTCCAAATTAAAAAAAAATCTAATGAGAAAAATTGCTTTATTTTATAATATTTTATTTTATGCGATTGAACTTAGCTATGTTTTCTTGGGTCAGGTCAAATGCATTTACGCACTTAGATTGCTTTTGCTGACACGTGTCAGGCTCTCGACGAGGATTCTCTTTTTTTTTCTTTATCTTTTTGATATTTCATTTTGTTTTCTTCTTTATTTTCTTCCATTTCTGAAAAAAAAATTTTCTTACAACTAACTTACCTTCGATTTTCCTTTCCTTATTATACATATTATGTATACATGTATGTATAAAATTCAAATAGGCAATAGATTGCTTTACCAAATATTAAATTAATGAATAGTAATGTATTTAATGTGTTAAATAGTCAATAGTCTCAAAGTAATAACCAATATGAATTAATATATTGTATTAAATCAATATGTATTAAAATATAACAACCTTTACTTGTATTAAAATAGTTAAAAGATACATAAGTAGATACTTCACTAAATTAGCGTTTTTTTTATTTAAAAAAAAAATTCAAAAACAATTGAAGCAACCTTTAAAATATTATATTCAAATTTATTTTATAAATTTTAATTTTTTTTTTTTTATTTCAATTTGTTAAACAATCAAACATAAGCCATAGTATATATATATAGTATAAACATTTAGATATATATATATTTTTTTTAAGTGGAATTTTTATTATAGAATAAAATAATAAGTTTACACTTATAGGTTACTTATTTGTTAATGCTATGAAACATATTCTTAAAAGCGAGATAAAAGCGAGGTTTTTTTACATATAGTAATCATATTTAGGATATTTGTTTTATACTATATACATTATAGCTATATATATTTTATCCTTCTATAATAGAGCACATTGAACTCAACATTGTAAAGTAAATGGGTTTAATAGAGGTAGAAAATTTTCATACAAAATCAAGACGAAAAATTTCATACAAATTTATGACAAAAGGAGGAAAGGAAAGGCTCATATATATTTAGCCAAAAAATGAAATACTGCATATAAAATGAAAGCTTTCATCCGCTCTCTATACACTGTCAAAGAAGAGTTAAAATGTTTTAAACTGTATGAAATTCTATAAAAGCAGTCTTTTCGCAGCCAGGAAATTTTTTTTTTTTCTATGGGAGGTGGGAATCTTCCCAAGACACCAATAATTCCCAATTGGTAGTGTCAGATTCGTATTGACTAAACCCACCTACCCATCTAGCCAATATAATGGGATAAACCCCATATCTGCTAACGCAGTATATTGGCTAAGCAATAGGGATAGGAGAGGATAGGGCAATGGGACGTGGAAGCATTGGATGGGGAGTGGGATTGTAAGAAAGCAATGAATCCGCCTATTATTATTACTAACATATTATTTTGCTAACAGTGACAATAGTCGTTACAAGAGTTATAACATGCAGTAGTATTTAACACCTTCCTGCATGAAGTAACTATTGAGAAATACCCCCACTGTCACTGTAGCTGCTGTTATTATTGATATTAGTATTACTTATTAATATTATTATTATTTACTACAGAGTCAGGCCACCAGTGGATTACAAAGCGCAGTAGTATATAACACCTTCCTGCATGACATAATCAAAGATAGCTTCACTGTAGCAGTTATTATTATTATTTCTTATATTATTATTACCATTGTTATTATTATTAACTAGCTATTGGCTAGTCATAGAATGACAGAGTTAATTATGGTAGATTTTAGTTTCTATATACATACCTACATATTTGTTTTTGCAATTTCGGAATAATGTATATAATTTGTACTTTGCCAAATAATGCAGTAAATTAAAAAAAAAAGTTATATTTGCAATTTATATACAAAAATTATTATATATATATAATATTATGTTTCCATCCGGTATTTTCCATTTCTTCATGTTAGTATTAAATATGTACTAAAAGAAGAAATGGAAAAAACAATATAAAAACATTTTGTAACTAAATTAAGCTAACTTAATGTAAAAAGTTGATAGTAATAAGAATTTATCATGCACGAAAAAGGCAGAATAAAAAAAAACGACTTGAAAGTAAAACCAAAAAGAATAAAATATTCATTTGGGTACCCAGAATCCGAGTATATACACACAATTCCCATTTCAGTTATCCCTATACCTAATACATTATACTCTCACACCAATAAATTTATTTGGGTTCCCGTAAAAAATTACGTTATAAAAATATTCCTATAGTGTTTCTTCTTTTTATATGTTTGCTGGCACTATCCACAGACGTAGAACAGTGGAATAGAAAAATGTTGTATGAAAAATGCATTACGTTAGTAAAAAAGAGTGAAACTACTTCCTATAACTATACTTTGATTACAATAAAATTTGTACAAAACAAAATAGATTACCCATTACAATTTACAATATTTATAAACAATTATAATAAAATATTCCTGTTTCCTATAATAAAATATTTATTTGGCCCTGTTTCTTTATTTTAAAATCTATAAAATGACATTTTAAAATTATTTAAGAACATTTTCTTTGTATGTGCATATATGGGTATCTATATATGTCAATACAAAATAAAATCAATTTAAAAAAAGATTTTCCTTCCCTTTATTGTCGCTCGTATACTTTATTTTAATTAGTTTGAAAAATTAAAAATAATTTTTTTTCTATAATAGAACACATCCAACACAACACTTTAAAATGAATTCGTTCGTTACACATAATTTTTCTGGACAAATATAATATAATTATACGATATACATATTTAAGTGTCAAATAAGTCATTTTTTTAGCCAGTATATATTTATTTTTTAACAATATTTTTAAAATATGTAATTTCCAATTCAATTTAAAATAATCAAAAAAAAAAATATTGAAGTAAATATTTAACTTTTCTTTAATTTTTTGTAAAAGGAATACATTTTATTCAAAAATAATTTTATTCTAATGTGATTTGCTATCCCTTCCCTAGTTATGGAAAAAATACAAATTCATTTCTTAAATGTATAGGTATAATTCATAATCAGCTGCTGTTGTTGGTGTTGTCATTAACTCATCACATATAAGAATTTAGTTAATAAATACAAACATTGTATTTGTTAGGTATTTAGCGTAAAAGTGAGATAGAAAAAATTAGCTACTTGAATACTGATAATTAGGAAAACATGTTGAGAAGGATTCGTGATGCAATTTTTTGTTCGCGCAAAAATTAAAATATTCCTTGAATGCAGAGAATATTGAAAAATTAACTTTTTATATTTTTGCCGCCCAATCATTAAAGTATACAAATATTTTGAGCATACATATGTTCATACATTTGAATTCTCAATAAATTCGTTATTTAGAGTAATTTTTTTTGTAAAACTATACATACATACATAATTTATATGTTTTTGTAAAAAATTAATAATTTATGTTTTGTAGATTATGCGATTGCGATTTTTCATGAAGCTTTACGAACTGGAAAATATAATTGTTATTTAACCGCAGATACTCGTTTACCCATGATGTATATAGAAGATAGTCTTAGGGCTTTACATGAATTTATGTGCATTCCCTCAGAAAGTCTTCCAAGAAGATGTTATAATGTCACAGGCATGTCTTTCACTCCAGCCGAACTTGTTGAAAAATTAAGTATGAACTTTATGAATAGGTTTAATTAATAAATAATTTTAATTTTTTATATTTAGAAAACTATATTCCTAATTTAAATGTTACATATAAACCAGACGAAAGACAAGCAATAGCTGACTCTTGGCCTCAGGTTTTAGATGATTCTGAAGCTCGAAAAGATTGGAATTGGCAACCAAAGTACGATTTTGAAAGTTTAGTTGATATTATGTTTAAAGAAGTTGAAAATTGTTTAAGTGTTGTTGATAACAATTCTAGAATTTCAGCAGAAATATAGCAAAAATTCATTAATATTTGAGATTATATTAACTTTTAGACTATAAAATTATTAATTTTAAATATATATTTTGTACAAAGATATCAATATTGAATTTTAAATTTAATATAATTTTAAATAACATTACATAATATGTGTAATCAATTTTATTTTTTTAGATTTAAGTTTCTATGGTTATGTTAACATTAAAAAAAATATGTATAAAGTTAGTTATTTTATTTAACAAAAAAATTTTTTTTTTTTTTAATAAACTAAATCTGCAAATAAATAAGTAAAAATTAATTATTTTTATATAAGTATTTGTTAGGCACTTGTTATAAAATTATTTTCTGTGGGAGCTCGACACTCGAAATTCTTGCTTTACAAACTCTTGCAATTGTTTTTAAATCTTTTATTATTATTAATTTTTTAATTTAAATTCAGACAATATTAATACATGTGTCTAATAAATTAAATGTAAATTAATGATATAATTTAACAATAAATATAAGACTAAATATGAAAAAAATTCAATATAAAATGTATATTAATAGAACAAACTAACATTTAAAAAATATTAAAAATTATGATTACAGCATGTATACATATAAAAATAATGTTTAATTTATTTCTGAATCTATAAATATTTTGGTTTAATCTATTTGATCAAATTGAAAGATTTGAATCAATCTATTTGATTCAAATCTTTCTTGGAAAACCTATTCTTCGTTGTTATTTTATAAAATTTTATTTTATGCGATTGAACTTAGCTATGTTTTTTTTCTTTTTTTGAGGTCAAATGCATTTACGCACTTAGATCGCTTTTGCTGACCCGTGTCAGGCTCTCGACGAGGATTCTCTTTTTTTTCTTTATCTTTTTGATATTTCATTTTGTTTTCTTCTTTATTTTCTTCCATTTCTGAAAAAAAAAAATTTCTTACAACTACCTTCGATTTTCCTTTCCTTATTATACATATTATGTACATGTATGTATAAAATTAAAATAGGCAATAGATTGCTTTACCAAATATTAAATTAATGAATAGTAATGTATTTAATGTGTTAAATAGTCAATAGTCTCAAAGTAATAACCAATATGAATTAATATATTGTATTAAATCAATATGTATTAAAATATAACAACCTTTACTTGCATTAAAATAGTTAAAAGATACATAAGTAGATACTTCACTATCTACTTAAATTAGCGTTTTTTTTTATTTAAAAAAAAAATTCAAAAACAATTATTTTATAAATTTTAATTTTTTTTTTTTATTTCAATTTCCTAAACAATCAAACATAAGCCATAGTATATATATATAGTATAAATATTTAGCTATAATATATTTTTTTTTAAGTGGAATTTTTATTATAGAATAAAATAATAAGTTTACACTTATAGGTTACTTATTTGTTAATGCTATGGAACATATTCTTAAAAGCGAGATAAAAGCGAGGTTTTTTTACATATAGTAATCATATTTAGGATATTTGTTTTATACTATATAATTATAGCTATATATATTTTATCCTTCTATAATAGAACACATTGAACTCAACACTGTAAAGTAAATGGGTTTAATAGACGTAGAAAATTTTCATACAAAATCGAGACGAAAAATTTCATACAAATTTATGACAAAAGGAGGAAAGGAAAGGCTCATATATATTTAGCCAAAAAAAAATATACAATTAATACTGCATATAAAATGAAAGCTTTCATCCGCTCTCTATACACTGTCAAAGAAGAGTTAAAATGTTTTAAACTGTATGAAATTCCATAAAATCAGTCGTTTCGCAGCCAGGAAATTTTTTTTCTATGGGAGGTGGGAATCTTCCCAAGACACCAATAATTCCCAATTGTAGTGTCAGATTCGTACTGACTAAACCCACCTACCCATCTAGCCAATATAATGGGATAAAACCCATATCTGCTAACGCAGTATATTGGCTAAGCAATAGGGATAGGAAAGGATAGGGCAATGGGATGTGGAATCGTTGGATTGGGAGTGGGATTGTAAGAAAGCAATGAATCCGCCTATTATTATTACTAACATATTATTTTGCTAACAGTGACAATAGTCGTTACAACAGTTATAACATGCAGTAGTATTTAACACCTTCCTGCATGAAGTAACTATTGAGAAACACCCCCACTGTCACTGTAGCTGCTGTTATTATTGATATTAGTATTACTTATTAATATTATTATTATTTACTACAGAATCAGGCCACCAGTGGATTACAAAGTGCAGTAGTATATAATACCTTCCTGCATGACATAATCAAAGATAGCTTCACTGTAGCAGTTATTATTATTATTTCTTATATTATTATTACCATTGTTATTATTATTAACTAGCTATTGGCC
This sequence comes from Poecilobothrus nobilitatus, assembly GCA_947095535.1. Classification (NCBI taxonomy): domain Eukaryota; kingdom Metazoa; phylum Arthropoda; class Insecta; order Diptera; family Dolichopodidae; genus Poecilobothrus; species Poecilobothrus nobilitatus. Next base: position 1,042,109 of record OX352774.1, on the reverse strand, counting down.
AGTCATAGAATGACAGAGTTAATTATGGTAGATTTTAGTTTCTATATACATACCTACATATTTATTTTTGCAATTTCGGAATAATGTATATAATTTGTACTTTGCCAAATAATGCAGTAAATTAAAAAAAAAGTTATATTTGTAATTTATATACAAAAATTATTATATATATATAATATTATGTTTCCATCCGGTATTTTCCATTTCTTCATGTTAGTATTAAATATGTACTAAAAGAAGAAATGGAAAAAACAATATAAAAACATTTTGTAACTAAATTAAGCTAACTTAATGTAAAAAGTTGATAGTAATAAGAATTTATCATGCACGAAAAAGACAGAATAAAAAAAAACAACTTGAAATTAAAACCAAAAAGAATAAAATATTCATTTGGGTACGCACTATCCGAGTATATACACAAAATTCCAATTTCAGTTATTCCTATACCTAATACATTATACTCTCACATCAATAAATTTATTTGGGTTCCCATAAAAAAATTACGTTATAAAAATATTCCTATAGTGTTTCTTCTTTTTATATGTTTTCTGGCACTATGCACAGACGTAGAACAGTGGAATAGAAAAATGTTGTATGAAAAATGCAATTAGGTTAGTAAAAAAGAGTGAAACTACTTCCTATAACTATACTTTGATTACAATAAAATTTGTATTGTACAATAAAATTTGTACAAAACAAAATAGATTACCCATTACAATTTACAATATTTATAAACAATTATAATAAAATATTCCTGTTTCCTATAATAAAATATTTATTTGGCCCTGTTTCTTTATTTTAAAATCTATAAAATGACATTTTAAAATTATTTAAGAACATTTTCTTTGTATGTGCATATATGGGTATCTATATATGTCAATACAAAATAAAATCAATTGAAAAAAAGATTTTCCTTCCCTTTACCGTCGCTCGTATACATTATTTTAATTAGTTTGAAAAATTAAAAATAATTTTTTTTCTATAATAGAACACATCCAACACAACACTTTAAAATGAATTCGTTCGTTACACATAATTTTTCTGGACAAATATAATATAATTATACGATATACATTATTGTTATATAAAATTACCATTACATTATTTTTTATTTATATGACTTGACCGTGGTTTGAAACCAAGACCCTCCGATTGAAAGCGACTTAACCACAACGCAATGAGTCAGATAACTTTTTTCCCATCTAATACACATTCAAGTATTAAATAACTCATTTTTTTAGTCAGTACAGATACATATATTTATTTAAGTGTCAAATAAGTCATTTTTTTAGCCAGTATATATTTGTTTTTTAACAATATTTTTAAAATATGTAATTTCCAATTCAATATAAAATAATTAAAAAAAAAAATACTGAAGTAAATATTTAACTTTTCTTAATTTTTTGTAAAAGGAATACATTTTATTCAAAAATAATTTTATTCTAATGTGATTTGCTATCTCTTCCCTTGTTATGGAAAAAATACAAATTCATTTCTTAAATGTATAGGTATAATTCGCAATCAGCTGCTGTTGTTGGTGTTGTCATTAACTCATTACATATAAGAATTTAGTTAACCCTTTCAGATCGGAATTAATTTTAGAACGAAAAAAAAATATTGGCGGTTTGATTATTGTTTATAAAGGGTCAAAAAAGAAATCTACATTTATAAAAAAGATTTTTCACTAAATTTTCCGGCTTTTCCAGGATGTCCATAATTATGTTCTTAATTTCACATCATAGTTCTTAATTTTAAATAAAATTCTTTAGACGTTTTTTTTATAGTTTTTTCAATATAATATGTACATAAAGTGAAATATTATGAATAAAAAAAACATTAATTCTTAAACATTAAAAAAAAAACATTAATTCGTGAAAAAAAAGATTAATTTTTATACATTAAAAACAAAAACATTAATTCGTGAAAAAAAAACATTAATTCTTAAACATTAAAAATAAAGTGTGAAAATCCCAAAACTGAGAAAATAATTCATTTTTTTTATGAAAAGTTGCAAAACAATTCCTTTCATTTTTTAAACATAAATGAATTTGATATTTATCACAATAAAAATGTGTTTTTTGATTACATTTATTATTTTTACAACGTTTCCCTTCTTTATTATTATCTAAATATGGCAAATGATCTGTATGATCAAACTGCACTTCCGGTATCGGTTTGATTTCTTCGTTTGGTTTCTTTGCTTTTGACATTGTCTCAGAAGAATTTATTTCGTATGGGCGACCAGGTTTTCTTTTCATAACAGTTTTTTTGGCCCTTACTAATGCTTCAGCAAGCCTTATACCAAAATGCAGCAAGTCAAGCTTATCTGTTTTAGCAATAAGAACCTTTTCACAGTCTTTTCTATATTCAAACCAGCTATTTCCTACAGCCAGATCTACAGCATGAAAAATCATTCTTAATGTCCATTTTTTCGACCTTATATAAATTCTATAATTGGAAATCATCTGGTCAAGTAAATTAACTCCTCCCATATTCGTGTTGTATAATTTTATAATTTGAAGTCTAACGACACTTACATAATTCTTTTCGTTTCTATCCCATCTCATTACCTCATCACTATTTCCCTTTCCAATAAAATTAGAAGCAAGAGAAACTGAGCGATTGTCTATCCATTTTACCAAAACTACATCCCCATCTGAACTAACTACTTGTGCCCCTAGTGCCACTAGTGGCCACTAGTGCTACCATAGTGCCCCTACCCTTCTTTTTCAATTTTTTATCAGAAAGCAGTGGTGGATTTGAAAATCTATTTGTTCGTATTGTCCCTGCTGCCGAAATATGTTTTTGCTTTAATAGTTGTAATAGTTGGTAAGAAGAAAAGTAATTATCATAAAAAAGTTTATGTCCATTTGATGGAATAGTTTCACTCAAACGTAACACTACTGAAGCTCCAAAACCATAATTTTTAACATTTTCTTCATGTAAGCCAGTTTTGGACCCTTGATAAATTAAAAAATCATACATTTGGCCAGAAGCAGCACAAAGTACAAAAATTTTTATTCTCCAGGGCTTTCCTTTTATGTACTGTTTGATTTGTAACTTGCCTCGAAAGGGCACAATTTGCTCATCAATAGATAAATTTTCTTCTTTTTTCTATTTAAGACATCGATCTCTAATTGAGTCATAAAGTGGCCGAACCTTATACAAACGATCGTTCAAAGTTCTATCTTCTAAGTTATTTACAATGTGTAAATTAGTCCTTAATTGGAAAAATCTATCCCTTGTCATATTTTCCCTAAAAAGAACATTACCAAAGGAATTGTCCCAATACATACATCCTTACTCTAGGGTATTTAATAGTCCCCGCAGCTATATGCAACCTAAAAAACGTTTTGATTTCAGCAGAGTCTGTTAGCTTAAATTTTACATTATTACTTTCAAGAGCATACATATTTATATATTTCGCTATATCTTCAAACATCTCATCTGATATATACTTTTCAAAGTAGTGTAACGTATTTTTTAAAGGTCCAACAAAATTTTCTTCTGTACTTTCAAAAATAGGTATATTACTTTCAAAACTTTTTCGCTGCCGCTTTATATTAGATTTTTTAGTTACTGCTGGTTCTAGTTCTTCTTCGATGTATTCTTCATTTTCTTTTTCTCCAAAAATTTCTCGATTCGTCAACAACATCCCAAAATCATTATCTCTTTCAGCATCATCATCATCACTTAAATCTAAATCTGAATCTTCTTCTAACATTGATAAAATTCTTTCTTCTTCTTTATTCGAATACATATTTGCCTATATAACATATTTTAGCAATTAGATATTTATTTCAATTTCATTTCACAAAGTTATTGGCAATTAGACCCAATGTGCATAATTATGCACAACATAATTTAAAAGCTATTATATACAAATTTGTTCAGCATTTTACTTATAATTTTATATAAACATAATATTTAACATTTTATTTAACTATTTTTTACTTTATTATAGTAAATAGATAGCAAATTTAATTAAAATATTATTTAAAAAAAAGACTTACCTCTGCTTTTGAAACATCAATCAAGAAATGCAAAAATGAATTTTTTAAAAATATATTTTTTTAAGAACTGTTTCATTTCAAAGGGTTTTGAGATTGAAAATCGCTTGTTAATAGCTTATTTTACTTTCTAAAAGATGGCGCATTAAAAAATGTGTAAAAATATTAATTTTAGAGGACTTTAAGGTTTGTGCATAATTATGCACACAGGGTCTGAAAGCGTCAATAACTACAAACATTATATTTGTTAGGTATTTAGCATAAAAGTGAGATAGAAAAAGTTAGCTACTTGAATACTGATAATTAGAAAAAAATGTTGAGAAGGATGCGTGATGCAATTTTTTGTTCGCGCAAAAATTAAAATATTCCTTGAATGAAGAGAATATTGAAAAATTAACTTTTTATATTTTTGCCGCCCAATCATTAAAGTATACAAATATTTTGAGCATACATATGTTCATACATTTGAATTCTCAATAAATTCGTTATTTAGAATAATTTTTTTTGTAAAACTATACATACATACATAATTTATATGTTTTTGTAAAAAATTAATAATTTATGTTTTGTAGATTATGCGATTGCGATTTTTCATGAAGCTTTACGAACTGGAAAATATAATTGTTATTTAACCGCAGATACTCGTTTACCCATGATGTATATAGAAGATAGTCTTAGGGCTTTACATGAATTTATGTGCATTCCCTCAGAAAGTCTTCCAAGAAGATGTTATAATGTCACAGGCATGTCTTTCACTCCAGCCGAACTTGTTGAAAAATTAAGTATGAACTTTATGAATAGGTTTAATTAATAAATAATTTTAATTTTTTATATTTAGAAAACTATATTCCTAATTTAAATGTTACATATAAACCAGACGAAAGACAAGCAATAGCTGACTCTTGGCCTCAGGTTTTAGATGATTCTGAAGCTCGAAAAGATTGGAACTGGCAACCAAAGTACGATTTTGAAAGTTTAGTTGATATTATGTTTAAAGAAGTTGGAAATTGTTTAAGTATTGTTGATAACAATTCTAGAATTTCAGCAGAAATATAGTAAAAATTCATTAATATTTGAGATTATATTAACTTTTAGACTATAAAATTATTAATTTTAAATATATATTTTGTACAAAGATATCAATATTGAATTTTAAATTTAATATAATTTTAAATAACATTACATAATATGTGTAATCAATTTTATTTTTTTAGATTTAAGTTTCTATGGTTATGTTAACATTAAAAAAAATTTGTATAAAGTTATTTTATTTAACAAAAAAATTTTTTTTTTTTTAATAAACTAAATCTGCAAATAAATAAGTAAAAATTAATTATTTTTATATAAGTATTTGTTAGGCACTTGTTATAAAATTATTTTCTGTGGGAGCACTCGAAATTCTTGCTCTACAAAATCTTGCAATTGTTTTTAAATCTTTTATTATTATTAATTTTTTAATTTAAATTCAGACAATATTAATACATGTGTCTAATAAATTAAATATAAATTAATGATATAATTTAACAATAAATATAAGACTAAATATGAAAAAAATTCAATATAAAATGTATACTAATAGAACAAACTAACATTTAAAAAATATTAAAAATTACATGCCATTTTGTTCCGTCAGCGCATTACATGGATTCACCTACAATTGAAAATAAGAAAACACAAAGAAACACATCAACAAAATATTTAAATTTATACTTATCTGAAATATGGGAGTTGAATCGTCACCATGTCACCGAGTCACCAAGTCATCTCTCACCAACAATATAATGTATTAATATTCTGTAATATAATAATATAATATAATAAGATTCTGTAATATAATAATATAATTTAGTATTTTGTTTATTACTTACGTATTATTATGTGTTTATTGTTTACTTACCTTAAATGTATGTGACAAATATTGTTATGTCACATATTAATTCACAATAATTACTTTTTTTTCAATAATATTTCATTTCTATTGTTTCACTTAGTTAAATATTAAAATTGAATTATAGAAATAAATTATTAAATTATATTTACATTAAATCTAATAGATGGCTCTGATCCATAATCATGGAATATTATTATAGAACATAATGTTAATTATTTCTGTACACTTAAAACTTATAATGTTAATTATTTCTGTAAACTTCAACTGGAATGTGAAACTTTAAATAATTGTATATAAAAATGTAAACTGTTAAAACAGATGCTATTAATTATATTTTTTTTCTTATGTACTTTGTATTATGTACTTTGAAATGATTTAAATTTTAAACAAAAGTCATTGACCTCGAACGGTTATATTTTAAACAAGTTGTAAAGATAAGTTTAATGTTAGATTGTTTTAGAATTTTTTATATCAATCGTTGATTAACTTTCGAAAGAAAAACATGTAAATTGTAATTTAGAAATAAAAAAAAAATAAAGTTTTTTTATTACGTATAAAAACATTTGGTCCTTCGAGCCGGATTTCTGAATATAATGAATATTGTGAAGGTGATATTTCAAAGTGCGATATTTTAAACCGTCTATTCTAACACAGAATAATGTTTAAAATAAAATAAAAAAAAAAAAAAAAAAACTTGTGATTTAAGGTAAAAGGTGTGATATTTTAAACCGTCTATTCTAACACAGAATAACGTTTAAAATAAAATAAAAACTTGTGATTTAAGGTAAAAGGTGTGATATTTTAAACCGTCTATTCTAACACAGAATAACGTTTAAAATAAAATAAAACCTTGTGATAGTAAAATTTTTATGCCAGAATATTTTAAGTAAAACATATTGAAAAACTTGTGGTTTAAAATAAAGGGGTAAAGAACTTGTGATTTACATTAAAGAGTGTGATATTTTAAACCGTCTATTCTAACACAGAATAACGTTTAAAATAAAATAAAATAAAATCTTGTGATTTTAAAACCGCATATTCTAACACAGAATAGCGTTTAAAATAAAATAAAGATAACTGGTGATTTCAAAATTTCCATCACAGAATATTTTAAAAAATAAAAAAAAAGAAAAAAAACCCAATTTGAAAATTAAATAAAAAAAAAATAAAAACTTATGATTTTAAGTGCTTCTGCTTTAAAAAAGAATTAACCTTTATTTGAATATAAATCAAAATTGTGTTTGAAATTGGAAAAAAATTGTTTGATCAAAAAAAAAATCAAAGAGAGTGTGTGATTAATAAAAAAATTACTTTGAACTAAAACTATTATAAACTTATAAACTTATAAACTATCTGAACTTATAAACTTACATAATAATAATATATAACAATAATTATTTATAAGTAATAATATAAAAACTAGATTTAAACATAATATAATTTAATATAATAATACAAAAAGCGCGCGCGGTATAACAAACGGTCTCGCGAACAGTAAAGGGCAGCATCAGGTCCGATTGGTAAGTGTGTTGTTGAATTTTCAATTCTAAAAAAAAAAAAAAAAAAAAAAAAAAATATTTTTTGTATTAAACATTAGAAATTTTCATCTTGAATATATTAAATTATTAAGCTAAAAGATATTATATCAAATTACCAATAAAATTATAAAAAAAAAAAGAATCAATCATAATTTAAATTCATTGCATTATACAAATACATTATTAAGTTAAATTCTATTATATTTATTACGTTATTATATTCTATTATATTCACTATTATATTCAAGTTCATTATAAAAAATGGCCGACGCAAAAAGAATAGAGCAAATGATCGTCAAACAAAAGGTTCAAAAAATGCTAATGGAAAAATTCATAACTAACTATAAGAAAGATGGCTCAGTGGGGAAAACGAGACCATACTACGAAAAAAAATTAAAGGATTTCCAGACAATGTGGGACGCTTTCGAAGAGGGTCATAGATCCATTCTATTCTTCAGTGTGAGCGAAGAACTAGAAATTAACCATGAATATATTGAGAATGACGTGCATGCGGAGACACAGAGTTTTTTTGACAACAATTATCATGCCATGTTGGAGAAATACCAAGAGGAGGTGAAGAGAGATACGACTTCTGTCGAAACTCCAGTAACCATAGCAAACATATCGAAGGAGAATCGGAAATACATTGATAGCGGAATTCAACTTCCAAAAATTTCATTTGAAAAATTTGGCGGGGACTACACGAAATGGCCAACTTTCCATGATCTATTCACAACAATGATACATAATAATGAATCGCTATCGGATGTACAAAAACTTCAATATCTAAAAGTACAGCTAATCGGTGAACCTGAGCAATTACTTCGTCATTTTCAGGTTACCGAAAGGAATTATATGGCTGCATGGGAATTGTTGATGGAGAGATATGATAATAAGAGGGTGCTCGTCAACAATCAACTAAAGAGGCTTTTGAACCACAACACGACCATCAATGAGAATGCACAGGGCATTAAGGGGTTGTTGGATACAACATTTGAATGTTTACAAGCTTTAAATAATTTAGATATAAACACAGAAACATGGGATCCAATAGTCACGTTTATCGTCACCCAAAGATTGCCGCAAGCAACTCATCAGTTATGGGAACAAGAAATAAGCAAAACTAAAACAATTACCAGCCTTAAGACGTTAAAGGAATTTTTAGAAGCCAGATTTAGAGCGTTGGAAGCTGTAAATTCAAGAGGACCAATAAAAGCAGAATTCAAAAATACAAATAGTAATATCAAAGTTAAACCAACAATCAAGAATTTCCATTTACAAACAAATTCGATGTGCTCGTTGTGCAATGGCCACCATGTTATAAGAAGATGTCAAAAATTTTTAGCATTAAATCCTTTAAAACGGTCAGAAATTGTACGAGAAAAGCGACTATGCTTAAATTGTTTGGGAGCTGGGCATATGCTGAAAGACTGTTCAAGTCAGCACACATGTGTTCATTGTAACAAGCGTCATCATACTCTCATCCACTTCAAAATGAATAATGTTATAGTGGACAATCATTCCAATGGTGGCACCAGAGCAGTCTCCAGTCCTTCCACATCACGTCAAAATGACACAGTTATAGCGACAAACCACATATTAAATGTTGATAGTCCAGAATTTATACCGTCAGTTCATCACAATCGCACAAATGACAATAACTCATTTGGGTATAAAGGTCGAGCTCATCAAATTCTACTTGCAACAGCATTATTAAGAATTCTAAGCCCAACCGGAGAAGAAGGTGTAGTGAGAGCCCTGATAGATCAAGGATCACAGGCTTCATTCATAACAGAGAAGGTGGTTCAAAGGTATAGATTAACAAAGGAAGCAATCAACGCTACAATCCGAAGTATTGATCGAGAAAAAGTACACTCTGTCAAGTCACGTGTTAGATTTACTTTGAAATCTCTTCATCAAGATATTGACATCAATGTGGAAGGTTTGGTACTACCGAAACTTACAAATTTGTTACCTCAAACTGATATACAAAATAGACATTGGAAACACATAGAAGGTTTAGAACTAGCTGATCCGAAGTTTTACGAACCCGGTCAGATCGATGTACTTTTGGGTGCTGACGTGTTCAGTCAAATTTTGTTAGAAGGTTTAATGAAGGGGGAACCAGGTATGCCGATCGCACAGCAAACCATATTTGGTTGGATTTTATCAGGCAAGAATCATGAATCCGCACCACAAAATGTAACCATAAGGAATTTTCATTTATCTTTAAATCTAGAAAAGCAGCTAAAATCTTTTTGGGAGGTGGAAGAAGTGCAAAACACTGTTTTGCAAACAGAAGAAGAGAAAGAATGTGAAAGGATATATACCGAAACAACAACGCGGCGTGCAGATGGTACTTATGAAGTTCAGCTACCATTTAGAACAACGACACATAGTGACTTTTTAGGTCCATCTAGAAATATAGCCCTACAAAGGCTATACCAATTAGAAAAGCGTTTTAAAAATAATGTAGAGTTGAAATCAGAATATATTAAATGTATCAATGAGTACAAAACATTGGGTCACATGAGTCTAGTTGATCCAGAAGAGCTCTTTTAAAACAGTGGGCCAAACATCTTGTCGTATAAAACCAGCTACCTGCCTCATCACGGGGTTATTAAAGATACGAGTACCACAACAAAACTTCGAGTAGTATTCGATGCTTCTAGAGCGACAAAAAGTGGCAAGTCCTTAAATGACATGTTGTTAAAAGGACCAACGATTCAAGATGAGTTGTTGACAATATTGATCAGATGGCGAAAACATCGAGTTGCTTTCACGGCCGACATCGAAAAGATGTATCGTCAAATATGGATAAAGAATGGGCACACGGAATATCAGAGAATAGTGTGGAGGGAAGATCCATCCCTTGCAATTCGAGATTACAAATTATTAACAGTCACGTTTGGCACAAAAAGTGCACCATACTTAGCAGTGAAAACTCTAAAAAAACTGGCACATGATGAAATGGATAATTTTCCTGTAGGATGCAGAATCATAAACAATGACTTTTACGTCGATGATCTGTTGTCGGGAGCAGATGACGTTGAAACAGCATTACAGGCTCAACAACAGATCATAAGCGCCACAAGATCGGCAGGATTCTCATTACGAAAATGGATGTCTAATAGTAACAAATTATTGCGATCATTGCCACTGGAAGATTGCGAAAAATTACTTCCAGATCAAAACAATGACGCAGAGACTACTCGAACTTTGGGTATACATTGGAATCCAAAGAACGATTCTTGTGGATATTCCATCAACCTTGAAGAAGCTCCTGTAACTTGGACTAAAAGAAGCATATTATCACAAATCGCAAAGTTATTTGATCCTATGGGATGGTTAGCCCCAATTATCATATCGGCTAAAATTATCATGCAAAGGTTATGGCTATCAGGGTTACAATGGGATGATGAAGTAACAGCTGATTTAAGAAGGGAATGGATTAAATACTTTCAAAATTTAGAGAAAATTAAGAGAATTTCCATTAAAAGATGGATCGGATATTCCGAAAAAGATACAGCTATTGAGTTACATGTCTTTTCAGACGCTTCTACAAAGGGTTACGCAGCTGTCGTGTATATGAGTATGACAGATTCTAATGGCACAAGATCAACATCGATTATCATTTCTAAGACAAAGGTTGCACCAATAAAGACCATATCGTTGCCACGACTTGAATTATGCACTGCCGTATTAGGAGCCAAACTCTTAAAATATACTCTACAAGCTCTACGAATATCACAACCAATAAAATTATTTGGATGGACAGATTCCGAAATTGTACTCGCATGGCTTGAAAATCACCCAACAAAATGGACAACGTTCGTCGCCAACAGGGTGTCACACATTCACGAGCTGGTTGGTCAAAATATTTGGAATCATGTACCGACAAAACAAAATCCCGCAGACGTCGCGTCAAGAGGTTTATGTCCATCTGAATTTGAAAACCATCCCTTATGGTGGCATGGTCCAGACTGGCTAATGAAATCATACACACATTGGCCAAATAAGAGGGAAGCCGATAAATCGGCTTCAGATAAATCTTGTATTACCAACATTGAATAACGATATAATCGAGAACCAATTTTCGTCATATACAAAATTAATTCGCGTGCTAGCATACTGTCACCGATTCATTGCAAATTGTAAACTCAAAGAGAAAGATAGGAGAGAAACCCACTATTTAAAATCAAATGAGATTAAGCAGGCGTTCAAACATTTAATAAAGCGGGCCCAACAAAGGACATTTGCAAGAGAGGTAGCTATGTGTAAACGAAATGATAATTTAAAAAAGGGTACTTTAATAAAATTAAATCCGATTTTAGATCAAGAAGGTATCTTACGAGTGGGGGGTCGTCTTAAGTTTTCAGAACTTCCGTATTCAGAAAAACATCCAATATTTTCATCCATCCAAACATCCAAAGATATTTTCACAAAATTATTAATTGAAAAGGTTCATAAAGAGTGTCTACATGGTGGACCACAACTGATGATGTCCATACTAAGAAAACAATTTTGGATTATTAATGCTCGGAATACGATCCGTTTTCAAATATACAAATGCATTCCGTGCTTTAAACAAAGGGCTGAAACACGAACTCAACTAATGGGTGAGTTACCAAAAAGACGAGTGCAGATGGCCAGACCATTCCTACATTCTGGTTTAGATTATTGTGGCCCATTCGAGTTGAAAACCCACAAAGGAAGAGGTGCTAAACGGTATAAGTCATATGTAGTTCTTTTCATTTGTATGTCAGTCAAAGCTATTCACCTGGAATTAGTAACAGATATGTCAGCAGAAGGATTTATAGCTGCTTATCGAAGATTTTGTTCTCGTCGTGGATTCTGTACCGATCTATATTGCGATTGTGGTACTAATTTTGTAGGCGCACATAAAATATTAAAAAATCAAACACATTTTATGGTAGGAGATATAAAAATGGAAGTTGCTGAATTTATGGAAAATGTCGGAGTTAATTTTCACTTCAATCCCCCTGGTTCACCACACTTCGGCGATCTATGGGAAGCTGGAGTTCGCTCAACTAAACATCACTTAAAAAGAGTGTTAAATAATATCACACTAACATACGAGGAGTTCGCCACGATATTAACAAAAATCGAAGCATGCTTAAATTCAAGGCCACTTTGTGAAATGACAAGTGATCCTCAAGATTTATTACCGCTAACCCCAGCTCATTTCTTAATTGGTGATAGCTTGTTATCTACACCCCAACAATGTGTTTTGGACTTGAATGTGAATAGACTGGATCGTTGGCAACATTTGCAACATATCCTGCAGAGTTTTTGGCGACGATGGAATACCGAATATTTAAGCCGTTTACAACAACGCCCTAAATGGAACCGAACACGCGAAAATTTAAAGATAAATGATTTAGTCATAGTAAAAGACGAAAATCTTCCACCGAGTAAATGGCTTCTCGCTAGAGTTATAGATACTCATTCGGGCTCTGATGGATTAGTACGAGTAGTGAGCGTTCGCACGAAAAATTCAATTTTCAAACGACCCATTTCCAAATTATGTGTTCTTCCAATCGAAAACCAACCGCTTGACCAAACTGATCATAATTCGCAAAATCAAACCGATTCTAAATTAAAATCAAACTAAATCATTCATATAATCAAACATTCAAAATCACATACAATTCAATAGCACACTTATAAAACTATCAAATTCGTTTTTTTTCCTATACAACTCATACACAAAAATTCTAAATTTATAACACACTTAAAAAAAAAATAATATCATATTAACAATTTCTCACCATTACGTTCCTAGTTAGTTGAATGCGCAGTTCCAGATAGTGAGTAAGGGGCACTATATCCTCTATCTTCGGTGTCAGCGATCGTTCCGGTATAGACGTTGTCGTTTCAAGGATGATAACAATTTCAAAACAACCTAAAAACCTAAAAACCAAATGGCAGAATAAGTTTTTTTGTTTATCATATAAAAGTTGTATATAATTTTATTAAAATTTTGTTTTTTATTTTAGTTTAAAGAGAAACCTGAATTGATTTTAGATTTAGATATTCCTACGTAATATCGGGGAGAATGTTCCGTCAGCGCATTACATGGATTCACCTACAATTGAAAATAAGAAAACACAAAGAAACACATCAACAAAATATTTAAATTTATACTTATCTGAAATATGGGAGTTGAATCGTCACCGAGTCACCAAGTCATCTCTCACCAACAATATAATGTATTAATATTCTGTAATATAATAATATAATATAATAAGATTCTGTAATATAATAATATAATTTAGTATTTTGTTTATTACTTACGTATTATTATGTGTTTATTGTTTACTTACCCTAAATGTATGTGACAAATATTGTTATGTCACATATTAATTCACAATAATTACTTTTTTTTCAATAATATTTCATTTCTATTGTTTCACTTAGTTAAATATTAAAATTGAATTATAGAAATAAATTATTAAATTATATTTACATTAAATCTAATAGATGGCTCTGATCCATAATCATGGAATATTATTATAGAACATAATGTTAATTATTTCTGTACACTTAAACCTTATAATGTTAATTATTTCTGTAAACTTCAACTGGAATGTGAAACTTTAAATAATTGTATATAAAAATGTAAACTGTTAAAACAGATGCTATTAATTATATTTTTTTTCTTATGTACTTTGTATTATGTACTTTGAAATGATTTAAATTTTAAACAAAAGTCATTGACCTCGAACGGTTATATTTTAAACAAGTTGTAAAGATAAGTTTAATGTTAGATTGTTTTAGAATTTTTTATATCAATCGTTGATTAACTTTCGAAAGAAAAACATGTAAATTGTAATTTAGAAATAAAAAAAATGTATATTTAGTATATAAAATGTTTACTAATAGAACAAACTAACATTTAAAAAATATTAAAAATTACATGCCATTTCATATATTGTATAATTAGATAAATCAAAATTGGACATATGACGCGCTAAACTGCATTCCAACAGCAGCTCCAACGTCTCTGAATTCTGAATCAGATACACTCGGTTGCCACCATCGATTCATTGCTATTAGCTTAACAGGTTTTACACTTCCAGATTGCAATTACTGTTTTCACAGCTTCAAAAAGTTCTAAGGTGACTGCTGCACATCCAATGTAGAAAAAACGGTGACAGATTCCACTACATTCAATCCCCTTTGAATTCCTTTAGGTAATATTACTTTCGCAGACATAGCATAGTTTAAATAATGGTTTGTTTTTTTTATAAAACTATTAATTTTATGGAATAGAAAAATAATAGTTTTTGCATTTTATTTTGATTTACCTCAGCTTTGTTAACCACCGAATATAATATTACTAGCAGAGTACCCGGCGTTGCCGGGAGTATTTTATTGGCTTTATGAAATAAAAATTATTAACTTTTGTTTCTGTGTTAATATAATTTAATTAATATAGTTAACTTATTACTATGCATTTACAGATGCTGGTAGTTAATATTCTATTTTTATTACATTTAGTTAAATTGAATAAACAGAGGGAAGAATTAGAGGCAATTCGTCTACAAAAAATCTTTAAAGGAATCAATAATCTATTGAGTACGCAATTACGGCGAAGTGAGTTTTCATATATTCGTTAATACCGAAACATAAAATCGCATTTCAATTATAAAAGACCATAATGTAATACATTGTTTTTCCTAAGTAATGTCACTTCATGTTTTTGTGAATTATCCTTTTAAGCACACTTTGAAAAATTTGCTATTAGGTCAATCCGTCTGTTTACAAAACTTATATACAGTTTAATAAAGAGCAATGAAATATTAACTATGCATAGGTCTCTTAAAAGAGTAATGTTGTAGAACAACTTTTTTATGTACCCTCACCGTTAGAGATCCTACAGCATCGACAGCGCTTCAAATTTTGAAAAAACTACTTTTTAAATGCATAAATCTCAGGTTCTGTTTAACATATTTTTTTTAATATAAAAACTACATGATTGTGTTTTACCTTTATAAATCAACCGGATTTTTTTTACGGTGACTTTTTCTAATTATGTTTTTAAATTGATTGGTTAAAAATATGTGTAAAAATTGTGTATGGATAAGAATGTAAGGTTTTCAGTTCCTTTAAAATGTATGTACTCATTTTTGATTAAATAATATACAGAAATGTGAATATGTTTTCTAATTTAATTGATTATGTCAATACAGTATTTTTAAATACACGCAATTATACATACTATATGTACATATTTCAATGATATTTTATGGGAAATATGTTATACACATGTATCTTATATAGGTAGACCACATGTAAAGACCACATGTAAGTAATGCATTTCTGAATGATGACATGATGATTGTCTAATATAGGAGATTGTTTCTGTTTTTTAACAACGGCAGAAAATGTTATGTTGTTAAGACTTAAACACAGTATTCTTAAGATACTTAATAAGGTTACTTTAATTAGAGTGAGTTTCTGTGGTGAACAGCTACACTTTTGTAAATTTTCAACTCAATTGGTCAAACCGTTTAAGCGCGACAACAACGAAATTGAAAAACTTCATTGAGTCCTGGTGCCGAAACGGGTTAATGGATCGTAACCAAATGAACTCAGTCAGTACTTCTGGCAAAGAGCTACACTTTTGTAAATTTTCAACTCAATTTGTAAAACCGTTTAAGCGCGACAACAAAGAAATTGAAAAACTTCATTGAGCCCTGGTGCCGAAACGGGTTAATGGATCGTAACCAAATCAACTGAGTGTGCTTCTGTAGTAAGGAGTTACACTTTTGTAAATTTTCAACTCAAATGGTCAAACCGTTTAAGCGCGACAACAATGTAAATTAAAAATTTCACTGAGTCCTGGTTCCGAAACGGGTAAATGGTGAGGTTTACATGATTCTATGATTCATGAGGATTCTAGTGAGGTTTTCTGCTAAAGAATAACACTTTTGCGAATTTTCAAGTCAATTGATTAAACCGTTTAAGCAGGATAACAAAAAAATTTAATGAACTTCGTTTGGCTCTGGTGCCCAAACGGGTTACCTGAACTTCATAAAAATTTGTTGCAGGCTTTTTTTCAGACCATAAAACCACCATACAAAATTGGACATAAATCGGAAACAAAATTTTTTTTGGAAGCCCGCCGGGCCGAACCCGGGCGACATATTGCCACCCAATTTCTTGAGTACACCCCTAAAGGTGGGAAGAACATTTGTGCAAATTTTCAACTCAATCGGTCAAACCGTTTAGGCAGAACAACGAAAAAACCAAAACGCTCTCGGGCCGTAATGGGTTAATGAACCGAAACGCGATATAGCCTATAACTTCTTCCGGGGTCGTAGAAATGTTCCTGCAAAATTTGGTTGCAATCGGACTGGTGGTTTTTACGTGAATCCGTGCCAAACAAACAAACAAACAAACAGAATTTCTTCCTTATAAAGGGTGTTCAAAATTGAGGTATCATTTTGATTTTGCCGCCATTTTTTTTCTATATTAGATAACAGTCGTCTGCAAAGGCAATATAAAAATTATTTACGCCAAATAATTGTTTACGCCGTAAAATTATTTACGCCGAAATAGAAAATAGTGTTGGCGAATTAACCGTGTCCTGAAGTAGGCCATTATTTAAAATAAAAGATTTTAAGATATTTTGACTATAAGCAACATGAAACTTATTTTTAACTAAATTATCTATCTAAATTAATTGGAAACTTATATTTACTTATATATATTATATATATGTATGTCATGAGCTTGTGTTGTTCTACTTATGTGTGAGGTTAATTGTTAATAATAAAATTTCTATTCGATTAATTTTCGCTGTTTTATAGATGTATTTGTTCGAGTAGTAGTGCATGTAATTGGTTGTAACTTTTATAAATACAGAGTCTAAAACACTTCTTTCGAATTTTCTGATACTTTCCATTGTACTAGAAGTGACTTTAAACCAGATCGGTGTAGCATACGTTAATATTGGCCTAAATAAGGCTTGATATGCTATTATTTTTACTTTGTTACCAAAAATTCAGTTTTAAAATAATTTCTTACACATCATGAAGGCTTTGGTATATTTGTTTAAACCATTTTTGACGCGCTTTTTCTATTTTAATGTGCAATGAAGGTGAACTCCCAGATATTTAACGTTCCTTTTATTTATCATTATGTTGTTGTTTGTGTTTCTAATATAAAAATTTTCAATTTTTTTTATATTTGGATTGCAATGTATTTACGCATTTCTAAATAATATTGTTTCACATTTACGGTAGTTGATATTCAGCAACCAAATTTTACAATGTAAAATTAAATAGTTTTTGCACATTATTTTGGATTACCTCATCTTTGTTATCCCCCGAATATAATATTATAACAGTATAATATTTAATTAAATTTTTTAATTTAATTTAATTATTTATTAAACTCATATGAGCTATAAAGCTCGTATAGAGGGTTTTATATTAAAAATATACAATTCAATAAAATGCAATAAAGTATAAATTTCTTGTTTCATACAATTCAAATAAGCAAACTAACTTTATGCAACTATACTGTCTACAACATAAGAGATTCATGTGTACTTATTTCTAATAACTTACTATTCTAATTTCCTATTTCAATTTTTGTATTCATATTTTCAAAATTTAACAAAAAATATTCTACATACATGTGGCAATGAAAATTAAATCTTATAAATTTATTTGTTCAACAATAATATGTCATGAAATCTTTGGGAAAGTAGATATTATTAGTAAAATGATGCAGAAAGTTTCTTGGCATGTCAGGTCATGTGCTGAATCAATTAGTGAAGTTTTGAATTTTTTTAAAAATATCAGAAATGATAAAAATTTTGAAAACTATTTGAAGCTTTCTGATGAACTGTGTGAAAAAATTGAAACTGAACCAGAATTTCCTGCTGATGTTAGTGTACGTCGCCGACGTCATCGTAAACTATTTGACTATGAAGTAGATGTAAATATTCAATTTAGTCCATAAGAAAATTTCAAAATTAATTTTTTCTATATAATACTAGATACAACTATTTCATCGCTTACCACTCGATTTCAATCTCTATCATATTTTGAACAAAATTTTTGGATTTCTAGTGGTATTAGTGGTGAAGAATTGTATGAAGAATTGCTTCCCTTGAAAATTATCATGAAAGATAGAACGCAACCCGAAGATTTATTAAAATATTTAAATAAGCACAACTTGGCAAATTCTTTCCCAAATGTAGCTATAAGTTTATAACTTTTTCTAACAATACATGTAATCTGGAGAGCGAAGTTTTTGAAACTTAAGAAAATAAAAAATTACTTGAGAACATCAATGACGCAAGAACGCCTCAGCAATCTTTACCGCAATTGAAAATGAAATTGCTGGTTCTTTAAATATATATGAAGCGATTGAAGACTATGCTACGCAAAAATCACGTAGTATTAATTTTGAATTTAATATACATTATAATGTACATAATATTAATATTAATAAAAATTAAAAATGCGAACTTGATGCAAAAATTTTATTTTCTAATTAAAAATACTTATTTTTCCTATTTTTTATCTTGCGGCCAAAAGGAAAGGAAGCGGCCAAAACACATTGGAACTCAGGTGGCCATATATTCAGGCACGGGCCTGAGTACAACCAAATTTTACAGAAGTTGTTAGTATACAACTAGACATCCTTTCACTAAATACATGGGAGGTAGATGGATGAATCGACTCATGCACTATAATATGTATGTATGTAGGTATGTATATGCAATTCGTTTTTTTTAAATTCATGTAAGTATAGCTAGTAGTCAGTTAATTAAATCTTAGGAACGAGAAAGAACAGGTAACTATTAAAAAAATTATAATAGATAAAATACTTATAGGCATAAAAGTTAAACTTAGATGAACTTGTGGATCTAAAAATAAAGCTGGTAGGTGAGTATTGATGTAATATAAATTTTTTATATCACTTAGTGATGCAGCATTATATAATACCAAAACATTTATATGTACCTATATGTAATAAATAATAATATTTAAATCTAACGAAAATTGTTAAATAACCGACAACAGTCTATTTTAATCTTTAAAAACCTAATTACAGAAATGATTGAAATTTTATATAATAAAAAAAAAAAAATAATGAATAAAACAATGTAAAAATATTTTCTCATCTTAAAAACTATAATTATTTGATTTTACGCTAAGAAAACCTTTTAGGTAGTTCGGATGAAAAATGGTAAAAACTTTATGGATATATCTATTTTATATTTTAATAAAACAGATACAAACAGAGAAATATAAAAACAATACAAAAGTAAAGGAAATTATGTTCATTTATTTTATTTATAGAGAAGTTGGTTCGTTGCACATGATGGGTTATTTATTATGTTAAGTTGTTAGTTAAACTTATATCTTATATTAAATATAATGAAACAGTAATGGAAATTTAACTTTAAAATATTTGAATTTATTTGTCTTTTAATTTACATTTAATTTGCTTATTTTTATAGACAGTTACTGATAAACTATTTCGTTATATGTACATAATTTTATATTTAATACAAGTAATACTGAATCCAATATAAAAAATATTTTAGTTGCAGCTAAAGATTTCTTTAAACTTTTATTATAAATAACACAAAAACTTATAAAATTATAATTTTTATTTTTGAAGTTACACATTCAGATGCAGCTAAAGATTTCTTTAAACTTTTATTATAAATAACACAAAAACTTATAAAATTATAATTTTTGAAGTTACCTATAAAAACATAAATTAAAATATAACTTACCTAAATAATTTTTAAATTTCTCTGTTTGCGAGAAAACAGGATTCATCACATACATTTTATGTACATATACCGATATTCTTCCAAATGCATCTATAATGTATTCTTATAGACATAAAACTGATCTTTTGAAATTGACACAATTTTATCTTTTAAATCATTGTGTTTATAGTAATTCTGCAAGACTTCTGAGAAGCGATGCCATTTTATATCATCTCTGTAATTTCTCTGTGATAAACATCCCTTCATCGCTATAACTTATCCCTTCATCGCTATAATAGGAACTTCACTAATATTTTTAATATTTTTAATTTTTTTTTCTAATCTATTTTTTTTATTGCTATTATGTTTTTTTACCTACACTTTTTGACATTAATTATGACACTAATTAAAATTTTTAAATTTACTAAGAACTCCTACACTTTTTCTATATTATTTTCATTCTATATGAATCTCCAATCGCATATAATTTTTTATATTATATTGTTTTGATTTCATTATTATTTGAAAACGAGGAAGAGTGCAGTAGAGTAGACTGTGTCAACTCTGGGATACCCGTATGAACGTAATATATCCTGTTTCTATAAAACTTGATCATCTTTTAAAAACATTCAGAGTTTTAGTACCGAACTATAGAGATATATTTATGTAAATTGTGGAGTTGTATGATTGCTACCCGAATCTATTTCGCCTAGCTTCATTAAGTTCCAAGAAATGCAAAAAGCCTGAACCGGCTGCTTTAGACCATTCAAATTTTACAAAAGTTTTTGGCAACGTAAAAAAATTTTCAACCTCCTAGCTCCTCTATTTTTTATGAGTTATAGTGCGGACGGACACTGAGTTCTTTCATTTAAAAAGAGATTTTGTATGGCAGCTACCCGAACCCGTCACACCACCACAACCAAATTTTGCAGAAGTTGTTGCCATAAAACTTGATCATCATTCGCAAAATTTCAGATACCTAGATTGAACAGACCCTGGGTTATTTCTATTTAAAGAAAGACGTTGTATGGCAGCTACCCGAACCCGCCGCACCACCACAACCAAATTTTACAAAAGTTGTTGCCATAAAACTTGATCATCATTTGCAAAATTTCAGACGCCTAGCTTTATTAACTTCCAAGAGGTGCAAGAAGCCTGAACCGGGTGCTCTAGACCAACCAAATTTTACAAAAGTTGTTGGCATGTAACTCGACACCTCTTTACTAAATTTCAGATTTCTAGCTTCAATAAACACTGGGTTATTCTCATTTAAACGGAGAAGTTGTATGGCAGCTACCCGAATCCGCTGCACCAGCACAACCAAATTTTACAGAAGTTGTTGCCATAAAACTTGATCATCATTTGCAAAATTTCAGAAACCTAGCTTGAATAGATACTGAGTTATTTCTATATAAAGATAGAAGTTGTATGGTCCCGCCGACCGAAAATGTTGGATTTAAATAGCAAAACTAACAATTTTGCAAAAGTGACGTAAAAAAAATTTCAGCCCCCTAGCTCCTTTATTTTTTGAGTTATCGTGCGGACGGACGGACGTACATGGCTTAATCGACTCAGAATTCGATTCTGAGCCGATCCATACCTTTGACACTATATCTAGCTCGACTCCTTTAAGGTGTCACAAACGTAATGGCAAATTTATTATACCCTTGAACATAGTTCATACGGGTATAAAAATAATCAATTACATACCTATTACCTACATACTCATTTGTTTGTATATAATATTATATTTTATTGTTTTGTTTTTTTTATTATATGAAAAAAATAATCCATTACATACCTACTACTCAAATGTTTGCTTATCATATTATATATAAAAATTTTAATATCTTACATACTTTCATTACTCATATACAAATATAAAAATTTTAAGTAAAAATGGAAACAGCTGATGAAATAAACATAGACACAGATTTATTAGTTAATTATTATACTACCTCTTAAATAATAATGAATATCAAAACAATTTTAATATATTGTACCTAAATATGCAAAGTATTCGTAATAAATTGAATGATTTCGAATTACTTATAAATTCATATATGAATATGATATCCATGTTATAGTTCTAGTAGAAATATGGTTAAGTCAATCAGAAAATAAGTTTTTTCAACTTACCAACTTACAATGTATACTCTCCAATAGGAAAAATTATTATGGAAGTGTTGCAATTTATGTGAGTGAAAAACTATATAGTACCTTAATTTTTGAAGAGGAATTTCAAGAATCTAACATAGTAAGTATTAACATAACAAAACATAATATTAATATATTCAGTATTTATAGGTCTCACAATACCCACGTTTCCGTTTTTCTTGAAAAATTAGATGTAATAACAAATAAATATAGAAACTCCATTATTTTAGGAGATATGAACATGAATTTATTAAACTCAAACAATAGTGAAATCAAGAACTATTCCAGTACATTACTTAATGGTTTTGTTATATATAATACTGATAAATACGCAACAAGAATTGGTAAAACATCTAAAACCATTATTGACCATTTTATCACTGATGATATGGTTAGATTCAAATATTTTTTTTATATTCTAAATACTTCACTATTTGACCATCAACGATTTTTTATAAGTGTTGGTCTAAAACATATCAAAGAAAAAGAAAACAAGGTCAAAAAAGTTCTAAATTATGCTATCTTAGAAAAAGATAAAATTTGGTCTAATAAATATATATTTGGTCTCTTTGAGTTATATATATATATATGTAAACTAATTTGAATTTTGAATTTCTTTAATACTGAATTGAATATAACTTAAATACAAATGTTACCAAAGAATTGTTAGTAATTACTATATTAATACATATTACATTGGTCATAAAGAATATTATGTTAATTTTTAAAATTGCAATTTGATATAAATATTGTTGTTATTATTATTGAAAAATTATTATAACATGTTACACTCTGTACGAGCATTTTAGCTCTTTTGAGATTTAAAAAATAAAAATAAAAAATAAAAAAATATATAATGATTTCAATAAATTTGTATCTGATCTCAGCACTCTGATAGAAAATAACGCACAAGTTTAATTTAAATTTTTTTAATTAAAAAAAAAACTAAAAATTCGAGAATCATTTTATAAATATACAAAAAAATATTCAAATGATATCCATGTTAAAGAGCTTTACAAAGATATTAAAGAGAAAGTAAAAAACCTTCTTGCTGAAGCAAAAAAAAAATTTTTCTCTGATGAATTTAATAGGGTTCCAGGAAATAGTAAAAACTGCGGGACTTTTATAAAAAATTATGTTTAATAAAGATTCTTTGAACTCTTCTAATTATATTAAAGTATTAAAACATAACAATTAAATTATTTCTAGCGAACAAATCATAGCTGAATCAATGAATAATTTTTTAATAAATGTTACAGGCGAACTTAACATTTCTACACTCGCTGTATGTAGAGCTGTACTATGATTACTTGAATCAATTTTCAACAAACATTTATTCAAGCTTTAATATGAGTTCAACCAATATTGAAGAAATTTTCGAGATGATGCCTCAACTGGTTATGACACCAAATGCTACAACTGGTTATGACAACATCTCGGCTAGATTTATTAAAAAATATTCAGAATTCTTAGCTCCGTTATTAGTGAAATTTATTAATATTTCGTTTCAAAACTCAACTTTTCCAGAAAGCTTAAAAACTGCGATTGTAACTTCCATATTCAAAAGCGGTTGCGTAACTAAAAGAACAAATTACCGGCCCATTTCAATTTTAAGTGCATTTCCCAAAATATTCGAAATAGTTATTAAGAATAGGATTGAAATTTTTCTTAAAAGTAATAATATTTTACATAGCGAGCAATATGGGTTTGAAGAAAACTCCAACACAACTGCGACGTGTCTTAATCTAACAGATTTTGTTACTAAAAACATAGACCATGGTAGATATGTTGCATGCAATTTTTTAGACTTGCAAAAAGTATTTGACTGCGTAAACCATAGTATTCTACTTTATAAACTTAAAAAACTAAATTTCAATCACAACCAATCACAACTTGAAAAATTTCATTAGCCACAATCTCAGTGTAATAGAAAGATGGCTCAATAATCATAAACTTTTACTGAATATCTAAAAAACAACAATTATTATTTTCGGTAATAAAATATACAGTAGTTTTAATATGATATATAGAAACACAGCTCTAAAAGTAGTAAAAACTATAACTATGTTGGACTAATTTTAGATAAAAAATTAAAATGGCATGATCATATTGTCAAAAACACAAGCCCATATATTTTTATTTTACGACGTCTAAGAAATTTCTTTTCAAAAGACGGATTATACATAATTTTTTCATCATATATTTTGTCAAATATTACCTATCTCAATCCTATATAATCTGGAGCTCTACAAATTGCATTAAATAAAAAAAACATACTACATAAGAAAGTTAATAAAGTAATTCACTTTCATTCTAATATTTTATATTATACAGGTAGGTTCTTAAATTTCGATTATATTTGCACACGTGACTTATATATTATTGCTTTTAAAATAATAAATAATTTCATTAAACATAATTTTCTGTTAAATAGAATGATTGATATACATAACCAATAACCATAACACCCGAAACAAGTCAAATTTTTATCTCATTCTTTTTAAAACCGATAGGTAAAAAAAAATAACTGCCTTTACAATTGCCTAAAATTATACAATGAATTACCCTATCAATATAAATTAATTACTAATATCCTGGAGTTTAAAAGCAAAATAACAGAATTTATAATTGAAAAAATGTAAGTAATTAATTGAATTATGTAAACTTTATTTTTTCTAATTAAGTGGAATACCTAAATTAAAATGTAAATAAATGAATTGAATTTTGAAAATTGAACTTTAAAAAAAGAGAAAACCGTTTTTGTTTTGATTTTTTATTTCATTCTATTTTAGTTTATTCTTCTATGATTAAGTTGAATTGTAATAATTATCCTGAGAAAACAATATGACCAAACAGCTAAGGTTATGGTTTTTAGAAAACAAATTGTATGTAAAAACGCACTAAAATTATTCTTGTAATTTCAACCAAAAAAAATCAGCTGTCTCCACCACACTATTATAGGAAAAGTATAAAGCCAAAATTCATAGATTTTTTACATAATAATTTATATCAAAGCAATATAACTTTAATAGTTTAACATAATTTTTTTTATTCAATAACAATAATAAGCAATGAAATTGTAAAAACATATATACATACATATGTACATTCATTCATACGTATTCATTTACATAATGATGTACATGACTTTTTTTTTACATTCAAAAATATTAGAAGTAAAAAATAATTAAAACTATAAAAAAAATACAAAACAAACCTAAGATTAATAATGAATCTAGATGAAAGATCTCCGGTGAGGTCGAAAATAATATAGGTATAAAATACAATAAAATAATGTAAACAAAATATTAAATATAAATAATTGAATACTTTTACCGAGATGGCCCACATGCTAAAGGCACAAGGGTCCTAAAAATATCGGCATGTATTTATTTATATCTACACGATATAATATACAAAAAAAAAAATTGAATCTGCTAACAAAAATATTACAGTTGAAATTTTGCGTCATCAACAAGAGAATAATATGCATAGATACATACCTATATATAAATTTTTAGAGATATAAAAAAAAAATAAAAAAAATTTGTTCATATAAATTCATATGGCGTGTTAATCTATGAAATTTGAACTTGGGAAAAAAAATTAAATAAAAGTTAAAGTTATCGGATCAAAAAATGTTCTATGGCAAAGTTGTTGCTCTTTACTTGTGTAACAATTTTTTCTTGATAATAAATATTTCTCATAATATTTTTCTGTTACGAAATATTAGTAAAAAACTTTAAATTCACACAACTCTGACAATTGACAGTAAACTACTTCCGGTTGTCCGATTTGCTCCAAAAGCTTATCAAAACCGTAAATATACACACCCACATACATACACACAGACATCACGCACAGCCTTCTATGCACCGGAGCACTGCATATCTTCCAAAAACTCGGGTACAAATTTTTAGTATGAAAACAATACTAACTTATACATAATTGTATGCGCTCGGTAAAAAAATACTACCAACAAGTATCTAATACTAATTTTTTTATCTTTCTTAACGAAATACATTTTTAACCAGATGTGGCGTCATACAATTTTCAACACCTCAGTGATGAGTCTAAGAGAATATACTGGGTGATAATCATTAAACGCAGAATTTATTATATTGTTTTCCTTTTAAAAGAAACAGTTAATATTATTTTTTATATAATTTGTTACACTACTCTCACTAAAACCGTAAATCCTTTTATGTATGTACATATGTAATAAAATAACTAATAAGTAATAAATAACTAATAAATAATATTTTAATTTGACAATTTAATGTTTTTTGTTATGATGTGTATTATAAAGTAGCGGTTTTATGTATGACTAATGTATATGCATATATTTTATTTTTATTAATAGCTGCTTATTTACTTACTGTGCTGCATTGTATGTTGTAATCTATAAAATCCGTTTAGGCACACTTACCGATACTTTAAATTTTGGAGACTGTTTGGTTCCCGTTGACTACATAGTACATACGATTGTAACAGAAAGACAGAAGTTCTTCTATATAAAATTTTCAGAATAAATTACAAAAATGTTTGCAGAAAAGAATAAAGTTATACGGAAATTATGGAATTAAATCATTTTGACTAAAAGAGCTTTAACTTTAAAACCACTTGTCCGAGATATATGTTCAATATCTGGTTAAATTTGGATTTGTATTTAAAGCCAAATTTTAAATTCCAACTTTCAAAATTCAAATCATAAAATCCAAAAACATCAAAATCCAAACTTTTCCAAAAGCTAATTTGTAAAATCCATGAGCATCAAAAACCAATTTTTTTTGAATTTTAAGCGTGATCCGTTAAATTTATTTAAAATTTTCTAAAAAATTAAATAATTTAGTTATAATTTCTTAACATATGGTATTTTCCGTTTAGAAAAAATCAGCTCACACACAAAAGCAAAATTTATGTGATGAATATTCTTTTCAGAGATCTTAATAAATTTATGTTCTGGTGTATGATAACCTAATTTTTTTAAATTGAAAAATTTATATATGATATTAACTTGGTAACGATTAATATATACTTTCGAATCCAAAACAGTAGTGATGGCTATTACTTTTATCATATTATATAAATTAGAATAATTAAAACATTAATTTTATACATACTTTATTGGTAATACATTAAGAAATTCAATCTATACAATATAAAACACTTTTTAGATTAGAAATACTTTTGCCATTAGATATCACAGAACTTAACTACGCCAAGTACGAACTTATCAACAGCATGAGTAAAAACTTGATAAAATATCACTACTTAGAGTAAATTGTTTATTATGTATTAACTTTTATTTAATATAATGCAATTTGATTAGATTTTTTTTATAGAAGTGTAAGTAACTCTGTGACCTTTTGATGTAGATCTATTGTGCTCTCCCTCTTATTGCGTTTTGTGGATTTTACCTCCATTTATAATACTTCTGTCAGCCCTACTTTTTCTAAGAAACTAAA
This sequence comes from Poecilobothrus nobilitatus, assembly GCA_947095535.1. Classification (NCBI taxonomy): domain Eukaryota; kingdom Metazoa; phylum Arthropoda; class Insecta; order Diptera; family Dolichopodidae; genus Poecilobothrus; species Poecilobothrus nobilitatus. The sequence goes on along the minus strand of OX352774.1, from coordinate 1,014,276 downwards.
GATCTGTAGAGAGTTTATTGCTGGCGGTGTTTTTGTAAAACAGTGCATATATCTTCTTCGGAGTAAAGCTCCACAGTTTTGGGTATATATTTGTCCTGAAAATTCTTCTTCTTCTTAATAGAAGACATGTAGAGTGCATTAATAATGGAATTAAATTAAACAAAAATTAAGAAAAATGAATTATGCATATATACATACATACATATGTATGTACATTGTAGGTATAACATATTTAGCTTTAATGAATTTTAATATTTAGTTTAGAATAAGTTTACAAACGAATGCTCGAATTAAGTAAATAAATAAATAAATTCATATAATTAAAATAAAAGACTTGTGTTGTGTTTAACTGCTGCTTCTGCTTTTTGTAAGACTCTACAACTTAGTGTGAGCTTTGGTCAATATTATACTTTAGCTCTTTATATTTTATGTATACGTATTGAATAAAGCTATCTGGCTAAATGTTTGTAAAAAAATTTGCAAAGTCTTTAGATTTTTTATGCATTCATGAAGCTAAAAATATTGTTTTATTTTTTGTAAAAAAACAATACAAAATAATATTGTTCATGCAAAAAATTAATAAACCTTTCAATTTATAATGTACATATGTATATGTATTTTTATATGATACAATATTATGTGGTAGAGCGGCTTAATTTGGAAATCATGTTACATATATATACCTATAGTTAAATTACAATTCTATTTATTTTTTCGTTACACTAAAAATAACAAAAACAATTAAAATTATTTGCTATAGCGTTGGATTAGTTTGTATTATACATATACATATTATATGTATGTATATTTATTCATGTATGCAATATGCTTATTTATTCATTTTCGCAAATGCAGTCGAATGGGATGAATAAAGACTATGTAAAGTTTAATTTTAAGGCAATGCAATAACAATATTGTAAGATAATATTCATAAAGTATAAATAGTAAATACTTAATTATAAGTAAAATTTAATAATAAAGATAAAAACAAGATTTGTCAGTTAAGACTTTAAAAATCTAATTAAGAACGGATTCATGACAGAAAAAATTGTTAAAAATTTTACTTGTACAATTAGTTTTGCAAAATTTTCATTATTTTACTTGAAAATAGTATAAATATAAAGAAATCATTGGTGTCATTATATTAAAAATTTTGTTAACCTTGTACACTTGATATGTTGAGAATTTTGTTTTTATATTATATCGTCCAGATATAAATATCTGCCGATATTTTTAGAACCCTTTTGCCTTTAGCATGTGGGTAGTGGGCATCTGGGTACAAGTATTTAATTATAAATATATTTAATATTTTTTTACATTATTTTATTATATTTTATATATTATTTTAGACCTGACCGGAGTTTGAACCCGAGACCTTTCACCTGAAATATCGGTGACCTACGCACTGCACCATTGGTCTGTTGAGAATTGAAATAGGATAAAAAATTAAATATTTTAGCAGAAAAGAAAAATTTCAAAATTTATTAATAGATACATATGTATATCTAAAGAATATTAAAATATTTGTTAAAGCAAAAGAAATGTTTTGTGTTAGGCTAGCCATAAAATCAGGTTTTTAAAAATAACAATACTTTTTACAAGATTAATGCAAGATAACTGTAGAGCCAACCTTAACCATTTTAATTAAAAATTTTGTTCAAAATAAACCTTAACTAAATTCAAAAAAATGTGTACATAGTACTATTGTATATATGTATGTACATATATTCATTGTATAAGATTTCTTTAAAATATTTCATGGTCTTGTAAGCATTTTTTTTGTAAATTGACTCCTTGCGACAATAGAGGAAACATAATAATGAAAATAATAAACTTAATATCGCAAATCGCAATACAATACAATAAATTACATTATATTTATTATTACAACTAAAACTATTACAATAGATGTTACGAATTTTTTAAATCACATTCAAGGTAACATGTAAATAGATAACATATGTATATATAAGTATATGTACATATATTGTGTGTACTAAACCAAAACTATTTCATAAGTGATAAGTGTACGGTAGGGGCAACTAAAATAAAACATATTTTCTACTTAATACAGTAGAAACAAAGAAAAAATTATTTCAATGTTTTGCTTGGTAAACTTTGAAATTTAGTTCTTTTACAAGCGTTGGATTGGAGGTTTAGTGATTTTGTTTTCAAAAAGCCATTTTTTTAACTTTTTAAAAATATTAAGTGCAAATTTTGAAATTATTTATATTTAAAAGTAAATGAACTAAGTAGTATTTTTAATCATATACATACTTAGGTACATAATTTTTAATTGCTAAAAATTGAGCTGTCTTTATTTATCTAGATCTTGATCAGAAAAATATTTCGGAAATATTGAGCAAATATTACTTTAAATAAATAGTTTAGCTGCTTTTTTGCACACTTCATTTCAAGTAAATGTTTAAAATATTTATTATTAAATTTTATGTTTCAAATTTTAATTTTCAATATCTAACTATAATTTTTTACAACAGCAAAAAATAAATATTAAATTAAAAACTTATTTAAATAAAAAAAGCTTTAATTAGATCAACAAAAAGTAAAACCAAAACAAATGTCTAATAAAAATTTAAATATTTGAAGGTATATTTGTAAATAATTTGTATAAAATTAAATAATTGTAAATAAATTTAATTAAAATATAATATATTATGTATAGGTACTTAACAAGTTAAATTAATGTAATTCACTTGAAACTTTGTATACAAAATACCTATACAAGAAAAAAAACTAAAAAAAAAACTATATATTATGTATGTATGTATGTATGTTTATTAATTTTTAAATAAATAACTAAAATCAAATGCAGTTTTTTAATAGATAAATGGTTTTTTTGCATAACAAAATAGTAAACTAGATTTAAAAATCTGAAATCGTACTTATACATACATACATATTTATTAAAGATATAAAATAAAAAAAATTCTTAAACCATATTATTATATAAATTTATGGATAAGCGGCCAAGCGGGTGTATCAAAAAACATAAATATATCACGCAACTTGTAGGTATTCCATTTCCAAAATGGTCAGCTGCAATAAAAATAGCAAGAAAATTTTTGACTGAAGAATTGGTTTTACAAACTTTAAAACTATTTACTTAGAATAGTTATATAACAATGGAATTATTAGATAGAAAAAAATTGAAAATTAAAGATATTTAAAATGCAAAGCAATAATAAAAATTTTATTGATTTATTACCTTGTATTTTGTAATTCATTATAACACCAGTCGCCAAAGAAGCTGTTATAAGTGTCACGTTTATTTATTTGTAAAAGTTATTATTCCATTACATGTTTAGAACAAAAAGATACTTTACTGCAATCTAAAACAAATTTTTTGTATCTTGTTATAAGATTTTATAGATTATTTATTTGTATTAAAAATTTAAAAACAATCAAATCTTGAGCATCTAAATCTAAGTGTAGGTACATACATATGTATGTATGTATGAAGTGTAGCTCAACAAGATTAGGCAAAAAATGGTACACAAATTTGTAAAATTATAACGTTAATATGTAAAATTGAATATAATTAATTTCGTTACTACAAAAACAATTCCTTTAAATCATAATTTTTATATCTATAATTATTATTCATTATAACTTTTTATATTTATTTATTTATTTTTATTTCCGCATCACATAGAATGTGATGAGTCTTTTTATATTTTAACAACAAAAAGTAGTTGAGAAAGTTTTGGTAAATTGTGTTATATACATAAATAGATATAAAGAAAGTTTAACGAATTTTTAAATCATTGTCAAGCGCATCTAATTGATTTCATACTTACATACCAAAAATATGTCAGCATACCAATACCATCAGAATAAATTTTGAATATTATTAATTTCAAATTCAAAAATTCAAAGTTTTTTTATATTAATTCCGCTGAATTGATGAGTCTCTCAGAATATACAAATTTCAGTGTTGTATGATAGCTACTCGAACCTGTTGACTCGAACCTGTTGACCCGAACCAACCAAATATCACAGAAACTATTGCCATAAAACTTGATCATCTTTTACAAAATTTCAAATAATTTAAATTTTCCGAAAAATCGGTTTCCGATGACTTTATTAGTGGTTGCTTCCCGAGAGGTAAGTGACCTCTACTAAAAGGAACTTTGAAATTTTGGAAAATAGAATAAATGATTTGGTTACAAAATCAGGGTTTTAATCATTTTTTTAGCGATGATTTGAGGGCGGTAGCCCCAACTATTTTATGTGTTTTTTTGTCGAAATATTTATGTAAACAAAACTAATTAAGAGAAATTTTGGAGTTGGTTACAAAATCAAGATTATACGATTTTTCTATAGCATGTATTTATCTAAATTGAGAAGGATTTTATAGTTGGTTACAAAATAAATGTAACCGATAATTGAGTTTAGTGTGAGTTTGCGGTAATAGCCCCCAATATTTTATATGTTTTGTTTTTTGTTGAAATATTTATGTAAACAAAATTAATTAAGAGGAATTTTGGAGTAGGTTACAAAATCAGGATTATATACGCTTTTTCCAGAGTATGTTCGTACTTATATAATTTAGTAAAGATTTTACAGTTGGAGAAAATAAAAATATAAAAAAAGCACATTTGTGCAAAAACAAAATAATAATTTTAATTTTTACGGTAATTTTTCATAATTCTTTTTAGTTTCATAATGAAAATTGCCACAAAAAAATTATGTGCAATAAATATAGTCGCAAAAAATATAAAAATTTAGCGATTTTGAATTTTGGCATTGCGGTAATTTTGCTTGCGCTCATATTTCATGGAGCCTTTAATTTTATATAATATTTAAATATTTTTTAATATTTTAAAAAATGTGTTTGTAATAAAGTATATATTTGAAAACCAAAACAATAGATTAAAACTAGAATTACCAATAACAAAATTTCAAATATGTTCCTGAATAATAAAACATATAATTTTTCGAAACTATTTTTACTCAATGAAACTAAACCACAACACAATTGTTATCATTTATACAATTGTTACATATATCAATTGTTAACATTTTACACAATTGTTATCCGTTTATACACAATATACACAACACTTTACTGTTTTTACTACTACTACTTTTTTTACGATTATAAACAACACTTTATTGTTTAACTATCTAACTTTAATCTAAGAACTAATTGTATCTATTCTAGTATTTTGAGAAATGATACAATAAATAGCACTATGAATCAAGATGTAGAATGAACACAGTCAGAAAAAAAATCAGCTATGTCTGCCGTCGGTTCTGGCTGTTACAATAAAAGTATAATACGAAATTTCATAAATTTGTTTAAATAAGAATTTATATCAAAGCAAAATAACTTCTAATAATTTAACATCATTTTTTATTCAATAAGGCAATGAATTAATCGTAGAAATATGTATATGTGCATTCATGCATACATCCCTACATACATATAGATGATTTTTTTTTATTCAAAAATATTAGAAGTAAAAAATAATATGTGTAAACCACAGCTGACAACAGTTTTCGGACTATGCATACCCTACATTAATAATTTAAAAGTCCTGGGGTCGGGTTCCGCAATCGACTAAATTTTTTTGCCAAACTTTTTTCATTATAACCAACAGTTTGCATTTGCACCATTATTTCAATTCCGCAAGTGTGAATGAAAACTGAAATGCTGAAAGAATTATAAACAGCGCTTAATGTATTTTGAACAGCGCTGACTGTCATTTCAAGACAAAATATAAAATGAAAAAAAATATATAAATGTGCACAAAACAATTTAATGTTTTTTTTTTCTTTATTATTCCATAATTTTATAATAATAGTGTTTACAAATATTTTTTTTATACAAATTAACTAGTAATTTTTAAATATTCTATAACCTTGTTTTTAAATATCCCGGTTGGGTACAATAATTTTAATATAAAAAAAAAAAATATTCATATATCGCAATATAAATATAAATACTTTATATATCATAATATCTCGTACGCCCCACATTCCTACGTTATAGCTACCTGGCACAATTATGTACCACGGTACCTAGATATAAAAAAAAATAAAAAAAAAATTTTTTTCGCTTTTAATATCTACTGGCAAGCTATTAAATAATTGGAAACCTTTATAAAATAAGGAGTTTTGTATTTAGCTGCTGTTGTATTTAACATTTGTATTCTGGAATAATTAACATTTCGAAGACTATATAGTTGAACTTGTCCAACATATACTACATTATTATTTAAATACCCAGCCGATTTTTATCTTTTATTTTGAAAATGTAAAGTAACGTATTAAGTTATTTACTTTTGTTCGCTGTGTTCTATCACTAAGATAAGTTTTAAACTAATTAGCCTCTTCATTTTTTATTCCATATTTATTTATTTATTTATTTATATTAACATTGCATACATAAATGTAATGCAATATTATTGAACCATCGGCTACCAAGGCCATTATAGGTTTTTATACTATTATTAAATTATATACTAATATTATTTATTTTGTTTATATTATATACTATATATTTACATTATATTTGGTCGTAAGGGGGGTATGTAAAGAAAAACACTTACGACCTGTGCAGGGATCGAACCCACACTCCTTCGGTTAATAAGCCACGCGCCTACCCACTAGGCTACCGAAGCCCCTATTCCATATTTATTTAATTTTTGTATTAATATATCTCGGTCCAAGATTTCAACTTTCAAAAGCCCGCTTAAGATCTAGGAAAATTGCTAATATTTTGTTTTATTTACTACTACTTTTTAATTATTCACTACGGAGTTAATAGCTGTTTCACAGGAATGAGTTTTTCGAAATCCCGATTGGTAAACCGACAATAGTCTAATTTTTTTCATATTTTCCTCAAGTTGTTCTTGGACTTCAATCTTATGGTTGTTTTGTATTTGTTTACAGTTTTTATTATTTTTTACTTCTAATATTTTTGAATAAAAAAAAAATCATGTAGGTACATTATATAATAATGTAAATGGATGTATAAATGTATTACACATATATTTTTACGATTTCATTGCTTATTACTATAATATAATATGATAATACCTGATAATACACAAGATGTTGGCGAGACCTTGCCAACATGTAGAAAATAATGTAAACTAAACTGTCAATGATGATATTTCTGTATATTTATGATGTTCCGTATTTTCAGATTCTATAACTATAGTTCCATTGTTCGCTGATTTAACATCTGTTATTTTTAGTTTTATAAAAAAGTGTTATTTAGAATGATTAATTTAACAATAAATCGTCGTTTAAATTGAAATAACTATGTATAGAGGTCTCGGTGGCCGACAAATTAGAACAAATAAATAATTTTACGAATAAAAAATAAAACTGAATTACGAATACTTCAAAAATTTAACATTTGAAATTTTAACGTTACTTGTTATTTTAATTCTAATGAAATATTTTAGGCAATTGAAATAACGATAATTCTTTCAAAACAATTAAATTCTTATTCATTTTCTATCTTAGTTCTAACTATTGTAAACACCAAAATGTAAAAGTACAAATTTTTTAAAGTTGAGTAAATTCAATTCAATTTCAACCGTTCAATCCCATATTTTATTCAAATATTGCCTTTATATTATATTGTTACTGGCAGAATACCCTCCGTTGCCAGGAGTATTTTGTTTGCTTTATGAAGTAAAACTTATTAACTTTTGTTTTTGTGTTAATATAATTTAATTAATATAGTTCACGTACTACTATGCATTTACAAATGCTGATAGTTAATATTTTAATTTTTATTACATTTAATTACATTCAATTAATTTTTTCTAGCAAATTGAATAAACAGAGCGAAGAATTAGGGACAATTCGTTTACAAAAAATGTTTAAAGGAATTAGTAATCTATTGAGTATACTATTAGGACGAAGTGAGTTTCCACAATATATTCGCTAATACCGAAACATAAAATCGCATTTCAATTATAAAATACCATAATGTAATACTTTTTTTTCGTAATAATGACACTACATGTTTTCATGAATTACCCTTGTAAGCACATTTTGAAAAATTTCAATTCGAAAAGTTTCACTCTATCCGTTCGTCTGTTTACAAATCTTAGAGTGTTTAATAAAGAACATTCTTTTTGTACCCTCAACCGTTGAAGATCCTATAGCACCTACAGCTCTTCAAATTTTGGAAAGCTTCTTTTTAAATGCATACATCTCAGATTCTGTTTAACATATTTTTAATAAAAAAAAGACAGGATTGTTTTTTACCGTTATAAATCAATCAAATTTTTTTACGTTAACTTTTTCTAATAAGTACCTAATTACTTTTTCAAACTGATATATGCTAAAAATATGTGAACTTTTTCTAATAAGTATATGTATATGTATACTTTTTCAAACTGATATATGCTAAAAATATGTGAAACTACTGTATATGGATAAAAATGTAAGGTTTCTGTTCATTAAATATGTACATATTTACATATGTACTCATTTTTGATTAAATACTGTACAGAAATGTGAATATGTTTTCTAATTGAATTGATTGATTTGTGAATTGATTGTGTTTATAGTATTTTTAAACATAAGCACATTATACATATAGTATGTACATATTTCAATGATATTTTTTGAGAAATATTATATACACATACATCTTATGTAGGTAGACCACATCATAAAGAAACTATACTATATAGAGTGCTCATCTAGAACAAAATTTTTTGACCACTTTTTCAATTTCACTTTATCTAAATTTACTACATATAAAGTAGTATAAAAATATCGCACTTCAGAACCAGTGTAAAATTTAATATGTACATATTTACTTAAAATTTAGTAAGCAATAGTGTTAAATTTAAGTTTTTTGATTGATTTGATGAATTGATTTTTAGTATTTTAATAGATTCTAGAAAAGAATATATATTAAGAAAAAAATAAAAAAGTTAGAACAGAAAAGAATAAATTAAGTTTTTAAAGTTTTAAGTTTTTAAAAATTAAAAGCTAAAACAATACAAAATAATAAATAGGTATAAAATAAAATTACATTATTTGAATTAATTAACATAATATTACAAAACATATAACAAAAACATTAAACAAAAAAATATACTAAATAACTAAATTCAATTATGCAAAACAAATCGTAGTTTCTACAAAATTCAAGTAGCTGGACCATTGAAAATATAAAAAAAAAAAAATAAGTACATATACATTTATAAATTTAGTTTTGCACTTTTAAGCACTTTAATAAATCCCTTCCCTTAAAATTTTTAATTCCAAACAAAAATAACAACAAAGAAAAAAAAAAGTCCGCTCAAATAAAAAAATTTATAAAAATATATACATACTTACAAAATACATATTTACATATATACGGACATTCATTCAAAAAAAAATTAATTTAAAAGCATGCATATATTTTTATTTTTTATGTATGTATATGTGCATATTTGCACTATTTGAATTAAATTGCCTATGCATTTCTATTATTCTACTTCTTTTTTCTGTTGTATTGTTACTTAACTTTATTACTATAGTATACAATACAGTCACACAAAATATCCCAGCTAATAAGCAAATTTGGATGTTTCGTGCGATTGTATTTATATTATTTAAATAATATCAACACAATCGCACGAAACATCCCAATGAGATGTTTCAAAATCGTAGGAAAATGCTTAATATTTTTGTTCTACGTGAGTACTCTATTTAGTAATAATCCCCCGCTATACGGACGTTCGTTTTACGGAAATTCGAAGTTACGGACATGACTAATATAGGAATAAATTCGCCATACGGATAAAAAAAATTTTATACCCGTATGAACTATGTTCAAGGGTATAATAAATTTGCCATTACGTTTGTGACACCTTAAAGGAGTCGATATAGTGTCAAAGGTATGGATCGGCTCAGAATCAAATTCTGAGTCCATTAAGCCATGTACGTCCTTTTATATCTTTCCGAAGTAAAATGTCTACAGGTTCCTAAGTTACAGCTGTTTAAAAATAGAAAATTTTCAATTTTTGAGCCCTAATATCTCATAAACAGGAGGTGGCCCAAAAAAATTTTCTAAGCAAACTTATACTAATTCTAAAAGTTCTTTCTTGCCTTAAAATTTCAAGCCTCTATCTATAAGCGTGCCCGAGTTATGAAAGTAAAAAAATCATGCAAAATTTGGTTTTCACATAACGGTAAATTTAAAAAAATTGTATAATTTTGATATTAATTTACAAAGATAAAAGAAATACCTGTCGAATGACGTTTTCAGATTGAAAAAATCTTAAGCGAAACATAAGATATATGCATTTAAAAATAGGGCTTTTTCAAAGCCTCCGTAATGGATGGGGCTACATGAAAAAGTTGTTCCACAAAATTATATTTTTTATGAGACCTACCCATGGTTAAAATTTCTTTTCTCTATCTTTAACGGTGTAGAAGTTTTGTAAACTGACGGACGGACGGACGGACGGAGGGACAGAGTGAAACTAGTAAGCACATTTTTTCAAAATTTTTTTGGAAATGTGCTAAAAAAAGGCAATAAAAAACTGCAGTGCGGTGTATAAAATTTTACATTTTATAAATACTCACCGAAATGTTAACCTCTGAAGGTGAATTTTTATTTCTTTTTTTATCAATTTTGAATTTTGATTAATTAAAAATTAAAAAATGATTTAATTACAAACTTGTGTGCTGTATAAAATTCTATACTGGATGAAAAAATTATAATTTTCTCTGAAAACTTTGGGGTAATTTAATTTTTATTGATGTAATATTTTAAAAAAAGGAAAACAGCCGAATTGAAGTTATTAAAAAACAAAATTATTAGATAAATATATACATTTTGAAGTCCATATATAAAACAAGCTGCTATCTTTTGGTAATCTGTAGAGCCTTCCACTAAAATTCAGCCTACTATTTTTGCATGTGGCGCAGCTTCTACCTGATTTGCGGGAATCTGATTTTATATTTTGAAACATTCTAAACAAAGGATGAATATATTATATGTTCATGCTAATGAAAGCAAAAGAGATGGAAAAGATAATAAAAGTATGTAGATAAATAAGAGTCAGAAAAATAGAAAATTTTAATTATACGTTTTGCAACAAGTTAATGAATAAAATAATTGAGACAATAAAATAAATTAGGAAACAAATTCTAAACAATAATAAAAAAAATGATTTCTTACTTTTTGAATAGAAATTATGTTCCAACTTCTTGATTGATAAATGATTAAGAACAAAAGAACTTATGCATTATAATTTCACATATGTATATGAACTTAACTTTTTATTAAACTTGTAAAACAACTTTTAATTTTTCACTTCTATAAAAAAATTAACTTAATTTAATAAAAAATTCAAGTTATACACATTGGATAACTTACTGCTCAAATTTAAATTTCAATTTTCTTTATAAATTTCGTACGTTAAATTTCTTTTAACCAACTAGGGTTAACAGTCACATATTTTTTTTTTTTATTTTAAATAAAAACTACTCATGCATTTCTATTGATATAAAAAAAATATTAAATACTAACGCATGCATAGATAAACATTATATACACTTGATCAACACATAATCAGTTCATCCAAAATAGAATACTTAAGAAATCAGAAGTAAATTATTTATATAGTGTTGCCATGTTATAATATATAATTATTTGATTTACTTCAATTTTTAAATACAAGAGATATTAAAAACTTTTTATGCGAAAATGTTAGATTGAAAGAAAAATGATAATGTTTTTTGCATTATTTTTTGAATAAATAAAATATTTAAAATTAAAAACAAAGAAATACAACCAAAATTATTGATAGACAACTCTTCTAACCAGTTTTAAAATATAAAAACACAAACATTATAAAAAGATTTTATTTATAATAGGGTATTTTCAAAGTGATTTTTTTTTCTTTATTTCTAATTATAATGATAAATAAATAAAGTAATTTTTAAAATATTTGAATTGTTTTTGACTTTAGACTAAAGTTGTGTGAACAAAGAATACATGTATTCAAGATTTGTTATCGTGTTTTGGCTAAAGTCGAGTACTACCTAAATAGTTTTAAAAATAGTTTTATAATGGTAATTGGTAAATAATCTAATAATGGTTTCGAGTTGTACAAATTATACATAAAAATAAATACTTTAGTTTCAAAAAAAAATTTCGTGAATCATACAAATGATATGGCAATATTGTCTTTTATTCAAATGCATTCTTTTAAAAAGAAGTTTTAAAGTTTTAAAGTTTTTTAAGAAAAAAAGAAAAAAAAACAAAAAAACATATTTATCATGTATGTACCTATCTAAAATTAAAATAGAATCAAATATTCACGAAAAAATTTTTTAAAAGAACTATTGAGGAGATTTGAGAAAGAGAAAAAAAGCATAGGAAAAAATTAGAGAGCAAATGGGGCAAAATTTCGAAATTCTTATTGACATTTTTTGTTCTGCTTGCGTTATCTTATATATATATAATTTCTGTTAAAACTTAAACACAGTATTCTTAAGATACTTAATAAGGTTATTTCAATTACTATTATATATTAGAAATTTGTATTGAAAGCTGTTTATGGAATATTAAAAATAATATAGACAAAAGTAAAGAGTGTTGGAAATGTCTTTTTAATAATATAATAACAATACAAAAAATTGGGCAGAATATTTTTAATAGATACTCGTGCGGAAATGAGTTAACGAACGTTTATTTAGATCCGTGAATTCACCATGCCAAATTAGACAAAAATTAGGAACAAACATTTTTTTTGGCAGTCTATCATGCCGAAATGGGTTAATGTATAACGGCAGAATTAATTGAATGAGCTTCTGTCTTAAAGCATAAAAAAACTATATACATAGAGTATTCATCCAGTACAAAATTTTTTAGTCGATTTTTTGTATCTCACATCCACTCAAAAACTATTTCTCAATTTGTTATTGCTCATAAATTGAGCAAAATTCATTTTAAGTTCATAAAAAAAAAAATTGTCTTTTTAACTCATTTTTTGAGTATTATATCCTTGTTAATATTCAATATTTCAATTTAGCTTTAAAAAAAAAAAAATAAAATAAATAAAATAAATCCAATATAGATACATCCATATGTATTTGTTTTACTTTGCTTTGCTTGTTTTATTTTGCTTTGCTTTGCGGATAAGTATACTATTTATATAAGTATACTACATACAATATACATACAGCTACATGTTTTTATTTTTTATTATACAACTGATATAGAGATTGGGAATATTTATCAATAAGATCTTTGTTTTTTTTTTTAAAGCTAGAGTGTATTTGAATATAGTGCATTTGTACATGTAGATGATAGAATATACATCATATATACTTATGTATATATTTTATTTTTGCTTGACTTTATGTATAATTTCTAAAAAGGCACGATTTCTATTTTTGTAATATGTATATTAAAATTTAAATTACAAGTGAAACAAGTGTTTATTGGAAAATTTTTTAAATATAAACTTAATTTTTATTTTATTAATTAATAATTATTTTAATACATATTATCATTTTTAAAGATCCATACATACATACATATGTTAGTAATTATTAATTATATGTACTTATAAAAAAATAATATATAGGTATTTTCTATTTATTAATTAAATACAGTACACTTCATCAATAAAATCACTTTTTAACAAATAGTTAGCTTCTGGAAGTTGCCCAGATTTTCCTTAAACTTGATTTGATTGATTTTAACAAGGTTTTTATTGATGTTGAAAAAATTTGGTCATGGTGTTAAATCATATTAAATGCTTAAAATTTTTTGAAATTTTTTTATCTGGTTTTCATAAAGTCTTAATTATTTTAGAAAATGATTTTATTGAAGTTAGTACCTACTTATATAAATGGTATATTAGATTTTTAGTAAAATTGAGTAAGTATTTCATTGTATTTCATTCAGATTGTATTTAAATTTTTTATAACAATTGGGTGCGATTGCTGTTCTAAACCTTTGCCGTCAATTTGTATTTAATTTTAATAAGTAAAATTTAGGGCAAAAGTTTAGAATAGGTACGTACATACATATCAGGGTTTCAATAATTTTTTTTAACGGGGGTTTGGGGACGGCAGCCCCCACTTTATTAAATACAATATTATTGAAATATGTAAAAATAAAATGGGATTTTATAGTTGATTATAAAATCAACGTCCCAATAATTTGTTTGGGGGTGGTAGTCCCACTATTTTAAATACTCTTTCACTACTCTTAATTTAAAAAAAAATTCATTATTTTAACTGAATTTTCATTGTGCAAAATTACAAAGGAATAGGACAATGTACAAAATAGCAAAATTTCAAAACAACCGGGCGCGGTTACTATTCTAAATCTTTGTAGTTATTTTATTGCATGTCTATACTTTATATTTCTAATGCTTTCTATTTGCATGTGTATGCATGTTTGTAAATATTAGAATGTTTAAGGATGTAACAAAAGACTCACGTCGGCCAGGTATACCCTACGAGGTATGTAAAAGAAGTAAACGGGATTTTGTTGGCAGGTTTTACAGTTTTCCTAAAAAAAAACTTTAATTGAAATTTGGGCAACAAAGTGTAGCGTAAGTATTGAAAATATAAAAAATAATAAATTATTTATATGCGAAGACCACTTTGGGAAAAAATTTTTAGGACGAAAGCTAAAAAAAGGCGCGATTCCTTCTTTATTTTTACCTGAACTAAATATTAAAGAAACACAAACTCGAGATAATAATATTTGAGTTTAATGAAAACATTGATCCTTTGCTTCCATTTTATCATATAAACTCACAGCCAAAAGAACATTCAACTTTTGATAAAAAAAACCATAATTTTTCTGAAAACAGTCAAACTTCGTATGCAAGTAAAACTTATTAAAGATAGAAAAATTAAGTGTACCTTTTGAACATTTTCGAGCAGTATCAGCATCTCCGAATGAATTTAATTCAGAAAAAAATGATTTTTGTAGGCATTGTTTAACATTTCAAAAAAGGGAAAATTTTTATTTCAAAAAATATTCAGGAGTTAATAAAACATTAGGTTTCATTAAAAAAGAAAATATTTATTTAAAAAAAAAAATTTAGCTTTAAGAATTCAAAATAAAAAACTAAAAAAGAAAAGCAGAAGAATTCATTATGTAATTTAATTGATAAGCAATCTCATTTAGCAGACGAAGCCAAAACTTCTTTAAAAGTGAATTTTAAAAATGTAAGAACATGGTCAGATGATGAAAAGAAAGTAGCATTAAATATACATTTTAGTTCTCCTAATGGTTATAAATTTTTGAGGAAGGCAATAAATCTAAAATTACCGCATTATAGTTCTCTTAATAGGTGGATTCCAATTAAATATTTAAATGTAGGTCTTAACGACAAAAATATTAGCGAATTAGGTAATATATTTTCAAATAAGGGATCAATTGAAAAAGAAGCTGTGTTAGTTTTCGATGAAATAGCTATTAGGAAAGATCTTAGTTATAATAGTACACTGGATGAAATTATTGGTTTTTCTGATGATAGTTTTAAAAGAACAAAAGCCGACGCAAAATACGTATGTGTAATTTTGCTAAGAGGTTTAGTTCATAATTGGAAATATATTCTCAGTTTTTACACTACAGAAAAGGGGATAGGTAGTGAGGATTTTTATGATATTTTAAATCACAATTTAGATGTAGCTTTCAACTTAGGTATTAATGTTAGTGCAGTAATATGCGATCAGGGGGCTAGTAATAGAAAATGTTTCAAAATGTTAGGTGTTTCAATAGAAAGGCCCTTTTTTTTTTTAATTCGACTGAAGGTGAAAAAAAATTTTTTGCGCTCTTCGATCCAGTGCATTTGATCAAACCTTTTCGTAACACACTTCTTAAATATTACTTTAATACCGTTTCATGTTTTATTCAAAATCATTCAGTCTCTTTATTTTCATGAAAGAAACAATAGTAAAAAAATGTGCCCCAAACTTTCTAAAAAACATATTTTTCCCACTTCATTTGAAAAAATGAATGTACGGGCACTCAAACTTTTAGTAATTCTGTTGCTGCTGCTATAAAAACTCTAGTTACAACAAATAAATTTGTTGCTAGGAAATCTTGCGCTGAATCTACTGCAGAATTTATATTCAAAATTAATAAATTATTTGACTGTTTAAATAGTAAAAAAATATACGATAGGAACCCATTTCGTTCAGCATTGCAGCAAAACAACTATATTTTCAAAAATCTGTTAGAAATGAAAAATTATTTTCAAAAAATAAGGCCTATCACATCTAAAAAAATTTATTGCATTGACGGCATGATCTTTACCTTAACAGGGATTACGGAATTAAGTTCCGACATTTCATTTTATAACACAGGTGAGTGTTCATATTTATTACTATCGCGTTTAAATCAGAATATCCTAGAAAATTTATTCTCTTTAATTAGGTATATTAATGGTTGTAGCAATAATCCTTCGATACAGGAATTTAGTAATATAGCAAAATTAATGTCTGTTAAATTAATTAATTATAATTTTGAACACTCTAACTGCGAAGAAGATGATGCAGAGTTTCTTAATATAGAAAATTTAAAAGATTACGAAACAGAACAAAATGATTTGGAATCCAATGAGGGAAATTTTGATGAAACCGATGATAATATAACAAATATAGTTAATAATTATTTAGAAGAAAATCAGTTAGAAAATTTAGAAATTGATAAATCAGAACAGGAAAATATTGTGTCGAAAAATGCCGAAAGGTACATTTGTGGCTATATTATTTTTAAATTAATGAAAAAAATTTCTTGTGATCAATGTACTAATTCATTTATAAAAAAATCTGCTGATATTTTATTACTCGATTCGGAGCAATTTATTTATCAAAAAAATTACAAAAATTATTCAGAAATTCTTAACTTAAAAGCTCCAACTGAAAATTTTTTCGAAATAACTCAATTTCATATGCGCGTATTTGATCACTATTTTTCGCAAAATTATCACGAAAGAAACGAAAAATATTTTATCATGTTGTTTAGAAGCCACAAAAAAATATCCCCAAAATATTCTATATGGTTCAGTGAAAATGATAACTGCTATACGCATTAAAAAAAAATTTTAGAAATGTTAATAAATCTTTTATTAAATAAGCAAAGTGGTTAAAAGAAAAATTGTTAAATAATGAAAAACAAAAAATAAATAAATCGGATAGTTCTGTTAAAAGAAAACTTAAAATTATTAATTCTTAATAACTTTTCTTAGCCCCAAAAATTTTTCCTCACTATGTAGTTTTCTGTTTTAACAAATAATTTTTTCATATGTAATTATAATATATATAAATACCTATGAATTATGAATTATATGTATTTAAAAATTGTTAACGAAAGAAAAAAGTACTAACGGTTTTTATTATAAAAATTATTATAAGAGTAACTATATTATTAATATAATTCACACATTCAAACATTAATACATTCAACAATGATATTATACCATTTATATACTATTGCAAATTAGTTTCTATTCTTTATGTTAAATAAATTCTTTATTTACATTTTGACATTCATATTATTTTCATAAGAAATATAAATACATTTAAATGTACATTTACGAGTACATTTACGAGTGTAAAAAATGATTTAGTCTCATTTACAAAATGCTTATAATTTATAAGTCAAAATATTTTGAGTATTGAGTAAATTTGGGTACAATAAAATGTATATTGAGTAATTTTGGGTACAAAACGTTTTTTAAGAAATTGACTAAAAAATTTTGTACTGGATGAATACTCTATGTATATAGTCCTTTATGCTTAAAGTGCAATAGTTGTGCCAATTTTCAATTGGTCAAACCGTTTAAGCACGACAAAAAAAATAAAAAACATCATTTAGGCCTGATGCTGAAATGAGTTAATGTATCGTAACCAAATCAGCTCAGTAAGTTTCTGTGGTGAAGAGCTACATTTTTGCAAATTTTGGATTGAATTGGTCAAATCGTTTAAGCGCGACAACAAAGAAATTAAAAAATTTCATTGGGCCCTGGTGCCAAAACGGGTTAATGGATCGTAACTAAATCAACTGAGTGAGCTTCTGGCGTGAACAGATACACTTTGGTAAATTTTCAACTCAATTGGTCTAACCGTTTAAGCACGACAACAAAGTAAATGAAAGAACTTCACTAAGCCCTGGTGCCGAAACGGATTAATGGATCGTAACCAAATTAACTTATTGAGCTCTTCTGCTAAATAGCAACAATTTTAGCGAATTTTCAAATAAATAGATTAAACCGTTTAAGTAGGACAACAAAAAAATTGAATGAACTTCGTTCGACTCTCGTGCCCTGACGGGTTACCGGAACTTCATAAAAATTTGTCACACACTTTTTTTTAGACCACAAAACCACCATACAAAATTGGACATAAGTCGGAAATTTAAAAATTTTTTGAAGCCCGCCGGATCGAATCCGGTTGTATATATGTATGTATGGTATGGTACTTTGATATGATCATAAATAATATTTTCAGATGTAAGTATGTATATAATATTAATATATTAAAAAACTACAAAATAATTGATAAAATTCAAAAAATAAGTTTTTTTTTTCTATAGTTTAGTATAGTGAATATAGATATGTACAAACACACTTTATATATATGTATGTATATAATATATATAAAGTATGTATATTCTAACTAAGTATATATATACATATGTATATAAAGTATGTATATTCTAACTAAGTATATATATATACATTTGTATATAAAGTATGTATATTCTAGCTACGAAATAAAATAAGTATAAATATATATACATACATATATATATACATATATACTTAGTTAAACTAATTAACATTAATGCAATTGAATCCAATAATATGTTAATTAATAATTTTATACATTTAAATTTATAAAGTAAACAATTTAATCATTCTTCATAGTAGAAGCACCTATATCCAGCCTGGCCCAGTACTCAGTCCCTTTTTCATAAAATCGTCAATAAATAGTATTTAATAAACATATACTTGGTCCGACAAAATAGTTAAACATGTCTTCTGTCAAATAGTAAAACAAAAAGGCAACATTCCTTATGAAAAATATTTAAAAACATGTCATTTTTGTAAACGATTTCAATGATGAGTGTTGTGCGTTGATTTTTTTAAAAAATCATTAGTAAACATTAGTGTAGAAAATAGTGAATAAATCAGAAAATAACTTGGTTAAGTTAATTAAATTTTTTTTTTTTTAATTATAAACAATTTTTGTTGTAATTTTTCATTACAAAATAAAAAAAATATTTGTAATTTATTAATTTATTAGCGGCTGGGTTTAAGGTACATAAATTTTGTTAATGAACCATTACTCAGCCCTCGGTTGATTAAAAACAAAAATTATAAAAAAAATTCTTTCCAATATCCAGACCATTTTAAATATTGTTTTCAGGACCAGTTAAATGTTGATGTAATTTTGTTTTCTTTTATTCTTTAAATATTGAACTATGAATCAACTTATTTATTTATTCATTTATTTAAATTTCCAACTCAGTACAAATACAGGGAGGTTAGTTAATAGCGCTTTCCTACTAACTCCACGAAGACTATGAATCTTTAAATATTGAATTATTGTATGTTGAAAAAAAACTATCTAGCTGTACATAATTTATTGTAGGTATAAATTTATTTTTGAAATTCTAAAGGCTAAAATAATTTAATTTTCAGAGTTTTAAATTCAAAATGCCAAAATATAGTCAAGAAAATTTAGGCCAGGCCCTTTTAGAAATAGAGGAAAATAAAATGTCGATTAGAGAAGCTAGTCGACGTATTAAAATTACTAGAGAAACGTTGCGAGGTCGAATTCATGGTAAGGTTCGCGAAGATGTGAATAAAAAAGAACTGGAGACCGCTCTCACTGAGGATGAGAAAAGAAAATTGCTAACTGGCTAACCCATATGGCGAAATGCGTGTTTCCCCTTAGTGAGTAATTTAATTTCAACGGTTCAAAAAATTATTCCTGAAGAAAACCGAAAAACACCTTTCAAAAATAATTGACCGGGAAGAAAATGGTATCGGAGATTTATTAAACGCTGTTCAGAGTTGTTTATAAGACAAGCAGAACACATTTCGAACGATTCAGCTATTATAACATAAAATTTAATTAAAAAATGGTTTGAGCATTTAAAAAATTATTTAAAATTAAGAAAACAATTTATTTTGTTTTTACTAACCAATTAATTTTAATTCACTACAAATAAAAATTACATAAACGAAAACTAAATAAAACTTAACTTAGCCATTATTTTTGTTATTTCTAAAAATGAATTTATTTTTTTTTTTGCAAAAATAATAAAGTATAATAATTCATAATAACAGTATAGAATTATAAACTCGCAGGGGAATCTTATTGGTAACCAACAATTAAATCAGTTCATAACAATTAATAATATATCGACAGTAACCTATATACATACATGCATATATTAAATTACATTTTTTTTGCAATTACATATGTACATACATTACAATATAATTGATTGATTTAGATTGTGAATAAACATATGATGAATATTACTGAATTGTGAGATAAAAATATATTTTTTTTTAATCGTCTTATTTTAAATATTTTGAAATGAAAATTTATTATAATTTTAAAAATTATTATATTATTTTAAAATTTAAAATTTTTTTATTTTAAATGATTTATGAAAAACATATATATTTTTTTTTTTATTGCTTCGTTTTAATAGTTTTGGTACATGGTGAGCAGGAAATAGTTAAACATATTTTTTACTTTTTTCTTTCTCTGGAGTTGAAAATTTAAGTTAATTGAAACGTAATTTATACTTTATAGCATATATTTTTATTGCTTACTTTAAATAAATTATTAAAAATCAAATGTTTGTTAATATTTTTTTTTTAATGGGTGTAAGAGAGACGATTGATTGGGTCAGTAATAATTGCAATTTATTCTAAACTTTAATCTTAACTTATTTATATACAATTCGTGCTTCGTTTTTTATTCTTATAATTAAATATTGCTATTGGCATCACTATATTAATTTACGCTAAAGTAGTCACATTCAAAATTCAATATGCCGTAATAAAAATATAAAATATAAGATAAACTGAGAAACTAAAAAAACAAATAATGAAGAATATGTTAACATTAAAGGAAAGTGGATTTTTAACGTTAGTACATTAGATATAATAATTAGTAAAAAAAAAATCATAATTATTTTTTTTTCTTTTCTTTTTCCTTCATTGCTTGTATTGAAATTATAATTATAATTATAAATTATGTTTTCCGCCGACGATATAGAGAAGACCTTTATGGAAAATGGAATAGAACCAAGTTCACACCCATTATGGGTACCTCTAATACTCGGCAAAATACAGCGACTTGTAGTAAAACTACCCTCTCTTTGGACTGAATTTCCAAAAATATGGTTCATTCATATTGAATCACAATTTGAATTACAGAAAGTAAGTTCTGACAGTAAAAAATACAACTATGTGATAGCGTCACTACCTGCAGAAATTTTAAGAAAAGTAATTGATATCATTGAAACTAAACCAGAAAAGGACAGTTATAATATTTAAAAAAATGCAATTTTGTCCAAACTGATGCAAAGCCAGGAACAGAGAGTTTTTAAATTATTATACCATGCCGAATTAGGTGATCGAACCCCTTCAGAGTTCTATAGACATAGGCCTATCTTCTAGCGAGATAGGTTTAGGATTAATGCGTAAAATTTGGCTCAGTAGGCAACTTTAAGCAAAAGGCAAAATCACGTACAAGCATTTGTTGATATCATAAAAAATTTGGTATAAAAGCCACAAAATGCACAACTCCTTGCCGTTTTGTTTTCAAACCAAATTCAAACATATCGGGAAACCAGAGCATCCTTTAGAAATTGCGACTAATCTAAAGGAAAATTATACATCGCGTCGCCTTTTTATTCATGACCCGCTAATCAATTTTACTTATTTGATAGACACGGGAGCCGATATATCAGTGGTACCACACGATTGGTTTAGAGTAGCAGTGAGAGACCCCGATCCCAGTCTGTCAGCTGCCAACGGAACAGTGATACAAACATTTGGCATCAAGCTGCTGGAACTTAATCTCGAACTCAAACGTTCATTTCGTCACTCGTTTATTTTGGCTTCGGACAGTCGACCCGATTGGAGCCGATTTTCTTTCCAAATTTAATTTATTAGTAGACTTAATAAAAGTCGCCTTATTGGCCCGAAAACAAAATTGTCTGTAAAAACTTCGATAGCCTCAATACATTTAGAAACTCCTACTTCTAGACACCCAGTGATTAATAACAAATTCGGTCATATATTGCTAAAGTTTCCAATTTTGACGCAATCGCCAAATTATCATCAACCAGTAAATCATCACGTGGTGCACAGATGATTATACCCAATTCCTTACCTACACAATTTCACCATGAATCTGAATAATTACACTAGTAGTTTCCTAGTGTAATTTCACCATGAATTAGTTTTTTTGCAAAACTGGATCTTATACGGGCGTACCATCTTATTCCCGTTGCGCAAGAAGATGTCCCAAAAATAACCACAATCACTCCATTTGGTCTCTTCGAATTCACAAGAATGCCTTTCGGCCTTAGAAACGCGGCACAGACGTTTCAACGCTTCATTAATGAAGTACTCCGAGGGTTGGATTTTGCTTTCGTTTACATTGATGATATACTCGTGGCCAGTACAAATGAAGACGAACATAAAATTCACCTTCAAAAATTGTTTGAACGTCTCTCATCATATGAAATTCAAATAAATCCAACGAAATGTGTTTTTGGTGTCCAAACTTTAGAATTTTTAAGCCACGCCCTCACACTTAAGGGCATTCAACCAAGCCCTTCCAAAGTCGAAGCTATTTCTTCATTTTTTATATTACAGTGCCTTAAACAACCTCAACGATTTTTAGGCATGATAAATTTTTATAACCGTTTCATAACAAATATCGCTCAAATTTTATCACACATTTATAACAATTTAGTATTGGTTCAAAAAACTTACAAAAAAGCGGCGGAACGCGGCTTTTCAAAAAGCAAAATCTCTATTGGCACAGGTATCAATGCTGGCTCATCTACTAGAAAACACAAAGCTTTCAATTGTAACTGACGCCTCCAATGTCAGCGTTGGGGCAATACTCCAGCAATGGAATAGAGGAGCTTGCGAACCACTTGGTTCTTTTCCAAAAAACTATCTATTACCGAATCTAAATATTCGACTTTCGATAGGGAGTTGTTAGCAGTTTACCTAGCAATAAAACGCTTAAGGTATTCATTGGAAGGTAGAGATTTTTCATTTTTTACAGATCATAAACCACTCATTTCATTTCACAATTCACTAGTATTATTCGATACGTATCAGGGAAAAAAAATATCATAGAGGATACACTATCAAGGTTTGTCGAAGAAGAAATCCAGGTCCACACTATTAAGTTTGATCTTGAATCATTATCGAAACACCAAAAATCTGATGCAGATCTTCAAAACTTACTTTTAACATCTTCTAACTCAAAAAGCAATTTCAAACGGGAATTACATAAGTTACCAGACTTTGACATTTATTTAGAAACATCTACAGAAAAACAACACCCATATGTACCATTGATTTGAGACGTCCACTTTTCAATCACCCTAGCGTACGCGCGACCAAGAAATTGATCATAAAAATATATTTTTTGCCGAAGATGAACAGTGAAATACAATCATGGGCAAGAGAATGATAGGCCTGCCAAAAAGCATACCTTTCCGCCGCCACACAATCTCTCAGCATGGAAAAATTGCACTCACGTCCGAACGCTTCGCGCACATTCACATGGACATTGTAGGACCCGTTGACCAAGGTGCGCAATTCGAATGTAAACTCTTTAGGGAATTAACAAAAATGCTCGATGTTCACCATGTCCATACGACCCCTTATCATCCCCAGGCTAACGGAATGGTGGAACGGTTCCACCGGCTGCTTAAAGCTGCCTTAAGAGCTAGACAAAACACCACCAATTGAAGAATGGAACTACCCTTCGTACTACTGGGAATACGATCGGCGATTAAAGAAGACCTTAAGTGTTCTCTGGCAGAACTAGTATATGGCCAAAACCTCAGATTGCCGGGAGAGGTTCATTGAAACCTCAGATTGCCGACGCCTCTGCAATCTTAAACAGCTACGGGACACAATGTCAAAGGTTCGACCTACAGACAAGAGACCTTCGCCGCAAACAAACTTTTACATTCCGAGAGATATGTTCGAAGCACCGTACGTTTTTATTAGGGTAGACAAAATTAGAAAAGGCTTAATCTGTCCCTACGAAGGCCCTTTTAAAGTGGTAAAAAGCTTCAGAAAATATTTCGTTATAAACATCAAAGGAAAAAATACTTCAATTTCCTTGGATCGATTAAAACCAGCTCAGGGTATTAAATCGATTAGATTTAAAAATTGAAACATTGATTTTACCCCTTAACATTTTTTTTTGTATCGTGCACATACAATTATTTCACAAGCATTTATGCATTGAAACAATAAAATTCTCAGCACACAATTTTAAAACTAATACGTCACATATAAATAGATTGTCGACAGTATAAAAACATTATTCAATACAAATCTCACAACCTAGTCTGAGATAATATACAATACTTATTATAAAATATATATATTTGATTCTATTTCTTCAAGCTAATAATATATTATTGCATATCATATAATAGCATTCTTGGAAGGGGGTGATGTAGAATTCAGATCTACATTTTGCGTCCCACCCTGTATTTATCTTTTTTATTAATTATTTCGAAATTAACTTTACAGTTTTTTACATCATCGGCAATGTAGTGATAAGTTATCAGATGTACACATATGTATATAGATAAAACTAGTTAGTTTTTGGTTGCCGATGCAATAAAATGCATTCAACGTAATTGTGTACATTAAAAAATATTAAAAATAGTATTATAATTAAATTAAAATATTTAAGTTAAATTAGGTGGTTATTGAATTATATTATAGATCACATGGTATCTAAGTGTTAAATTAAGAAGAAATTATATATATTAAATTGGATTCAAAAAATGAATAAGTGTTTCATTAAAACAGACATGTACACGTGTAAACATGTACATGTACACAGGTAAATATTTAGACATGTACACACGTAAATATTTGTAAGAACACGCTAAACTTACAAAGAATTACATTAAATTACCAGTATTCAAATTATTATCTATCCTAGTATGGCAATACGAAGTTA
The DNA here is from genome assembly GCA_947095535.1 of Poecilobothrus nobilitatus. Classification (NCBI taxonomy): domain Eukaryota; kingdom Metazoa; phylum Arthropoda; class Insecta; order Diptera; family Dolichopodidae; genus Poecilobothrus; species Poecilobothrus nobilitatus. Next base: position 989,040 of record OX352774.1, on the reverse strand, counting down.
CAATGTAGATACTGATCCAATTTATTTTGTTTCTAGGTTAATAAATTCTATATCAAACAAAATAATGAAAAACGTTTACCTACATTTAAAATTTAAAAAAAAAACAAATTTAATATAAAATAAAAGATGAATAAATTTCATATTCATAGATCGCGACTTTCTTCTACTTGAATGTCTTATTGTTTTCAGACTTCTACTTGAAATGGTAGGTATTGTTTTCAGACGAAAAATTTATACGCGAGATTTTGGCAAATATGCACTTCTCCGGTACGTAGAAGGCTATAAATTTTTTTTTAGCGTGACAGTATTGTGTGTGGATATGTCTGTGAGCACGTGTACAGTCTAAACGAGAATTTTTTGAAATTTCATATTTACGGTTTTGATATAAATATCTCTGACTGATAATTTTGATATAAATATCTCTGACTGATCTGACTGATATCTTTTGGAGCAAATCGGACAACTGGAAGTAGTAGTTTCCTAGTGTAATTTTTAGGTTTTTTACGAAAAATATTATGAGAAATGTTATGAAATTGTTACAGAAGTAAAGAGCAACAACTTTGCCATAGAACATTTTTGATCCAACTAACTTTAACTTTTATTTAATTTTTTTTTCTAAGTTTTCTAAGTTTATTTAGGCTGCCCACAGACATACACACACACATACACAGACATCACGCTAAAAAAAATGTACAGCCTTCTACGCACCGGAGTAGTGCATATTTGCCAAAATCTCGGGTGGAAATTTTTAGTATGAAAACAATACTTCAGTCGGTAAAAATTATGTTAAATTATTAGAAGTTATTTTGCTTTGATATAAATTATTATATAAAAAATCTATGAATTTTGTCTTTATACTTTTTGTATAATAGCGGTCGGTCCTGTTGTGGAGACAGCTAATTTTCAGTTCGAAATAACGTTAGGTAGAAATTAGATTTATTGCGAGTGTGTAATTATGTATGTCGATCATGCGATTCAAAATAAAGTTATATTTATAAACAGTTGTATTTTAGTCTATTCATAAACATTTGCGGAGATTTACTCCATATATGATTGAGATAAGAAATATGCGACTTTATACTTATAAGAAGAACAAATCATAATTAACGCCTTTTCAGATAAAAGATTTCTCAATCAACGCATGACAAAAATGTAAGATTATGTACGTTTTATTACATAGTCAATGTGTTTACTCAAATTTAATTTGCCAGCAATTAGTAGACGCAGATAATTGAAGATTTTAACAATTTCAATACTTTCATTTCTATAAGAGAAACTATTAAGATTATTCCAAATTTTATTTTCAAAATAAATTTTCTTGGTTTTTTTAATGTTAATTTTTAAACGGTTTTTAGTTAATCATTCTTCAATAATTTCAAGATCATTTTGAACTGCAAATTTAAGCACTGCATCATCCGCATATAATTGAATCACCCCTTTCAGATTTAAAAGAGATAAATCATCTATAGAGATCTTGAAAAGGTCCGGTCCTAATATAGAACTCTGTGGTATCTTTATATATCAGCTTTTCAGAACAATATACATTGTTTGTCCGTACCTTTTGTTTTCTATCTTGCAAATAGGTTTTTATAATACTAAACTATATAAAAAATATCTATATAATTTTAAATTTTTTTTTATAAATAATAAAAATCCTGTCTTTGTCGTTTGTTTTCTCATTTGCATTTACACCGATAAATACTTGGTAAAAAAACTTTGCACCGTGCAAATTGAAAATGTCAAATTTTTTCATTTGCACTCTGGCTGAATTAAAAATCAATGCAAACTGAAAATTTGAACGAGAACTGTCAAATTTTCTCATTTGCATTGTAGCGGAATCCGACCCCTGGGACCTGGACATCGAAATATTTATATGTAATTGTGAGAGCCAACTGTAATGAAAGGCCGTGACGTTATATCCAAATATTTGACGTTACATCAAACAAATGAAAGTAAAATTTAATTTAAAAAAATTATTTTTCTTATTATTTTGTTTTTTTTTTTTCGAAAAAATGCTCATTTTTAATAATTTTCATTACGAGTTTTCGTTATGAAATATGTATTTCTCGAAATATGCCGAATTTATATTAATATAAAATTTGAAATTTTTCTACAACATATCAAAAATTTAGCTTTCAACTCCTAATTTTAATTAAATATTTAATAAAATTACTTTTTCATTTTTTTCCGCTTTGACATTTGTAAAAGTAGAATAAGAAATTTTTTTTCAAAAAATAAGAGTGCGATTGAAAGTTTAGTTTGAAAGCTTTTTTTTAGTTTTAAACTGTTTGTTTTACATATTTACATATATTTTTCTTTTTACATATTTAAAATATTATTTATTTACTAACTAAAATTAAAAAATATATTCAACAATGCTTTTTTTAAATTTCATTAAATTTTTTTCATTTAAATAATTTAATTCCATTATACATTAACATATTTTTTGTTTTTTTATTCCTTACAAAATCTAATCTAAAATTATTATTATTTCTTAAATTATAGTCATGGATTTCTTCTTCATACATAACCTACGAGTCAAATATTCAAGATATATTTTATATTCCATTTTAAAAACAATAATTAATATATTCATAATAATTCTTTGATTAATACTAAACCAATTTAATTGATTTAACATCATATTAATAGGTGCATATCTATCAACTTTAGAACTTTAGAATTATCCTCATACATCTGTTTTGCAATTTTTGCAAACGATTCTTATCAGATGTATTTGCCATAAAAATAACTGATGAGCAATACTCAAAATGAGGTTTTATCATTACATTGTATATTCTAATTGCACAATAAGTGATAATATATTTCTAATTCTCGAAAAATAATAAATTTTTTTAGCAATTTTTTTACAAATATAATCTATATGCTTCTTAAATTCTAATTTGTCATCTAACAAAACTCCTAAATACTTTTTTTCTCTAACTATTTCTAATACTTTATTATCTATTATTATATTTGCATTTAAAACACTATTTATAATCATACCTTTAGTTTTAATTACATTCGGTTTCAATTTATTTATTCATGTTTAGCCAATTATTTAAATTAAACAAATCTTCATTAACTTTACTTACACAATTATCTAAATCATCATCTCTTACATATAATAATGCATCATCCGCAAATAATACTGTTTCCGAATACTTTACCGCTTTTCCAATGACATTAATATACAGTAAAAATAATAAAACACCAAGTACTGATCCCTGTGGAACACCTAATTTAACTTCGGCTGAATCTGATAGCACATCATTAATTTTAACTTTTTGACTACGATTTGATAAATATGCCTGAAACGACTGTAGTCAATTCCGTTGATACCATATTTCTCCAATTTCTTTAATAGAATCTTTCTATCAAGTGTTTCAAATGCCCGACTCAGATCCAAAAAACCGCAACTACCACCTTTTTGTCATAAATCGCCATCTTTCAGTTTTTCACTATCAGATTTATCAGTGACTCACAGTTATGATTTTTTCTGAATCCAGATTGAAACTGCACTATGAATTTGTTTGTCTCTATAAAATTTGTTAGTTGTTTATTAACAATCCTTTCTATAATTTTTAATTCCACCATTACAGTATTAACTGGTCTAAAATCCGATGTTTTAATAGATTTCTTTACCTTAGAAGCAGGAGCAATAATTGATTCTTTCCAAATATCTGGAAAAATTCCGGTTCTCAATGACTCATTTATAATTGATAACAAATTAGATTCAATAATATCAAAAATATCTAATATAATTTTGATATTTACGTAATAATTATCTTTTTTATTGTTCATAGTTATACCCATACGATAAGGATCGGGTATATTAAAATTGCTCCTCCGTTTATAACACCTCGAAATAGGTGTAGGTTCTCTATTTTTTTGGTTGAGATCCGACCAAAACTTCGGGTAGCTTTCGAACACTTAACTTTTAGATTCCCACATTTTTTTTTTGAAATAGAGCCATGAAATTTCAACTGCTGATAGATATCATAAAAATATTAATTTTATTATTAACTACTTTTTTCTGTAGCCTCATCCTTTACGGAGTTACAGCTTCCCAAAGTTTGCAAAAGCTCTATATTTAAATTGTTATATTACAAGTTGTATAAGGTATATCTTCAATTTGAAAACGCCAAACGATTACTGCTTTCATTAGCTTTAAAAATATATATTCAATAAATATATACTTGTATATACGGTATCTTAATTTACCGTTATGCGAAACTCAAATTTTGCTAAATTTTTGATTCCTTCTATCTTCCAAAAGGTTTAAGTTAAAAACTTGAAATTTTGAGAGAAGTTAAGTCTTTGAAAATAAGTATGAGTCATTTCAGAAAATATCTTTGTATCGCCCTCCATTTCGGGGCGTATGGGGTCAAAAACTAAAAATCCGTATTTTTAAACACCTGTAACTTGAACAGGCGTCCAAATTTTTTTGAAGTAATATACAAAAATTAAAGCTCCAACATTATATTTTTATTTCTATTAACAACTTTTCTTAATAATATAGGGATGCCTTAAAATTGACGAAAGTGTGACTTCATTTTCTAAATTTTTCTAAAAAAATTTTTTGCATTTTTTTTAACCGATAATTTGAAATTGTTGAGGATGATGCGTAGTATAAAATTAATTAAATAAATAAAAAATAAAACGGTTGCTTGAAGAATTTATATTTATATAATATTAGTATCCATACTTATATAACTCATGTTTATTTACATATCGTATATGTCACTAATGAATGAACGATATATAATACATATGTATAGTATTAGTATAAATCATTATACATTTGCCACTTAGTATTAAATGGTACTATAGCGTATTTGGAAAATTTTAGGATTGATAATCGTTATGTGGAAAGTTAGAATCTGCTTTTGAAGAATGTGTAAACATATAGTTTGAATATATATACAATCCATAATTCTAGAAAATATAAAATTCACCCAAATTATTTTAAAATACTAAGAAATTAAAAAAATAATATTATAAGCAGAGTGACAGGCTATGAACATACTAACGGATCGTACGGGTATGTAAGAGTTAACAAAGGCAACAGTATTCTTCCTCGTTTTAATTGTATTTGGTAGTTCCTTAAGATTAATTTCTTTAAACTTAAATACAATGTCTCTATAATTTACAAAATTTACGAAGTCTGTTTTTCAATATTATGATTTATTTCATACTATTATGATTTATTTCAACATAACCTATTTATTAAAAATTATCGACCGAATCAAGTAAGAAATTTTAAATTAATATCGAGTTTTCATATTTTTAGCTTCATATATAAATGAAGATAAATTATATATATATCAAAATAAAATTTGGAATTTTTTTTTTTGCTGTAAAAAAATTAAATTTCAGTTCGTATTTTTTAGTAATGTTTTGGCAGGGTGTGGGTCGATTTATTAAAAACTAAATGTCGAATTAAAAATGTTGAAAATATTTTTTGAAATAACTCATACTTATTGTAAAAGATCTAACTTCTCTCAAAATTTCAAGTTTCTAACTTAAATTGTTTAGAAGTAAGAAGGATTAAATAATTTTGCGATAATTCAGTTTCGCATAATGATAAATTAAGAATTAAGTATATATTTATTATAATATATATGTACATATTTGTAAAACTCATAACTGCAGCTATCGTTTGGCATTTTCAGATTGAAGATATACCTGATAAAACTTGTGTTATAACAATTTAAAATATAGAGCTTTTTCGAACTTTAGGGGGCTGTAGCTCCGTAACGGGTGGGGCTCCAGAAAAACGTTCTTTCATAAAATTAATTTTTTTAGGATAGCTGTCCGTAATTAAAATTTCATGCCTCTACTTCAAACGATATAGAACTTTTCAAAAATATGTAAAAAAATGTGGAGGTCGAAAAGTTAGTTGTTCGAGAGCTACCCGAAGTTTTGATCGGATCTCAACCAAAAAACTAAGGAACCTACAAATTGATCCAAAAATATTTTGTGTTAATTTCAATACTCTAGCTTTCTTAGTATGAGCTGTTACAAACGAAGGAGTAATTTTATTATACTCGATACTTATCGTACGGGTATAAACACTATTCTTTAAAGCGCATACCCAACTATAAATCGATGGTAGTTGCCGATCCGATCTTCATACTAATCCATGAAACGAAATTTTTTTATAAATAGCACAGGAATACTTTAATTGCAAAAATTGTTTATTTTTTTAATTATACAGTCAAAATTGGTTATAACTTATAACGACATTGGTTATAAAGACATATCGTTTATTACGACCAGTTTTAAAAGCCCCGGTTTTAAGTTTCAAACAAATCGGTATCGCATATAACAACATAGCTTATAATGACTTATTGCATATAACGACTTATTTTTACTTAAAATAGGAAAAAATTATAGTTTATAACGCTGAAAAAATTAAAACAAAATAAAAATAAAAAATAATAAAAAAATTTTTTTAAAAACAGCTTTTTTTTAACTAAAAAATAGAAAATAAATTTTTAATTGCGCATTTTTCTCTAATTTTCTAAATTATATTGTAACGATGGATGTTCCTTTAAAAAATATAGCAAATTTATATTTATCTCAGTATAGCAAATATATGTGCCATAAAGCCTGTGAAATTAAAATAAAAGCTGGAGGCATTAAAAACTATATACTATACTATATACTTAAATTTTGAAAATATTGCCTCCATGAGTAATGAGTAATTCTAAATTTGCTACACCCTTAGTATAAAAATATTTGTTTGTTATAGCATTTATCTGGCATATTTCATAATTCAATTGTTTTTTGTTTATTTTGTTATCCTTACATATTGATATATCTGCTCCTGTGTCTATTAATAGAGATATCCATTCTTTTTTGTTCTTAATTTAATAAAATTTTTGAGTGGGAAATTTTTGTCGCTATTGATATTTAATATGTTCTTCTGTTGAATTGATTTTGAGCACCTCTCTGCATGTTGTTCACATGCCCCGGATTTCTTCGGCCAGGGCCGATGAAGTTTTCCTGTTGTCTCATTTGAGGGTTGGAAAATCTGTTGTTATTGTAGTTACTTCTGTAATTATTGTTGTTGCGATTATTATTATTATTGTAATTATACTCAGTATTGTAGGTATTACTTCTATTTCTGTTATAGCTATTTTTATCTCTAAAATTGTTCGACATGAAATGCATGTTATTATTTGGTCTAACTTCCGTATTCATTTCTGATGCTAGCTGTATAGCTTCAGTGAAATTTGTTGATCTAGCTGCTAGTATTACTGATCTGAATCTATAATTTTAACCATTTTTAAATGTATTTAAACCCAGTTGGTCATTCAGTTTTATTATAATGCCTCTATGTCATTCTCCTTGTTCAGTAATTTTCAATTCATTTAACTGCGCTATCATAGTTTCAATTTTTGCGGCAAATTAATTTATACCTTTATTACCTTGAGTAATATTCGTTAATTCTGCTTAAACCTTAGCTGGATTTTTGTTTGACTTAAAATTTGTTGATATTGCTTTTTTAAATTTTTCTAATGTAGTTATCTCCTCTTCTGTTCTTAGCCTATTTTTGACCTTATCTGCTAGTTTTGTGACTAATATAAATTTGATTAGTTTCGTTTTTTCAGTTGCATCCTTTAAAGTTTCAGCATAAAAATCGAATAGTCCTAGGAAATTCGATACATGTTTAACGTTTCCTTCAAATTGTGGGATCACTTTGATTGCTGTTATGAGCCCAAAATTTGGCATTGTGTCTCCCTTTTTCTTTAACTTTTAATAATTTTCTTATTTGTGCAGTTATTTCTCTTAATTTTAAATTTAATTCAAGTTGTAATTCTCCACTTCTCTTTTGATTATAGTATTTCCAAACTACTTCGATCTCTTTATTTTTTCTTCGATGTATTGTTGAGAATAGGTTCAACTTGGATTTTCCTTTAGATTCTTAAATAAGTTTTTTAATCTTTTTAGTCTGTCTAGGTTCATTGAAATTGGTAACAGAATAAAAAAAAATGTTTTTTTGTTGTTTTTATCTTATTTATATAAATTATTTATATTTAGAGTTAGTGTAATATAATTTTAATTTATAGTATTTCATATTTATTTAATTTAATTTACATATACATTTTTTTTTTTTAATATTTATTATTTTTTATATTATGTTAAAAGTTTTTAATAAAAAAAATTTTTTTTTTTTATATATAGGTAGTGTTACATAATATTTTAAATTTAATACAATTATAATGTTTTTCTAATTTAATAGTTAGATTCTATATAGCTGCTAGTTGTGCTCTCCTTGCACGTTTCTGCGCCCTTTTATCGATGTAGTGTTTCGCTATGTCATAAATGATGACAAAAATTGCTTTAGTGCAACTTCTTTTAATATTTCATGAGTGTTTAAATTTGATAGATGAGGATTTGTTAAATATTGTAGATGAGGACTCTCCAGAAAATAGTCCCATCTTATTGTTGTTTTAAATTCTTTATATTTCTTTATATATTTTTAAATACTAATTTTATCAATAAAAAAAAAATTATTTTAATTATTGTATTAATTATTGTCTCTATTGCTCAGCATGTTGTATGAACTTAGTTGTTGTGTTGTTCACTGCACTATATTCCAGGTAAGTGCAGGGTCGCCATGTAATAAATTTGATGTCTATAAGTGTTTTTGTCAGAATTCCTAACTAATTGTATGTATGCGGCTAACGTGCTGTTGTCTTTCCTAATGGCACACATACAATTTACCGTATATTTATCCAGCGCAGTAACCGCTGATCAATATGCCAAAGCTAATTGCCGTTTCCTTATTTAAGGCTAAGGCAAACCTTTTAATTTAAATTAATAAAAAAAATAAAATAAAACAAGCAAAGTTAATTGCTCTGATAAAAATTATAATAAAACCAAATAGGGAAGCAAAGTTAATTGCTCAGGAAAACTATTCGGGTTTGAATCCAAAATAATTCTGATTGCTATTTTCACATTTCAACCTATTTATACTATTTTTAAATTACATTTATTTAATACAAAAATACTCTTAATCAATAAATTAGTTATTTTATTGTTTATTAACAGAGAATTTTAATTTGGAGAAAAATGAAATAATACATACTGACCTAGTTCTTCTTTATATTTTAATTTCCATATATGATAATTATTCACAAAATATTAATATATCATATGAATCATATATTATCAACAGTGTATCCAAAAACAAACGAAAATAATGTAATTTGATTCCTTCAGTTTATTTCTGTATCGTACAAAGTCAATTATTAATTATTTTCCATTTTTATAAAAAAAAAACCATGTAAAGAATATACATATGTATCATATAATATTCATATTATATATATAGTATGTATAATCTATACCTGTAATATACATAGTGAAATAAGACGCTCTTTGATTTCGTTAAATTTTAAATTTTGCTTTTTTGTTTTTGCTTTATCTTTTTTTCTAGATACATAAACAAAATTTTAAAATATAGTTTGCATGGTAGGAAATAGAAATTTCGGTTCGGTTCTATTTTTCTTTTTGTTTTGTTGTTTTTCTGATATTTTAAACGATATAAATTCTTACATATCATAATCATTATTTCAGTTCAGCTATCTTACAATACCAATATTTTTCCGATTTTCATTATTAATTTTCCATTTTTATAAAAAAACAACCCATAATATGTACATATTTATCATATAATATTATAGATATAGATTATCTATTATAATATTCAAATAAGACGCTCTATTTTTGTTCTTTTGTTTCTGTTAAAATTTAAATTTTCCTTTTTTTGTCTTTGCTTTTTTCACTAGATACATAAACAAAATTTTGAAATGATAGTTTGTCATTTTAGGATTTTTCATTTGAATAAACATGAAATGTAACATGTAAAGTTTAATAAAATTTTCAATATTACATAAATCAGGGGCATCTTATAAAATGTACCTATAATATATTAAATTCATAACGGCATTAATTATTGAAAATTGTATTTTTACATTTTAAATAAAATCATAAAGAAACTATATACTGTATACATGTACACTATATATGTATATAGTTTCTTTATGATAAAATAAAAAAACAATTGCTTATTTCGTTTTTAACTTAAAATGGACATATGAATTAAAATCAAATATAAATAAAGCCGTTTTAAGGGCTATCAAATACTTATTAGTTAATTAAAAAAAAGTTATAAATATTGGGTACGGATAATTGTGGTTTACCATATTTATCAAACAACCTCAAATTTTGAGTTTAACGTAAAATAAAAAAAAATTTTTTAATAATACAAAAATCTTTTTCAGAGTTATTATATACATTTGATAGAGTAAATTTAAAAAATCCCGTTATTGATTGCGTGAATTGCAATTGCTTATTAAAACACCTCGAATTTCGATGGGCGGGTGAATACTAGTTGGTAATTAAATGGGAAATATAAATATTTACCATTTATTTGTATAAAGCATAGAGACGTACCGCGATGTTTAAAAAAAAATCGGATGATCCAATATTTAAAAGAAAAATTTTAATTAAAAAAACATTTTATTAAAAAATTTTAATTTTTTCTTTAAATTCGTGTATGCACCACTGATAATGAAGAAAGAAGCGATAGCAAAATATTAGATAACAACAAAAAAAAATTATAATTATCTTCAAATTGTTACACTAAATTGACCTTTTTTGATATAATTATGATCAACCACTGATAATGAAATTATAATTATCTTCAAATTGTTACACTAAATTGACCTGGTACTTTTCTAAAACGTCGACAATTTGACGCTCTTGCATTGATGATAATTGTATTTGATTTAGCGTCATTGATTTTAGCCATTATTTGCATTTGTTATTGATGTTTTAGAAATTTGAAATGATTGACGCTTAATTAATAATTTCAACTGGGCATTGCTCCATGCCTGATTTTCAGTACTAAAATTTAAAAAAAAATTACTTTTAAACACTAAATAATATAAAAACAATATTTTTACCTTAGTTCTATTTCAGACATTTTAACTAAGGAGGCTAACAATTAACAAACACGAATGGTGAAAATATTTGACATTTGCAGTAGCAGTAAAGCATTGCGTTGATTTTTGCAAATATTGCCGATCAAAATAGTTTTAGAATTTTTGACGACGACGTAAAAAATGTTTATGAAAATTTTTTTTGATCGACGTCGTGTTTTTGACGTTCTAGAAAAGTACTCTTTTTTTTTATAATTGTATTGTGTTTTATTTTTTAGCTTATAAAATACGTATACCTTAATGATTTTCTTGTTTTGTTTTTATTTTTTTTTATTAAAATTAAAAAAAAAAAATTATTTAATTCTTTAATACCTATAATAATATACAATTTTACAATGTTTTTTTTTCTAACTAAATTTTAAATAGGTACGTGTAGTATATTTCTTAATAAATTCAAGTATAAATATCTATATTTTTAAAATTTTCTCTATATTTTTAAATTTTTTTTTTGTTTTTTTAAATTTTTTTATTTTTCAATTCGAAATATATTTTAATATTTACTAAAGAGCAAAAGAACAAGCTGATATGAATTTAAAATTGATATATCTTCTTTTTAAGAACTGATTCGTTTTATCATAAGGAATTTTATAAATTTTTTTAACTTCTTGTTTTAATTTATTGCTATATTAGAATATTTTTTTTTGCCATTTTTTAATATAAACTTGTTTGCAAAAATTTAAGAATTTTTTTAAAAAATACAAAAACAATTTAATAATTTGTGTTTTTATTTAGATTATTTTGGGATGTTTAGATCAGTACCAAAAAAAATTCCAATTTAAAATATATTTTTTAAATTTCTGGATTAAATCATACTTAAGTAAAAACCAACAAAAAATGATTTAAAAATTGTTAATTATCATCATAATTATTATTCTTTTAAACAATTAAAATAATTAAATGTGTATTTTTAAATGTTAAAAACAAAATTAGAAAAAAAAAATATTTTAGTTTTATCTAATTTAAAATTTAGTTTTTTAAAACTACCCAAAATTAATTTAAGTTTAAACACCAATAACACAAAAACGAAGTTTTTGACTTATCTATTTATGGCTGATGCTGCTCATAAGTAGCTACTGTTGAAGTTTGATGTATAATGATTAATGGTTGATGTACTGCAAAAACTTGGCTGAATTATATGATGATCAAATTGACAAACTGCTTGATATTTTAATTTTGATGTTCTGCTAAGTTGGATCTTGGATATTTGATAAGAAACGAAGAACATGTGTTCTGTTGATATTGTGTATATTACTTTTAGTTGGCGCCAAAAATCAATTACTCTGGTTTGGGTCAGTTTTTTTTACTTCACCCCAATAACAGTTTTTCAAATATATTGATATTTTTAGGTTTTATTAGTAAAAAAAAAATATTTTTGTTTTAAAATTTTTTAAAATTTTATTTTTTTTTTAAGTTTTTTCCTTTTAAGATGATGCTAATAATTCTTCATGATAAAAAGTTTAAAGGCTAATTTAAGCTATTGTTAATTTGTATTTAAATTTGTATTTGAAATTTTCTTAACTTATGATGATTCAATTTTATTTTAAATTTAATATTTAAAATTTTAACATCCATCCATAGGATACCATTTTAACATCCTACATAACATACAATTATTTGATTAACACACTCCTTCTTTGTCTATTAATTATGTACGTTAATTATGCATGTACGTAGCCTAATTTATTAATTTTTATATTCATATTTAGTTAAAAATTTAAAATTTTTTATTTATAAAGTTGTTAATATATATACTCGTAGTTTATTAATAATATTTTTATATCTGCATAAAAATATAGTTTCTCACTAAAAAACAAAACAAATTTTGTTTGAACATTTGTTTATTTTTTTGACACTTCCAAATTTAAATGCCTTGGTAGTGAAATTTTTTTGTAAGATATACAATTTTTGTATATGCATTAAAAATATCCACGATATTTATAGCTAAATATATTCAGAGAACTAATTTTCGTGGATATTTATGGTTACTTTCGTGGATATATTCAAATATTTCATGGATATTTTCAAATGTTTCATGGGTATTTTTTTTAGCTTTATCTCTTTCAAACACATATCATTTTTGTATTTTCTGCCTATGCTCTAACATTTTCGTGGATGTATTGGTCTAATGAAAACTAGCCTTAACTAAGTAAAGTGTTCACATAATTTTTAACGTTGCTATTTTCTTTTAATAAATCTATATTTATATCACCAAATATAAAAGAGTTTTTAAACCTACTAGTATATTCATCTAATTTTCAAATAAAATCTACACGTGTTGAGGGCGCTCTGTAATTTGATATAATATTAAGACCTTGTTTGATTAATTTTAGCACTAAGAAACTTGAATTGTTAAATTCATCTTCAACGGATAGATCATTAGACATTTTTTCTGTAACAAAAATAGCTGCTGCTCCGTATGCTTTTTCTCTGTTTGAAAAGTAATTTTTATACCCGGGACAAATTAAAAAACTTGTTTTCATTTTTTCTCAACCATATTTCTGTTAAGACAACGCAATATATTTCATACTGATATGAATTAATCAATATTTCCAAACTACTAAGTTTATTTCGTAAACTTTGCATATTAAGATATATTATTATATTAAGCTTATTTTATGCTTTGAGCTCAAATCAAGGTTTTCTACCCCTGCAAGGTATTTTACATTAATGTTTTCTTTAATATGATTAATATTTATTATCTACTTGCACTATGTAGGAAGGAGAAAAATATATTTTTATGATTTATTTTATTTTAATCAAAGATTATCATAGATTATTAAAATGTATTTTAATTGAAAATTTTATGTAGATATTATTTAGATAGTTTAGAAAATAAATTTGTAAAAATTTTATTTGAAGTGAAAAGAGTATATTAGAATCAGAATTCATAATTTAATAAAAAACTTTAATAAAAATGTTAAAGAATATGATATAAGATATAAAATGTTAAGTGTTCAACATTTGTAAGAAATAAATATAATATATTTTAAAATCCTATTTTGATTCCTTATACTTTTCTTTACAGCTACAAATAATTTGCTTCAGTAAATCGTTTTTAAAATTTTGGATTAAATATTCTAAAACAAAAAAAAATTTTTTTTTCAAATCTTAAAACTAAAATTTATTTAAATTTATTTTGCGTTTTACAGTTTCGACACACTTTGCTGTATAGTGAGATTCCATATGCCAAATCGTTTCATATCAGTTTTTTTCACATGATAAAATCTTTTTACTATCTATTTCTTTCAATTTTGTTGTTGTTCATATAAAGTTTTGGTCACGTGGTGAGAGTGGCTCATCTTATTGTAATATATAATCTTTGATTTTAATATTGGAATTATTGGAAGTTAGAAACATAAATAATTTGTTTAAGGGAAAAATTTGAATGCCCTATATTCCACGTAGCCTCAAAGAACGACTAAAAACATTTTCAAGTGGACTCATTCAACCACCTTACTTATCTATGTGTGAGTGTGTGTGAAAAAATTCATTTTAAAAAAAAATTTGATGCGTATATACGTACCTCTACTCTACGTATAAGAAAAGAACGGAAGAAAAGAAATTGAATTTATATCTGATTTTGTTTTTTTTTTTCAATTTTGTATGAAAATAATATTATGTACTTATCTATATTGTTTATTCTTCGATTATTTTTGTTTGAATATTTAAAAAAGTCCGCGACTTGATAAGTTTTATCGTGCATAGGCAAGTTATAAAACCATTTAGATGGTTGGAAAGTTGGTTGGATGAATATCAAAAAAAGAAATAACTTTAGTTCTGGTTATGGACTATGGTGCCGGTAGATAAACGTGGTATTAAAATTAAATACAAACGTGTTTTAATGTAAAAATGTAAATGTAAAGTATTATTAATAATTATAATAATGTTAAGATGTAAAGAGTTATTAAGAATAATTTTTAAAGTTACTTGTACATTTAAATTAAAAATAAGTTTTTGTAATTTTTAAATAGGTTTTAAAAAATAAATTTTAATATAAGTGAATAATTGCATCAAATAATTGTTTAAAATGTACCGAAAGAATTGTATACCTATTGAAAACCTTAAAAATTAGAAATATTGTGAATGTATTTATGAATGAGAAATGAAGAAAAATATAACATACATATATAAAATAAAAGTGTTTTCATTAAATTAATTAGAAATATTAAAAAAAATTTTGACAAAAGTGATGTCATTGAAATTTGTAACTTGAAACCCTTAGAACCCTAATTCCTTGGAACCCTTGTTTTGGCGTAAAGGTTTTGATATGCTTTTATTTTTCACTTATTGTTGCAGTGGTATAATGTTTTTTATATCTGTATTTGTAATGTTTGCATCGATTTTTTCCGAGATTGGAATAACCACACGCAATCTTCAATATTAGAGCTAATACAATATTATTATTACAATACTTTTGTTGTGATGGTACTTCATCAAGTACGGATTCCAAGTGATTAACGTTTCTTTCCAAGTTTTCCGTTTTCTTTCACTAATTCAATTTTCTTTTTAATAATCTCGTTATAAATAATTCTGTGACTTATGGATCTCCATTACAACTGATCCTAATGTTTTTCATATTCGTCACAATGTTGGAAAAAAAGCTGCAATAGTCAATTGAAAATTGACGGTGATTTAATGGTGATAAAAATATATAATGAATTTTGTTCATCTACTAAAAAAACAACTTCACTAAAAGAATTTTTTGAGTGGGCTGAAATCGAATGGACACACAACTAGATGGCTGAGTCTTTTACCTCCAGTAGAAAGATTGATAAAAAATTATGAACCATTAAATCACATTTTTTATCTTAAAAATCAATCTTACCTACACTACGAATATTTTTTGAAGATGAGCTTACTGTAGCTTACCTCGGATTTATTATGAATACATGTGCAATATTTCAACCGACACTGAAGAAGCTGCAAAGCAATAATGATCATATAATGGAAATGTATAATATTATGGATGAAATCAGACAATCTTTAATTAAAAGAAAAGAGGAAAAATCTTATGGATCGATCGTAAGGTCGATATTACATAAAAGTGACAATGATATGGTTGTTAGACGGTTTAAATTAGAAGCAGATGATTTTTTTTAAGTTGCCATTGCGTATTTGGAAAAATTGTACAATTTAAATTCTAATTCTAATAAATTCAAAATTTTAAAACCATTGCTTTTAAAACTTTGTAACATAATTCAAGAATTTTAATGTTTGCATTCCTTTTACAGAGTTAAACTATATTCTTTTCTACTCCCAACTACTCCCAACTACATCAACCTTTGAGAAAGAGTAGATAGGAGTAAACACGATTATGCTAAGTCAGCGTTCCATTTACGAACTACTCCCAGTTACTCTCAACTACTCTTACGTTATAATGGAATTGAAAGAATGTCTAACGGTTGGCTAAATCAGCTTGAACAAAGTTTAATTGAAATTTTTGTGGTAGAACCGCATATAAGAAGTATTCCAAATGAAAGCTTACAAGGTTTAATTAATTTAGAAGCAGTTACTATTCACAGTGATCAATTGAAAAGAGTACCTGATTTTTCAGGTTTAATAAATCTGAAATACTTAAATATTCATAGTAAATCGTTGCTGGAATTGCTCCCTACAAATTTTAGACATCTTCCAAAGTTGGAAATCATCCATTTAAACGGAGGCGAACATTTAACAAGACTAGAAGCTGGTCTTTTTGATAATTTAATTTCGTTAAAAACTATAGATTTAAGCCGAAATGGAATTAATTGGATTCATTTGAGATCTTTATATAGATTGCCAAATTTAATAACTTTGAAAATGTCCGATAATAAAATCAGTGATGTTGGAATGATTGGAAGGGTAGTAAAGATTTACAAAACTTACAAAAATTACGTTTAGACAAAAATTTGATAACGGCATTAGAAGAAGGAAGTTTTGTCGATTTACCAATGTTGATGGAACTTTATTTAAATGACAATAAAATAAGTGAAATACTACATGGTGCATTTCATAGAACACCTCAATTGCGAATAATTTATTTACAAAATAATAAAATTAGAAAAATTCACTCGGAATCATTTATGCAAACTTCTGGGAGCGGAATCGAAAGTTTGTATTTAAATAAGAATGAAATAGATAACATTGAAGATTTACGTTCATTATTAGATTCTTTACCTGCACTAAAGCATTTAGATCTTAGTCAAAACCAATTAACAGAAATTCCATTCGGTGCCTTAAGAGGACATGGAACGTTGGAACAGCTATATTTAAATGATAATTTCCTAAGTATTATTGATAGGGACGCTATGATGGGTATGCCAGTTCTTAGAGAGTTGCGATTACGAAATAACAGTTTATCAAACAATTTTCCAATGCCATTTTGGAACTTACCAGGTTTAAAAGGACTTGATTTAGGGCTTAATAATTTTCATCACATTAATAGTGTTCTATTATCTGGCTTACCATCTTTAAGACGACTTGATATAAGCCAAAATATACTCAATATAATTGATCGTGATACATTTATAAATACACCATTTTTAGAAACCTTAAATGTCTCTAATAAAGAAATTAAAGATATTTAATTTTAATTTAAATAAATTATTTGAAGTTGACATAAGTTTTAATAAATTACAACATGTTGTACCTGGTTTACCTAAAATTATTGAAAGAATTTCTATGCGTGGGAACATGATTTCAACACTACCGTCACCACAAACTATTAAAGCGTTAAATTTACCAAATTTAAGAATGCTAGATTTGAGTAAAAATTTATTAGAATATATTCCGAAGTTTGCATTCCAATCTTTAGAACAATTAAGATTCTTAAGTTTGGCGTATAATAGGATTAGAATGCTTGAAGATTTAACATTCTTCGGAGCCAATAAGCTAGAACTTCTTCACCTTCAAGACAACTTAATATTTAACGTAGAAGACAATTCGTTTCAAATGATGTTATATGAATGTTAATGAATGTTTTTTTTTTTAGATTTTAAATTTCATGAAATAAAATGTTAATATTTTTTAAAGGCTTTTGGAAATACATATATTATTGTTTTTATACTCTACACGTTAAGTATAGGGTATATTAACTTACAAAGAAGCGAGTCAGATATGAACCAAAAAGAAGCGCGTTAGATATGAACATGTATATATATTCTGAATCAGGATCACCTCCTGAGTCGATTTCGCGATGTCCGTCCGTCCGTTCGCACGATAACTCAAAAACTAGTAAAGCTATCTTGTTGAAATTTATATAATAGGTTACTAATTACCAAAGGAAGACTAAGTTCGAATCTGGACAAAATCGGTCCATGGGTTCGGGTACTTCCCATACAACTCCCAAAATCGAATACGCATATCTTCGAAATTAATAAAGATAGAAACTTAAAATTTTGTACGAGGACGTGTTTTCCTGAATCCCTGATATCCCTGAATCACTATTTGAGATGAATTGGAGTGGTTGGTCGGGTACCTCGCATACAACTCCCAAAACCGAACAAGCATATCTTCGAAATTAATAAAGATAGAAACTGCAAATTTGATACGAGGGTGTTGTTTCCTGAATCCCTGATTTGCCTAAAATTTCAGATGAATTGGAATGGTTGTTCGGGTATCTCCCACACAACTCCCAAGACCGCGCAAGCATATCTTCGAAATTAATAAATATAGAAACCTGAAATTTTGTACAAAGGTTGTAAAAGCATTTATATTTTAGTTTATATTAAATACCTAACTAAAATAACTTATGGATTTTTAATTTAATTTGAATTTTTTAGGTGTAGGGTATAAATAAGTCGGCTGCATCGACTTACTTTTACATTTACTTGTTTTTATTAATATCTCTTTTTTATTAAAATAGTATATCTTAAATTGATATTTTTTCAAGTGATATAAATAATTGTAATGTTTTCCTTTTGTAATAAATTTAAGATTAAATATTAAATCATATTGAATTTTGGAATAAATATATTTACTTAATATAAAGAAGCTAGATTGCTAAGTAAAAAGGTTTTCATACATTATAATCTGTTTTTTTTTTTTTTAAGATTGATTTAATAACTTAAATGTTAAATAAAATATATGTTTTTTTTAATTGGCGCATTTTTATTTTATTACAATAAAATGAATTGAATATGACTTGATATTTATGTACATGAAGTGATATACATACATACGTATATATGAATTTATAATATAGTTATAACAAAATTCGCTGTAAAAAAAAAAAAAATTCTTTTTATTCCCGACGTGCTACTTTAGAAATATGGTAACCTGATAAGAGTATGGTTACGAAATTGAATGTATATAAAATGTATATAAAATATAAAAGAAAAAGAAGGTTTCCTGTGCGCGTAAGAATTTAGTCACAAAACTATCAAAGTTAACAATGAAAAATAGAAAAAATCTAATCAACAAAATATTTCAATATACATACACATGTACTTGGCTTGATTTTAGCTGAATACACTAAATTATATGTAAGATATCAACATGAACCCAACCAATATATTGTATTTAAATATTTATTTATTTATTTGTTTGATCAAAAATTTGTTAATCTTAAATTAAAATATTGAAACCAAACCACTTATGATTTTTCAGTATGCATAGTGTTGTTAATAGTAGTTATTTTACTTTTTTTAGAAATATGTCCTGGCCCTGATGCTTGAGTGATTGAATTATAATGAAAATACGATTTAAAACTAAATTTTTATTTGTATACCTTCTAATATATTTTAATATCGCGACGACAAAGAAATTGTGTCCTCAACCTGAAGCAATTCTGCCATGTCGCTGTGCACTTAAGGACGAAGAAGTTCAAATATGGTATGTTAAATTTGTTTAGTTGATTGATTTTAAATTATCTTAAGTGGATATATTCTTTTATAATATTTATTAATAGGTGTTCTCACAGCAATCTTCCACAAATTATGGAAGGGGTGAAATCTGTTGAAGCAATAATAGAAGAACCTATAGACGAATTTATTTTGGAAAATAACCAACTTCCTGCATTACCAGGCAGATTTTTTGGTACCCTACGTATAATGCGGCTAATGTTACGTTATAATGGAATTGAAAGAATGTCTAACGGTTGGCTAAATCAGCTTGAACAAAGTTTAATTGAAATTTTTATGGTAGAACCGCATATAAGAAGTATTCCAAATGAAAGCTTACAAGGTTTAATTAATTTAGAAGCAGTTACTATTCACAGTGATCAATTGAAAAGAGTACCTGATTTTTCAGGTTTAATAAATCTGAAATACTTAAATATTCATAGTAAATCGTTGCTGGAATTGCCCCCTACAAATTTTAGACATCTTCCAAAGTTGGAAATCATCCATTTAAACGGAGGCGAACATTTAACAAGACTAGAAGCTGGTCTTTTTGATAATTTAATTTCGTTAAAAACTATAGATTTAAGCCGAAATGGAATTAATTGGATTCATTTGAGATCTTTATATAGATTGCCAAATTTAATAACTTTGAAAATGTCCGATAATAAAATCAGTGATGTTGGAATGATTGGAAGGGTAGTAAAAGATTTAGAAAACTTACAAAAATTACGTTTAGACAAAAATTTGATAACGGCATTAGAAGAAGGAAGTTTTGTCGATTTACCAATGTTGACGGAACTTTATTTAAATGACAATAAAATAAGTGAAATACTACATGGTGCATTTCATAGAACACCTCAATTGCGAATAATTTATTTACAAAATAATAAAATTAGAAAAATTCACTCGGAATCATTTATGCAAACTTCTGGGAGCGGAATCGAAAGTTTGTATTTAAATAAGAATGAAATAGATAACATTGAAGATTTACGTTCATTATTAGATTCTTTACCTGCACTAAAGCATTTAGATCTTAGTCAAAACCAATTAACAGAAATTCCATTCGGTGCCTTAAGAGGACATGGAACGTTGGAACAGCTATATTTAAATGATAATTTCCTAAGTATTATTGATAGGGACGCTATGATGGGTATGCCAGCTCTTAGAGAGTTGCGATTACGAAATAACAGTTTATCAAACAATTTTCCAATGCCATTTTGGAACTTACCAGGTTTAAAAGGACTTGATTTAGGGCTTAATAATTTTCATCACATTAATAGTGTTCTATTATCTGGCTTACCATCTTTAAGACGACTTGATATAAGCCAAAATATACTCAATATAATTGATCGTGATACATTTATAAATACACCATTTTTAGAAACCTTAAATGTCTCTAATAACGAAATTAAAGATATTAGCCCTCTAACGTTGCAGAATTTAAATAAATTATTTGAAGTTGACATAAGTTTTAATAAATTACAACATGTTGTACCTGGTTTACCTAAAATTATTGAAAGAATTTCTATGCGTGGGAACATGATTTCAACACTACCGTCACCACAAACTATTAAAGCGTTAAATTTACCAAATTTAAGAATGCTAGATTTGAGTAAAAATTTATTAGAATATATTCCGAAGTTTGCATTCCAATCTTTAGAACAATTAAGAGTCTTAAGTTTGGCGTATAATAGGATTAGAATGCTTGAAGATTTAACATTCTTCGGAGCCAATAAGCTAGAACTTCTTCACCTTCAAGACAACTTAATATTTAACGTAGAAGACAATTCGTTTCAAATGATGTTACATCTTCGAAACTTGAACTTACAAGGAAATAAAATGGAAATTCTTCCTGGAAATACTTTCGTTAACAATTCGAACCTTGAACAACTGGATTTATCAAAAAATAATTTACGTGATTTACCGCCACAAATATTTAGAAATTTAAGGCTACTACAGTTTTTAGACTTATCTGATAACATGATTTCTAAAATACCAGAAAGCTTAGCAAGTATTGTGAGTATTAAAGATGTTGATATTAGTTTTAATCATTTAATGGATTTGCAATTTAAAATTGTGAATGCTTGGAAAGATGTTGTTGAAATTCGTTTATCAAATAACCAAATAGCCACACTGAAACAAGGTACTTTTATGAATCTTCCTAATCTTCAATATATAGACATATCAAGTAATGAGATTGAAGTGATTGAACCTAGTGCATTAAAAAATCTTCCAGAATTGCAAGAACTTGTATTGGCTGATAATAAATTAATTGAATTAAAAGATCGAGTTTTTGAAAATTTAGAAAGTTTACAAGCCGTTCATTTTCAACATAATAAATTAAGGTTTATTTCTTCTGAAGCTTTCTATAACTCCCCGATGTTAGTTTATTTAAATTTGTCTGAAAATAATTTTTATAATATGGACATGGTAGGATTAAAAAATATGAAGAGCTTGGAAGTACTTGATATTTCAAAAAATCAAATAAAAACTATAAATACAATGCCCTTAAAAGTATTAAACTGGCTGGTAGAATTAAAAATGGATAATAATAAAATTTGCAAAATTAACGTACGTTTAAATTATTTATATTATATTCAAGAAGTAATAATACTAGAAATTTTATTAATATTTTTTAGGGGACCCCTTTCGAGATAATGCCAAGATTAAGAGTGCTCTCCATTAAGAACAATCAACTAACAACTATGCATGAAAAAGTTTTTAAAAAACTAAGAGGTAACATTGCGATTTTGGATATAGAAGGTATTTAGTTTTAACAACAAAGTTACATATTTTAATTTTATTTATTTATGTACATAATATCTATATATATAAGTATGTATATAACTAACTTAACTTTTTATTGTTTAGGAAATCCTATACAATGTAATTGCGAAATACAATGGTTAAGTATATGGCTTGATGAAACGAATTCTCCAAATCCTGGGCCTAAGTGTCAAAATGGTAAATTATTGCGTGCATCACGATTAGATCAAAAAAATTGTGCCGATTACAGATCATCAAATAATTTGCCATTGTTCAACGAGCATGGCGATTTCTTTACTCGACAACTAAAAGATGATATTACCAAAGAATGTGAAGAATTAATTTCAAACGGAGCTACTACAATTACTAAACAAAAACCTTTGCCAGGCGAAACTGAATATTTCTATGAGCAATATGTAGATTTTCCAGTAAATGATTCAGCAACATTTGAAGATAAAAATTTTGCAACATCTACAAAAACTGAAATGAAGAATAATATAAATTTGGAAAAAACACTTTTAAATTTTAATACCTATAATAAAACAAAACTACCTGGAAGATCACCAACTTTTACATTTTTTGGATATCCTTTACCAACCTTGAGTTTTGGTAGGCTTTTTGGATCCTATTCTAGAAATTTAGAAAGCAAAGCGAGAGCACAACAACAATCTAATTTTGATGTTAGTTCAAATCGTGCTAAAGTAAGAATGTTTAAACCAACAGATGTTGAATTCGAAAGATATTTAAAAGGTGAATCTCAATATTCTAATGTTAGTGGTCGAAATTCCAATCGTCACAAATTTGAAATAAGTTCAAGAGATGTTTACGATAATGAAGATGTCACACCAATAAATTTTATGACTGGAACCTTTAAAAGTCCTACAACTTTTGAGAAAGGTGGTTTTTTACCAATATTTCCAGGAAGACTTAGTGGATTTATCCCTGTATTACCAAAAAATAAATCCGCTCCAGTGATTGGTGCAATAGAGAATAAATATTATCAGTCAGATTTTGTAACAGATGAACACATCAAAGAACATAAAATTTCAAAACTCCCATCAAAATTATCCGCCTCCCAGACAAATAAAAATGTTTCTATCAATGATTTAAAATTATTGGATTCAAGTGAACATACTGTAAATGTAGAATTTACAAATCAGGTCCCCAAAAGTGAAATAACACAAAACTTTCAAAACGTTTTGCGACCTTATTCTGTTAGACAAAATACCAATAATAATGATACTGAATTGTTTACATCAACATCTAGTAGCGTGTCAGCACCTAAAATTTTTGAAAAACAAAAAATTGATGAAAATATCGAAGGTACATCAATTTCCATTCTTACGGAAAATATATTTCCGGAAGTGTCAACTTCAGAAACTATACTTTTGATACCTCCAATCGAAGAGCAACAGGAATTGCTCGTAAAATCATATGCTTGGTCCACTGAAACAGTTGGGATATCAGAAAAAAACGAAGACTATTCCAGATTTGTTCCTTCTTCACGTTCAAAGATTACCAAAGTCTTCGAGAAAGACTATAATTCTAGTAGTGCGGATTCAAAATTTTCTTCTCCAATTAATAATCAACCAACAGCTGAAGAATATTTCAGAATCCCACAGCCTGATATCGAACTTCAATCAGCTAGCAATGATAATGAATTTCAGTCCAACGAGTTTATTGCCAACACTTTAATTCGTACAGAAGATCCCTCTTTAACAAAAAAACGTGGAATGGAGTGGTATTACGAAAACTATAAAAATTCAAAAAGATATTATGACGCTGACATAGAAACTGCTAAAAGTAGAATAAAAACAGTATTCAGATCCAAAACATCAACATTGAAGGATTTTCCTTTTCATGTAAAAATATTTTTAACATTAACTATTATATTTTGCAGGTAGACTTATAAAGTTTAGTTCAAAATATCTTAAAAATAACGTAGTTAAACCAAAGTATGTAATTAAAGAAATTAATGTTTAATAGACTAATTTTATACTGATAAATAAATTTTCAGCATAAAAATAATAATTTTTTTATAATTTAACTAAAAGTTTAATTAACTCTAAGTGTTTTAAATAAAATTTAATTCGTTTTACATATAATCTAACAATTGTTATACAAATCATTTTAAATCAAGAAATTTATTTTACTTGAATTAAACATTTAATAAAAACATCTATGAAGAATCCAAGTAAATTCATTGTTTTTGTTGTACTAAGTCAATGTTCATCAGTTTTTCTTCTAACAATTTCTTTATCTGTTAAATTAATCAGCCATCCACTTTTTAAACCAAAAAATATTTCATCATGATTTTTTACTAAATTAATTCCAGAAAATTCTGGGTTATCTTCAATTTTAGGTAATTCATAGCCATATTTATTAGCCAATTTTATGCGTTCTTTTTTAATATCTTCTGGATCGGCAAGGTAACCTCTGTTTTCTGCAGAGGTATAATAGTCTATGGCGTCTTGTGGAGGTAATCCTCTTTGTGGTATTGGATAACCTTTCCTGAACCATTTTTGTGGATTAACTAATATTTGTAAGGAACAAATATCATAAAAAGCTGTTCGAATTATACCACCATTTCGCTCCACAGCCGCAATGACATTTTCTTTTGCGTGTTGAACTTCTATACAAAGTTTAGCTTTGAATCGATCGATACCCTCATCAGTCAATTGCAAGCCGAAATGCATTTCTCTTACTGGGTCTATGTTAATTATATTAGTACTGGATAATTGCGTAATATCGATTGGTTTACTAATATCAATTCGATCTGTATCAATTAATGTTTGTAGTTGTAATAGAGTTAAAGGTGTATACTGACGGCGTAAGTGGTGGCCCTATTTCAAAATTTATTTTCTTATTCATATTTTCTAATTTTTAAAAGTAAGTAATCTAGAAGTAGTTATTTTTATTTACCTTATAATATGGTTCATATGGAAAACGAAGGTAAAAAGGGGTATTGCCTGTTTCATAGCCTAACCTCATATAGTTTTGACGTTGCCCTGATCCTTTATTACCAGCTCCATGTTTATCTCCACCATGCTGTGCTCTTCCTCTTTTAGACTATATAATTAATAAATATATACACATACATATATCTTTAAATAATTTAATATCAAAAGCCTTTTAGATTTTTGATACATTTATAAATTAATGGCTCACATTCATTTTTGAATTTGGGTTTGGTCGAAGATTTCCTAATTCAACCCTTGGTAATGTTCTAAGCATTTTTAATGCTTTTTCTGCTACTTCTTTTGCACTTCCCATTTTGCTTTGCCAATTATAAAAGTAAATTTTTAAATTACCAAAACCTAAAATGTACTCAAAAATCAAAATCTAATAATAAAACTCCCTGTGAAGAACTAAAGTTAATTGAATAACTGACAAACGAAGTGTATGTACATTTCATTTATCAATTGCTGTGTTCATACTTCATACCAACCAACCGATCCTAAATTAGCAATTCTAATGCTGAAGTATGCTCAATTGACATTTGTAGCAAGGAACATTTGTAGTAATGCTAGAATTAGATGTGCAGAATTTTGCAGCAGAATGCTGCGCAGAGTTCTGCGCATCGCTGGGTATGAAATACATGTGCAGCATTTTGTGTCAAAAATTTGTTTCTTTGTGACATAAAATTGCAATAAATATAAACAATTTGAAGTTCGTAATAATAACTCAAAATATGATTCTTGTTAAATTTAGTTATTTTAAAATTTGAATGGTAGTTTACTGGGCTTAATTTTTGCTAATTTTTGCACAGAATTCTGCTCATCTATTTCCAGCTTAAACTGGACTTTTTTTTATCAAAGCTTATGTTAAGTAAAATAGCAACACAAATTTAGCTGATTTACGTAGCTAGTTGAATTTATTAATATAGCACCGCAAGTTTTCACCACCATGTTTCCACAACATGTTTCCGAAATAATTGCTTTGCTAGATATAAAGCTTGATAGAAAAGTAATGCAATTATTCGACGATAAAAAAAACAAGATCACAAGATATTTATAAAATTTTTTAGTGAAATCCGAAATTCTTCATAAAATCTTATAACATTAAACTTTTTAAATATTGCCCAACTTCAGGTGATCGATAATGTGCTTTCAAAGACTTTTGGGATGGTAAATACACTACAATTGATCGAATGTATACATTAATAAGATTTTCGGTGGTTTTTAAAAAAATTTTTATGATTAGCCTAAAAAGAAATATGTCAATTTAATTAAAACTCTTTAAACATATTAAAACCTTCTATTACTTTGTTGTTTAAAGGTTAATTTTCATGGAAAAAATTTCATCCGATTACGGATATTTAGAAAGAGTAAAATATACTTAATACTAGTAGTACTAGTAAAACTACCAATAGGAAAAAGAGGGAGAAAAATAATGAATTCAAATGTCATGTGTCCTTAAGAATGATAAAAATGTGCCCAATTTTTTTTGTGTACATACATATTTTTTACGTATGTGTTAAAAATATCGGAAATAATTATAGAAAATTTAGTTTCAACGAGCTAAATTTCATCCGATATTTTGGTATATCTCCGATATTTTCTGAACGCTTGTAGAATTTTATTGTTAATTCGTCCGATATTTTTGTGTTTTTTCTCTGTCACACAAGTAGTGTTTTTGTATCTTATGTTTATGCTCTAAGAAATATCGCCGATATCTTCATGAAAATTAGCCTTAATTTTGTGTTTTTATCTCGCATTTTAATAATAAACGAGTTTAGAACACGTAAATAATTATGCATATTTGTATAAAACTTTAAAAAATTTTAAAACAAAATTTATTTATTTTTATTTCTTTTTTGTTTTAATTACTTAAAACTTATTTCATTAAAACAAAAAAACACTCGTTTTGTCATTAGTAGGAAAGAGCTGTATGTCGCGCTAATTTTTTTTTGACATTTATAGCATTGCTAATTTAGCATCGGTAGGAACGCAGCATATGCTGCATATTGCTTCACGTGAGTTATTTGTGAGCATAGATATATTTAACTAATAGATAGGCAGTGAAGAAAATATTTTCAGCCAATTTTGAGAAACAGCTGAGTGATCCGTGCGTATGGATTGCTTTAGTTTCCACAGAAATAGGTTTCTAAAAGGTGAAATAATATCATTTCTAATTCTTAATAGAATTTTATCACTTATTTTGCTACTTTACAAGTAGTTAAAATTTTTGAATAATCTTAATTAAATTAAATTTTAATTTTAAAAACAAAATATATTAATTATTAAGTAATATAAAAATTTAAATTCTCTGAATGAAACTGGTTATGAAAAAATGCTTTATATTATTTTAATAAATGTAAACAGCTGAGTGAACGAAATGTATACATATTATAAAATGCATATGTATTTTTTTGACTGAATATCTTAAGATAAGAAAACACATAAGAAGAAAAGAAACGACTATATCTAGCTTCCCATCTATTAGTTAATATATCTATGTGTGTGCATCATAATGTGAGTTATTAGCATAGTATACACTATCAGTCATGACTGTCATTCAGTGCATGAAGGAATGCTTGAATGGCAGTCAATGCTATACACTGTCGAACATGAATGTCATTCAAAGCGATTTTTTTTTTTTGATTTTTTTCATTAGTCTCTCTGTAACATTCAAAAGTTGAATATTAAAAAATTGTTAATTTTCAAAATGAATAAGAAAAAAGCTTGCATTTTAATTATATTATTATTGTGCTTAACAAAAAAAGAAATAGAGATAAGTGGGTAAAAGAATGGATAAAAAATGGCGGTATTTATTCCCACATAAATTTATTACAAGAGGTTAAAATGTATGAGCCAGGAGGCTATAAAAATTATTTTTGGATGAACGAAAAAAATAATAATTTTCTTTTAAAAATGGTGGCACCTATAATCCGAAAAGAAAACACACATCACATGCGCATTCGCTTCCTACACATTTCCACATATCCCGCTTTCTTTTTTAATTTTATTCATATAATCGTTCGAAGTTAAATCCCACAATTCCGTATGTTTTTTGCAACATTCGATAAATTGCGTTAAAACTTATTTTTCGTGCTCCATTTTAAACTTTAGATTAAGATTGTATTATTCCCAAAACCTTTTACATATTTTTAATAAATATTAATAGGGAAATCCCCAACTTATTCCAATTTTATTAAATTTGAATTTAGTTACATATTACAAAATCTGGACGAATGGCGTTGCAGTTGGCGAAAAAGCAAAGATGGCCATTTATTTCAAGTATTATATATTATCTATGGATATATTTAAAAGCTTTAATAATACTAACAAATTAAAAGATTATTCTTAACTTTTATTTATTTCATATATTTACTTGTGTTCATTCAACATAGCATCAAATCTAGAATGATGGAATGACATTCAACACTATACATTAACAAGCATGAATATCATTCGTACCGTGCATGGCAGTCAAAATCAAAAATTGTTGAATCAGAATGACATTCTTTCATTCAAATCAGTTCATACACTATCAGTTCAGGCAAAGAATGACATTCATGAATGATAGTGTATACTCCACTATTGATCGAGTTGGAGTTCTCTATATAATCGATATTCAGCTAAATTTATTTGGATTCTTAAAGTAAAAATTTTGTTAGCGAAATTTGAGAACATTGTTATTATTAAATTGCATCGATTTTTTATAAATAAAATTCTTAAAAAAAAGTTGACACTTTGACAGCAAAATATATATACATTACGCTGTTTCACAGCATCTCGCAGCTGCAGCACTATGAAGCCATAGATAAATTAACTAATAGATAGGGAGTTAGCTATAGTCATTTCTTTCCTTATGTGTTTTCCTATCTTACATATTCAGTCAAAAAAATACTTTTGCATTTTACAATATGTATACAATATATTTTGTTCACTCAGCTCTTTATATTTATTAAAATAATGTAAACCAGGTTTACATAACCAGTTTTATTCAGAGATTTTAAGTTTTTATATTACTTAATAATTGATATATTTTGTTTTTAAAATTTAATTTAATTAAGGTTATTCAAAATTTTAACTACTTGTAAAGTAACAAAATTAGTGATAAAATCCTTAAAAAAATTAGAAATGAATTTATTTCACCTTTTAGGAACCTATTTCTGAGGAAACTAAAGCAATAAATACGCACGGTTCACTCAGCTGTTTCTC
Organism: Poecilobothrus nobilitatus; assembly: GCA_947095535.1. Classification (NCBI taxonomy): domain Eukaryota; kingdom Metazoa; phylum Arthropoda; class Insecta; order Diptera; family Dolichopodidae; genus Poecilobothrus; species Poecilobothrus nobilitatus. The sequence continues at coordinate 959,271 of OX352774.1, read as the reverse complement.
AAAATTGGCTGAAAATATTTTCTTCACTGCCTATCTATTAGTAATATATCTATGTATTTAACCAAATATTGATTTGTTTTTTTGATATCGCATATTACTCTGACGATAAGGCACAATACAGTTAACCAAATCCGTGAAAATTAATTTGTTTGATGTTTCTTGTCAGTGTTATCACTCTCTTGGCAATATTTAATAATGGCAATATTTCATCATACCAGCTAAAAATTAGAACATCTTGTGGCTTGCCCTATTCCATATAACCGTCATACAATGTTGCTTTATTAAAATAGTTTGTATAGATATCATATATGCACTACAAATATATTGGAAGAAAGATGTGATCGTCTATTTTCTTCTTATATGCTTTCGTCTTAAGAGCACGGGCGGTTAACTTAGGGCGTTTTTCTTGTTCTTATCAGATCAATGCTCAGAGCAGATATCCAGCGTTCAGAGCAAACTTCTATATGAACTAGACCGCTCTGAGTTAAAAAAGAAACGCTCAGAGCACAAATTGTCAATTTTTATTCAAATTTTTTTCTAACATCAGTATTTTTTATTTTATTTCATTATTTTGAAGAAAAGCTAATATTTAATACATAAATAGTGAGTTAATTAATTATAAGTTAAATTAATGCATATTTTTAAAATTAGTTTATTTTATTTTAAAATTTACGATTAACACATGAACTAGTTGTAAAATGCTGGCTGTGAAATAGAATCAAAAGAAGGTTTTGCTACAACAATTGAACAAACAGAATTCAAATTCGTTTGAATGATTTACTCGATGATATACAATCATATAATCACTCAATATCTCAATCATTAGTAAGAACGATTAAAAAAGCAAATAGTAAAAACATTATAATTCAAATTATTTAAATAAAAAAAAATTTAATACAATTTTACTTGTTTTTCTATTTACTTTAAAAAAAATATAAAAATAAAACCAAAAAAAAAAGCAAAAACAATATTAAGTGACATCTAGTGGTGTTAAATTAAAACACTAGTTTCGATTCCAATTTCGATAGGCCGAGGCACCACCGATAAAATAATGTAAGTTGGCCATCTATTGTGATTTATCTTATGTATGATTAACATATTCAGTCAAAATATCAGCTGTTCACATTGATCAATTGTAAAAAAATTTTCCTAATCAATTGACAATAGTGATTTACACGCTAAAAAGGAAATTTTTATAGTTATGAAAGAACTATCGAATATGAACAGCTGTTTGAATTATACATAGGCATAGATAATATATAGTAATAATAGATAGCCTACTTAAAACTTTTAGATACTAGCGCCGCCATCGCTGGAAGGCCATGGATGTCGCTAAACAGTTTCATTTTAAAATTTATTTATTTATTTATTTAGTTCAAGCTTAACACAATCAAGTTACAATATAATTCAATTAAAAAAAAAGAAATTATTAAACAATTAAACAAAAAATTATTAACAATAATTTTATAAATAAAAATTTATAAAATATTTATGACATTTAATATAATAATTAATACTCGTAAATACTACATTATAAATTTAAACAAAAATAAAATTTATAAGGAAAAAAAGAACAAGTTAAAGATAAAAATTTATTACAAAAAACTAAAATTTTTAATTAAATAATACATATGACATTAAAATCATAGTTATTATTAACAAACTGCATGAAATTACAAATCAAAATTAATCATCGATTAATATAAATAAAAAAAAAAAAAATATCTCGATAATGCAGTTTTAATGACATGAATATAAATCTCTTTTTAAAGATTCTTTGGTTAGTTGAAAGTTAATTTGGGATTTGTGTAAGTTGCATAGAGACATCATTCTATTAAGTGGTTCAAACTTACCATAATTAGTGCGATGAAACTTCAAATTAAAGGTTAACCGATCTTGTACCGACCAAGGCCTAGTATTGGTACAAAAGCTCATTTTGGCTAATAATTGTGCAGATAAATATTACCTTTTACCAATTCTGTCAAGAATAATATGTCTGCGACGTTACGACGTTTTTCAAGCGTACACATATGTAAAAGGTTTAGTTTATGTTCATACGGAGGTAGATTATAAGGATCGGAGGTAGGTAGATACGGAGGTAGATTATAAGGATCTTCCCAAGGGAGATGACGTAGGGCATATTTAAGAAATTTTTTCTGAAAAGATTCAATTCTGAATATATGGGTTTTATAGAATGGACTCCACACCTGGCTGGCATATTCTAAATTGGGACGAACTAAGCAAGTGTAAAGAAATTTAAAAACATAAGGGTCGTCAAACTCTCTAGCCCATCGTTTAATAAAACCGAACATAGAGTTGGATTTGTTTAAAATATATGTATAATGAACATGAAAAGAAAGTTTACTATCAAAAAATACACCCAAGTCTTTTATAGAATTAACTTTAGGGATAGTTTGAAGGTCAAAGCAATAATTATATGAAATTCGATTAGAACGGCGAGTAAAAGTAATATGAGCACATTTAGTAATATTTAGTTGAAGATTATTGATATTACACCAATTATAAAAACAATTAAGGTCAGCTTGTAATCCTTTCGAATCGTCGAAGGAAGTAATTTTCTTGAAAATCTTCATATCATCAGCATAAATTCTAATATCACAATGTTGAATTACGGAAGTGACATCGTTGATTGCAATAATAAACAAAAGCGGTCCAAGGTAACCTTGAGGAACACCTGTAGGAGTTTTAAATTGAGAAGAAATTGAAGATCTAAAAGAAACACGGTAGCTACGATCAGAAAGATAAGAATAGATCCAATTAATAAAATATAGTGGAAACCCCAGGTACTGCAATTTTAAAATAATAATACTATGAGAAAGTAAATCGAATGCTTTACTAAAGTCGGTGTAAATTACATTCGTTTGAAAACCATCCTCCATATGTTTCAGAAATGTAGCTGTGGATTCCACAAGATTGGTGACTGTAGATTTACTTTTTACAAAGCCATGTTGATTGGGTGATAAAAGGCTAGTGCAATGATCATATATAGAATCGCATACTATTAATTCAAAAATTTTAGGAATAGAAGATAATTTTGCGATCGGGCGATAATTGATAACGTCATTTTTGAGGTTTTTTTTATGGACAGGCTTAATAAGAGCTATTTTCCAAAGTGATGGAAAGATTCCTGAAAATAAAGAAAGATTAAATAGCTTAGAAAGTGGGTCTGCTAAAAACATAGAACAATTTTTTAAAAATAAATTGGGAATACCATCAGTTCCGGGACTAGAATTATCATCCAATTTATTCAAGTAACATAGTACCAAATTAGGATCAATAGTAATATTTCTAAGCGTTGTTTTAGAAAAATTATTTAAATAGGAAAAATTAACTGAGTCAGGATTGAAAAACGATGGAGAATAGCTTGCTGAAAAAAAGTCACGAAACCATTCGGAAATAATTGAGGAATCACAACTACTATTATTATTATAATTCATAAAAGTGGAATATTGATCACATTTTCTTTTAGAGTTCACAAAATTCCAAAACAATTTAGGATTAGATTTGATATTTAAAGACATACTCTGCACATAATTTGAATAAAGGTTATCGGACAATAGTTTAAATTCATTAAATAACACTATAAAAGCGTTAAAGTCATAACTATCATTATTCTTAATAAATTTTCGCCAGGCTTTATTTTTTTAAGATTTTTAGTGAACCAAGGCGGACTAGAATTATTACTTCTATCAATAACTAACGGTACAAATTGTGAAATAATAGAAAAAATGGTTGAATAAAAACTATTTACTAAAATATTAATATCGACGGAATTTAAAAACTCCAAATAATAGGTGCTTAATATATAATTAATACCATCGTAGTTAGCTTTGAGAAAATTGTAACGATAAGAAAGTGCTGATTCAATATTTGGAAGTAAAAAAGAGCTAAAAGAAAAACAAATAGGAGGATGATAAACATCAATTTTTACAAGCTCCAAACGACAATTAAAAAAACAAATATTATTCCAGTTAGTTGTGAATATAAGATCTAATTGATTACCTTGATGATTACAAATTGATGATATCTGTTGAAGATTAAATGAATTAAATACATCAATTAAAAGACATTCTGTATTATTCACTAATTCTAAAGGAATAAGATAGGCTTCTTCATCATGCTCTACCCAGTTAATGTTTGGAAGGTTGAAATCCCCACAAAGAATTAAATCATCGTTGTTCTTAACATCACCAATTATTGACTCAATAATATCAATATACTTAATAAAAAGATCAATATTAGAAGCAGGAGGAATATACCAACTGACAATGAAGAGATTAGCTGATTGCAATTAAATTTTTATAGCAACAATTTCTATTATATCGTGAGCATCACCAAGGGGAATTATTATTTCGTATGAATTAAATGTATTTTTAATAGCTATCAGAACACCTCCTAAAAGGCTAAATACAGTCTTACATTTTCAAAAATCTTAGTATCCCTTAATCTAGCCAAAACATATCTACTATCATTATTATTTTGAATAGATTTTTGAGTTAACTTAACTACAGGTGGTAAAAGACGATCGAAGATTGGTGGGTTTGGAGTAGAAATACTAGGGTAAACTACTTCTGAAATAGCAGTTATATTTGAATTAATAGAATCGTTGTACAATGAATTTATATTTTTTAAATCTAGTAGGACTTCGAATTCGGTTTAGGTTGTAGAGTAGAAGAGTTCCGGAAGAAAGTGGTGATGAATTTAATGAAGTGGGCGGATCACGGGAATTAATTGTTTCTCCATAAATAAAATTATAATATTTATTTGAAATATATTTTTTAAATTTGGAGAGCTTATTATATAAGAATGATTCGCTATGATGTTCATTAGTAAAGGATTTGGATATATTAATAGAGTTGGTAGAATTTTTTAAAGAAAAATGATTAGAAGTTTTAATAGGTGGAATTGTTTCAGCGGGGAAATGTAAATCAAGTAAACTTTTAATATTAGTTTTAGGTGTAGCTAAAGGAATAGGGTTAGTAATAGACTGTTTTAAATTTATAGGACTCTTTTTATTATTAGAAGAAGTTTTATTACGAATGTTATTAGGGTTATTAAAAATTATACTCATGTCTTGAGAAGTATTACTTACTTTATTAAAGGATTCTTTTCTTTTTGATGAATATTTTACATTTATTTTCGGAGCTTGCTAATATTAATAGTTGCACCAATTTTCTTCCATATATTTTTATTGCTTGAGAAATTTAGAGTTTGAATGATGCGATCTGGACCAGAAAGTAAAAAGCGATGGTATTTTAATTTATTAAATTTGATGCGCTTATTACAAAATGTATCAAACGATTTTGCCATATCATGAAATGCGTTTGTATTAGAGTCTATAGTCAGGTTAGTTTTAGAAACCAAACCAGATTTCGCATTATCCAGATTTGTGAATAAATTATGTATGTTATCAAACATACTTCTCAACAAACCTTCGTAATTTTGGCAGTCGTTACAAATAAAATATGAGTCTAGAGTTGGATAATACCAATCTCTACTTAAACCCATACACACTCCATGAAGCTTCCTTTTACAGAACGCTTTACAAATAACAAATTTAGATTTGTTATCATTAATATAACGATATAACAGTTTTCTAAATTGCATTTAAATTCCATTTTACACAATACGTTTTAATTTTATTTTTAATTGTTAAAGTAAAATAAGTTAAAAAGAAAAAGTGCACAGTCAACGCAAATTAAATTAAAGTTTAAAAATAATTCAAGTTCATATAAATTGCAATTCAAATAAAATTCAAGTTCAAGAGAACGAAATGCAATAAAAATTAAAAAGTATTTAACGAGATCAAATTACACCTTTAATTTTTTTTTTTTTTATCAATTTAGTTAACTTAAATTTGCTTTATATTATGATGTATTTAATAAATTAATTGAATCGCACTTAGGTTAATATCAAAAGTTTAAAAAAAAACAAGAAGTTAAATTAAATTAAGAACCACAAGTACCTATTTAAAGTTTGAAAGGAAAAACTGGAGTGAAATCATTAGATATCGCCCATATTTCTTTCCTATTTTATTTTTCTAATTTATAAATAAAAAAATTGTATTGTAATAACAAACTTTGTTTCAATCATAAAAATTAACAGACATGATTTTCACCTTCACAATATACTAAAGTACAAACAGCTTCAGCTGATTTATCTTCCCAGCCTTCGAGCATTTTGTACAGTCCTTCTGTAAACATGTATCTTCAACCAAAACAGTTCCCTTTACTTGTTTTGCTGCTTCTATACATTTTTTTTGACAAATTTCATCTATCTCACCTTAAATTAAAAAAGTTTATTTTTAAATTAAATAGAATTTAATTTTTAAAGTTAAGAGAATTAATTATAGGGATAATTACCACAGTCCAACCTTGGAATTCTGATAAATCTATCTTCTTTGATTGTAAGGTACGAGGAAACTTAGGCCCTAAAATGGCAATGAATTACTCTAATTTTTTCCCATTTCCAGTAACAAATGTAAGCGGTCTTGCTATAATTTAAAATAAAATAAAATATAAAGCTTTATCTTTTCAATTAAACCAAAACTTACCTTTTAATTTTTAAACCATTTGACTTAATTAAATATTAAACCAAAACAAAACACTAAACTGCTGCAGTTAAACCAATATTTATTTTGATTCAAAATGGATTCAAAACTGGCTAACATATGATTTTTGACAATTAAAAAAATTTCATATGGCGGTAATAAAAAAAAAAGAGCTATTTTTGACAATATTTGGAAGTACTTGACTTTTCTAAAATTTTTGCCAAAAAAAAAATTTGTTCTAAGTCAACCACCCGTGACCATAGGTACAAAATTTTTATTATAAAATTATAAAATATGAAAAAATGTGTATATTAATATGGGTTTAAAGATATTTTCATTCCCTCTAAAAAATATACAAATATATATATTTTTCTTTTTAATCAATGAAATATTTTTTAAGAACATAATTTTTATTGTATTAGTGTCGTTTGAATATTTTAAAAATTCCAACGAACGACAACCTACATATTTAGTTAAATAGCAGATCGATATTATTATCAGAATTCAGAATATAATGATCCACTGTTGATACAATCAAAAAGTTTATCAAACACCTAGAAGTCCGACCGATATTATTTCAAAAAGGTGCTCTCAGATTTTGTTGTAGAATTAAAATATAGAAAAAAAAAAAAAAAAATTTCGCCTTTAAACGGCCCCCAAAAACTAAGGTGCCACTTTTTGATACTTTTCTTATTTTTTTTTTATTTTTAATTTCTATTACAGAATCGGGGAGTACCTTTTTAAAATCAGGTCGGTCCAACTTCTGGTTCGCATAATACGACGACTTCTTGCAACTTATGAATATTTTGTTTTTGTTCTATATATTCTACAAATTTAACCTTCACGTTTTTTATTATGTTTGTAATCTGTCCAGCATATTTGTAAGTGTTGTGTGGTGCTGTGGAAAGTTAAATAAAACCATTACCTAAATTAAAACCATTACCAACATTTAGTTGTAAATTGCCTTGTTGCCAATTTTATATTTGGCACAGCTCTTTTTGTTTTTGTCAATTTCAATTTGCTATCGCTTTCATTTAACAGAAATTTAAACATATATTTCGATATTCTAAAATTTTTAATGAAACTAACAAAAGAAACAAATTAAAAACTATTACTAAATAGAATAACATATTATGTATACATATACTTGATTATTAAACTGCAAAGTATCTGAAGAATCTCTTATATTCTTAGTAAAGATTAATTTGTAGTTCATGGTTCCCTTCAGGTATCTTATTATTCTTTTGACTGCCAACCTTTATTGAAGTTCTGGTTTGTTGTTATAGCGACTTACTTGAGTGAATGCATAACAAATGTTACTTGCATTAGATAAACTAAGCTACCCACAGCTTCTTGATAGGAAATATTTTTTAAAAGCTTTGTCCATCATTTGAACTTTCTAATTTTACATTAGGATGACATGGAGTTTTTGCAATTTTACAGTCTACAATCGGGAACTTTTCTATAACATGAAGAATATATTCGGTTTAATCTAAGCAAATTTTCTTAAGTGTTATATCTTGAGTAATTTTGAATCCTAAAAAATATTTTGCAGTATCTTTGATCCTACTATATTCGCAAGGGTCAAGTTTTGAACGAAACAAATTTAGTTCGGTAAGAGCTGCATTTAATTTTTTGTTCCACTGTCTGCTCGCCTGCTTAAGGTCGTATATGGCTTTATTTAATTTGCACACCTTTTCATTAAAGTTATACTTTAGCGGCTATAGTATAGCAAAATTTCTTCTTCAATGTCTCCCTGTAGAAATGCTGTAAGAGCATCCATGTGATATATTTTTACATCGTACTTGACTGCTAAACCAAATAAGTATCTCGTTGAAGAATATCTTACTACAGGTGAAAAAACCTCTGTGTAATCTATTCCTTTTCTTTGCTCATATCCTTTGATGACTAGTCTGGCTTTATATTTTATTATATCTTAGTTCTTTTTTGTTATAAAAACCAATTTGTAAAAAAAGGCGTGTTTTTCTTTTGGTAATTCTACAAGAGTTTAAGTGTTATTTGTCAGTAATGCATTATATTCATTGTCCATAGCTAATTTCCATTCTTTACCTTTTGGACTCGCCATGACCTCTTCAACTGATTGCGGATCCTCGTTCATAACTGTCCCACATTTTGTAGCAGATATGTAGATAGTAAGTGCATTACTACTTGTGTTGTTTCTAGGTTTTAATACAATTTTGGACGCTTCTGGAATTGTTATGTCCATTTCAGGTATATAGTCTACATATTTGCTGTCATCAACCGATTCTTGATAATCTTCATCTGATTCAGAAATAGTTTTGTTTTCCCTCTAAACAGGAGTGTATATAAATTTTTCTCTTACTGGTGACAGTTGAATTCCTGTTGTGCATTCAGGTAATTTCTGCAATACAACTGGTATGACTGATGTTGTAGTTGATAAGCATTTATGATCATTTGTTTCAGTGTTAATTAATTTAGCATTACAGATTAATTGATTTTTTAAATTAAAGAGCTTACATCCATATTTTTCGAACTTGACTTTAACATTATTTTTAATAATTTGACTTACCGAAAGCAGATTTGTTGATAATTCTGGTACATATAGAACATTCCTAACTTGAATACATTTTATTTCGTTGTTGACCTTAATATTAATGTTCACACTTCCGCAACTTTCTGCCAATAAAACCTTGTCATTTGCTATTTTTATATTTTTTACGGATGGAGGACCGACATTGTATAACCATTCTAGATTTCTGGTCATGTGCATTGAAGCACCGGAGTCTATGCACCAACTATTTTCTTTCAGTGATTTTCCTACTCTAAATACATGTGCAAAACTTGCTGAACTTGAATTTTTAACTTTATTACTACTTTTCCTTTTAGGGAAACAATTTTTACTTATGTGTCCATATTTATTACAATTATAACACCTTGGACCACCATTATAACACCTTGCCACGGGAATTATTAAAATTTTGGGAGCCTGAAAAATTCTGAGGATTGTTGAAATTTTTAAATTTATAAAGAGATCTACTGAAAAACGCTGTAGATTCAGATACTTTAACATCTTGGAGTATTTTTGTTTTAACAGAGTTTGCAGATATAACCAAATTATAAATTTCAATGGCCATTATCATTGGTTTATATTCCTCGAGTAAACCGGCAAGTAATAGTGTATCCAACCATTCATCATTAATTGAAAAACCTATATTTCTTAATTTATGTGCCGACGAAATTACTTTATTAATGTAATCTTTTACAACTATCAAGTGATGTTGAAATTAAATCTAGGAGAAGTCCAACTTTTCGTCCCAATCCTGAGCCATCAAAGGATTTTTGTAGATTTTTCCATACTTCTTTTGCAGACTTTGCTTCTTGGATCTGAACATAATTTATCGAATCTACTAAAAGTATTTAATATTCTTAGCAGCGTCAATTGCTTCTTCTGTTCCATAAAACCCTTTTTTTGGTTGTACACAGCTCCACACATTTTCATGTTCAAGCTAAGTTTTTACAACAAATTTCCAGGTCGCATAGTTTTCTCAACCTAGGAGTCTATCGATCCATGTCATGTGATTATTCATGTTGAATATTTAATTAGATTGTCCAAAAATAACAAATGGAAAAAAATATATCTCTTATTTAATTTTTCGAATCCTTCAATTTTTATTATAAATTTTAATTATTTATGATTATCAAAAATTTACTTTATAAAAATTGGATTAAAACCATGGGTCCATAACCGTTTGTAATTAAAAGATGTTGTTTGTGTGAAAAACCAAAACGGAAAGAGGTATATTTCAGTCTAGGTTATATACATATCTATGCAATAACAAATGTCATTATCAAATGTGTATAAGTTTATACAAATTATATAAAACAAAATATTGATAAGTATACAATATGCAAATGTTGAGTTATAATACAACTATACAACATAATAGTAATAATTTAGAATATTACAACATTTATATTTAAAAATTTTTTTCAAATATTTTCCTTTTATATTTAGTTCCAATCAAATTTACACTTAAAACTTTACACGAATAGCTACAAATATTAAAACTTCAAATTTAAAAAAAAACCTTTCCCATTAAATTTAAAAAAAAAAAACTTTTTCGTTACTATCGTTTTTAATGTGATTATCGTTTATATCCGTTATCGGTTCATAATATTACGATAAACCGATAACGATACGCTAGTACTATTGTACATCGTGTATTGGATTTTTTCATAAGAGATTTTTTCATAGAATATTTATTCCGCATGATTTTCCTACACTAAGGCATTTTTGAAAGGTGCTGCCATAATACAATTCTTTAAAATAGTTGACAAAATTATCTTTAAATGATAATCCAAAAGGGTTGTACAACAAATTTACATAAAATAACAAATTTATGAAAATTATTAACATAATAATTTTTTTTTATATACATACTAGGATTGGAATTTAAATTTTTTTGTATTAAATGTGTATGTAGAATTGACATACTAAAATTTTTTTTATTTAGAGTTAGATTAAAAATATTTATTTTTTTTATGATTTCATACGGAGCAAAAAAAAAGTTGATTGATTCTTGCCGTATGCGTTTACAGGGGTTGGGGGGGAAACAGCCCCCAACTTTAAATAATTTCAATTTTCATATAAGAGTTAATAATTTTATGTTTTCATTATAAAAATGTCAAAATTTAATTTTTTTGTCTAAACTTAAAATTTTGCATTTACATATAGAAATTAGTAAAAATGTTGACATTTACTTTTATAATCAATTAAATACTAGAAAATCCCCTGTGCAATTGCACAATTTCTATAGATTCAAAAACATTTACGGTATCATACTGACTCCCTTAATAAACTACCTAAAAATTTCATATTTACATCAGCACCATTAAAAAAACTTTGGAATCACTTACTTACTTGATGTAATAGAAAAAAACATAAAACAAATCTAAACACATAAAATTAAAAATGTTAGGTACAGTTTATTAATTTTTTCTCGCCGTTTTTTCGTGGGGGTAATTTTTGACTGTTTTTTAATCATTGAGAAAAAATGGTCCAAGCAAAAAACACATTCAGGGTAAAAGTTCGTGCCGATATCTCAAAAATTGTTTGAAACACATGTATAAAGTGCACAATAAAAATCGGCGAAAAGCCAACCAACACCAACCGCTACGACATTTTTTTTTTTTGTTACATTTAAAACAATCCCAATAATCGAAATAATTTTAATATTTGTTAAAATTTTACCAGACTCTCTATTTTTTTTTAGTTTTAAAAAAATTTTTTTATGTCGATGAAAAACAGTGGTTTTCGCCGCGAAATTACTTTAATTACCAAAACTACTTTCAAGTCTTTTGCTTTTATTTTTTTTTGCTTGAAAAAAATTTGCTGAGTTTATTTTATTTAAATGTACTTTGGAAGAGGTCTTTGGTATATTTAATAAAAGATTCATGTCTCTGATAATGAAATTTCATAAATTTTTGGGGGCTTTTTTTTGTGAGGGTCGTTTTCGACAGCATTTTAATTTAATGGTCTAATAATAAATTAGTACAAAATTATGAATCTATTGTGAGAGAAGGCTTCTAAAATGATATTTTCTATGTTATTTTTTCTTTTTTTTTAAGAAAAATATCCATTTCTATAATATTTAGTAAGTTTCTGATTTCTGTTATGAAATATAATTAGCTAAGTCTGCCGAATTTTATATTATTAAAAAAATTCGAATATTTTATGTTATCAAATTATAATATCAAAAATGCAGCTTAAAAAATCAAAATTCCAACCTAAATAAACAAAACTACTTTAAAGTCTGCTGCGAAGCTGTCACCAGCTTTTATAATAGTGAAAACAAAATAAAGAATAAAATCGGCCTATTATTTGGTTCTTATAAATATAAGGTTTACTATAAACTTTGCTCTTTTCACTTTCAAGTCTTTTAATTTTATTAAGAGTATTTTTATTTTTTTCAAAACAAAAAGTCATTTGAAAACTGCCAACAGGAGATTAATAATTTATTTTTAATTTATCGCTGCGACCAGTTCATAATGGATGTGGCAGCCAAATTTAAAAATTAAAAATTTGCTTTAAATTTTGTGTCGAAAGTACTTTTTAAAAAGTAAAAGTTTGTGTCTCTGATAAGACTTTTAGTCGAAGATTTGTGTCTCTGACAATAAAATTTTAAATTATTAAATAAAATATACAGAAATATCACCATATCACCATTGCCAGTTCAGTTTACATTCAGTGTGTGTGGTTTAATATAGATCTGGCCAACATCTTGTGTGTATAATATTGTGTATATTATCAGAAATTCAATCATTAATTCCTGGTATTATATTATCTGATCTGATTAATAAATCTTATTTTTTTCCACGGCTAACAATATTATTAGTGGTCTAATAATAAATTAGTACAAAATTTATGAATCTTTTGTGAGAGAAGGCTTCTAAAATGATATTTTCTATGTTAGTTTTTTTTTTTTTTTTAAGAAAAATATCCATTTCTATAATATTTGGTAAGTTCCAGACTTCTGTTATGAAATATAAATATTTAGGTCTGCCGAATTTTATATTAATAAAAAAAATTTCGAATATTTTATGTTATGTTTTATGTTAAAAATCTAAATTTCAACCTAAATAAACAAAACTATTTTAAAGTCTGTTACGAAGTTTTTACCAGCTTTTATACTAATGAAAACAAAATCAAGAATAAAATCGGCCTATAATTTTTTTCTTATAAATATGAGACTTACTATAAACTTTGCTCTTTTCATTTTCAGGTGTTTTAATTTTATTAAGAGTACCTATTTTTTTTTTTTTTTTCAAAACAAAGATTGAAAACGCCAACAGAAGATTAATAATTTATTTTTAATTTACCGCTGCGACCAGTTCATAATGGATGTGGCGGTGAAATTTAAAAATTAAAAATTTGCTGAATTTATTTTTATTGAAAATGTGTTTTTTATGTATGTACTTCACCTTTTTTGACTGTACTAACTTTTATAACTTTTAATGAACGGTTTGTGTCTCTGATAATACTTCTAGTGGAAAATTTGGTCTCTGGTAATAATATTTACTAAATTTATTTATATTTTTAATTAACGGTTTGTGTCTCTTGATAATACTTTGAGTCAAAGATTTGTGTCTCTGGTAATAACATTTTAAATTATTAAATAAATATACAGAAATATCATCATTGCCAGTTTAGTTTACATTCAGTGTGAGTGTTTTATTATAGATATAAAATATATTTTTTTACATGTTGGCAAGGTCTCGCCAACATCTTGTGTATTATATTATAGATTGAAATAAATGATAAAATATGTTTACTTTTTCATTTCAAAAAGTTAAAATTAATTTACCTATTTACGTTTTCAAAATAAAGAGCTAATTTAAAAAGTAATAAATAAGAGCTAAATTTTAAACAAAAAACTAAATTAAAGAATTTTAGAGAAGAGAAAATCTATAAGCCCCGTTATCTCGGAAACCGTTAGGAATAGATGTCACTTAATACTACGTTTTTTGCTTGTTTTTACCTACCCTATCACTCCTTACAAGGATGATATTTACTTGCAAAACACCCTGTATAATAAAGATAATAAGAATGTATTGAAACGTAAAAATGTCAGCCGACCATTATTTTCATAACAGAATTAGTTCGTTTTTGAAAATAAAATTTATTATAAAAAATTTATTTATTTTAAAATAATATTTAAAAATATATTTTTCGCGAAAAATAATGGAAAAAAGTTTATTTTTTTACAAATATATATTTTAACGGGGAAAGACTATTAAATTTTGACCAGTTTTGGTGGATTCCGGTCTCGTGGTTTTATTTTTCGCAGGGTTACACATCGTATACATGCATACCGTTAAAATTTTTAATAACCTTAAATTAAATAGAATTTTAAAACATTACACGAGTAGGTACAAATATTAAAACTTCAAATTTAAAAAAAACTTTTCCCATTAATTTTATTAAATTGAATTTTAATTTAAAAAAAAATATATCAATTATTAAGTAAAATAAAAACTTAAAATTTCTTAAATGGAACTGGTTATGAGAAACTGCTTTACATTATCTTAATAAATATAAACATTGATTAAACAATGATTAAACAACTGATAACTGAGTGAACCAAATGTATTGCATATACATATCTAATATATAACGAAGAAATTCTGTTTGTTTGTTTGGGCTGGATTCACGTAAAAACCACCAGTCTGGTTGAAACCAAATTTTGCAGGAATATTTCTACGACTCTGAAAGGAGTTATAGGCTATATCTCGTTTCGGTTCATTAACCCATTGCGGCTCGAGACTCATTTAAAGCTTTTTGGTTTCTTCGTTGCCCTGCCTAAACCATTTGACAGATTAAGTTGAAAATTTGTACAAATGTTCCTCCTAGTATTGTACAAATGTTCCTCCTATTATTATTAACGAAGAAACGTTTCAACGTGCAATGTTTCAAAAACATGGATGCAATATGTTATCTGGATTCGACCCCGCGGGCTTCCAAATAATTTTTGGTTTCCGATTTATGTCCAATTTTGGCCCGGTTTAAAGTTTTTACCAATTGAGTTGAAAATTTGCAAAAGTGTAGCTCCTTACCACAGAAGCTTACTGAGTTGTTTCGGTTACGATTCATTAACCCATTTCAGCATCAGGCCTCAATTAAGTTTTTCATTTTTTTGTTGTCGTGCTTAAACGGTTTGGCCAATTGAAAATTGGAACAACAGTATTCCACTTTAAAACAGAAGCTTATTCAATTAATTCTGCTGTTATACATTAATCCATTTCGGCATGATAGACTGCCAAAAAAAAGTTTGTTCCTAATTTTTGTCGAATTTGGCAGGGTGAATTTACGGATCTAAATAAGCGTTCGTTAACCCATTTCCGCACGATTACCTGTTAAAAATATTCTGCCCAATTTTTTGTATTGTTAAATCATTTATGGCTGCCAAAAACCTGTTTTACAATAAAAACATTACCAACCGGGTCAAAATAATATGTTACCAAACATTAATAAGGCCAACACTTACATATGGTGTACGCATATGGTACAACATTAGTGGAAGCCTAATGGAAAAAATACGTAAGTTCGAAAGAAAGTGCATAAGAGTATGTATTAACAAACATTGAAAGCCTGAATCCGACTACAAGCATTATTATTCCAATAAATACTTGTACAAGGAAGCAAAAAACATAAAAATCGATAATTTTATCATAAAATTAGTTCGAGATCATTATGATAGAAACTCCTAAAAATTCCTGAAAATGGTCTAATATCACATATATTTTACCACAATGAGGAGTACAAAAAGACTTTGCTCACTGGCTTCATAACCTCTGAGCATTTTATCTGTTTGGATAAAAATGGTTACATTCAAAACCAAAGCCATGTCCCTATATTATTTCACTATAATAGACGGGCCACATGTAAAAAAATTTAATA
The DNA here is from genome assembly GCA_947095535.1 of Poecilobothrus nobilitatus. Classification (NCBI taxonomy): domain Eukaryota; kingdom Metazoa; phylum Arthropoda; class Insecta; order Diptera; family Dolichopodidae; genus Poecilobothrus; species Poecilobothrus nobilitatus. The sequence goes on along the minus strand of OX352774.1, from coordinate 943,261 downwards.
CGACCCAGGCAATATTAATGGAGATAATTTAAAATATGACATGTCCATACCGGACAAAGACAAATGTATTAAAAAACGATATTGGTGGTTGGATGAGATTTTATAGCAAGCAAATGTTCATTAATTTAGGTTCTAAGTAGGTTAAGTTAAGTTAGGACTATTTTAAATAAAACAACCAAATACAATAATGATTTTTTAAGTTTTTTTCCATTTTATACTTTAGATAAATTAAATTAAATAATTTAAAATAGATAGATATAAGTCAAATTAAATTTACATAAATTAACAAAAAAAAATTACTTTATTTTAAATGTTAATAATAATTGAAATTAAACCGTTCTGTAAACTTTTTTTTATAGGTTAAGCTTGTATCAAGATATATACACAATAAAATAAAAGTTAAAAAAAAAAAAAATATTTTTGTATTGTTATTATATTATTAAAAAGATATTTCCAACACTCTTTACTTTTATCTATATTGTTTTTAATATTCCATAAAAAACTTTCAATACAAATTTCTAATATGTATCAGTAATTAAAATAACCTTATTAAGTATCTTAAGAATACTGTGTTAAAGTTTTAACAACATAACATTTTCGGTTGTTATTAAAGAACAGAAATAATCTCCTCCATACGACGATCATCATGTCATCATTCATGAATGCATGACTAACATGTGGTCTACCTACATAAGATGCATATTGTGTATATTGTACTTTTCAAAAAATATCATTGAAATATGTACAAACTATAATGTACAATGTGCTTATGTTTAAAAATATTATAAACACAATTAATTAAATTAGAAAACATATTCACATTTCTGTACAGTATTTAATCAAAAATTATATGAGTTGAATGAATGAAATGAGTTCATACATATTTAAAGAACAGAAACCTTACATTTTTATCCATATACAGTTTTTCCACATTTTTCACAGTTTTTCCACAACAGACGAACGGACAGAGTGAAACTTTTCGGATTGAAATTTTTCAAAATGTGCTTACAAGGATAATTCATAAAAACATGTCATTACTTTATTACATTATTATGAAAAAAAAAGTATTACATTATGGTCTTTTATAATTGAAATGCGATTTTATGTTTCGGTATTAGCGAATATATTGTGGAAATTATTAATTCCTTTAAAAATTTCTTGTAAACCAATTGTCCCTAATTCTTCGCTCTGTTATTCAATTTGCTAAAAAAAATTAATTAAATGTAATTAAATGTAATAAAAATTAAAATATTAACTATCAGCATCTGTAAATGCATATTACTGTGAACTATATTAATTAAATTATGTTAACACAAAAACAAAAGTTAATAAGTTTTAATTCATAAAGCTGCAAAAATACTCCGGGCAACGCCGCGTACTCTGCTAGTTATGTACATTATAAAATGCATCTATATTTTTTGACTGATACCTTGAGATACACAAAGACATAAGAAGAAAAGAGACGACTATATCAACTTCCTAATAACTAAACTAAACTAAATCTAACTAATATGAATGCTCGTTTTGTTAAAATCTTGTTTTTTAAAATCTCGTTTTTTAGCGAACATTATTGAGCCTTACCTTACCATAAATTTGTTCCTTTTTCCATAAATTTGTATGAAATTCTTTGTCATGATTTTGTATGAAATTTTTCTACCTCGATTAAACTCATTATTTTAAAGTGTTGGGTTGCATATTATGTTCTATTATAGAAAAATAAAATATACCTACATTACTATAATCATAGACAAATAACATATAGATAAGTATATAGTATGAGAATTTTTTAAACACTTATTTTTTAAAACTTTAGAAAAAAACTTGGGAAGTAATCACTGTTAATGTAATAATAAAAATAATGTTAATAAAATGTATAATCAAAATAAGTATGTATAATAAAAATGTTATCTATTCGGCCAAACTATATATTTCTCTATCGTTGTATCTACACATTTTTCATTATTTTTTTATTTATTTATGTTGTTTTTGTTATATTTTGATTGCTTTGAACATAATAATTTATACAGAAAAATAAAAGAAAAAAATCAAAAATTTTTAGATGAATTTAGAGTTAATATTTGATTAATATTTTTAATAGGGACTTTGCATCAATTATGTATATGTATTATTAATTATATCTATATGCGCACACATACATATGAATTATTAAGTTCTTTTATTTTTGCAAAATATTTCTTTTGGTAGTAAAAATTTAATGGTTAAAATAAGTAGTTTTAATTGTTAGTTCTAATTTTAAAATTTTTAGCTATACCAATAAAATTAGTTTTTAAATGGATTTTAAGTGTTTTATTGTTGGTTGTGGAAGGACAAAATCCAAAAATGCTGAAGCAAAAAAGGGAGAACTTTCATTTGTGATTTTCATTTTCCCAAATCATTTTTCGGATTAAAAACATTAAAAAATTTTTCATATGCTAAAATTGCAGAGATCTTGAAAGAAAAAAATTTAGAAATTGGAAAAAATAATAAAGAATCAAATAATAGTTTAAATAATGAAATTAGACGAACCTTCTCTATTAAATGTGTTTTAGAATATTGCGGAAACAAAAATAATGATATACCAAAACTCAAATTTTTTAGGTTTCCGTCTAAAAATACTGATTTATAAATGATGATATAATATTTTAAAGGGCAGTTGTAATTTATGTGAAAAAAATAGATTAAAGACTAGGAAATATGTATATGTATATGTAAAAAACATTTCGAACACACATTTCGAAACACGATTTCGAAAACATTGTTCTACGAAAGTTGGTAAAAAAGAAATACTCACAGAACAAAATCAAAAACAGAAGAAAATAGAAATATCAAATCCAAAACTAAAAATTTTAAAGTTATGAAATAAATTTTAAAAATAAAAACTACTTTATTAACTTATTTTTAATGTTGAAATCATTTTTGGGTTTTTTATTAATGTTTTTGTTCTTTCATTTTTAATTTTATATTTGTTATTTAATTAAAAAAAAATAAATTTTTTTAAAATATAGCTGTACGTTTTGTTTTTTGTTTGAAGTTTTGTTTTTATCTTTATAAGTTTAATAAAAAATACTAGAAACTTAGAATACCTACCTACTCCTTTTTTTGAAAAGTATCATTTAAAGCAGGTTTTTACTCCTTCTCATTTTAATAAAACGAGAAACTGCTCCCAATTAAAAGAAAAATTGGACAACATATGTATGTACATGCAAAAACTTACATACATACATATAAAATTTTTCTCATCTTTCACCACTTTCTAACAACCCCTCATTGTCTGTTCTAACCTTTTTTGTTTTTGAGTTATAATAAACTGCTTTTGGGTAGAATGATTAAATTATTTCTCCAATATTGGAAAATTAAATTTTTTATTATACATTTAAATTAAAATTATTGGCTATATTAAACATTTGATACAGCTAAAATATATTGAACATTTTGTACATAAATAAGTAACTTATTTTCTATGTGTAGTATATTATGTACATATATTAATACATATACCTATATACTATGATCAGCTGATTTAATATTTTAATGTTTACTTTTCTTAGTAAAGTTTTTTGGAAATGTAACTTTTTCTTTTATATAATAAATAATTAAAACGAATTATATTTTCATGTTTAATATAATTTATTGTTACGATTTTTTGCCGATATTTCGGGAACATGCTTTGTTCCCAAATTCATGGCCTAGTTACTAGTAGATAGTGATAAATGTAAATTTATTAAAATTGTTTTAAATATTTATGTATATACAATAAGGTATATAAAAATAAAAATTATTTATATTAAAATTATATAACAAACTTTTTTGACTAAAGTTAATTATAGTAAGAATAACAAAAAAAAAACAATTTTTTAAAAAACTTACATATTATATCTAATATGATTCATGTTTTTATGTTGAAAATGTAGATTACAAGCTAGAAACATGCATATACTTTTCTTATAATTTTATTTATCATGTTGTCTAGCAGTTGTTTTATTTAGCAGTTTTTTTTAAATATTTCTTTAATCGTCTTAAGGTTGTCGTTATGGAATTTCTTTTCACTTACAATGCCACGTTGAATTTCATGATGCCTGGGTGTGCTGAGTTATAATTGAGTAGTCTGTTTGAAGCTATTTCTTTTTTATAGCAGTTGGTCAAAATCTTATTATTATCCCTAATTAATATCATATCAGAAAATGGAATTACTTTTGTTTGTCTGTTTTCTTTTTCTAATGGGAATTTAATTTTGTTATGATGTGTGTTGAAAATTTCAAGTATTTCTTCTTATCTATCTTCAGGTCCTGTCGTTATAATATCATCTACGTATTTAAATGTGAATTTTGACGCGAAAGGTAGTTTTGGTATTATTTTATCTAATGTGTCATCCATAACAAATTCTGCTAATATGCTAGATAGACTATACTAGATATGCTAAACAGATGCAAGAGAGTTATCAATAAGCAAAAATTCTTGTTCAACCAAAAGTTGAACCGTAAAATCATCCACATGCCAAATAATAGCAAATCGTTTTGGACATTTGCCAAAAATCCAAAAGAAGACGAGAAGGCGAACTTATTTAGCAAGCAATTCGCCTTCAATTCGACACTGCCACAGTCAGCTCAGATGCCATCTTCTGTTCCAGGAGTTGACTGCTCCTTTGTAAAATTTACTTTGGGACGCAGGCGGTAATGAGAATCTTGAAAAATCATGATACAAGTAAGTCAGCCGGTCCTGATGGTATAACCATCATGGTGCTTAAAAAAACCTACTCCAGTATTTCAAAACCTCTGCGCACACTTTTCTACCCCTCCTTCACTTCGGGTATTCATCCTACTCAATGGAAAATTGCACATGTTTTCCCAATTTCCAAAAAAGGTAATAAAAGCGATCCCACCAACCTATAACCTATTGCTATAACTTCGGTCCTCTCCAAAGTTATGGAGAAAATTCTGAACCAAAAGCTTCTGAAATACGCAGACCACAAAGGTTTGCTTCATGATCGTCAATACGGCTTCAGAGCCCGTCGTTCAACCGGTGATCTCATGACTTACCTTTGTGAGAAGCTAAACATCAGCCTTCATCATTCTGGTGAATCTGATGTTGTGGCTCTTGATATTTCTAAGGTTTTCGATTGAATTTGGCACGATGCTCTATTGGCAAAATGCAAAGAATTAGGTCTAGGTATAGTCTTTCTAAAATGAATTGGAGATTTCCTTTCGAATCGTACGATTCGTGTACTGGTCGATGAATATTCATCTGACAAATTCAAAATAAATGCTGGTGTCCCTCAGGGATCAGTTGTATCCCCCACTCTCTTCTTAATATTGATCAATGACCTACTTTCATTAATCTCCAATCCGATCCATAGTTTCGCAGAGGACAGTACAATTGTAGCTTCCTATGAGTTTCATAGCCGCTTTACCATTAATCACCAGAATAATACAACAGCAAAAAAATTCACTATTAGTTAGCTATTAATATTGAAAACGACGCTCGAGTGTTGCAAATTATAAATTAGATAAATGTTGCTCAAGATCGTGATGCGCGGAGAGATGTTGTGAAGAAAGCCAAAGCTCACATCCAGCTGTAGAGCCACAAGAAAAAGAAGAAGATATTCGCGGAAGAGTTTTCTGTTTCGAAACATAACCTGGAAGTAATGGTTAACTTATTTTATACTCTCAAATTTTTTATTTTAAAATTTTTTAGTTTTAATTTTTTATATTTCTTAATTTTCTATTTGACAATGTCATTAAATAATTTGTATGTTAAAATAATTATTTTTATATATACAAGATTATATAACAAATAATAACCACATATAGTTTTAATAATTAATTTTTTAATTTTTTACATTAAGTAATTTGTATATTAATATTATCCTCATAACATATTACATATATTATACATACGAGGGCAGTCGGAAAAGTTTTCTGTAATGGCATCTTTTTGTCAATATTATAAGTTTTTATGACTGCCATTTCAAAGAACAATCTTTTATGTTGTCTGTCTTAAATTTTCAAATCGATCTGTCAAATAGTTTATTGTGAAACAGCTATCTAATCAGTTAACTTTTGTTCTTTTCAGATAATGGATGAATTTCAAATTCATTATCTTTTTTTGAAAGGTTTACCAGCAACCGATATCCAAAAGGATATCGATAGTACTTTAAGTACTTCACCACCATCATATGAAATAGCTAAATTTAAATGCGGTCGTATAAGAGTAAATGATGAACAGAGAAGTGGGTGACAAAAAGCTACATCCATTGAAATTATAAGAAAACTACATGATGTAGTGACAAACGATTGCCGAGTAAAAGTTCGTGAGCTGGCAGACATATTAAAAATATGAAGAGATAGCATTGTACACATTTTGCATAATGAACTCCTTATGAAAAAGCTATCAGTAAGATGGGTGCCCCGTTTATTAACATTGCCACAAAAAATAATTCGTTGACCCGTTTATTAACATTGCCACAAAAAATAATTCATTGGACACGTTGTGAGGAGCTTGTGGCAATATATCAGCGTAATCCAAATGAATTCTTACATCAATTTATAACTGTTGATGACTTGGGTCTATTGCCGTATACCAGAAACAAAAAATCAGCCCAAACAATGGATAGAATCTGGTGGAAGTGCGATAAAGAAAGCAAAAGCAGAAAAATCAGCAGGAAAGATTATGGCAACTGTTTTTGGGATGCACAAGGTATAATATTCATCGACTATCTTGGAAAGGGGAAATCAATAAATGCTTCATATTATTGTGTATTATTGGATCGATTGAATGACGAAATCAAGAAAAAACAACCACATTTATCAAAGAAAAAAGTGGTTTTCCATCAAGACAACACACTATCACACACATCAGGTTTGCAAACATAAAAATTGAATGAATTACGGTATGGAATTGCTCCATATCTACCATACAGTCCAGATTTAGCCCCAAGTGATTACTTTTTGTTTCCGAATTTAAAAAAATCAAATCAAATAAAATGGTTATCGCTGAAACTGAAGAAACATATTTCAAAGGTCTTGAAAAATCGTATTTTAATTTTTTAAATCCATTTCTCTGCCACATAAATGTGGACAGGAAATTACACAGTCTTACCTGTTCAGTAGCTGTAAATATCGTAAGGGGGAATAACTCTTACGACATGTGTGGGATTCGAACCCACAGTCCCTCGGTGTTTACAACGTATTTTATACGTTCTTACCCACTAGGCCACCGACGCTCCTACAAATCATATTTTTCAGACAGAATTAGAAAGCTTAAAAAACGTTTGATAAAGTGTATTAAGTTGGAAGGAGATTATGTTGAAAAATAAAAATTAAAAATCCAAAAAAACCGTTTTTTAATATGAATACAGGAAACTTTTCGGAGTGTCCTTGTATATATTTTGAAAGTCTATATTTAATAATTAAACTTATACTTTTTTTCATTCAAATTAAACCATTTTCCACTCAAATTAAACCATTTTTGATTCAAATAAAACCTTTTTCTTTAAAGTTACTTACCTTTTATACAAATTAAACCTTTTTTCATTCAAAGTAAACAATAACAAAAACAATTAACAATTTCAAATTAAACAATTTATTTTTCAAATAACAATTTTTCGTTCACAAATTAAATTTCATACCCATAAAATTTGATTTCAAAAAGGTTTTTTTAATAAAAAAAAAAACTTTGATTTCAATGAAGAATGGTTTAATTTGAATGAAAAATTGTTGCATTTGACTGTAAAAAAGTATATATGTACATAATTAATTTTTTAATTCATACTTATTTTTGCAAACATTTAATTATTTATTCAATTTCGAAACATAACATAACCTAGATATAATGTTTATCTTTTTTTACACTATAATGTTTGATTTTTAATTTTTAAAATTTTTCAATTTAAACATTTTTCACACTGTCATTAAATATTTTTAATAGTAAAACAATTTCATTAGCGCTATTATATAATTATATATGTATTATTTTTGCTTAAAACTGTTATCAACGAATTGAAAACTAAAACAATAATAATCATTGTATAAAATAAAATTTTTAGATCCATTTAAAAACTTGCCAATGATACTGGTTAAACTTCCGACAGCTTTTGAATTATCTCTTGGCTTTAAAAAAGGTCACTTTCCACATTTTTTCAACACGAGAGAAAACGCTAATTACATTGAACCTTTGCTAGCAATACACTATTATGGTATGGATTCAATGACAGAAAATGATTGTTAAAAATTTATCGAATTTATCGGTAACTATGAAGAAAATAAACATACTTTCTTATAAATTAGCAACAAGCATAATTTTTATACTTATTTAAAAATAATGAAAAGTTAAAAGAATTATACTATATCCGGGGATTAAATGTTCGTATGAATATTTAAGAGTTGCCAAACGCAACTGCATTCTTCCTCGTTATACCCTACACCTAAAGTATGATGTTTGTAACCACCAAAAGGAAGAGAGTTAGATTTGGACATGTAATTTATATTATATGTTTTCAATTTTACAGAAAAGGAAAAATAACAGAACACCTTTGTACTAAAAATAAAAGTTCTATCTTTGTTGGTTGTGGAGATAATCTCGTTTGCTCTGGGGCTCGTTCGGAAGCTTCCAAGATCCGAACTCATGAACCAAATCCTCTAAAATTTCAGAGACTTAAATAAAACATGAAATAACACCACTCTGCCAAATGTAAAGGTTATATCTTTATTGGTTTTGGAGATAATCTGATTTGCTTTGGTGTTCGTTCGGAAGCTTCCAAAATCCAAACCCATGGACCAAATCCTCTTAAATTTCAGAGACATAAATCGAACGGGAAGGAACATCATTGTACAAAATTTAAAGGTTCTATCTTTGTTGGTTTTGGAGATAATCTCGTTTGCTCCGGAATCATTCGGAAGCTTCCAGAATCCGAACCCATGGACCAATTTTGTCCAACTTAGCTTTCCTTTCGTAATTAGTAACCTACTATATAAATTTCATCAAGATGGCTTTATTAGTTTTTGAGTTATCGTGCGAACGGACGGACGGACATCGTTAAATCGACTCAGGAGGTGATCCTGATTCAGAATATATATACATGTTCATATCTAACTCGCTTCCTTTTGGTGGTTACAAACACCACACCAAAGTTAATATACCCTATACTTTAGGTGTAGGGTATAATAAAATAAATCGATAACTTTATCATTGAAATTTGTAGTTTTTAAAATAAATTCTTTTTCTATTGATTTAAACGATTTTGTCCCATTACATTTGATTTATACGTTTTTATATTTTTAAGTGTACTAAAGCATCTTTCTGATTCTGCACTTGTTATAGGAGTAGCTAAAACTATTTCAACCAATTTTTAGGTCTGATCAAACTCTAAGTTGTTATCTAATATAAATTTATATAAATCTGAAGAGGAATTTAATTTTTGAAACAATTCATTGTTAAATATAATAAGTAGTTTGCATTTTAAAAGTTCAAAATTAAGAAATGTGTAATAATTAAACTATAATTTTAACATTTGCAGAAGGGAAATTGCTGTTGTAATCAAGAAATTTTTTCATTATTCTATTATAAATTATAATAAGCGCATACATACTATGTAATATGTAAATATTTCATATTAATATTATCTCCTAAGATTCCTAAGAAGTGTACGTGTTTTACATTACAAATTTAATTTCTTAATGTTTGACCTATTGAGAATATTAATTTGAATCTTAATATGGAATTTTTTGTTTTGAAATAGATAAACTTTTTTTTGTTTTTAAAAAAGTGGGTTATGAAAGTTATGGTAGCTATATACTATAAGCATATAAAAAATCAGAAATATTCCCTACTATTCAAATATAATATTAAAAAAAAAAATTTCCTTGCAAAATTGTTCAGGAGAGGGTTTTAAAGTCCTTTTGTCTAAAAAAGAAAAAAAGAACAATGTTTCAAAGCCTTAATTCTTAAACAGTAATACCCATTAAATAAAAAAATTACATTATTACATAATTAATTTTATTAGTAATCTAACAAAATTTAAATAGTTTCAATCGGATTTGTAGTTTTTAAGATAAAGATTTAGTAAAAGTCTTTCCCAACTATAATTTTGTATTAGAAAAGAGAATATTAAATTGTTCTAAGATGGGCAAATCGAAATGTGCCCAACTTGATGCATAGAAAAACTAATACATACTCACCATTTCTTTTTCAAAATCAATGTATTTTTAATATCTAAGTTGGGCAATTTGAAATCTGTCCACCCTTGATATAAAAAAAATGCTTATAAAAATTTTTTTTTTTTATAAATGAAATGTTTTTGAAGGATGCGTATTGTGTAACTGTGTAATAACATATATTTGGAATGTAAATTTGTAAGTATGTAATAATAATTGTATTTATACAATATATTCTATGATTGTATTCTATTGTATTGTATTATATGAAATATAATACATATCTCTGGTTGCATTATTAATTATTAGAATGGATAAGAAAAATCAAAAAGCTAATAAAAGAAAGTAGGTATATTTCATATTTTATTTTTTTTAAATGAGTTTTTATTTTATGAGAAGTTGATTAGAAGTTATAAGAATGTTTGGGTTTAGTTTGCTTGGCGTTTTACAAGGTTGGGCAGTGCCCAACTTGTCCATTAGTAGAGCCGCCGTTGTATATGTACATCTAATAAAAGTTTTCTTCTTCAAATGTAACCGATAGCGCTGGAAGCTATAGTGCTAAAAAGTATAATAGTAATTATTTTTAAGTATATACAATTAATAGAAAATAATAGTAATAATATTCTTCAAAATATTAAAAAAAAAAAATTTTTCACAAATTATTAAAAAAAATTTCTGGCAATTTTAAACAAAATTTAAAGATTTTTCTTTCAATGAAAACTAGCAATTTATGCTTAGGGAGTACAACTGTAGATTAGCAGTACGAGAAAGTAAAAGGAGTATAAATACTACCTTATTACTCCGGCAGCATTGATATATCGTATAATAGTATATATACTTATTTCATTTTTATTAGCTATATTTTTTATGATGTTTATGCTTTTGTGCAGGAACTTGATTTTTATTATATGTATGTTTGCACTTATAAACTTATGAAATTTTCAAAAATTCGATCAGAGCAATTATGAGATAGCCCCACATAATTATTTTACAACTTTTGTTAAAATTATTGGCTGATTCGTTTCAAGCTCAAACTATATAGCTACTGTAAACAGTTTTTAAGTTTTAATAGAAGTATACTAATCGTTGGTTTTATTTAGATCAAATTGTTAATTATAATTTGTGTTGTTCTAATTTGGTAAAAGGGGTCGAAAAGCAAATATACCCATGTAATGAAAAGAAACGGTGATCTGCCTAAAAATAAATCACAAAGAATCAACTTCAACAAACAAAATATATTATACAAAACTCATCTGAATATACGCAGCATTCAACGGCAGCAGGAACGATTTGAATGAGACGTCCATCATAACATCTAAAAATATATTTTTTATGTAGCTAATTTAACTTTGTTATTAAATTTTATAATTTAGAAATTTATATTTTTTTTTATTTACCAATTGACTTTGTATGCACTTTATTTTTTATACTTAAATTTATTATTTTAAGTCATGTCGAATAATCAGGCATACCAACATCACAAACATATTTAATATTATATTATAATGAGTAAAATCGGTAAATTTAACCAATCTGTAAAATTGAACTAATATACAAATCTGTAAATCTGTTTAACTTTGAAATTATAATTATATAATGCATAAACAGATGATAGCATTTCTTTTTTTTTTTATTATTATATACTATGAATAAAATGTTAAGGTGAATGAAGTTGAGTTAACGAATTCTCGAAACGGTTTCATTTAAATTTATATAAAGAGTAAATTAAATTAATTTTTTTTTCAATCTCAACCAGTAGCCGTACAATAAGGTTTATTAAAATAGAATTTAAGAGAATAAAGTAAAATTAATTAAATACAGGGTTTTCCAATTTGAGTGATATGATTTCTAAGTGACGTTTCGGCTATTTGTAGTATGTCATGATCTGTCATTTTTTTTCATTGTATTCAGTAATGTTTACAATTTCATCATGGACCACCGTAAACGTCGTGCTGATTTTGTCTTGGAACAACTTAAAAATGATAACGATTTTTTTAAGAAAATCATCTTCTCCGATGAGGCTCACTTTCATCTAAGTGGTGCGCTAAATAAACAAAAATGTCGATTCTGGTGCGAAGAAAATCCACAAATTATTCATGCACAACCATTACATTCACCTAAATTGACAGTTTGGTGTTGTTTTTGATCTGGTGAAATCATCGGTCCGTACTTCTTTCGAAATGAAGCTGGTAACACCGTTACTGTCAATGGTGAGCGGTATAGATCGATGATAACCAACTTTTTATGGCCGAAATTGGAAGAAGTTCATCTTGACAACATCTGGTTCCAACAAGACGGCACTACGTGCTACACAGCACGTGCAACAACCGAAATATTGCGAAAAAAGTTTGGAGATTCGATTATTTCAAGAAATTATGACATTGAATGGCCTCTAAGAAGTTGTGATTTAACATCATTAGATTATTTCTTGTGGGGTTATTTGAAGTTATTGGTCTTTAGCAATAAACCAGACTCTCTTCAAGCTTTAGAAGTTAATATTGAACGTGCTATTCATGACATACGACTTAGTGGAAAAAGTGCTTGAAAATTGGGTTCATCGAATTCGTTTCTGCAAAAGAAGTCGTGAATACCATTTGAATGACGTTTTATTTAGAACTTAATTGTATCGATTGTACTTCACATTAAATAAAAAACATTTGAATTTCCTTAATAATTAGTGTGTTTTTTTTTTAAAAGAAATATCACTCCAATTGGAAAACTCTATATAAAAAGTGTTTTTATTATATTAAATATATATATTTTTTTTTTCAAATTTCCTTAAATTTACCGCCATGTTGTTACAATTAAGGCTCATCCAAGTCATAGTGCGGCAATGTTATATCTTCCGCGATCTTTTCTTTGATTTTTTTAAAAGAGTTCCTGCATTTCTGATTAAAGTTAGTTCCTGACTAAATTTCCTATTAGATTTTGGACATACATATATCGGTGCCTTAATTTTTAAAAATCTTTCAACTCTTTCTCTGTTTTAGAAACATTATTTATTATTAATTGCGTGACCTAAATAATTAATACAGGCTGTTTCTAAACATTTTTTTTGTTTAGTTTTAACCCCGCTGTTTTTAACCTTAAAACTTTCTTTAATATCTCAATTAATTCCTTCTCATTTATACCGGAAACCAATGTATCATCTACATACGCTATTACATATAGTCTAAATCTGTTAAAACCTTTTCCATTTCTTGCTGATAAATGGATGTTGTTACTTTTATGCCATAAGGCATTTTATTTATTTTGTATATTCCTAAATGTGTGCTCAAAACACACATTATTTGAGATTTTTCATCTAATACGATCTGCTAGAAAATCGTTTGTACATCGGCAAAAATTTTTTCCCCGATAATGAAGGAAAGATTTCCCCAATCTTTGATAACGGATGGTTGTAATCTTTCAAGTTTGGATTAATAGTAATCTTATAATGACTGCATACCTTACACCAATAGCTTTGGGGCCTATCACTATTGGTGTATACCCTACTCAGAATTATCAATTTTTGGTAATTATTACACCATTTTGTTCACCATTACACCATCATTACACGATTTTGTTTATACTTCTTCTATAGCCTTTCTTTTGAAAACGATCAAACTTATAATAACCAAACCATTAAAACCATTAAGTATAATAATAATATATATTCTAATGAAGAGGAAATTGCTAACACTATGAATGACTTTTTTATCAACGTTACTATAAAGATTTAAACATTTCAGATGAACCTGTTGACTTCGAATATTTCGATTTCTTTCAATATAATGTAAACTCAACAACTTTTAGTCTTGATCTTACAACATATGAGGAAGTTAGTGAAGCTATCAAAAATCTTAAAGCCTCAGCAGCTACTGGATTTGATAAGATACCGAGTAAATTTGTAAAAAAATTCGCAAACCGATTGACTCCAATATTAGTTAAATTTATTAATTTATCTTTTAGTTCAAAAATATTTGCACACATTTTAAAAACTGCAATAGTAACACCTATTTTCAAAAGCGGAGATTCTACAAATCGATCTAATTATAGACCAATTTCAATTCTTAGTACGTTTTCCAAAATTTTTGAAATAATCATTAGAAATCGTTTAAACACTTTTATGACAGTTAACTGTTTACTGAGTGTGAATCAGTTTGGTTTTGAAAGAAACTCGAATACAGCAGCAGCCTGTCTTAACCTAACCTATTTCATTAGTAAAAATATTGATTCTAAGAAATATGTAGGTTGTATCTTTCTTGATTTAAAAAAAGGTTTCGACTGTGTTGACTATGAGATACTTCTTCACAAATTTTCTCAACTAGGTTTCACTGCAGAATACATTAGCTTTTTTAAATCGTACTTGTTAAATCGAAAGCAGAAAGTTCGATTAAATAATTGTTTTAGCAATCTAAAATCTGTAATTAAAGCAGTACCACAAGGTTCAATTTTAGGTCCCGACCTCTTTAAGCTTTATATAAATGATATTTGTAAACTCAGTTTGATAGGATCTTTGCAATTGTATGCTGATGACGCTGTATTAAAATATGGTTTAGGAAATGAAAATGAATTAAAACGAGCTATAGACTCTGACCTTCAAAAAATCAATATTTGGCTAAGAAAGCACAAACTTTCTTTAAATATAAGTAAAACTAAAATATTATTATTCCATAACAAAAAGTTTCAAAGCACCAATTTCACATTTAGTAATTCGACAATCGAAGTTGTCAATAAGTTTAACTATATAGGTTTAATATTGTATAAAAGTCTAAAATGGGATGAGCGTATTGACTACATATCTAGAAAAATTTCACCTTATGTTTTTATCCTAAAAAGGTTACGAAATTTTCTATTAGACAAAACTTTATTTGTCATATACTCTTCTTATATTTTATCTAATTTAACATATCTTAATCCAATTTGGAGTGGTTCTTCTCAATATCTTCTAAGGAAGTTAGATATTTTGAATAAGAAGGCTATCAAAACAATACACGGATTGCCAACAAGTTTTCCTTCAGCATCTCTTTACAATTGCAGATATCTAAGTTTTGTTAATATATGTAAAAAAGAATGGTTTCTCACAGCTTTTAAAATAATTAACAATAAAACGAGGAAGAGTGCAGTAGAGTAGACTGTGTCAACTCTGGGATACCCGTATGAACGTAATATATCCTGTTTCTTAAAAACTTGATCATCTTTTAAAAACATTCAGATGTTTTAGTACCGAACTACAGAGATATATTTATGTAAATTGTGGAGTTGTATGATAGCTACCCGAATCTATTGCGCCTAGCTTCATTAAGTTCCAAGAAATGCAAAAAGCCTGAACCGGCTGCTTTATACCAATCAAATTTTACAAAAGTTTTTGGCATGCAACTCGACACCTCTTTACTAAATTTCAGATTCCTAGCTTCAATAAACACTGAGTTATTCTCATTTAAACGGAGAAGTTGTATGGCAGCTACCCGAACCCGCCGCATCAGCAGAACCAAATTTTACAGAAGTTGTTGCCATAAAACTTGATCATCATTTGCAAAATTTCAGAAACCTAGCTTGAATAGATACTGAGTTATTTCTATATAAAGATAGAAGTTGTATGGCAGCTACTCGAACCCGCCGACCGAAAATGTTGGATTTAAATAGCAAAACTAACAATTTTGCAAAAGTGACGTAAAAAAAATTTCAGCCCCCTAGTTCCTTTATTTTTTGAGTTATCGTGCAGACGGACGGACGAACGGACGGACGGACGGACGTACATGGCTTAATCGACTCAGAATTCAATTCTGAGCCGATCTATACTTTTGACACTATATCTAGCTCGACTCCTTTAAGGTGTCACAAACGTAATGGAAAATTCATTATACCCTTGAACATAGTTCATACGGGTATAATAAAACACCACTTCATTCTTAACCGTATGATCGATATTCATAATCACAATACGAGAAATAAAACTAACTTCTATTTATCAATTTTTAAAACTGAACAACAAAAGAAAAATTGTCTTTATAATTGTTTAAAAGCTTTCAATGAGTTGCCTTTAGCAATAAAATCTAGTGAAATATGTGTGTTTAAAAAAGAAATAGTGCAATATTTTATAGCAAATAATCAGTTGTAGTTTCATTAATTTTTTTTTTTTTTTGTTTTTACGCATTTATTTAAGATAATTTATAGTTTATAATTTTAGTTTATTTATTTTTTTTTTTTTTAATTTTAATTTTATACTACGTCTTTGTTCTCATCTATTTTCAACTTTTGGAAAAATTATTAATTGTAAATTATGTAAAGAAATGATAGTCAAAAGTTTTCTGATTATTAATTAATTAATCGAAATCAAGATATTGTAGAAATATGAAATGAAATTGTGATATAAATTAGAAATAATGTCAAACAATATTTATAACTAAATAATAAGACCAGACAGCTAATACGTTACGGTCGTATACCATTATACATTATTTATATACAAATTAAATATTTTGTTTTTTAAATTACTAAAAACTAAAATTGTATATAAACTTTAAAATTGTTTATTAAAATAAAGGAACAAAAAAAAACGCGATAGATCTAGGTTTAAAAAAATTTGGTTTCACATCACTTTCTATTTTCAAGGATACATTTTTATATTTATATTTCCCTAATGTATCATCAAATAAATCACCATAATCATTTACTAAATCTTTAATATTTATATTAATGCTATCACTTTTGAAATTTTTTATTGAAAACCTTATCTCATATTTTTGCAAAAAATCACTCCCTAGTACCTATTATAGTCGATATGGCTGAAATGACATGTATTTTTAACTTTTCATTTTTTTATTATTAAAATTAATACTATACAAAATAACCGATACAAAGAAGTTTCTCACCTCCATAAGTTGTTCTGTTGTAATATTGCTATTGAATTTTTTTAGTTGTAAAATTTTGTTTGTAGAACAAGTTTGTAGAACTTGTGTAATTTGGAATAAGTGTAACAATCTGTCTTTGTATAAAGCCCATACATCAATTGCCGGATCAAACTGCTTTGCGTTTAATACAAAATTTGCCAATACTGATCTGCTGTTTTCTCCATTGTGCCTTATGCTGCCGTTTCCTCCTGTATTCTGATTCACGTGATCATCTTTGATCATTCTTGAATTTCCTATGTTCCTTTTTGGCATTTTTAATATTAATGAAGATATTATAATTCTTTTTAATGTTATGTAATTTAATTATAAAAATTATAATAATTTTACAAATTATTATTTTTTTAACCCTCGTCACCATTTTAATATCAATTAAAACACGTTCTTTTATATATTTTTACCTTATCTATATTTCTTACGTCTATTTTAAAGAACGGATCGGAAGAAAAGAATTATTTTGTTTTAAATGAAAATCAAAAACATGTGCAATTATTACATTAGGCACAGTTTACAACAAGGAACATAAGGCTTAGTTTACAATATATTTCTTCTCTTCTCTCACAACATTACAGTATCTATAATTGGCAAAATGCAATGGTATTTAATTGGTAATAACTAATAAATGATAAAATGATAATCAAAATCAAAACCTTCATATGCTATTTTTAAAGTTTAGACCGAATTCCGAAATAAATAATAACTAGTATTAGCCCGCCCCTCGAAATTCGAGGTGTTTTAATAAGCAATTGCAATTCACGCAATCAATAACGGGATTTTTTAAATTTACTCTATCAAATATATATGATAATTCTGAAAAGGAATTTGGTATTATTATTGTTTTTTTTTATTTATACGTTGAACTCGAAATTTGAGGTTATTTGATAAATAACTGTGTGTAAAATATATAATTTTTTTTAAATTTACTCTAACTAATAAGTATTTGGTAGCCCTTAAAACGACTTTATTTATATTTGATTTTAATTCCATATGTCCATTTTGAGTTAAAAACGAAATAAGCAATTTTTTTTTTATTTTATCATATAAAGAAACTATATATACAGTATACATATATACAGTATATAGTTTCTTTATGATTTTATTTAAAATGTAAAAATACAATTTTCAATAATTAATGCCTTTATGAATTTAAAATTTCTTTGCAAATGATTATTTTTGTAAAAACACGGTTATTATTATGTTTTAGCAGATGCCTATGATTTATTGAGTATTGGAAACTCAATATATACCTATTATATATATTATAAGATGCATTTTATAAGATGCCCCTGATTTATGTAATATTGAAAATTTTATTAAATTTTACATGTTACATTTCAAGTTTATTAAAATAAAAATCCTAAAATGACAAACTATCATTTTAAAATTTTGTTTATGTATCTAGTGAAAAAAGCAAAGACAAAAAAAGAAAAATTTAAAATTTAACAGAAACAAAAGAACAAAAAAAGGGCGTCTTATTTGAATATTATAATAGATATAGATTATACTATATGATAAATATATACTTACTTATGTAAATCCTTTTATGGATTTTTTTATAAAAATGGAAAATAATAATGAAAATCGGAAAATATTGGAAAAATATTGATATTGTAAGATAGCTGAACTGAATATTTATTATTTAAAAAACAAGTAAAAGTAACCGTAAGTCGATGCAACCGACCTATTTATACCCTACACCTAAAAAATTCAAATTAAATTAAAAATCCATAAGTTATTTTAGTAATATAACTAAGCTAAAAAAATAAATGCTTTTACAACCTTTGTACAAAATTTCAGATTTCTATCTTTATTAAATTCGAAAATATGCTTGTTAGCTCTTGGAAAGTGTATGAAGGCACGCGGACCACCAACCCAATTCATCTGAAATTTTAGAGACATGAACAGGATAGAACATTCTTATATCAAATTTCAAGTTTATATATTTATTAATTTCGAAGATATGCTTGTTTGGTCTTGGGAGTTGTGTGGCAGATACCCGAACAACCATTCTAATTCATCTTAAATTTTAGGCAAATCAGGGATTTAGGAAACAGCACCCTCGTATCAAATTTTCCTATCTTTATTAATTTCGAAGATATGCTTGTTCGGTTTTGGGAGTTGTATGGGAGGTACCCGAACAACCACTCCAATTCATCTCAAATTTTAGGGATATCAGGGATTCAGGAAAACACATTCTCGTACAAAATTTTAAGTTTCTATCTTTATTAATTTCGAAGATATGCGTATTCGGTTTTGGAAGTTGTATGGGAGGTACTCGAGCACATGGTCCGATTTCGCCCATTTACAATCCCCGTCTTACCTTAGTCATTGTTAACCTACAGTATAAATTTCATCAAGTTAGCATCATTATTTTTTGAGTTATCGTGCGTACGGACGGACGGACGGACATCGCTAAATCGACTCAGGAGGTGTACCTGATTCAGAATATATATACATGTCTATACCTAACTCGCTTCCTTTTGGTGGTTACAAACACCATACCAAAGTTAATATACCTATACTTAATGTGTAGGGTATAAAAAAAGTAAAAATCGGTTGGTAAATCATTGAGTAAAAGGGTTTTAAAAGTCTATCATTTACAGATTAAATATTAATATGTAGGAATTTACTTCGTTTAAAATATCAGAAAAAACCAAAAAAAAAAAAGAGAACCGAATTGAATATGCAAACTCAAAATGTTCCTAACTTTATGGATCGGGCACTCTACCACTGCACCAAACACTTAACTGAAATTTATATGTTTATATTCAGTTATATTGTGAAATTCTTACAATGCAAACTAAATTTTAAAATTTTATTTATGCATTTAGAAAAAAAAGAAGAAGCAAAATTTAACGGAATCAAAGAGCGTCTTTTTTGAGTATGTATATTACAATACAAATGCAAACAAACAATGCAAACTAAATTTTAAAATTTTATTTATGCATTTAGAAAAAAAAGAAGAAGCAAAATTTAATGGAATCAAAGAGCGTCTTTTTTGAGTATGTATATTATAGGTATAGATTATACATACTATATGATACATATGTATATCCTTTACATGGCTTTTTTATAAAAATAGAAAATTAATAATGAAAATCAGAAAATTTTAGAAAATATTGTAAGATCGATGTAGGTTCTGAATATTTATCATTTAAAAAAAAAATGAAAATCGGTTGATAAATCATTCAGTAAAAGGGTTTTAAATGTCTATCGTTTACAGATTAAATATTATGATTAGTATAAAAATTTGTAAAACAAGTTATAAAAAATAAATAATAATTAAGATAATTTAAAAACATTAATAAGTTCGATAGATTCTATGTATTTAACTAATATGCCAATTTGGAAAATGCCCCCATTTTACTTTCATCAAACATCATTTAATCTATAATCATCCCGAAATATACCATGAATGCGAAATATAGAGTCCACATACATCAATCAATTTTTACATTTTACATTTCATTTTACATTTATTTATTTTTTTGGGTTTGGACACTTCATTAAATTTCCTTCGAAAATAAGAAAATAGTTTTGACTGGGTCTTTGAATAAAAGTTAAAAGATTTGTTTCTTTCATACTATAGTTAAATCATTATTAGTACTTGCTATAATATATAGATAACTTCTTAGTAGGTATAAAATACAATATCCGACAAAACAAAAACTTAGAAAATTTATAATAAACATGAAACGATCTTTGTTTTTTTAGTACAATCTTCAAAACATTTTTGAAAAATGAGCTTGTTAGTTTTACTCTGTTTGTCCGTATTTCCGTTCGTCTGCTTAAAATACTTCTATACCGTGAGGAATAGGACAATGAATTTTTAACTATGGATGTCTTAAAAAAACTAATGTTGTGGAACAATTATGTAGCACCATTCATTATGAAACTGCAGATCATCAAAGTTGCTTCTGTTTAATATTTTATCAATATAAAAACGTCACACGATCGGAAATTTTACTTTATAAATCAATATAAAACTATACAATTTGCTGTAATTTTGTATTTAAATTTACGGTTATGTAAAAACAAAATTTTGAAAGATTTTGCTTACTTCATATCTCCAGCCAGCTTTTAGTAGTTGGAACTTTTACATTTTGAAAGAAGAAAGCTCAGAATTAGTATAAGTTACGTCAGAAAATTGTTTATCTTTTTTACTTTATAAATCAATATAAAATTATACAATTTGCTGTAATTTTGTATTTAAATTTACGGTTATGTAAAAACAAAATTTTGAAAGATTTTTCTTACTTCATATCTCCAGCGAGCTTTTAGTAGTTGGAGCTTTTACATTTTGAAAGAAGAAGGTATAAGTTACGTCAGAAAATTGTTTACCTCCTCTTGTTTAAAAGCTATGGATCAAAAATTGAAAATTTGCTATTTTTACCATCTTTAACTCAGGCAACTGTGCAATTTTTTTCAAAGTAATACCGTAAAATTAAAAGTATAATATTGCATTTATATATGTATCGACAGCTTTTCTTAATTATATAGGGTTTCCTTAAAATTGAAAAAAGTGTCTCTTGATTTTTCACAATGTTTTCTTTCTGTTATATATTATATATAAGAAAATTTATATATGTATGTAATTCTAAAAAACAATTATTAATTTTGGTGCAAGTCACAAATAAAATATATGCGCGTTTAAAAATCTTTGAGTTTTATTTACTGCCTTGTTTTTATTTATTTATTCTATAAATAATATCGCAATATTATGCCCAAAGTAACGATTATGTAATGTAAGTTTTACAAACAAAAAATTAATTATTTTTAATTACATATTACATTAACTTACATTATAAACGTGGAAATTAAAAACTTACTGAATCTGATTTTTTGATAAATTAAAATCAAAACGATTGTCGTCGTCATTTAAAATCAACACTAAATTATTAATTTACTACATAGAATTTACTATAATTCGTGTTCAGCATTACAGTTTGTACAGTTCTTGATATTCTGATGTTACAATTACAAGTAGGACAATTTCAATACAAATATGATAACGATTGATAACTGCTTTAGAAAAAAAGAAATAAACAAAAAGTTCACTCTTTACTTAAGGTAACCTACAAGATAAAATAGGGTTGGTCATAAAATTTTATATTCAACTCTAAATTCCTATTAATTCACAATGTCAGATATATACACTATATGATAAATATCTTGGAAAACGGGAATACCCTGATTTGTGTCCAACTTTAAAATTCCTTCTAATTCAGAATCTCCCATACATGTAGATATATATATATATATAAATATTTCGGAAAAAGCGTATAACTCTCTGATTTTGATGTTAACTCTAAAATACCCTTAATTCAGAATCTCGGATATATATATATAAATATTCTGTAAAAGACGTATAATTCTGATTTTGAATTCACTTCTAAAATCCCTCCTAATTCAGAATATCACATATTCATATACATAAATATTCTTTAAAAGGGGAATACACAGATTTTGAATCCATCTCTGAAAAACCTCCTAATAAACAATCTCACATATACATATATATATATATATATTCTAGAAAAAGCGTACGCTGCTTTTGAATCCAACTCTAAAATCCCTCCTATAATTACTCTTTTTTACATATTATTACATTATATTTACATATTTTAACAAAAAGGACAATTTGTTGATACATATTTTAATTTTTAAATGCATAAAAAAACATTATTTATTTTAGGGATTTTGGCTTTGGTGTTTTTTTCTTAGTGGGAATTTTGTTTTTTGGGGATACTTACTTACTATACTCACCGCGATAAAATATTTTGATTAAAAACCATTTCTACAGTTTTGAACAGTCACAACAAAACATTAAAAGAATCTATAAGAATTATAGATTTTATTAATAATTTAATTTCTAATTCAAAAAAGCATCTGATCTGCTGTGTAGGTATTTTTAATTTCCTTATATTTATTAACATATTTCTATTTTTTAAGAATTAAAATGCACATACATACCTAGGAAATTTTAAATATCTTAAATTAAAAAAAAATTTAAAATAATATGCATACACTCGTACATATTTTATATACATAAGTATGTATTCACTTTTAAAGTTTTTTTTATTTTTTAACCCTATAATTTTTCAAAGTTGTATTGGTTAGAAATACCGACGGAAATACATTTTTTTTAAAAATGCATAATATGCATATACTATATGTACATTTACGTACGTAATACATATGTATTTCATATATATATTCCTAAATTTTGGTCAAAAACAAATAGAATTTTAATGAATGATAAAAAAGTTTGCAATAATAATAAATATAAAATCATTAATGATAAAAATTATGGGTGTACTATCGTAAATGTTGTACCCGTAAATGCGTAGGACCAAATGACTATATCTGAAAGATACTTGGTGTTACCACCTTTCCAAAAATATATATCGTTAATGGCGTATTTTATCTTTTAAGGGCGAAAAGGACATTTGAAAGCATCCTTGTTGTTTTAGTGTTTTCATATAAAAACCGTTATATCTGATAATCTGTAAGATACATATGTATTCGGTTTTTTATCTTATAAGATAGTAATCTAAAACATATTTTAACAGTTATTTGGTGACGATAGGTATTGTCGTTCTGGAGATATTGTAGTTCAAAGTTGAAAATTTTTGAAAAAAAAACAATCTGTTTTATTTTTCTTTAAAAACCAAATATCTCAAGATTTTACCAAAAACCCCAAACCATATTTATACACTGTTGGAAAGGTCTATTGTTTTTCTATAATTCGTACATATTTTGTGTCTATATCATAGAGTTTAGAAGATATAAGCATTTATGAAAAAAAAAAAATGTTCTGTTTTGTAATTTTTTTGGTTTTTGGTTTATTTACAACATTTACCATAGTAGAGACAAAATTATAATAAGAATAATAATGTTAGGAATAATAGTAATAAAACATTAACAGTAGTAATGAATCTTGTAATAATAGAGATGAAATTAATAATAGTAATAATAATAATGATAATAATTGTAATAGTAATGTTAAAAATAATTGAATAAAAAAAATTATAATAAGAATAATAATGTTAGGAATAATAGTAATAAAACATTAACAGTAGTAATGAATCTTGTAATAATATGTTTCATATAATAGTAGTACACAGGTTGTAAATAAAAATTTTTTAAATTCAAATGGTTTCTGCAATAGTTAAACTTACTAAAAAAGTGGTTGAAAATGGTGACAGTATAAACATAGAATAAGAATAGATTCTATGGTATATAATATATGTTATCAAGATTTCGAGATTACAGAATATATAAGATTATATTTATAATTTTTTCAATACCAAGAAGATATTTGTTATGGTATAACGAAAACAAATATCAAAGTATTAATTAATCAGGAAGGATTACCAACGAATTATCAGGAACTGAGTGAATTATATTATCAACATCATAAAAGTATAGGACTCTCCAATAAAAAGGTATAAAAAGACCTAACAGCATTTAGACAACACACCTACAATAAATACAGAGAAAATCTTAAAACACCTTAAAAAATTAGGGATTTCTAGCAAAATTATTTGATTGGTACGCCGTAATGACAGTTTATGCCAAAAATTATATGCAAGTCTCTAATTTAAAAATTTTGTATCTTAATATACGCAGCTTAAAAAATAAGATATATGAATTAGAAACAGTAATTAATGAATATAAAACAATTGATATAGTAATCCTTTTAGAAGTATGGGTATACAGCAATAAAATCATGTACCATTTCTGCCGGCTGCTTAAGCGCCAGATCATTAAGATTGTTAAGTTCATGGCTACCCAGAGTTACTCCTCTGGTCCCTACAGGTGAAGTGTATGTGGTTTCCTTCTCATTCTTTTCACCACAACTACGGCATGATGAATTGAATAGAATACCTAGCCTGGCCGCATGTTCACCAATTGGTGTCCCGTAAACACACCAATTGTTCTGGTTATATTCCGGCTGGATAGCTTCAATAGATTATCGATTCTTTTTTATCATACAATGAGCAGACTTTCCTGGCTGTCGACATGTGGCTAGTTCATTCCACCTTCGATTTGCTAGGAACAAAACGTCGAGGAAGATATCTCTCTTAACGTTATTTAGCGGTGGATCTAACTGTTCCAGTGAAGCATTTAAGCTGGAACCCCTCCTTGCTAAGTCATCAGCATTTTGATTTCCTGCGATGTTCCTATGTCCTGGAACCCACAGTAATGTGACATTATATTGATTGCTTACATTCTTAAGCTCATCAAAGCATTTCTGACGAGCTTAAATGTTATTATTGCAGAGTTGAGAGCTGGAATTGCTGCTTGGCTGTCCCTTAACTATGACAATACTTTCTCCTAGAGAAATATAGTTCCCTAGTATTTAGCATGCTTTCCGGATTCCTAGCATTTCAGCTTGAAATACACTTTCTTTATCTGGAAGTCTGAAGTCGTGTTCTATTTTGAGTTATTCTGAATAGACACCAGCACCAACACCACAGTTCATCTTCGAACCATAAGTGAAGACTGTGGCGTCTATTTCACTATCCTGTTTCCTTTCCCTTCTTGATGGAATCTAGACTTTGACATTCTTAACAATTTCCAAACTTCGCATTGCGTAATCTGTGGAATCTGGCAGATCATGAGCCGTCGAGCTTAGTGTCCATAGGATTTTCTCCGCCAGTACCAATTTTCTCGTAGTCTGGTCGTGCTACAGCAGGCTAGAAATTTAATATAAAACACAGCCGGAAGAAGGTATAGAAGTGCATTACTTGGCGTTGATCTTAACGCATCCGTAATTCTTATACATGCACGCCTCTGTACTATACCAAGTTTGCTTCGGATATATAGTTCGGTTGCTTCTCCAGAGCTGGCCACCATACTAGTGATCTGTAGGTAAGGATAGGGCGTACTATAGCTGTGTACATTCATAAAGCCATTCTAGGCTTTTATCCCCATTTTTTACCTAACATTTTCCTACAAGAATACAGGGCTACATAGGCCTTTTTGGCTCTTACTTCGGTATTGAGTTTCCTTTTCAATTTTGGGTCAAATACCTTTCCTAGGTATTTGACACTCAGAGCTAGAATCATATTTTCACTTTTTAAGTGGAAATAAAATATTGGAAAACATTGGATGTGAATTGTCACTGTAAATGAACAGTTAATATATTTTATTAAAAACTAGGTTCATTTATATAAATTTTAATTATGTACACTATTATACACAATATTATTATAATAAATATAATATAATTTATTTTGCATTTTTAAAAGAATCAGATTAACAGAAAATAAAGATCTTAGTTTAACAATATATTCGGTTGAACTTTCTTTTAAGGGGGGTGGAGTTACGTACAACGTCAGAGTTTCGAACATATATATCATTACGTGCGACTGCGCTATTGCTTCGCTAGTGGTCAAAAAATTGCACTACAATTTAAAAAAATCTGTTCTGTGCATTTTTTTAGGTAACGGTAAACAGAAGAGGAACTGTTTTTTTTTTTTAAATTGTAGAAGAAAAAATTCTCTGTATTCTGGGAAAAATATTTCGGTTTCAATGATTTTGTAGATCATTTTGTTTTGTTACCATTATTTATATAACTGTGTGTGCAAGATGAAGTGTTTTTTATTTTGTGAAAAAAAGTGGCCTTGACAAAAGAGCAAAATTAGAAAAATTTTTAAATTTTTTTTTTAACAGGAACAAAAAATATTTAACTATTAAGTTAAGTATTATTTAACATAAGTATATGGTATGTACGTAAAAAAATAATTAACAGACATTTTAGTGTTGGTTAAAAAACCAGGGTTTCAATAAATTGTTTAGCGGGCATTTGAGTGCTGCAGCCCCCAAAATTTGAGGTTCTTTGCTGTTGAAATATTTATATTTAAAAAAAATAATAACGAAGGACTTTAGAGTGGGTTACAAAATTAGGGTTTCAATAATTTGTTTAGCAAAGGTTTGGATGTGGTAGCTTTCACTTTTTTATGTATTTTTTTTCTTTTTTTTTTTCTTTATTTAAATCACAAAAATTCACACTTCCAAAACACAATACAAACTGTTTAGAATTGTGAGTTGCACAAAAATTTGAAAATTTAAAATATAAAATTTAAGAAAGTAATAAAAAATATGTGAAAATAGGACTTTTCTGGAATTTTGAGGGGGTGTAAGTCCGGAAACCTATATAACTAAGAAAAACCGTTAGCACAGGTAAAAATAAATTACTGGAGCTTTAATTTTTATGTTTTGCCGAAGAAAAATGTGTACAGCTGCTTAAGTTACAGGTGGCTAAAAATAGCAAATTTTCAATTTTTCAGCCTTAATACCTTTTAAACAGGGGGTGGTGCAAAACATTTTTCTAAGAAATTATACTTATACTAATTCTAAAAGTTCTTTCTTGTCTCAAAATTTCAGGTTCCTAAATAAAGGCGTGCAAAAAAATTTTTTGAACAAACTTATACTAATTCTAAAAGTTCTTTCTTGCCTCAAAATTTCAAGCCTCTATCTAAAAGCGTACCGGAGTTATGAAAATAGAAAAATCATGCAAAATTTGGTTTTCACATAACGGTAAATTTAAATACTAAATTTAAAAAACAAAGTCTAATTTTGATATTAATTAATAAAGTTAATAAAAATACCTATCGAATGACGTTTTCAGATTGAAAAAATCTTTAGCAGAACATAAGATATATACATTTAAAAATAGGGCTTTTTTAAAGTTTGAGGGGCTGTAGCTCCGTAATGGATGGGGCTACATGAAAAAGTTGTTCCACAAAATAATTTTTTTTATAAGACCTACCCATGGTTAAAATTTTTTTTCTCTATCTTTAACGGTGTAGAAGTTTTGTAAACAGACGGACAGAGTGAAACTAATAAGCACATTTTTTGTCAAAATTTTTTTTGGAAATGTGCTAAAAAGATGAAAAATGTCATTCTGGAAGCTAAGAGTAATCACATTAACAACTGCATTGAAAAAGCGGGAAATGATAATAGAAAACTATGGAAAGTTGTAAATTGCACAAAAAAAATAAAGAAGATGAAAAGAACGACTATATTGGTAATCTGATTAAAGAAAATGAAGAAATTATCACAAGTGATATTGAAACTGCTAATACTCTAAACAAATATTTTACTGAAATAGGAGAAAACATCATAAAAGATAATAGAACTAGCACAGTGCTAAATACAATGCGCAATTCCATAAATCTAAGATCAGTATATTTAACGCCAGTGACAGAACTTGAAATTGTTATAATTGTTATGAATCTTCATAGAAATTCAGCTCCAGGGGCTGATAAAATTACTGTAAAAGATCTACAATAATTGATACATATTATCAAGAATATTCTATGTCAAATGGTAAACTCATGCCTTGTAAATGGAATTTATCCAAAGTGCTTAAAACATATTCTTGCCGTCATTGTGCCAATTCACAAAAAACCGATTGTTGAAATTATAGGCATATATCGCTGTTAAATTCAATTAGTAAAATATATGAAAGAGCTATCGATACAAGAATAAGATCATTTATTAAGCAAACTATTGGCTTCTATTCGAATCAATATGGATTTATAGAAGGAAATGATACAAATTCTGCTGTGTCGGTTATAATAGACCAAATTCATGATGCATTAGATGAAGGGTACTATGTTGCGGCAATGTTTATTGTAAAGCATTTGAAGTTGCCAATCATGGCAAGCTACTAGATTTTCTTGAAGACTTGGGAATTAGAGGTATATCAAATAGCTTATTTAAGAGCTATTTGTCAAATAGAACTCATCGTGTGCGAATTGAAAACACTGTAAGCTCTGAATTAGAGATTAATACAGGAGTTCCACAGTGATCGTTATTGGACCCACTTCCTTATTAATTATATGTAATGAATCTTTCAAAGTATAACCTTGTATAAAAGTATACAATTTATGCAGACTACACAAATTTTATATCTAAGGCTAAAACTTTAAACCAACTAGAAAATAACCTAAATAAAGATATGGAAGTATACAGTGATTGGCTGGACGGTAATGGTATTATATTGTATTTAAAACACCTAGAAGTAGATATCGTGAAATTACAATAAAAGCAAGAGGGGTCACGGTAGAACGAGTTCAACATGTGAAATATCTCGGAATGACTATAGATGAAAATCTTAAATGGGATAAACACATTAAAAAATTAAAGAAAAGCATAATACCGATCATAATGGCAATCAAAAGAGCAGGTGGCGTTCCAATCAAAGCCGCCAAATTTATTTGCAACGGGTACATCTTGTCAAAAATTCGTTACAATATGTGTAGTTGGAGTAACAGTACATATTTCCATGTCAATCACATGGGTATTATCATGAAAAAATCGTTAAAAAGATTATAGAAATTGAGTACAAAGGAATTGTATGCAACCACAAATGAACTCGACATAAACCAGTTAATATACTTCGAAAAATGTAAATATGCGTATAAAATAATAAAGAAGAAAATTAAATCTTCATTAACAATTATAACAAGAGTTAACGTGCACAACTACAACACTAGATATAGAAGACATCTTGTGGTACCTAAAGCAACTACAACTAAGAAATAAGCAAAAAAATAAAATTTTTCTTTTTTTAAATTATCCGCCTTTAAGTCTTTAAACTAATAGCATCACATTACAGAATTTCATTATTTTTTATTGAATTTTATTTGTTCGAAATTGCAAAACAATCTTACCTAAAGTTATAGACACTTTTTGAACTTTTGAAATGGAAAAAACGTTTTATAAGTTTAGATAGGAGGGAAATGATCTATTTTTTTATTTTATACTTTGAAAGATACAACATTTTCATATAAATATTTCAGTTACAATACCACCTTTCTATAAAGTTTGAGGAAAATATGGAGTTAATCAAACCCTTATTAGAAAAGAAGTTTTGAATTTTTTTCTTTTCCAATTCCAACATTTCCACAATGTAGGTACAAAGGAATGCTTTCTTAAAGATTGGCTGACGCGTAAAAAATTAAAACATATAGCTACATAGGTATTTACTATATTTTTAACATAAGTATATATATTTTTAATCCATTTTTAATAATAAATAGAAACAAAATAATGTACCCTAAATAAAATTCAAAAACAAATATTTTTGTCTTTCAGTGTATTTAAACTACAGAACACAAACCAAACGCCATTATTATTAAATAATACAGTTTACTAACTTTTTCTCTAAGATGAAATGAGAAAAAAGATAAGAGGTTGGACTTAGTTTTAGATAGTAAAATACACTTTTGCATAAATAATACACTAGCAAGTTAACACACACATACTTTTTAACCCTTTAATTTTAGAAGACTCATTATTTTTTGTTTTGACTTGTTATGTACATACATATTTTGTTTTTAGTATAAAATAATATTTATGTATTTAAAAACTTATAATAGTAAAATGAATTTACATATGTGTTAGTTTCTCTTGCTGTAAAATTTTTTTTATCTTTATGGAAAAATTTATTTGAAAAAAGTTTAGATTGTGTTTTAGAATACTAATGTTAAGTTATAAGTTAAGAAATTCTAGCGTGATATTTAAAGTTCTTTTTTGTTTTGAATTTTATGAAATGTGTATGTATAAACATTATTCTACTGACATTTAATAGAAATAAAAAATATTGTTGACAAATATTTAAATATTACCTGTCGACACACATAAATAAATAATATTAAACTTATAAACATAAGAATTTAAAGGAAGAAAACATTAAAAATTTCAAAATTTCAAATTATGATAGAAAAACTTTTATTATACTGAATAATAGAACAAATTAAAAAACAAAACATTTACAAAACTGTTTACCATTTAAATATTATCTTGACACTTTGTTTAATATTTTGTCATACTAGTGCGAGAATATACGGAAGTAAAAATTAAATGCATAAAGTTTTCCATATAGGTATATTTGTAGTTTAAAACTTGTACTTTTGTTCTTTTTTTTCTATATATTTTGTTAACTGTTAATATATATTATTTTTATTTTTGCCATTAAAATTAACAAACAAAAATGTCAAAAAGTAAAATATGACAACTTATTTATAAATTCATTTGACAAATATATACTAATTAATTATAGTTTATCTGAAGTATTTAATTCAACGTTAGCAATAATTGATAATTTTAAAAAGGAAAATAAAAAGGAAATGTTAAGTTTTTGTTAACATAAAATGCTGAATACATTTGACACCTATTGATCTTCGTTCATATTATAAACTTCTCACATATCAATAAAATTTTAGAATTGATATTTAATGGTATTTCTAATACTCTTTATTTTGTTTCGTTTCATTTTAATTTTAATTAACTCGTTCATAGAATATTACTTTAAATTCAATAGAAGGTGTCAAAAAAATATTTCCGTTTTAATAAATGATTATAGTACCTATAGGTATATTGAGTTGACCTGCAAAATGTTTTGTTTTGAGTTTTTAAATAACAATTTAAAATGATTAAATGGCTATTATAAAGGATTATTTCAATGAATTATGTTATAAAATAATGTTTACCCTTTATACTATAAAAAAAAATGACTAAATATGATTAACATTTTGGATATTTTCTTAATAAACTTAAAAAAATATATGGTGTTGTTACATTTCTTCTAAAGAACAATTTAAAATAAAATATTTAGTTTTATTATGTTAATTTTTATTTGCCAATAATAAATTAGAAAAATATATAGTTAAACGTTATTTAGTTAAATAATTGAATTAAAATAAAGAATTTTTTATTTACAAATTGAAAAAAAAATTAAAGGAAAAATTGGTCTACATTTCATTTAAAATGCGTAAGTATTATATTTTTTATTTATTATATATTATTATTACTATTATGAAAATTATTTATTTAATATAGTAAGACAATTACAGTTTTAACTATCGCTAACTTATTTATAAATTTTATTTATTTGTACATTTATATATTTCTAGTAAGTACTTTTGTAATTTTATCTGCTGAATGACACAGTGGAGCTCAGGTTCGAATCCCAGTAAAAGTAAATAATTTTTTAACCGGTTGTGCAATCTCTATTTATCACCCAATTGGTTTAAACAAATGATAAACAATAATTAATACCAATTTATTTATTAATAATTGAAAAATATAAACATATAACAAAACAAATATCAAATGTTAATAAACAATTTTAATTAATAATTATACCTCACAGAATATAATAGTAAATAAAAAAAACAATTTTCATTAATACCTTGTAATTCAAATATAAAAATTAGAAAAAAATATTAACAAATATAATTATATCGATTGCAGTTTAAGCAATTCATTTAGATTGCAATTCTACACTTTATAAGGTCTATTATTGTGTCACGTACTAATTGAATGTGATTTTATTGAGATGAATTCTAATAATAATAAGAGAACATATTACTAACATTCCACTTTATCGTTGAAAAATTAGCACTCCACAAAAAAAAACGTCATCGTCAGTATAAAAAGTAATATGTAATTATTTTTAAGTATATCTAACTTTATATAAATTTAAAATGATGTCTGTTTTGCATAAAACGTCATTAAATATTTATTAATCATTATTAAATATTTGTATGTATACATACTTTATAATGAAATTTTATCTTATATCTTATTTTATAAAGGTATCGGCACGTTGATCCGTCAAATTTTATATTTATATGTGAAATGTATTAAATATTAAAAAGTACTTCCATGGCCTCAACTTTAACTAAGCCTTGTAAAAGAAAATGTGTACGTTTCTTCTTGCATATTGAGTAGTAATTATTGTTTTTAACAATTATATTCTTCTATGTTCATTTAGTGGTTACTTTGAAATTCATTTCCCTTGATTAAATATATTTTTTGAGTCAATCTAAAAGATCATTGGAGATCAGTAACTACCTGTTAACGGAAAAGGTTATACAGTTTTTTTAAGTTTTAATTTTTCGTTCTAATTTTTGGAGAAACATTAATAATCCTTATATGCATAAATAAATTGTTATTAACAATAAGGATCTCATCAAACAATAAAAATTAACTAATAATTTTATAAAGATTTTACAAATTTTTCATATATTATGAGGATACATTTAATCCAATATAATCCATTAATAACATATAAAGTATTAGGTTGATAATATTTAATCTAAAAGCATTTCAATTTTATTATATAGTGTACAGTAAGTAGTTCGTTAACTAATATTAAAAATTAACAGATAATGTGAATAAATAAGCAATATTAAGTTTGGAGTAATAAAAGAACTTTTGGTATTTCTATACAAATGAATGAAAAACATACTATTTTCATTAGATTTGCGACATTTTCTAAACACAAAATTTATGTATTCAAATATTTTTTCGTTGTTAAAATATAAATTTACAAAAACACGGATTCTTACTAATATAAATAACAATTTTATGAAATACAAATAAATTTTTGTTTCCTTCTCATCGGGTTGTTCTAAGCTTCCAAATTACATTTTTTTTAACAGTGACCATCAAATTGTTATCGTAAAATAAGAAAATGAATAAAAAAATTACTTATTATAAGAGCTGTAAAAAATTAGCCGACAAACGGAACCGTTTTGTGATGAAATGTTAATTTTATTGATTTATGATTGGACCAATAAAATTTCAATCAGGTAAAAAATATCTATAAATGTAGGTTTGTTGTGTGAAACTGAAAATATATAATAAACACTAGTACGTATGTATGTTAATTATATATATTACATGTATACATGCATTTATAAAAATATAAGTATACATGAAAATTGTGGCGGCATATTTATTTAACCCTTTTTGCATGTAATAAAAATGATGTCTACATAATTTAAAAAAAAAGAAGATCTGAGGTACTTGAAGACTTAAATAAAAATATGAGTTCATTGTGCTATCATTGTTGTTTAGAAATTGGTAATTTTCAGTCTTTACAGCACTTTATAGCATATTTGGTTTCCTCTTTATTTACAACCTATTTAAAAAATAAAATTTATTAAACATTTCTATTTGAATTTTTCATAGGACTATTTTTTTAATTAAAATATGTATATTAGCATATTTATGTCTACAATTTTTGCCTTATGTAAACAATATTTTTCGCATTTTGTTCCGCAAAACTGAAAATACCATAAACATTTTAAAATAGTAATATTACTATCACAATAAGTAATAGATAACTCTAAATAATATACAAAATCTTTTTTATAACAATTTTTTTAATTCTTTCTCAAAAATGGATATTTATAATATTATATCAATAGTTTTTTTTAAAACTATCATTAAAAAGGATGTTATGATGATGTATAGTTATTTAGACGACAAAAATAAAAGATAAATAGCTCTTTACTATTTTACTCCAAATTATTGATTGAATTAGAAAAAAAATTGAGTAATATTTGGTGGTTCACAAATAATAATACTAAAACATTTACTTCCTTTATATAATATGATCTTTACTATAACAAATTTTAAATTCATATGTAATTTCGCTTTTGCAATTAATTTTAAACATATTTTATGATATTTAATTAAACGAATTATAAAATCTCATATAAGTTTTTAGTTATATTGAATATATTCTTGCAAGGGTGTTGTATTAAATAAACAAAAGGAAGAACATTAATAAAATAAATTTTTAGTATGTATATTAGTAGATATATTATTTGAACCATGTAAAACTGTGATTATATATAGTTATATAATAAATTAATATTAAACAGCCATTTATTTTGCAAAATATGATAACTACATACTTTTTTATTGAAAAGTTAACTGTAAAAATAGTATATCTAACGTATTTAAATTCAGGTCGTGGAATACACTTGAAACATTTTATATTTATGTATAAACATATTTTATATAATTTGTGCAAATTCACAAAGAATTTGATTGTGTTTGATATATGCTGTTGTAAAACGAATTTAATCCTAATGAAGGTTTGCTTTAAATTAAATACAAGTTTCATTTATAAAATGCTAAAATTCCAAATTAACCTTACAAGTATATCTGGTTAAATTAATAAAGTTTTAATGCAGATATTTTATATATTTTTATACAATTTATACAAATAACGTGTATACTAACTTATTAGCCCAAGAATTCGATTTTAAAATAATTTTATATAAATATATGTATTTGCGAAGGGTAAAAAATTAAATTAAGTCGCAAATTAAATAACTTTTTTATGGTGGAAATCGTGTTAAATCGATTAAAGTTATTTTTTATACAATTAAAATTTTTCTTCTTTTTCCAAATTTTAAGCTTCTTTCAAAATTTTAAATTCTGACTGGTTGATATTGCTTGACCATTTTTGCTTAAATAAAAAAAGGTTATTCTACGATATTACAGTATCTTGTTTTTTTTTTTAAATTTTTAACTCTGACTTTATGTTTACTTGTGTTCCATTAAATTTTATAAAAAAATGAATGACTGTCAAAACATCGTGATCAAATTTGTTTACCCAATGAATTTGTTATGGTCGTGGGTAACTAAAACTAAAAACGAGTTGTTATTTTTTACATTTTAAGAAGAAATATGGAGATTATTATTTGAATTTATTTTACTAAGTAAATACTTTTATATAGCTATAATATTTATCATATTTAGATATACTCTTATATATATAGATATACTGATATATTTATATATTTATATATACTATATATAAATACAAATATATACGCCATTAATTTAATTTTTGTTTATCTGTCTATGTACATATCTATATACGCTAAATGTAAAGTTGTGGAGAGAAGTACTTTTTAAATTAAAAATTTTAAAAAGATGTGTATGAAGACAAAAACAATATTTTGAAAATAAATAACGTTTCAAATTTTTCATAAATTATTTTGATTTGTAAATGAAACTTGATGTTTTTTTATAAAACTATAATTGGAATCTACAATAAAATTTAGAAGAACCCTGAGTTTCATATAACAATATCTAAAATAAGACAAAGTAATTAATTTATTTAAAATAATTTATTACTTGCTTTATTTTAAATAAAATAGTGAAAAGAGATATTGTAAAAATGTAAATGTTACATGTGACAAATAATAAACTGAAGCGAGAAACTTTTTCTTCTGCCTCTTCTAATATAAAAAGCAAATAGTAGTTTCATATAGTAAAAAAAATGTCTTTAAACCGCCTTTAAACTATTTTTAAATTTACATTTTAAAACTTACAATGTAAGATTTTTACATTATGGAACAGAATTTAAATTTTTTGAATCTTTTGACGTTCGTCAGGTGGAAATTTATTCATAGTGTAAAAACATGGATGGTTTGTCAAAGAATATTTTACTAAATAATTTAACTGAGGAATATTGCTCATCAATAAATTATTATTAATTATTATTAAAATTATTAAACAACAATAATACAAAATACTTAAAAACAAAAACAATTTCAAATATGAGAACGAGGAAAAGACTAATTTTAATGTCATATCACAAAAAAATAATTCAAAGAAAAATTGCAAAAATATGCAATTAGGTTTCCAAAGCTTTAGCAAAAATTTTTTTTTTTTTTTAATGCATTTCTCTGCCACATAAATGTGGACAGGAAATTACACAGTCTTTCCTGTTCAGGCGTCACTCTAAATGTCGTAAGGGGGAATAACTCTTACGACGTGTGTGGGATTCGAACCCACACTCCCTCGGTGTTTGCAGCGTATTTTATACGCTCTTACCCACTAGGCCACCGAGGCCCCTAGCAAAAATTGTAATAATACATAAAAAAAATTCATAAAAATCGAAAATTATTTTGATATTTGTTCTGCTTTTTTTCCAATATGGAACATGGTGCGTTATATTTTACGTTGTTTTTACAATATAGAATTCAAGAACTTGGTTTATTTGTTTGTTTGCTTCAATTTAAGAACCATTTACACAAGTGAAATACAATTTTAAAGAACGCCTCCTTGTTGCTTGAAAAACACTATATAGCTGTTGCATTCTGTTCCGTTAACTTGTTGCGGCAAAACGGTTTGAACGATGGACTTCAAACCTTAGAGTAAGATTGTTGTACGCCAAAGGAGTTTCATTAATTTGATTCCGATTTATTAACCCATTGCGCCACATTCTTAGTTCAAAAGAGGGAGGCGAATTGTGTCCAATCTTACATGATACTTCTATAGTTGGTCCGTTCAGGTTTTTCGAGCAACTCCAAACATTTTTTTTAGTAATTTATCTGTAATTCTGCAGGTAGATTTTATAAACTTGAAAGATTTTTGGCGCGATAATCTATCAAAATATGTTTCAGCTTTTGTTCTCCTGCTTAAACTATTCGACCGATTAACTTGAAAATGTGTGAAACCGTCTTTATAATGAAAGTTTTTGCTTTAGTTACGATTTCTAAACCCTTTGCAATATTTTCGTCCTTTAGCTATTGAGTTTAACGATTAACTTCAATCATTACATGAGTGTTGCTCATTATAGACAAAGGCCAAAGATTCATGTATTATACGATCTGTTGACCCGTTTTGACATGAGAGTCTGTTATCTTGTTTAGGTATACAATAGACATTCAATACAAAAAGCGATGTTGGGTGATTGATGAATGGAAATTTTATTGATAATTTTAGAGGTATACATTATATAATTAGTTAATGATTATACTACACAAAAACTTGAATGTTTTCCTCAACTAGTTTTCTTCAAAATGGATATAATAACTCCTTGCATTATTTTGGTTGTTGTAATTGACCAATTGTTCAATACATTGTGAACCTGTTTTCAGATGGTTACAGGGAGGTCTCATCGGAAATGTCAAAAAATATATTTGATTTCGTCAAAATCAAAAAAATTAAATTGCCGATACAATG
Source organism: Poecilobothrus nobilitatus (assembly GCA_947095535.1). Taxonomy (NCBI): domain Eukaryota; kingdom Metazoa; phylum Arthropoda; class Insecta; order Diptera; family Dolichopodidae; genus Poecilobothrus; species Poecilobothrus nobilitatus. The sequence continues at coordinate 905,421 of OX352774.1, read as the reverse complement.
CAACAGTAACACAATGTCTTATATGAAGTTTTCGATCATAAATTATACGGTGCCCGCCAATTGTGTAATAGAAATTAAAGTTGATAACAAATTAAAAATTAATAAAAACTTTTTTTTTTATATTCATCAAAACTTGCCTACGAATATAGGCAACAAATTATTCAAAAAAAAAGAACTTAATTTGACTGATATTTCAGTATTTACAACGTCGCAAGCACATTGTCAAATGATTTTCGTTTATAACACAAATTCGTCAAATTTTTTTTTTGACATTTCAGATCATGAGACAAATGTTGAACTCATCGCAAATGCATTTTCGATGACGGGAGGAATAAAAACAATATTCGCTGGCTTTTCCTGATAAGGTGTTTGGAATTCTGGGGGCTGGCGCTCCCAAAGCTCCGCTAAGAAAATGATCGAAAACTTGTTTTTGGAACCAACTCTAAAATTCCTCCTAATTTAGAATCTCGCATATTCATATACATAAATATTCTGCAAAGGCGTATAACCCAGATTTTGAATTTAGCTCTAATGATATAATGATAATAATATACAAATATAAATATTCTGAAAAAAGCGTATAACTCGGATTTCGAATATAACTCTGAAATCCCTCTAATTCAGAATCTTGCATATACATATACAATAAATATTCTGCAAAAAGCGAAATATTTTACATACATGACTAATTCCACTTTTTATTTGAGTGAGTTTATTACGTTTGTTAATGCCCGAACACAATGAACTAATGCCTGAATAAAATAACTAACGCTAATGAGTTTTTTAAGCCTTTAATTCATAAACTAACGCCCGGAATAAAAACAACAAAAAAGTCGGCTTTAGTTTATTTTTGTAGAGCCTTCGTTAATTAGCCTTGCCATCAAATCAGGATTAATAGTTTTACGGAAACGTTGTTTAATAAATAATATCTAATAAAAATATTTTTCTAATAAATCTATAATAATTATATAGTTTCTGGATCCACGGCTGCAAAAATTTTAGGTCTACGCACATCATATATAATGTGTTAATTGCCTAGTACAGTTACCTCCACCTCGGCAACGGTTTTGGATTTATTCAAAACTTAAAAATTCTTCTTTTCCTAAAACTAACAAAAAACAACAATTTCAAAAGTTTTCAATTTTCCCGCGAAATGTCGGCTAACCCTGCTAGTATACTATAAAACAATACCGCTTAGAATATGTAATTGATTAAGAAATTAAAAAAAAAATTATGTTTTTTCAAATATTGTATCAAACTTTAAGTTTCCATTAATTTCTTGCAAATGAACTCAATAAAACGGTATATTTTAATTAATTTAATTTTTTTATAATCTTCCAAAAATGGATCATTGTTTTTGTAGCTGTTATAAATGCAGCTATAGCAAATATGTGTTGACAAAAGCACTAAAAGTGGAAAGTAAAGGGAGTTAATATAGTTTTTTGAAAACAATCGTAAAAAATGCAATTAACTGTAAAAAATTATTGAAAATGAAATAATTTTCGTCAAATGTACTTAATGATTCTTCGATATCTCGAAATACAAAAGAAGCAGTATATCCTTCAATTTATGTTTCGGATTCTGATATTACACCTTAATTTTACTAAACCGTTATAATTTTTATAATATCTCTTCTTTATTCATCTGATTTTTCTTTATTATCCTTAACACTGCGCGTGTGAGTTACAATTCTGAGTTCTCATTGCTGTAATTCAAATTAAGTCTTTTAATTTTTCATATTCCTCCAGTCGGTTTTGAAGTTCAGCATTTTCGCTACTTTTCAATAAACGAAGATTTGCTGATTTATCTTTAAATTATTATATATCCTTCTTGCGTGGAAAAAGGGGATATATTGAAAACCAAAACTAAAAAATTATCTTTTTTTTAATTTTATTTTTTCTTAATTTTAGAATTGCTTTAAATTTTTTTTTAACTTCTTATTACTTTTTATAATTTTCTAATTCTTTTAATATTTCTCATTCGATTCTCATTATATTAAGTCCCCCAAATTGTAGGAAATGGGGCCAATTAGTTAATTATAAAACTCTTAATTTTTATTCTGACAAGAAAGACAACCTCTTCATTCTCATTCTCTTTCAATAATAAGAAAATTTCTGATTGTTCATATTACTTTTTCTTTAAAAATTTACTTATGAAGTTATAATTTTACTTATTCAAAATTAAACTAACATGAAATATATGTATTTCATTATAAACATGTTGCTAAGTTAATTGAATTTTAAAATTATGTTTAGTTTTTAGTTTATTTGAGATAATAATTCCCACATAATACATATTATATACTAAATTCATATATGAAATCAAAAATTTGAATTATTCATATTTTCAGATGAAATGACAACTTCATCGCATATACTCTCAGTAGTGGATCCTGTGATAACATCAAACTTAGGGCGCAATAATAATCAGTCCAGTCCAGATGTCGACACAAATTTACTTGTTTCATTAGACGACCGAGAACTGTGGATGCGTTTTCAAAATTTAACAAATGAAATGATTGTTACTAAAAATGGCCGGTAAATACTATGTACATATAAATGTAGTTAAAAGATCACAAATTCATTTAAAATTTAATATTTTAATTAGACGCGTATTTTATATACGTACTCTTATGTAATGCTAGCATAGTGCGGCACCTATTAATACGAATGCATTATAAGGCCGTTTTCAAAATTTAACTACACTTGCATAATATATAGTCATATATGTATTGACATTTTCACAAGAAAATAATTTGTATTATGTATTGAGCAAAGAAATTTTTTAATATCTTTTTGGAACTACCATATACACGTTATTATATCACAGCATTTAATTTAGTTACTTTTACTATTTTTTGGAATTTACTTATTTTAAATACAGAAAATCATTTGTTATACTCGTAATTTTACTTAAAAAAATATTTATGTTCATTGCATATTTTTAAATGTTTTCGATTTTGCAACGCTTCTATTGTCGCGTTGCAAAATTGAAAATCATTTATTAATGCAGAATGTTTACACATATTCTCTCTTTTTATTAATTAGCGTCTGTATTTAAGTTAGCAAATGAACTCTAACTATTAAAAGTTGTTATATAACTTAAGAAATTCATATTTCCGTTTGAAAACTTATAAGAATACCTTCATAAAATTAATATTTCAAATGCTAACCTTAATATGTTTACATTTGTATTTTCTTTTCTATTTAAACTAATTAATTTATCACCTTTTCCAAACTTTTTTTTAGAATTATTTAGTAATCTATTTACTTTGCTTTAATTTATGTAAGTTAAAGATGGTTTTGTGTAATTAGAATAAAAATTTTACATTTTCAATTACGAAAAGTATTTAGTATTACTTTTACAAAAACAAAATATTAACCAAATGAATATATTCTTAACTTTTATCAAACAATAAGTTTTGTTAGAATAATGTGATTCATTTTTCTTTATAAATTTTAATCAAAAATATTACATTTTTTGTAGTCGAATGTTTCCTGTTGTGAAAGTTACTGTTTCTGGACTTGATCCTGCTGCAATGTATACGGTTCTATTAGAATTTGTTCAAATTGATAATCACCGTTGGAAGTATGTAAATGGAGAATGGGTTCCAGGAGGGAAAGCTGAAGTTCCCCCAGCTCATCCAATATATGTACACCCAGAATCTCCAAACTTTGGAGCTCATTGGATGAAAGAAGCTATTTCTTTTGCAAAAGTTAAACTTACGAACAAAACAAATGGCAACGGACAAATAATGTTGAATTCACTACATAAATATGAGCCTCGAGTACATTTAGTACGAATAGAATCTGAACAGAGGCAAGAACAAAGGCATGTAGTTACATATCCATTCCCCGAAACTCAGTTTATTGCTGTGACAGCATATCAAAATGAAGAAGTTACTTCATTGAAAATTAAATATAACCCTTTTGCAAAAGCTTTTTTAGATGCAAAGGAACGACCGGACTCTATTTATACCGAAAATTCGCATTATGGATGGTACATTCCACCACCATCTTCATACAGTACGGCTACTGAGCAAATTACAAATTCTACTGACCGATATATGCGTCACTCAACACGTCCTTTACTTAGAGCAACACCGTACAATAGACCTCGCATTGTTGCTAATGTGAATAGCAACACATCTTGTACATCTCCACCAGTTGTATCACAAGCATCAAATACTCTCGTCACGCAATCTCAAATTTCCCAATCATCCACTTCAATTCAGTCCAGTTTTTTACCAATTGAGTCTTCAATAACAGTAACATCTGCAGGAAATGGTGCAAATGTTTATCCATATTCAAGTTGGCAAACCACTGCACCACCGTATTGGAGTTCTACATCTTCAATGCCTAGTTCTACAAGTCCACAAAGTAAAAAATAATTCCATTCTCTATATAGCTTAAATATATTTTAACATTTTCTTTAGCTACAAATGCTTCACCAAGTCCCTCTACTGGATCGCCAAATTACAGTTCATCGCCTGGCTATACAATTCATCATTTGACTTCACCACAGGGAACACACCAATATTCACATCAAAATGAGAGTTACACATCGTCTTTATCATGCTCTCCACCCCAGGTTTACAGTTCAAATGGCCACCAAATCTATCACCCTACACCTACATCACCAAATCATCAAATTTACAGTAACGTTTTAAATACTACTCCGATTGGATATCCATCAACTTGGCATGGAGGAGCTGAATACAGCTTGTATCAAACTTCTTACCCATATCAAACTGCTGAATTTATTCCGCTGGTGGGAGAAATTAGGTATTAATACCATTCTTTCTAAAAAAAATTGATTAAATGTCAAATTTTTATAAATAATCTAGTTCTTATAGCCATCAAATTGAAATTGCAAGTGAAAATAACAAAACGGTATCAGAATCATCTGCGGTTTTTAATAATGAAGAAGATTCGCCATCAGTATTAACATTAGAATGTGCAAATAGAAATCATAGTATATCTAAACCTCAAGAGAGTTCGCGACGTATTGAAAATTGGACACCGCTTACACCCCCTCATAGTCAAATTTAAATATAAAAAACAAGATGATTTTATTGAATAAAAAAGGTATTTGTAGTATAAATATTTAGGCAAATATAGGATCTTTCCAAAAAAAGAAAGCTTTTTTAGGTTTTTAATTCTGCATAAAGTTTATATGAAATAATAAAAAGTTTAATTGCTAACGAACATTAAGGTAATGCTTTTTTTATTTTTTGACAATAATCACATCCGATAAGAAGTACGATTTTATATTTTCTAAATATATTGCTAAAAATAAAAACATATGTGGAAATCTTTCAGTAGATAATGCATTTTGGAACAATAAAACAATTTTATTTCTATATCAAAAAAAAAAAAAAACGCACTAAATTAACTAAAAGGGATTGCTCACTTAATTTCTCTTAGTGAAAAATATTCTTTTAATAACTAGTTCAGTATATTCAATAGTTCAATATATAATATTCTTTTAATAACTAGTTAATAACTAGTTTAGAGACTAGTTCAGCACTGCGACAGGGCTGACTGGGTAGGTCTGAGTAGTTTTTGGGGGAGTTTGATTGGTCGATGTATTTCCGTTATAGAAAAGTTGAGAAGGTTATCACAAGTAGCAAGATTGTATTTTTAATATAATATTCTTTATACGGACTCGAGCTCATTACAACGTTCAATCTTATTTGAACTGCTAGAAGATATATAAGCAAAATAAATAAATTTGTGTTTAAGTGACTAAAGGAGATATGGATGGAAATGCTCTCGAATAGGTCAAAATAGAGAAAATTAACTACGCTACTTATTAGACACCTAACAAAACTACACCATGGCGTTGTTTAAGATAGGAGGAAATACTTCTATCAGCACGATCGACTAAACATCTTTTGATAACAGTTCCTCACTATTGAATTCAGTGTTACATGGTGACCATGATAAATTCAGCCGTACAAAATATACTAATATATGAATAAAAAAACAGTTAACTATAATTTAAGAAAATACTGTTATTACAGGGTGTTTTTCAGTGAAGTGTACTGCTATATGCCGTTGTATAAGCTCAAAGATAAAATCAACTTTTTTTTTTATGTTTAAAAATTTGATTGTTTATAGATAAGATGAACAAATTTTTTAAAAGCAGTTGCAAAATCCAACGCTATAGCTTTTTGGTCAACTACTTATAATAGTTTCTTTTCTGATTTCGGAGCCAGTTGAAGAGCCATACTCCAAAGCTCAAAAATTTTAGAACAATATTGAATTTTACCAGCTTTTAAAACATCTTACCAATAGTATTGCAGGTGTATTTTGATAAAAAATCTTTATGAAAAAATTATTTATGAAAACGAAAGAATCTAATCATTCTCAATTTTTAAATATTAATTTTAAAAGTAATTAGAAACAAATTTTTGATTATTTATTTTTTATTTTTTTATTAGTTCGTTTATTTTCTCAAGTTATGAAATACATCAGTTATAAAAAATATTTAAAATGAAGTTAAAATGATTAAATAATGCAAAGCATAGTATAATTTTTTAAAATTGCAAATTAAATTTTAAATTACAGTAATAACATCATCCTAAATTAGTGACAAATAGAATTTATTAATTTTTGTTTAAATATACTAAATCCGTTTATATTTTTAATATTCTTAGAGGCAACTCCTTATAATACTTGTTGCTAAATTGTAGATGCCATCATTATTGTTGAATCTTACTTTGGTGAAAGTAATCCTAAAACTATATCAGCTGCGTATTATAATCATGGAAATCATTAATTGATTGTGGTATGATTACTCTATAAGTATTTTTGAATATTATTAAATGCACTTCAGTTGCCAGCTTACATTTTACCTGTATAATTGGTAACAGTGTGTTGTTGCTATGTGTATAAGTTTAGTAGAAGTTCTCAATTTATTTCAAAAAGCTTTTTATTGCTTTATTTTGTAATTCTTGTACAGATTTATGTCTTTATGATATGTGTTTCCCCATCCTAGAATACCGTATGTAATTGTGATATGAAACATAGAGAAATATATGGATCTTTTCAAATTTTCTGGTATTCTCCGATTTATGAGTCTAAAAATTCTAGCGATTTTCCTAACGTTTTTGATTTGTTCAGTAATTTTGAACACTAACTTAAACTACAGTCGACTGTAATAATTCACAAAATACAAAATAAAATACTAAAAGATATTCAAATAAAACACCTTTGTTTTTTGTGTTTCTTTCATTGATTGATTTTTTATTTCCCAATTTTTATTAACATTTTTAATATAATTTTGAATATTATAAATTACTCAGCAAATTGTAATTACAATATTAATATATTGCAATCGCTGACGTACATTTAATAACATAATTATGAATATTATAATTAAAGATTGATCATATTACAATATTACAATATTAGTAGATTACAATCGTTCAACATTTTTGAGTTCAATATGGTTCAATGTATTAGAGTTCAATGTATTACAGTATTACAGTACATTTTAGTAAAAATAAATATGATATTACATTGTTTAATTTTACGTAAGCATTAAAAATAAGTTAAATTATACATTAAAATTATTGGATTATTACACGATTATAACGACAAGATATTTGTATTCTTTTTTAGAAGATGCAATGTGTCCCTTTTCTTTTTCAGAAGATGCAATGATCAAACCACGTATTAACATTAACCAAGATATGCTAAAGATAAGGAGTTGGATGAACAAATATAAATTATCAATCAACACAGTAAAACCATGATATTTAAGAATAAAACAATAAATAGAACAGGTATTAAATATGACAACTGGAATATCGAAATAAATTATGAGGTAAATATATCGATAACTTTTATTATCTGTATGATTTTAATTATTTATTTTACAATATACAACCTTTACATATTTTCTACAATATAGTATAATTAAATAAACATAAAAGTAAAAATCTTAACATTAAATTAGTATGTACTTACATTTTAAATAAATCTAGAATTACACTATGTGTAAATTAGGATAAGTCATAATAAAATTTTTACTTTGTATAAGGGGAGTAAACTTGCATTTTGTTAACCAAGTTAAAATAGAAGAGCTACATTTTCAAATCAGGAACAACTAATAATCATATGATTTAACAAAGAATGTAAAAAATTAAAAGCTTTTTCAAAGTAAACAAAATTTGTAAATCATCAGGCATTAAAAGCTATAGATTTTGCTAAACGTAAATGGCTGACTGCAGAAATATAGACATACGCTACATTACTTTGTAATATAAAGTAAAATAAAAAGAAGGTATAGCTTAAAATTACTATTGATTACTTTGATCACACTTAAAATTACTATTTTATTAGAGAATGGAGACGGGAAAAAACAAATTGAAGAAAAAACTGTCACTCTCACAATAAAACTAAACAAGGTAGAATGTAAACCAAGGGTTCTTAAAAGCGCACATTTCCAAAGGACAATACAAACTGTGACTTAAAAGTACATGTAAAAGTATATTACTGGAGCTTTAATTTTTATGTCTTGCCAAAAAAAAAATGTTTACAAGTGCCTAAGTTACAGGTGCCTAAAAATACCAAATTTAAAATTTTTGAGCCTTAATAGTTCTTAAACAGGGGGTGGTACAAAAACAATTTCTGAGCAAACTTATACTAATTCGAAAACTTCTTTGTTGTCTTAAAATATCAGGTTCCCATCTAAAGGTGTCCCGGAGTTATGAAACAAGAAATTTCATGCAAAATGTGGTTTTCACATTACATAACAGTAAATTTAAATACTAAATTTAAAAAAATGGCATAATTTTAACATTAATTTATAAAGGTAAAAAAAATACCTACCAAACGACGTTTTCAGATTAGAAAAATGTTAATCAGAGAATGAGATATACGCATTTAAAAATAGGGCTTTTCCAAAGTTTGAGGGGCTGTAGCTCCCTAATGAATGGGGCTACATGAAAAAGCTGTTCCACAAAATTAATTTTTTTATGAGACCTACCCATGGTTAAAATTTTTTTTTTCTATCTTTAACAGTGTAGAAGTTTTGAACAGCCGGACGAACGGACGGACAGAGTGAAACTAATAAACATATTTTTAAAAATTTTTTTTGGAGGTGTGCTAAAAATATATGTGTCATATATGTGATCCTAATTTTCATAAAAAGTTCTATTCCTCACATTCCGATAACCCCCAGCTTAATATAATTTTGAAAAAGCTGGATAAGATTGAAAATGAATTGAGGGAGTTTAAATATAGGGTGTTCAAAATTGAGGTATCATTTTAATTTTAATAAAAAAAGACTTTTTTTTTGAAATATTAAATATATTTTTATTTTAATTTATTACAAATAGGTTCCGGTTAATAATGAAAAATTATGTCGGCCAAGTGGCCCCCTCTACTACTTCGGCAGGCTTCCAATCTTTTACCAAAATTCTGAATCACGTTCTTCAATAAACTGTTCTCAATGGTTGAAATCTGCTCGATAATGTTGTTTTTAAGCTCTTGAATTGTTGTGGGAAATGGTTCAAGAGACTTGGTTTGATAGTAAACTGCCTCAGTTATATAATATGCCAAACTTTAATGTAGTACATGCAACTCGAAAAGATGCTCACGGAGGTATCTGTGTTTATATCCATGAGGGTCTTGCTTTTGATGTGATTATGAATATTAATCAAAACTTTAGTAATTTAATTGCAAATAAAATAAGAAATGTATATTTACTTGTAAAAATCTCCATCTTATATCTTATTACAGATCACAAAATTGTCAGAATATAATATCTTCTTTTCTAGAAATTATAGAAAGTATATTTATTGAAGTTTTAACAGCACCCCATAAGCAGTGACTCAAACGTTGATCTTTTGAAAGCTGACTCGGAAAAAATTAACATTCTATAATTTTTTTCGTTATACGGGTATGTTCACTCACACATACAATATACTTATTAGATCACTAACCAACATTGTATTGATCATAAATGAAAATATTGTCACTTTTGCAATGACGTCACATTGTTAACTATTATTGCCACTATTACAAATAAGCTTAGTGACCATTACATATTGGTAATTAAATTGGATAAATACTTAAATATTAAAATGTCAATCACTGTAATTTTATTCAAAACTAGAAAGAATACAGTTGCCTTTTTCAACTCTTAGATACCAGTACGAACCATTAGCATGTTCACAGCCTGTCACTCTGCTTACAATATTATTTTTTAAATATTTTAGTATTTTAAAATAAAATAATTTGAGTGAATTTTATAATTTCTAGAACTATGGATTGTACATATATTCAAGCTATATGTTTATACATTCTTCAAAAGCAGATTCTAACCTTCCACATAACGATTATCAATCCAAAACTTTTTCAAATATTCTATAGTATCATTTAATACTAAGCGGTAAATGTACATATATTAAATTACACAATAGTAAATATAATTAAATATTATATTATATTAATGCGCACATAGTATATTTATAATGTTATAAGTATATCGTAATACATTGCAATATTTCTTTAAAAATATTTCCATTCATAGAATAATTTCTTATAAGTACAATAAAATACATATAAGTATGTCATTCATTCATTCATGTCATTCATTCTCTTATCACTCATTCATCAGTGACATATACGATATGTAAATAAACATGATATTATATAAGTATGTATGTATATTCATTTCATGTCATTCATTCTCTTATCATTCATTCATCAGTGACATATACGATATGTAAATAAACATGATATTATATAAGTATGTATGTATATCAAGATTATATAAATAAAAATTCTTCAAGCAACCGTTATGTTGTTTATTTATTTACATTTTTTGTACTACGCATTATATCCTCAACAATTTCAAATTATCGAGTAAAACAAAATGCAAAAAATTTGTTAAAAAAATTTGTTATAAAATTTGAAAAAATCAAGTAACACTTTCGTCAATTATAAAGTAACCTTATATTAATAAAAAAAGTTGTTAACAGAAATAAGAGTATAATGTTGAAGCTTTAATTTTTATGTATTTCTTCAAAAAAATTTTAACAGGTGTTCAAGTTACAGGTGTTTCAAAATAGAAAATTTTTAGTTTTTGACCTTTTACAGCTCCTAAACGGGGGGTGATACAAAAAAATTTCTGAAATGACTCATACTTATTTTCAAAGATCTAACTTCTGTTAAAATTTCAAGTTTCCAACTTAAACCGTTTAGAAGATAGAAGGGTTAAAGGATTTTGCAATAATTCAGTTTCGCATAACGGTAAATTAAGACACCGTATAGCACAAGTATATATTTATTATATGCATGTTTGTAATGCTCATAATAACACCTATCGTTTGGAATTTTTAGATTGAAGATATACCTTATAGAGCTTGTGTTATAACAATTTAAATATAGAGATTTTTCGAACTTTGGGGGGCTGTAGCTCCTTAACGGATGGGGCTACAGAAATTTTTATATTAATAAAAAATTTATATTTTTATGATATCTATCATGGCTCTGGGTTTGGTGTTTGGTGTGGTTTTTGGTCTGGTGGAATCATCGATCAGTACTTCTTTCGAAATGAAGCTGGTAACACCGTTACTGTCAATGGAGAGCGAATAGATCGATGATAACCAACTTTTTATGGCCGAAATTCGAAGAAGTTGATCTTGACAACATCTGGTTCCAACAAGACGGGGCTACGTGTCACACAGCACGTGCAACAACCAAATTATTGCGAGAAAAGTTAGGAGATTCGATTATTTCAAGAAACTGTGACATTGAATGGCCTCGAAGAAATTGTAATTTAACACGATTAGAGTATTTCTTGTGGGGTTATTTGAAGTATACTTTTTTTTTTTTTTTTTTTTTTTTACAAGGGACGGTGGAAAACATCAAAAGTCACCCAAAGGAACTGCACGAGGTTCCTCTGAGTAGTGTTGGACTTAAACCAACCAAAACCACCCCCTTTAAAACCAAACTATAGGATTGGTCCTTTAATACATAATAATATAATGTACAGCTTGGTTTTGGGGAAAAGGATGGGGGAAGGAATACTTGGGTGTTTGAATATAGGAAAATTGGGATTATGGAGGATGAAGGGAAAAATTTGGATAGTTATTTTGAAGAAAGATGTTAGTGTTCTTCTTGAATTTCGATATATCGTACACAAATGAATTACCAACTTTTGGGAACACATGTGCGGGCATAAGGTTCCATAAACGCGACGTGCGCATGACAAACGAATTCCCGAATGCTGTATTGCGCCATCTTGACAGTTCGACAGTGTATGGGTGGGCATCTGTTGCACTCCTCGTTTCACGTTGGAAAACTTTGAGTGGAGGCATCAATTGTTTTATTTCTTTAGAACAGGTGTTCACCCCTACAAGGTATCTATAAAAGAGGGTCAATGACCCAACAGTACGGCGATGGCAAAGTGGAGTGAGCGTTGAGGTAACACTGGGGTCGCCAATAAGGCGAATAGCTCTGTTTTGCACTTTGTCGAGAAAACCCAGCGCTGTTTGGGGCGCTCCAGCCCAAATATGTGCATTATACTCCATTTTGGGCCTAATGTACATTTTATAGATGTTGAGAAGATCGGAAGGAGAGAAGTAAGCTTTACAGCGGTACAAGAAACCTAGACATTTAGCAGCATCTTTAGCTATACCAAAAATATGATTTGACCAGGTCAATTTCTGATTTAACTCGATGCCCAGAATGTTTAAATCTGTTGAGTGCTGCAAAGCCTCACCCTGAAAAGTCAGGTTGGGTGTAGTAGTAGCTACTTTACGCGAGATTAAACAGCATTGCGTTTTTTTGGAGTTGAAATCAACTCTGTTGCTTTCACCCCATTTTTGGATTTTCGCTAAATCATTATTTAGCTCACTGATAGTGAAGTTTCTTGCTGTTCTATTAGTTTGGTGATTAATACCACAGCGGCTATGAAATTCATAGGAAGCTACAAGGGTGCTGTCATCTGCGAAACTATGGATTGGATTGGAGGTAATTGAAAGTAGGTCATTGATAAATATTAAGAAGAGAGTGGGAGACAAAACCGATCCCTGAGGGACACCAGCATTAATTATAAAATTGTCAGATGAATAACCATCGACAAGTACCCGAATCATGCGATTCGAAAGGAAATCTCCAATCCATTTTAGAAAGACCCTACCTAGTCCTAACGCTTTGCATTTTGCTAATAAAGCATCATGCCAGACTCGGTCGAACGCTTTAGAAATATCCAGAGCCACTACATCAGATTCACCAGAATGGTGAAGGCTGATATTCAACTTTTCGCAAAGGTAAGTCATGAGATCACCGGTTGAACGACGGGCTCTGAACGCGTATTGCCGATCATGAAGCAAACCTCTACGATCCAGATATTTCAAAAGCTTCTGGTTTATTATTTTTTCCATTACTTTTGAAAGAACCGAGGTTATAGCAATAGGACGGTAGTTAGAGGGATCGCTTTTATTACCTTTTTTTGGAATTGGGAAAACATGCGCAACCTTCCATTGGGTAGGGTGAATACCCGAAGTAAAGGAAAGATAGAAAAGGTTGCGTAGAGGTTTTGAAATACTTGAATAGGTATTTTTAAGAACCATGGTAGTGATACCATCTGGACCGGCTGATTTTTTTGCATCAAGATTTTTCAAGATTTTCATCAATGCTCTTGTCCTAAAGTATATTTTACCGAAGGAGTAGTCAACTTCAGGAACAGTTGGTGGCTTTAAAGTTGACTGAGGCAGTGTCGAGTTGAAAGAGAACTGCTTGCCAAACAAGTGCGCTTTCTCTTTGGAATCTGACACAATCATGTTATTAATATCAACAAGCGGAGGAAAAGAAGACCCGCTAGCGTCTTCTTTTAAACTTTTTGCAAATGACCAAAAGGATTTGCTATTCTTAGGCATGTGGATAAGTTTGCGTTTCAACTTTAGGTTGAATAAGAATTTTTGCCTGTTGATAACTCTCTTGCACCTGTTTCGAACCACTATATAGTTTGCCCTGAGAGCCTCCGACCTATTGCTTTGATACAGTTTAAAAGCCTCCTCCTTTTTAAGGATGGCTTCACTGCAAATGCGATTGAACCAAGATTTGGATTTCCGTTTAATAGTTCTCATGGAGTGAGGAATAAATAACCTCATTCCAAGTAAAATTGTTTCACAAATCGCATTTGCAGCAAAGTCGACATTCCTATCGCGGAAGCACAATGACCAATCAAAGGATCTGAAAAAACTGTTAAGACCCTCCCAGTTCGCATGGCTGTATCGCCATACTAATTTTCTGGAAGGAGTCCTTTGATTGGTAATTGGGCCTACCCGGGAACTTGTTTTAACCAAACAATGGTCGGAGCCACCCAGGGGGCAACCAACTGAAACCACATATTTTTCAGGGTGTGTGGTCAGGAACAGATCCAAGAGGTAGCTTTCTTGATCAGCACGATCTGGGATCCTAGTGGGATTTTGGACAAGTTGAGAAAGGTGGAAAAGAGATGAGAATAGTTCAACTTGTTTCCCAATTGAGTTTTGACTCAGAGAAGTGTTACTAGAAAAGTGAAGCCAGTCTCTATTATGAATATTGAAATCACCCGCCAGAACAATTTCAGTTCCTGGATATGAATCCAAAATTTCATTGATCTGGTTTGAGAGATTTTCAATTTCCACAACAGTTTCCTCTTCACTTGAGTTGGGTGATCTGTATAAGAAACAGAAATGTATGACTTGCTTTCTAACGAGGATTTTTACCCAAACATAGTGGAAAGTTGGGCTAGAACATTTGAATTTATTAAGAGTGTTGAAAGCTGTGTCATTTTTAATATAGATGGCGATACCTCTTTTAGACACGAAATGTGAAACGAGTGTGTAGCCAGTAATATTAAAATTATCATTCTGGCCGTTAACTTGAGTTTCACATAGGGCAAGAATTGCTGGTTTGCTAGAATTTAAATGGCAAGTGACAGCATCGAAATTCGTCTGTAAACCGCGTATATTGCAGAAATTTACATTAAAATTGGTAATTTTGTAAAATTTTAAGAATCAATAAAAATCAAGTAAAAATCAGAAAATTAAAATTTATAATTAGATAAAAAAGTGAAATATCAAATTAAAATTTAAATTGATAAGGAAGCGATAAAAATTGTAAAAATTATATGTGTATGATATGAATACCGCGAGCTTGACAACACAATTTATTTGTTAATTAAATTTAAAATTAAAATTAAAATTAAAATTAAATTAAACTAGATTTAGATTTAGATAAATTTTGAATATTGAATCTTAAATTAATTTTTCTTTTCATTTTTTTTAACACGTCTGTATATTCTAAAAAAAAATTATTAGACCACACAGCTGTTTTTGCTAAGGTCTGTAAGAAATTATATAAATGTCAATTTTCAATTTCTAGAATTAAACTATGTTGAATTTATAAAAAAAAAAATAGTAAATAAAGGAAAAAAAAAAAAAAAGTCATTGATCTTTAGCAATAAACCAGACTCTCTTCAAGCTTTAGAATTCAATATTGAACGTGCTATTCATGACATACGACTGGATTTGTACTAAGTTCTTATAAAGACGTAATTTTTAGGGAAGGTAACAACTTAACTTTTACAAATGAAATCAAACACCAAATTAAGACACAAAATCAATTACCAATCTATACTAAACTATTTCGCTATTTCGAAATCCATAGAAAAGAAGTAGACAGCAAATTCAGGAAATGTTAGAACAAAAAATAATAAAGCACAGTGACAGTCCATACAATTCGCCAATTTGGGTCGTTCCTAAAAAATTGATAATTCAGGAACTCCAAAATGGAGAATTGTTATAGATTATAGGAAATTAAATAGGGTAACGGGTTATGACAAATTCCCTATATCAAATATAGAAAATATATTTGATAAATTGGGAAAATGCAATTATTTTACTACGCCCGATTTAGCGAAAGGTTTTCACTAAATCGAGGTGGTTTCTAAAGATCAACCAAGAACAACCTTTTCAACTGCAAATCACCACTATGAATTTCTAAGAATGCCATTTGGGTTGAATAGTGCTCCATCAACATTTCAACGAATGATCAATAACATCTTAAAAGACTTTATTAATACAATCTGCATGGTTTACTTCGACGTGTTTCTCATATTTCTACAAGTTTCGAGGAACACTTGCAATCTTTGAAAAAAATTTCGTATCGGTTAAGAAAAACTAATTTAAAAGTCCAAATCGATAAATGTAAATTTGCTAGCAATTCTACTAACTACATATTTAGGTCATTTAGTTAGCGATGAAGGTATAAAACCTAATACTACAAAAGTTAAAGCTATTGAAAATTTACCAAATCCTACAACAATTAAAGGTATTCGGCTATTTCTGGGAATTACCGGATATTATCGAAATTTTCTAAAGGATTATGCTAAAGTAGCATATGTAATTATAAAATGTTTAAAGAACGAGGAAGAATACAGTTGCCTTTGCCCACTTAGATACTCGTACGAGTCCGTTAATATGTTCATAGTCTGTCACTCTGCTTATAATATTATTTTTTTAAGTTTTTGACCCCTTACAGCTCCGAAACGGGGATGCGAAAATATTTTCTGAAATGACTCCTACCATAGACAAATTAACATATAGATGTTTCAACCGTATGAAACCGTATTAAGTTGGGAAAAAAATTTGTTTTATTTTTATTTGGTTTTATATTACGTGTGACGTGTATGCATATGCAAGTATTAGAGTTTTTTTTTTTTAGCAAAAAAGTTTATGATTGCATGCATAGTCAAAGTCATATGTATGGTTAGTATGGCTATAGTGTGATGTGTATGCATAATATATTATATTCTTTAGCAAGAAAGTTTTGTATGTGTGTATATTAATTGATATACGTAAGCATTTAAAATAAATTTTTTATATTAAAATAAAGTTTAACGATGCACTTAGTTTTTTGCACTAACGATTTTTGATAGTTTTTAATTCTTCCGTTTTTTAGTTTCTCAAAATATTTAGTATAAAAAGGATAAAATACCATAATAATAGTATAACTTAAAAACTCTGAACTAATAATTTGGTCAAATAACTAAAAAAAATAGTAGTAGTTAGGACATACATATTTAAAAATAGAAATTATTGGTCAACGATGTTTTATTATAGGTTACGGAACAGCAAAATATACAAATCCAGAAGCAAAATTTGGAGAATTTCTTTGTAGAATTTAGTTGTAGAATGAACTTTCATATGTGATTTACATTTTCCAAAATCCTTTTTTTTAAGAAGAAGTTAAAATGAAGTGAAGTTATATGAAGTTAACACTTCATATTCAGAAATTGCACAGATAGTTCAAGACCAAAATTTAAAAATTGAAAAAAATATAAATGGTTTGAATACATTACAAAAACAAAAACGTACATTCTCCAAAAAATGCATAAAAGAAAATTGTAAAAGTACAAATACTTCTTTACCGAAAATAGGACTTTATAAATTCCCTAATGAAAGCAGTGATTTATATAAAATTTGGCTGGAAAAATGTAATTTATCTGAAAGCGATAGAAAAAAGGTTGTAAGTACGTTTGCGGAAAACATTTAGACAGTTACAGTTTTATCAAAAAGAAATTACAAAAGACAGCGTATCCTAACTGTAATTTACAGGTATAATATGATTTAAAATTTTTTAAATTTTTTTCATTAATGCAATTTTTTGTATCAGTTGCGCATTGATACACATATAGCTACTAATAATAAATAGCTCAACATCCACCAAAGGTGACATTTTTAACTTCAGTGAAAATGATGAAAATTCTAGTTTTTCAAAACAATTCACTCGAAATCTTAATAGAAAAACATACACTTTTAGTAAATCAAATGGTAATGAAAATTTGACACTTAATGAGATCAATCTTTTACCAGCACCAACAAGAAAACGAAAATGATCTTACGGTTCCATTAAGTCTGCATTTTGTAAGTATTGCTTAGAAAATGAAACAAACAGAGAATTTTACGCAAAAAAATGCACAAAGTTGCAAAAACAAATACGATTATTAGAAAACAGAAATAAACATTTGTTGCTTGAAAGAAAACGAAATTACTTGAAAATCTTAGCTTTAAAGAAATCTCTTAAAACTGCAAATTATAAAGATGATTTCACAACTACTATAGATAAAATAGATTACATAAATAATAATGCGAAAACGTTCATTAGAATTCTAGCCACACAGCGTTCTGTTCAAAATATTCAATACCCTTCCGATCAACGAAATTTAGCAATGAACATTCACTTCAAATCATGCTCGATACATACATTTCTGCGTGATAGACTAAACTTAAATTTACCATCAAATGCTTCTATTTACAGATGAACACCCATTAAACATTTAACGGCTGTATTAAATAAACCAAATTTGGATGGTTTATCTGGAAAAATTAAAACATTAGATATTCATAGTAAACAGGTTTCATTAATATTTGATGCAATGTCTTGTAGATCGGAATTAAGTTATTCAGAATACCATGATAGGATTATAGGACTAAAAGAATTAGGAGAGAACAAGGAGAGAACTTATCCTAAGGTTGCAAAAGAAATTTTAGCTTTTATGATTCGAGGCGATTTTAGTGATTGGAAAAGCATCATAAGTTATTATCCTTTTAAGAATTCAATTACAGAAGATAAACTAGAATATTTAATAAATAAAAATGTAGAAATTTGTTTTCAGATGGGTTTAAAAGTAAATTCTATAATTTGTGATCAAGGAAACAGTAACAGGCATGCATTCAACCGAATGGAAGTATCTAAAGAAAGCCCCTTCATTAAAAAAACTGTAGAAATAGTTTGCTAAAATATGATATAACAACCCCAGATGGGATAGCTAGCTGGAACGTGCTGAGGACATTGCACGATATGGATAGAAAAAACACCACAAAGCTTTGTTAAAATTTAACTGTTATTCATATTAACCCAAATACGTTTCAAAAGATGAATGTAAGTTTTCAGTGCCAGCTCTGCCGCTGCAATAAAAATAGTTTTAGATCAAGATTTATTTCCTTCAAACATACGTCAGAATGCATTTGCAATTGCCTTATTTTTTGAAATAATGAATAATGTATTTGATTGCTCAAACAGTAAAGTAAGGCACGATAATCGAAATCCGCTAAAGTCGCCTTTGAAAAAAAATAATCAGGTTTATAACATTTTAAACGATGTCAAGCAATATTTAAGTGCAATACAAATTCCAGTTACTGTCTATTGGGTCGATGGTTTGTTGCAAACTATAAATGCAGTACTCATGTAATAAAAAGATTTTTTTTCCTGATTCTAGTAGTTTTAAGAAAGCATTGCCTTTGGAAATTTAGAAAAAAAGAAATGAAGAACAATTTCAATCAAGAAAAAAAATCGAAACTACACATCCAAAAATAAAAATTTTAAAATCATAATTGAGCTGAAAACTAAAATTTATAAAATATATGTATATAAATAGGTATTCTGGAAAAAGGCAATAACTTGATCTTGTACTCTATAATGTTGAACTCTAAAATTCATCGTAATTGCATTTTTACATTCATATATGTACATATTTGAACAAGAAAACGAAAAGGTAAAATAAATATATGAGAAATAAATTATAAATTGTATTTTTAATTAAAATTCGTTTCGCAGTTTCAATTTCGCATTTTTATACCATATGATAGGACTATTTATTATCCCGGATCATAATTGTTATATACCATTACTACTAAAAATAGTGCATCGTTAAACTTTATTTAAATATAAAAAATTTATTTTAAATGCAAGCCTATATCAATATAAGCATGCATTTAAAATAAATCATATTATATCAAAAATATATCAAAATATATCATATTATATTAATATACACACACACACAAAACTTTCTTGCAAAAGAATATATTATATTATGAATATATTATATTGTGCATACACCCCATAGCCATACTGACCATACATATGTATATTATATGACTATGTATACAATCATAAACTTTTTTGCTGAAAAAAAAGAACTCTAGTACATACTTGCATATGCATACACATCACAAGCAAAATAAAAGCAAATAAAAATAAACCAAATTTTTTCCTAACTTAATCTAGAAAAAGCTTTTAACCCGTAGTTGTAGGAAGCTTTTCATACAGTTGAAACCGTACAGTTAAAGCGTTTCATACAGTTAAACCGTTTGGAAGATAGAAGGAGTCAAGAATTTTGCAAAATTTGAGTTTCGCATAACGGCACAAGTAATAAAGGGTTATTCAATTTGAGTGATACGACTTCTTTTCAAAAAAAACACACTAATTGTTAAGGAAATTCAAATGTTTTTTATTTAATGTGAAGTACAATCGATACAATTAAGTTCTGAATAAAATGTCATTCAAATGGCCTCCACGACTTCTTTTGCAGGAACGAATTCGATTAACCCAATTATCGAGCACTTTTTCTACTAAATCAAGTCGTATGTCATGCGTTTTTAAATTGAAGATATACCTTATACAATTTGTGTTATTAAATTTAAATATAGAGCTTTTTCGAACTTTGGTGGGCTGTAACTCCGTAAAGGGTTGGGCGACAGAAAAAAGTTGTTGCATACAATTAATATTTTTATGATATCTATCAGCAGTTAAAATTTCATGGCTCTATTTCAAAAAAAATATGGAGATCTAAAGGTTAGTTGTTCGAGAGCTACCCGAAGTTTTGCTCGGATCTCAACCAAAAAAAATAGAGAACCTACAAATTCATGTAAGAATAATTTGTGTTAATTTCAAGACTCTAACTTTCTTAGGTTTTGAGTTATCTTGCTGACGGACGAACGGACGGACGGGCAAAGCTTAATCGAGTCAGAATTTGATTCTGATCCGATCCACAACTTAGAAGGTATATCTAACTAGCTTATTTCGAGGTGTTACAAACGGAGGAGCAATTTTAATATACTCGATCCTTATCGTACGGGTATAAAAATGGAAAAGCAAATCCAAAAGACCAAACTTATATTAATTTTTTTAACCAATTGAAAATCTTATTAGTAAATGATCCTATTTTACAACCACCAGATTTCGAGAAACATTTCACTTTAACAACTGATGCCTCTAATATGGCACTAGGAGCCATCTTGAGTCAATTTAATCATTCAATTTGCTACGCTTCTAGAACGTTAAATGAGCAATAAAACGATACTCCACTATAGAAAAACAACTCTTAGCTATTATTAAATATTTTAGAGTGTATTTATGACATTACACTGTTTGTTCTAATGACAAACCATTAGCTTGGTCGAGTAACATCAAGAAGCCAAATATGAAACTCCAAAGATGCAAACTCCAACTTAACGAATATGACTTTAAAATAACTTACTTGAAAGACATATTTATTTATTTATTACTTAATTCAAGTATTTACATATTACTTTTAGATAATTATACTTAATCTAAAGTTAATATTAAGGTTATACAAAGCAATATTTATTTTATATAAAAAAATTATTTATATTTAATATTTCACAAAATTTTTGCAACAAAATAGTGTTGAACAATTACGAAATTGTTTTGAATGGTGATGTTTTTATTACATCTTTCTCAAGTTTATATTTATTATAGTTCACATTCATCAACATTCCATTAATCGGCTCGTGTTTGCCGTAATTAGTCCTATGGTATCTAATCGGAAATGTGTTTTCAGACCTAAAACGTGTTCGTGTGTTGATTGAGTCAATTAATATGTTGGTAATGTAGTGTGAATCTATATAGTTATGAAATACCTGAATAATAAAAACAATATCCATGACAGTTCGTCTACATTCTAAAGTATTCATGTCAAGTAATTTCAGACGATTGACATATGGAGGCAATATAAGGGGGTTAGCCCAATTTAGATTTCTTAAGGCGAACCTTAGAAAATTTCTTTGTATTGCTTCTATTCTAACAATATGTTGATGATAGTGTGGATACAAGACCTGATTTGCATACTCCAGAATAAGACGAACTAAAGTCGTGTAAAGAGATTTTATAATATATGGGTCATTAAATTCTCTAGACCATCTTTTTACAAAACCTAGTATTGAGTTTGCTTTATTATATCTTGATAATATGTCTATTAAAGGTAAGTTGACAATCAAAAGTTATCCCAAGATCAAATTCAGTGACTCTTTTTATTATGTTGTTATTAAAAGTGTAATTATTTGTAATTAAGTTTAAGGAGCGGGTAAATGAAATGACGGCACATTCATCAATGTTTAAAATAAGATTGTTACATTTACACCAGTTCATAAAGTTATTAAGATCCTTTTGGAAAGAGTCTGCATCATTCATTGAGCACACTTCTTTAAAGATTTTCAAATCGTCCGCGTAAATGTTTATGGAAATGTTCTGAATAATCTTAGTAACATCATTTATTGAGATAATAAACAACAAAGGTCCAAGATGACTACCCTGTGGTACTCCAGAATTAGGAACAAAAGATGCTGAAATTGCTGTTCTGAAAATCCATGTTGATCATTCACTATAAATTCAGAACAATAATCATAAATTGCATCAAAGACCATAAACTTGAACAATTTCGACAAACTAGATAGTTTAGCAATAGGTCTATAATTCCCAACATTACTTTTTGAGTCTTTTTTATGAACTGGCCTTATGTATGATTCTTTCCATAAATTAGGAAACATCACAGAAGCAAAAGATTTATTAAAAAATAGTGCTATAGGATTAGATAGGGAATCGGCGCAACGCTTTAAAATAATTTCTGGGAATACAATAAGGTTGCGGATAGCCTGAGTAGAGCAGTTTCACTAATGAAAATGGTCATGATTTAAATAGTTTAATAGTGACGAAAATAGTGAAAATAATAGTTGCACTGACACTTCGAACCAAATTACTAATATTGAAATGACCAGAAAACCTATAAACTTATACAAAAATCAAATTTATTTGTACAAAGGGCCAAAAGAATGTTGAAAATCAAATAAAAAAATTCAAAATGATATTACTTGCGACAAAAATAGTAACTTTTGTGAATTATTAAATGAAGTTTTAAAAGACAAAGGTACAATTTGTGTTCACAGTCAAAATTATGAGCTATTTTATAAATTCGAAAAAATTTATAGTCAATATTTTTCTAGAAATAAAAATTTAAATCTTGTAAGATCCAGTCTAAAATTGACTGATGTTTCAGACGAAAAGAGAATTTTTTCTATTATTAAAGAAAAACATCTCAGTAAAAATCACCGGCGTATAAATGAACTATTCAATGAATTAAAAATAAAGTTTTATATAAGAAACCTATTAGCAAAAATAACCAAATTTATTAATAATTGTGAAGTGTGTTTATTAGCCAAACACGACCTACATCCCGTAACAATCTCTTTTAAAATAACAGACCCAATGCTTTTAACGAAATGCTTTTAACAGCCAATGTTTTTAACAAAGTAGATATCTGGTTCCTTACAAAAATATAATGTATTTAACTACGACTGATAAATAAATTCAGTGGAATTATTTTTAAAAGAAAACAACATTACCCCTCATGTTACAACTGCAGGTAGTAAAACGGGTAATGCTGACGTTGAAAGGCTGCATAGAACATTTAACGAACACCTAAGAATTCTTGACGTTGATAACTAAAGTGCAGAACTTGATGATAAACTTTTTAAAATTATTGTAATTTACCACCCACTACCATAACTCCACTAATACCATCCACTTGCCAACTAAACTCCGTTATATCGATTTTATTAATAAAAACCTCGATCGAGAAAATATTCAGAAATTGGCTAAAGAATTTCACGATAATAAAAAATCGAAAATTGAAAAACTAAATAAATATCGGGGTCAAGATTTTAAACTGCACGATAATATTATAATAAATAGAAATATACAAAAAAATAAACCTAAGTATAAGAAACTAGATAAGTACACAAAAACCAATTCACATGTCATAGACACAAGTACTAACAGAAAAACAAGATACAATTCTACACAACAGAAATGTAAATTTAAATACCAATATTAAAGAACAAATTATTTTCTATTATATCTTATTGTAGATGTACTTGCTATTAGTGTTGACTTTCTCTATTTAAATAACCCTAGGACAAACACTTGAAATTGATAACCCAAACAACGTAAATGGATTTGCCCTGTGAAAAATAAATAAGCAATGGGTGGTAGACTTCTATACAAAATTCCTACAGATTTTAGACCTTATTCAATTCAAAGATGCAATAGAAATAATTGAAAACGACTTACAGCTACTAAATTTAACAAGTTATTCTGCTGAACATAAAGTACTAGACCGTGGATTACTGTCGGCAAAACATAATTTAAACATACTTTTCTCTCATATCACAAATACACATCGAAAAAAAAGAGGTTTAATTAATGCAGTAAGGGAGTAATATAAGACCTAAAATGTGTCTTGAAAATACTAATTGACACTTAGAAAATTTAAGAACCTAATCTTAAAATTTTATTTCACGTAATAAAAATTTCCTAATTTATTTTAAAATTGCCCTCATAACTAAAATTTCGTAATTCTTAATTTTTATGTTCAATACACTTAAAAAGCATTTCTCAGCTGTTTCTGTTCAATGCACTTAAGAAATGTTTCTCAACATTTCCTTATTCCCTTTCAACGTTTAGTTTTAATAATGATTCACTTTAACATTTTGTTTGTCGGTTTTGCTGCGTTGCTTTTTAACAATAAATTCAATTTCTTTAGGCAATGCATTTGTTTATGAATTTAGCTGCAACGTGATCTCAACATATTACTTATTAAACCTTTAGTTTTGCTTTTCCTTTGTGGTATTATTAAGTCGTTTTATTTAGAATTTGTTTAAGAAAAATATTTTTTAGTAAAAAGTTAGTTCAACGCTGGTATTGAAACTAAATAGTTTATTGTGGGCAAAATCTAAACGTAGCAGTTAATTTTAATTTGATAATTAATTAAATAAATAATTTTAATGTTAAATAAAAATAATTAAAAATAAAATTGACAAATTGTTATTAACTAGCTAAAATAACTGTGTTTCATTTATAATAACAAAAGTTGGAATCTTTTTAATATCGAAAAAGGTAATAATAGTTATAATACTTATAAAGGAACTTATAAAGGAATTTATAATTTACAGAAATTTACAGGGCTACAGAAAAAAGTTGTTAAGAATAAAAATTAATATCAGCAGGTAAAATTTCATGGCTCTATTTCATAAAAGATGTGGAGATACAAATTGATGTAAGAATATTTTGGTTAATTTCAAGACTCCGGCTTTCTTAGTTATTGAGTTATCTTGCTGACAGACAGATGGATGGACGAACGGACGGACGGACAAAGCTTAATCGACTTAGAATTTAATTTTGATCCGATCCATACCTTTGGAGGTATATCTATAGCTAGCTTATTTCGAGGTATTATAAACGGAGGAGCAATTTTAATATACCCGATCTTTGTGGTATGGGTATAAAAACTATTTTTTCGGCATCTAAGGAACGAGAAAAAGAGCTTTCTGATGTGAATCAAGAAGAAACACCTTTTCTTCTCCAAAAAAAATTCTTAAAATAATGCTTATATTAAAATTATACAAAACAATGACTTAGAACTGAACTTTTAATAACTTAAATCTAAAAAAAAGTTAATTTATTATTGTTATTATTATTTAAACTACATCTTTAAATTCATTTTATATAGTGATTTACAAACATATGAATCACTCAGATAAAAAAAAATGTAGGTATTAACAAAAAAAAATTAATATGATATCTGTACATTATATTTTCATACATATATAGTGACAAGCAATTTAACATTTTTTGTAACAAATCAAATGTAATTGGATATCTTATTATTAAGTAGAAGTAAAATTTAATTTTTTTCATTAATATTACTTAAAAGCATTTAATTACAATTTATAAAATGTACCGATTTGTTGTATTTTAATGCAATACAATTAATAAGTGTGTTATGTTTAAATTATGTCATAATTAAAAAGGAAATTATTGCCTAGGTAATAATCCTAGGTATGTAATTATCTGAGGTCATTAAAGTGGAAAAATGTTCTTGTAAAATGTGTTTGAAAGTAATTTGGAAGATGGATGTAGAATAAAAATGACTAATTTTGTTAAAAGTAGTACAACAACTACTGATGGGTTCATTTCTTCCGTACTCTGTATTGTGTTTGTAATCCATTAAAAATTTAGTATTTCTAGTTTGCCTAACACTATCGTTAAGTCTAAACTTGTTAGTAAGAGTTTGGATAGAAATACTATTATTCAAAATATCAAAAGTAAAACATGCAGACAATAATTGTTTACGTAAAGATAAAGAAAGCATGTTTAATTAATTAAGTCTGGTAGTGTAACTAAGAAGATTAGCAAAATCAGAAGGATTATATTGATCTCTTAATACAAATAAAAGAAATTGCTTTTGAACTGATTCGATTCTATTGGAATGAACTGCATAGGCTGGATCCCACACAATGTTACCGTATTCTAAGATAGATCGAACTAGGGAACAATAAAGAGATTTAGTCACAGCTAAGTTGCTAAATTCTTTAGCTCTTCTCTTAATGAAACCTAACATTTTATTAGCCTTTGAAACTATTAGATCATAGTGAAGATTATAATTAAGTTTATTATCGAGAAGAATTCCTAAATCAGTAATGCTAAAAACCCTTTCAAGAGTTACATTATCTATTTTGTAGTCATATATTAAAGAAGACCGTTTAGGTGTAAAGCTTATAACCTTGCATTTCTGTATGTTGAGTTCTAATTTATTTGACGTGCACCAAGCTTGTAACACTGATAAGCTTGATTGAAGTTTAGCTGCATCAGAATTATCTTTAACCACTTGATATATTTTTAGGTCATCAGCAAACGAAATGTGAGGTATATTGCTTAGATATTCCGAAAAATCTGAAATAAAAACATTAAACAGAAGTGGGCCTAAATGGCTGCCTTGCGGTACACCAAGAAATGACTAAGCCACTCAAGAAATGAACCCGAAATGCAAGTTGATAATTTGTTCAGCAAAGTGAAGTGATCTACACGATCGAAAGCTTTGCTAAAATCAGTGTAAATTGCACCAACTTGGTATCCGTTCTCCATTTGATTCAGGATTTGAGATGTATAAACCATAAGGTTCGTTGTAGTGGAACGACGTTTTCTGAAACCAAGTTGTTGTTCATTGAGTTTTGCATTTATGATAGGAGTAATTTTATCAACTATAATTTTTTCAAATATTTCGGTATAGTCGAAAGGATTGCTATACCTCGATAATTTTCCACCGATGCTCTATCCCCTTTTTCAAAGACAGGGGTTAAGTGGGAGGATTTTCCCTCTTGTGGAAAAATGCCAGTTGAAAGTGACTTATTGAAAATAAAATAAAGAGGGAAAATTAGACTGTGAGAACAATTATATAAAATTTGTCTTTGGGTTTCACAGTAACTGGAAATGAAGTTTATCAAGACGCACTGTGTCTACTTTGTAGTAAAACATTAGCCAATAGCTCCTTAGCACCTGCCAAATTATGTCATCACTGTGAAATGAATCATTCGGAATATAAAGATAAAGACATTACTTTTTTTAAAAGAAAACTGGAAGAACTTTTTATTACAAAAACATTTAAAACCGACAACGAAAATGCACAGAGGTTTCTTACAGAGTAAGTTATGGGGTAGCACTTGCAGGAGAAGCTCACACTATTGGCAAAACATTGATAAAACCATCTGCAAAAGATAGTGTTTCGTGTATGTTAAGTGATGAGTCATGTAGAAAAGTGGAAGCTGTGTCACTTTCAAATAACATTTTCGCGACGCATTCAAGATATGGCTGACGATATCAAGCCTGAGCTTATTTCTCGTCTACATCAACGTGATGCATACTCATTGCAATTAGACGAATTCAAAGATGTTGCTGATCCAGCAATATTGCTGGTTTTCGTCCTCTATGATTTCAATAAAAGTTTGAAGAAGATTTCCTTCTGTGCGAAAATTTAGAAACAAATGCCACAGCTGAAAATACTCTTAACAATATCGATCATTTCATGAATAGACATGTTATAAATTGAAATAAGTAAATTGATGTGTGCATTGATGGCACCAAAGCTATAATAGGAAAGGTGGCTGGTGCTGTAACACGCATAAAGACTATAGCAAAGAACTGTTCGAGTAGTCACTATATTCTTCACAGACACGCACTGGTAGCTAAACATATGTCAACCTCGTTTAAAACTGTGTTAAATGAAGCAGTGCAAATTATAAATTTCGTTATATTAGAATCACGACTGTTTAAAATTTTTTGTGCTGATATGGGTAGTAATCACAGCACTTTTTTGTTGCTTACAGAAGTCCGTTGGTTAACCCGAGGTAAGATTCTCGTCAGACTATTTGAATTGCAGCAAGAGCTTTTCGTATATTTTCTAGGTGGCAAATTTAAATTACTTGACCGATTAACAAATACTATATGACTATCCAAAGTTGGTTATCTTGCAGATATTTTTACCAAATTAAATGAAATATGTTTGTCACTCCAAGGAAAAAACATAAACATTTTTAATGCGAAAAATAAAATATTATCACTGTCTCGTACGTTAGATTTTTGGACTTCTGCAGCTCAACAAAATAATGTGTACTGTTTTCCTATGGAACAACCACTCGAGCTAGAAATTCAAATCGACATTGTGAATCATCATCATCATCACCTACAAACATCTATCAATCAGTATTTTCCATCTTTAAATGAAAAAATATATAGCTGGTTTGATCCATTCATTCGACACGAGAATTGATTCAGAATTTTCTGCTGCGGATTCCGAAAAGTTAATTGAAATAAATTCCGACAGCCAACTAAATCAAAAATTTACAGAAGTTTCTCTTATTACTTTTTAGATCGAATTATCTGAAGAATATTCAGAATTATCAAAACGCTTAAGCTATATATTGTTATCATTTCCAACAACCTATTTATGCGAAACAGGATTTTCACTATATTCGGCAACTAGAACAAAGTATCGAAATCGAAATTTTTTTTATATTTTACATATGTATTTTTGAAGTTTTTTTCAAAATAAATTTTAAGGGTAATCTCTTCAAAATTTATAATATTATGTGTGGAAAATAATTTCCTAGCAATTCACAAAATTATTTGTTGATGTTTGCATCAAAATTAATATTATAATTTACATATTATGCACACATCACGAATCAAAAAATATTGCATTTTTTTATTCAAATCAAATATTTTTATACTCGTATGAACTATGTTCAAGGGTATAATATATTTACCATTACGTTTGTGACACCTTAAAGGAGTTGAGCTAGATATAGTGTCAAAGGTATGGATCGACTCAGAATCGAATTCTGAGTCGATTAAGCCATGTACGTCCGTCCGTCCGCACGATAACTCAAAAAATAAAGGAGCTAGGAGGATGAAATTTTTTTTACGTCACTTTTGCAAAACTGTCATACAACTTCTTTCTTTATATAGAAATAACACAGTATCTATTCAAGCTAGGTTTTAATGCAAAGGTTAGTTTTGCTAGGTTAATTTTGCAAATGATGATCAAGTTTTATGGCAACAACTTCTGCAAAATTTGGTTGTGCTGGTGGAACAGGTTCGGGTACCTGCCATACAACCTCTCTTTTTAAATGAAAATAACTCAGTGTCCGTCCGCACGATAACTCAAAACATAAAGGAGGTTTTTTACGTCATTTTTTCAAAAGTGTTAGCTTTGCTATTTAAATCCAGCATTTTCGGCTGCCGGGCTCGAGTAGCTGCCATACAACATCTTTCTTTAAATGGAAATAACTTAGTGTCTATTTAAGCTAGGTATCTGAAATTTTGCAAATGATGATCAAATTTTATGGCAACAACTTCTGTAAAATTTGGTTGTGATAGTATGACAGGTTCGGGTAGCTGCCATACAACTTCTCTTTTTAAATGAAAATAACTCAGTGTCCGTCCGCACGATAACCCAAAAAAATTAAGGACTAGGTGGCTGACATTTTTTTTACGTCACTTTTGCAAAAGTGTTAGTTTTGCTATTTAAATCCAGCATTTTCGGCTGCCGGGCTCGAGTAGCTGCCATACAACTTCTGTTTTTAAATGAAAATAACTCAGTGTCCGTCCGCACGATAATCCAAAAACTAAAGGAGATAGGAGGCTGAAATTTTTGTTACATCATTTTTGCAAAATTGTTAGTTTTGCTATTTAAATCCAGCATTTTCGGCTGACGGGTTCGAGTAGCTGCCGTACAACTTCTTTCTTTAAATGAACATAACTCAGTGTCTGGTCAAGCTAGGTATCTGAAATTTTGCAAATGATGATCAAGTTTTATGGCAACAACTTCTGTAAAATTTGGTTGTGATGGTGAAACAGGTTCGGGTAGCTACTCTACAACTTCTCTTTTTAAATAAAAATAACTCAGTATCTACTGAAGCTACGAACCTGAAATTTAGTAAGGAGGTGTCGAGTTCATGCCAACAACTTTTGTAAAATTTGGTTGGTCTAAAGGAGCCGGTTCAGGCTTCTTGCACCTCTTGGAACTTAATGAAGCTAGGCGTCTGAAATCTTCCAAATGATGATCCAGTTTTATGGCAACAACTTCTGTAAAATTTGGTTTTGCTGGTGCAACAACTTCGGGTAGCTGCCATACAACTTCTCTTTTTAAATGAAAATAGCACATGTCTATTGAAGATAGAAAATAGCTATCTGAAATTTAATGAAAGTGTCGAGTTAAGTGTCTAAACTAAATAATGTACCGAACATCAAAATTGAAACGATCGAAGAGCTGGATAGAAAAATTGAAACTTTTGAAAAGGCTATGGGAGTAGCTTTTAAAGTCTCGTTTTCAATTAGTCGTGGAAAGACCATCTACTCCCTTGGTGGAGCGCAGACTTAGCCAGATTTAAAAGTCTGACTATGTAGGTCTATATTCAACATTTGCTTCAAACATAAATACTAGTAACCTTATAAAGATTGTCTAAAAATATATAAGAAAGCCATCAAAGAATCCAAGGAATACTTGGATGGAATTTTATCTATCTAACAAAACTACGAAGGATTCAGCTAGAATCTGTAAGATTCTGTCCACTGATTGATCCTGTACGTCCTTAATCAAAAGAACGGATGGGAGCTGGGCTAATTCATCAGGTGAATCTTTAGAATATTGTTAGTTAACACCCATTTTCCCGTATGCAGAATTGATAACGGTAATGCAATTTCATCTAATGCGGGTCATGTAATCCATGGAATCTCATGGGATGGAGTTAGAAAAATTATATCTCAGAAAAAGGTTTCTTGGGCTATAAAATGTTTTTCTCCATTTAAATCGCCTGGCATGGATGGCATAATTCCGGTTATGCTGCAAAAGTCGTGAATGCTGTCGACTTCGTGGCTTGTCATCATTTTCAGTAGCTGTTTAAAACTTAATTATGTTCCCTGCAGTTGGAAGAGAGTCCGAGTAGTCATTATTCCAAAGGCAGGAAGAGGAGGCCATTAGTCTGCGAAAGACTTCATGTTACTTAGCCTGTCCTCCTTTCTCTTAAAAACCATGGAGAGTATTTTGGATTACCAGATTAGGCAACGCTTTGAGGGAACTCAAGTATCGAAATCCCAACATGAGTACTTAAAAAGTAGGTCCACAGAAACGGCTCTCCATAAAGTGGTCAGCACAGTTCAACATTCCATTAAGTATAAACAATATACCTTAGCCATTTTCTTAGATATTGAAGGTGCATTTAAAAATGTTAACACCCAATCCATTGAAGAAGCTCTCACCCAGAAAGAAGTAGAGCAGTTTCTGAAGCGTTGGTTAATCTCCTTCTTAGTTTCAAAATAATTCATGCGAAAATGGAAAACAGTAGTGTTACTAAATTAGTTAACAGGGGCACATCACAGGGAGGTGCAATATCAAATTTGCTATGGCTAATGGTTATAAACAAAATTTTAATAGCACTTAATAATCCCTTAAGGAAGGATTAAAAGTAGTGACATATGCGGATGATGTGGTGATACTAGTATCAGGCCAGTTTATATCCGTGATTAGTGATTAGTGGGATCATAAATAGAGCTATAAGCAAGGTTCACAACTGGACCACAAGTTGTGGACTAGATGTCAATTCCGAGAAGGCTGAAATGGTACTCTTCACGACAAAATCCAAAATTTCTACTTTTGTCCTACCCAAACTTAATAATTATACTCTAAAGCTGACTACCAGTGCTAATTATCTAGGTGTCATTCTAGACTCAAAGCTCTCCTGGAAATCTAACATCGAGGATAGAGTTAAGAAAGCTTGCGTTGCTCTCTATGCTTGTAACAAAACCATGGGCAAGAAATGGGGTATACAGCCAAAGATGGCGCTTTAGAACGTACATAGCGGTGATTCGCCCAATCCTTACCTATAGATCGCTGGTTGGTTGCCAATGAAAAATCGGAAATACAATATAACAAAACTAAATAGAATACAGAGATCGGCATCAGTGGCCATTACAGGGGCATTACGATCGTGTCCGACTGATGCTCTGAATACTATTTTATTTCTTTTACCCCCGGATCTATACATTAAATATATCGCAACAAAAAGAACTATTAATAATAAACGTAAATATATTATTCAACAAGGAGGTTTCTTGCCAATGCAAACTGGTACAATTTTATCTGGTTTATTAGGAAAACCTTCAAAATATACAAAATGAACAATAAATTGAAACGCATGATTGTTATTCAACCACCTTTATACAATAAACTAAAGGGGAATATCATCACTTTCTGACATTGTTAAAAATATAAAAGATATTTTATTAAATAAACGAAGAAGAATACAGTTGCTTTTGTCAACTGTTAGATACCCGTACGAAGCGTTAGTATGTTCATAGCCTGTCACTCTGCTTATAATATTATTTTTTTAATTTTTTAGTATTCTAAAATAATTTGGGTGAATTTCATAATTTCCAGAACCATGGTTTGCTTATTTAAATTATATGTTTATACATTCTTCAAAAGCAGATTCTAACCTTTCACATAGCGATTATCAATCCCAAACTTTTCCAAATACGCTATAGCACCATTTAATACTAAGCAGCAAATGTATAATAATTTATACTATACATATGTATTATATATCATTCATTCATCAGTGACATAGGTACACGATATTTTTATTTTATATTATTAAACAAAACCAAAATAAGGTCGTTACAAAAAAAATTCTTAATTTAATGCTTATAATTAAAATTAAACAAAACAATAACTTAAAACTAAATTTATAATAACTTAAATCATAAAAAAAGTTAATTTATTATTATTATTATTGTTATCATGAATTTTTTATTCAAACTAGAATAACAACTTCATTTTAACAAAAAAATTGAAATATGATATTTGTACAGATATGTACATACATATAATGACAATCAATTTAACATTTTATGTAAAAAAATGTAAATAAATATCTTATTATTACGTAGAAGTAAAATTTAAAAAAAAATGAATTTTTTTATTAAAATGTACAAAAAAAAATGATCTACATAAAAAACATTAGTTGTATTATAATGCAATACAATAAATGTGCTATTTTTAAAATTATATCATAATTAAAAAAAAAAAAATTTTTTTTTGCTTAAGTAAGAATTAATTGTCTAAGGTCATTAAATTGGAAAATGCAGTTGTACAATGTGTTTGAAAGTATTTCTGGAGATAGATGTAGAATAGAGATGACTAATTTTGTTAAAAGTAGTACAACGTCTATTGATGGGTTCATTTCTACCGTACTCTGTATTATGTTTGTAGTCCATTAAAAATTTAGTATTTCTAGTTTGCCTAACACTATCGTTAAGTCTAAATTTGTTATTAAGAGATTGGATAGAAATACTATTATTCAAAATATCAAAAGTAAAGCATGATGACAATAGTTGTCTATGTAAAGATAAAGAAAGCAAGTTTAATGAATTAAGTCTTGTAGTGTAACTAGGTAGATTAGCAAAATCAAAGGGGTTATATTGATTCCTTAATGCAAATAAAAGAAATTGCTTTTGAACTGATTGGATTCTATTGGAATGAACTGCAAAGGCTGGATCCCACACAATGTTACCGTATTCTAAGATAGATCGAACTAGGGAACAATAAAGAGATTTAGTCACAGCTAAGTTGCTAAATTCTTTAGCTCTTCTCTTAATGAAACCTAACATTTTATTAGCCTTTGAAACTATTAGATCATAGTGAAGATTATAATTAAGTTTATTATCGAGAAGAATTCCTAAATCAGTAATGCTAAAAACCCTTTCAAGAGTTACATTATCTATTTTGTAGTCATATATTAAAGAGGACCGTTTACGTGCAAAACTTATAATCTTGCATTTCTGTATGTTGAGTTCTAATTTATTTGACGTGCACCAAGCTTGTAACACTGATAAGCTTGATTGAAGTTTAGCTGCATCAGAATTATCTTTAACCACTTGATATATTTTTAGGTCATCAGCAAACGAAATGTGAGGTATATTGCTTAGATATTCCGAAAGATCTGAAATAAAAACATTAAACAGAAGCGGGCCTAAATGGCTGCCTTGCGGTACACCAAGAAATGACTAAGCCACTCAAGAAATGAACCCGAAATGCCAAAAGTTGATAGTTTGTTTAGCAAAGTGAAGTGATCTACACGATCGAAAGCTTTGCTAAAATCAGTGTAAATTGCATAAACTTGGTACCCTTTCTCCATTTGATTCAGAATTTCAGATGTATAAACCATCAGCTTCGTAGTGGTTGAACGACCTTTTCTGAAACCATGTTGTTGTTCATTTAGTTTTGCATTTATGATAGGAGTAATTCTATCAACGACAATTTTTTCAAATAATTTAGGTATAGTCGAAAGGATTGCTATACCTCGATAATTTTCCACCGATGCTCTATCCCCTTTTTTAAAAATAGGGGTTAAGTGGGAGGATTTCCACTTTTGCGGGAAAATCCCAATTGAAAGTGACTTATTGAAAATAAAATGAAGAGGGAAGATTAGACTGTGAGAGCAATTATGTAAAAAGATTGGAGGAATTAAGTCCGGACCAGTGAATTATTGAAAATAAAATGAAGAGGGAAGATTAGACTGTGAGAGCAATTATGTAAAAAGATTGGAGGAATTAAGTCCGGACCAGCACCCTTTTTTATATCAAGGCTCAAAATTGCTTCAAGAATATCATTTTCAGAAAGATACACCTCTGTAAATAGCAAATTTGAGCTATTAGATAAGAAATTAGTCGATGTGGTAACTGGTGCTGTTGGGCGATAAACTTGTTGAAAATGATCAGAAAAGAAGTTGCAAATTTCTTTTGGGCAATCAGAAACCACATTGTCTTTTGATATCATTGAATTGGGATACCCAAATAATTTCCGTTTAGTGTTAACAAAATCAAAAAATTTTTTAGGATCAGTAACAAGTTTGTTGCCAATATCCGTGACATAGTTTTCATATGCTGCATTGGCTTTTTGCTTAAATTCAATTGCAAGTTGCTTATACATATTCAATAAGTCGTCGCATGGTGCTTGATGATGTTTAAGTTTT
Source organism: Poecilobothrus nobilitatus (assembly GCA_947095535.1). Classification (NCBI taxonomy): domain Eukaryota; kingdom Metazoa; phylum Arthropoda; class Insecta; order Diptera; family Dolichopodidae; genus Poecilobothrus; species Poecilobothrus nobilitatus. Next base: position 869,903 of record OX352774.1, on the reverse strand, counting down.
TTGTATATTTTATTGCGCCGCATTCTCAAGTTCCTAAGATCTCTATCTAACCATGGTTCTGTTGTTTTATGCTTTTTGCGAATTTTAGGAAAGGCATCAATAATTTGAAACAGGTTTGAGTAAAGGATAGAGATTAGTAAATCGATATCCTGTTGAACTAACAGTTCGTCCCATGTGATTAATGACAAAGCATAATTAATATTTTGATAGTCAGCATTAAAAAAATCGTATACAATTTCATTATTGTAAGATTTAGCCAAGAGTGGGATAGAAGTGGAGAACTCGAAAATAAGTGCGTTATGATGAGCAGAGTTGGTAAAGAAATTATCAACATCATCAGCGAGTTGTGGTAAAACATTTTAATGTTGTTTATGTTGTTGAAAGTTTGAGAGGTTTTTTTAGAGTAAGTAACGTTAGATAAAGAGATGAGATTTGAAGTTTGGTTGAAACTTGAGTAATTACTTAGAGTTTGGACGAAAAATCTTGTTATAACTCTCACGTGATTGATTCAAATGATTGTAGTAGTTGCTATTGCAATGACTACGATAAGCCTTAAGATCCTCTTCGACCTCTTTAACAGAGAAGCCTATATTTTAGTGATATCTGAGATAAAGATCATATAAATCTTTATAATTAGATGGCAGGCCCTCATTGTGAATGAGAACTGATAGGTGAGTCCTAGTTTTACCTTCTATAACGGTGTTATACCTATTTATATTATGAATCATTATGTAAATAGGCTAGGAAAAGTCTAACGTTATAGAGAATCCTCTCATCTCTGAATCTTGACAGAGCATATTTGCAATCTTCTGTTAGATATTGCTTTGCCATTCTAACGATTGGAGAAACAAGCGGATCTTGTAAAACTAGTTTATTATTATTATTAATATTATTGTTATTATTATTAATATTAATATTAGGAATGTTATTATTTTGATTATTATTATTATTATTGTCGTTACTAATATTATTATTATTTTTATAATTATTATTATTATTATTGTCATTACTAACATTTTTATTATTGTTATCGTTAAAATTATTATTATTATTATTATTGTTATTATTATTATTATTAATATTATTATTATTATTATTATTAATATTATTATTATTATTTTTATTATTATTATTATTATTTTTAGTATTATTATTATTATTATTATTTTTTTTATTTTTATTATTATTATTTTTATTTTGATTATTTTTAATTCGATTATTATTATTATTATTGTTACTTTTAAATTTATTATTGATATTACTATTAACTTTATTATTATTTATATTATAGTTACTGGTAACCGGTCTTAAAGTATCTCCTTGGATGAAGTTAGAGTACTTTTTGCTATTGGTAGATAATGAACTCTGAATTGGAAATTTCTTTTTAGCTTTATTACTAAAAGGAACAGCGAAAGGATTAAGAAGAAGTGTTTTAGAATGCGTGTTATTATTGTTTGTGCTAATGTTTAAACTTGTATTAGTATGTGAAAAAGATTTTGATGTATTACTACTAGAATTAGACTCTTCTTTAAAAAGCTTTATGATAGTACTTTTTTTCCATCGTTTGTAATTTATTATTTCACAAACTTTGAATTGAGGTACCATAACTTTAAAAGATTTATATTTCGGTTTAAATCTAAGATTCTTAGGAGTAATATTAACTATTATTACAGTATTTAAATTAAACTTATTTTTTAAAAACTTACTGAGATAATTAGAAGATGTGTAAGCTGCAAATTTAGTAAAGTACAGTGACTGGAGATCCGAATCCGGTTTAGATTCTTCCTTAGCTGACGTCTGCCTACGATCTGCAGTAATTTCTTTTTCATTTGGAAGTAAAAATTGAACCTTCTTAATTGGCAATTTAGAAGCATTTGAAGAACATTTTTTAATTGAAGAAGGATTAGTTACAGATGGTAATTGATCCAAAGTATCAGAGCTCAAAGATGTCGAAGTAGATGCGGAAATTTGTGGAACTTTTATTGTTGATAGAGTCAGTTTAGGTGAAGATAAATTGGTATTATCAGCACTACAATGAAGTAATTCATTATATAAATTCAGGAATATCTTGGTTCGAAAACGTGGCAGGTGAATCTTGAATTGCATCTGCAGATGAGATAGTTTCAGAATAAAAGCCAGCATGAGTTACATTTTTTGAATTTTTAACTGTATTGTAGTTTATTGGTTTAAAAATAAACGTATTCAAATCTGCACTATAGTTGAAAGGTTCATCAGTCTGTGTCCAAATATCTTTTGAGTTGCGACTTAGATACATTTGGTTGTATCTAAATGTATCAAAAGATGTATCAAGAATGTAAATAAACAAGAAGTATATAAGTATGTATACTATTATATAAGTATGTATACTAATATCATATAAATATAAATTCTTCAAGCAACCGTTATATTTTTCATTTATTTCATTTTTTTATACTACATCATCATCCTCAACAATATCAAATTATCGAGTGCAAAAATTAGTTAAAAATTTTTTTTTGAAAAATTTGATAATGTGATAAAACATTTGATGAATATTGATTATTTTTGTTCCTGCTAGATGTTGCCAGGGACAATAATATTAAAAGCACTTTTTTAACTTTCATTACAAAAGTTTTTGTATGGGATTGAATGTCTGTTAGTATATAGTCTTTGCTTATGTATGTATAGTTTTTGGTTTAATGTTTAACGCAAACATTTATTATACTATTATTGCTATTATAGTCGTCGCAAAATACTTCAATAACATTGTAGTTTAGCGAATTATAGAGAAATATTAAAGCTCCTCGGCGTTTTTTCCTAACTTAAAATTCAGATTTATAGTTAGGCATTTTAAATGTGTCAATTTGATGTTCCATCAACCATGTTTCAGTGAAGATTATAATGTCTATTGTTATTTTTAAGTTAACCAGTGTAATAATTTTTTTTTTTTAGTGCATTTCTCCGCCACATAAATGTGAACAGAAAATTACACAGCCTTTCCTTTACAGGCGTGGCTGTAAATGTCGTAAGAGGCAATAACTCTTATGACTTGTGTGGGATTCGAACCCACAGCGTATTTTATACGCTCTTACCCACTAGGCCACCGAGGCTCCTGTAATAATTATTTCATCCATCTTATTTCTTAAACTTCGTACATTAATATGCAAAATCTTGAGTGAACTAGAGTTTTTAAATACAACCTGTGATTCATAATTACAATAAATCAGACGAATTTGGATTGGCAAAATATAGTATTCATTATTCAACATTTAAGTTTCTTTCAACAAGAAAGAAGCTTAAATGTTGAAAGAATCTTACTATTTTCAGTTTTGCGAATCCTTCACCCATGCATATTTTATTGTCTCTTTTTTCTTTAAATCTCTTGCTTTTTTGTACAGCAAATTAAAGTAAGAAGTTAAGTATTCATTTATAAATATTGGTTTATATATCTTCTTAGTTTGATTGCTTATGTTTTCAGATTCTGCAACATTGTTTATGTTTTCTGATTCAAAGATTGACATATCCAAATTTTTTTTTCTAATATTTTATTTTTAATTTCTAAATTATTGAATTTAACTATGATATTTGGTGCTTCACCTACATTTTTAGAATTTTGTTTCCCTCTGTAACAGCACTTCATATACGTTTAACGTTTAACGCAAACATTTATTATACTATTATTGCTATTATAGTCGCCGCAAAATACTTCAATAACATTGTAGTTTAGCGAATTATAGAGAAATATCGAAGCACCTCGGCGTTTTTTTCTAACTGAACATACAGATTTATAGTTAGAAATTTAAATTTGTCAATTTGATGTTCATCAACCATGTTTCAGTGAAGATTATAATGTCTATTGTTATTTTTAAGTTAACCAGTGTAATAATTATTTCATCCATCTTATTTCTTAAGCTTCGTACATTCATATGCAAAATCTTGAGTGAACTAGTGTTGTTAAATACAACCTGTGATTCATAATTACAATAATTCAGACCAGTTTATTTAATGTATAGATCCGGGGGTAAAAGAAATAAAATAGTATTCAGAGCATCAGTCGGATACGATCGTTATGCCCCTGTAATGGCCACTGATGCCAATCTCTGTATTCTATTTAGTTTTGTTATATTGTATTTCTGATTTTTCACTGGCAACCATCCAGTGATCTATAGGTAAGGATTGGGCGAATCACCGCTATGTACGTTCTAAAGCGCCATCTTTGGCTGCATACCACTTTTCTTGCCCATGATTTTGTTACAAGCATAGAGAACAACGTAAGCTTTCTCAACTCTATCCTTGATGTTAGATTTCCAGGAGAGCTTTGAGTCTAGAATAACGTCTAGATACTTAGCGCTGGTAGTCAGCTTTAGAGTATAATTATTAAGTTTTGGTAGAACAAAAGTAGGTATTTTGGATTTTGTCGTGAACCCAGTTGTGAACCTTTCTAGAGCTCTATTCCTGATCTTACTAATCACTAATCACGGATATAAACTGGCCTGATACTAGTATCACCACATCATCCGCATATGCCACTACTTTTATTCCTTCCTTATTAAGTGCTATTAAAATTTTGTTTATAACCATTAGCCATAGCAAACTTGATATTGCACCCCCCTGTGATGTGCCCTTGTTAACTAATTTAGTAACACTACTGTTTCTCATTTTCGCATGAATTATTTTGAAACTAAGAAGGAGATTAGCCAACGCTTCAGAAACTGCTCTACCTCTTTCTGGGTGAGAGCTTCTTATTTGGAAAAATGAGGTCACACGTTAATCAATTTTAAGGTAATATTAGAAAAGTTGTTAATAGAAATAAAAATATAATGTTGGAGCTTTAATTTTTGTATATTACTTCAAAAAACAGGTTTTTAAAAATGTAGGAATTTTTTAGTTTTTGATCCCATACAGCTAAACGGGGACCGATACAAAAATATTTTCTGAAATGACTCAATTTTCAAAGACCTATAACTTCTCTCAAAATTTCAAGTTTCTAACTTAAACCGTTTGGAAGATAGAAGTAGTAAAGAATTTTGCAAAATTTGAGTTTCGCATAATGGTAAATTAAGACACCGTATGCCTCAAGTATATATTTATTGTATATATATTTTTAAAGTTAATAAAAGCAGTAATCGTTTGGCGTTTTCAAATTGAAGATATACCTTATACAACTTTTATTTTGTTATAACAATTTAAATATTGAGTTTTTTGGAACTTTGGGGGGCTGTAGCTACGTAACGGGTGGGGGTACAGAAAAAGGTTGTTTCATAAAATTAATATTTTTATGATATCTATCAGTAGTTAAAATCTCATGGCTCTATTTCAAAAAAAATATGGAGATCTAAAAGTTGGTTCTTCGAGAGCTACCCGAAGTTTTGGTCGGATCTCAACGAATAAAAAAACGGAACCTACAAATTGATGTAAGAGTATTTTGTGTTAATTGTAAGACTCCAGCTTTCTTAGTTTTTGAGTTATCTTGCTGACGGACGGACGGACGGACGGACAAAGATTAATCGACTTAGAGTTTGATTCCGATCCGATTCAAACCTTTGAAGGTATATCTAGTTAGCTTATTTCGAGGTATTACAAACGGAGGAGCAATTTTAATGTACCCGATCCTTATCGTAAGGCTATAAAAATTACTGTCAGCCAGAAATGGTACTTATACCGTCAAAACTTGATGAAACCTAGCAACAAAAGGCGAAAAGGAATGTTAAAAAATCCCATCGAATCAGTTAACAAACAGTACATACTTGAATCTAAGGGTACACAAATTCGTTCAAACGTGAACAAAAAAGTACCGTTTCTGGCTGTCAGTTTTATGTTTCGGTATTAATGAATATATTGTGAAAACTCACTTCGCCGTAATTGTGTGCTCAATAGATTATTGATTCCTTTAAAGATTTTTTGTACACGAATTGTCTTTAATTTTTCGCTCTGTGTATTCAATAAACTTGTAAAACAACTTTTAATTTTCCACTTTTATTAAAAAAAATAATTTATTTTAATAAAAAAATTCATTTATATACTAATTTAAATTTAAATTTTCTTTATAAATTTCTTACGTTAAAATTTTTTTAACCCATAATACCAGAAACTATATTTTGAAAGGTAATTTCACAAAAAAATAACAACTCAACTAGGGTTAACACATCATTTTTTTTTTCATTTTAAATAAATAACTATTGAAACATTTCTATTGATATAAAAAATATAACATATGAATACATACACAGATAAACATTATACACACTTCATCACCAACATGATGAGTTAGATCAGTCATAGCAAAAACTATATACTAAAAGACATTCAATCCCATACAAAAATTTTTGTAATGAAAGTTAAAAAGTAATATTGTAGTATTATTGTCCCTGTCTACATCTAGCAGGAACAAAAAAAAAATCAATACTTATCAAATGTTTTATCACATTATATCTTTTATATATAAGTTTCTTTTATAGTTATAATATTGGTACATCATTAATATTGAGTATACCAGTTTACATGTTTTTTTATTTTATTTTTAAAGAACCAAATACCAAATCAAAATAAAACTCAAAAAATATTTTGTTGTTGTTCTTTAAAATTTTCTATGGATTTTGTTCATTTAAATAATTTTACTTGTAACTTTCTTGTAACAAATTATTAGTTTTTCTGTAGATGTATAGAACAGACAAATTATAATAGCTTTTTTTGACTATAAAATTTTAGTTTCATTTAAACTTTGGATGTTTTTGGGTGTTTTTTGATTTCGATTAAATTTCATATTTTTGGAATCATTTTCAAATTTGAAGATTAATGATAATTTTTAATTACTGGATTTATAAAATATACATATATGCACATAATAATAAATAAAATTTTAATATATTTTATATATTATTATTTATATTGGGTACATATAAATATATATTGCGTACAATAATAAAATTTTAATATAATATTTATATTAGGTTATTAAAAAAAAATTGAGTATAAAACGTATTAAAGTAAAATATTTGTGATAAAGTGTTAAAAAAGTGAATTATGATGAACATAATTAAAAAGTGTATTGTTCCTGGTTGCATGTTCCATAAATGAAAATTTTGTTACTTTTCCAAAATTTGAAACTCAGTAATTTTACGATTGGGCGCAAATTATAGGACTAGACAATTAGACATACGGAAGAAAATTATATATGTAGAAACCATTTCTCGTCGGATTGCTTTAGGAATAGCAATGGCACTAATGTTTTCCCAAGATTACAAAGAGGGTTCAAAACCCGTTTATTAAATTGTGAAACTAAAGAGTTTTCTATAAAAACATATGGCCTCACAAAAAGAAGGGAAATAGAGAAAAGTGAAACCAAAGGAGAAACCATAATATCATTAAGTTCAGACTTTCCAGAAAAAGATGAAGGAGATATTATTAATAAAAATAAACGAAATATGTTAACAAAATAAAATATTTTATTGCAATAACAAAATTAAAGTTTAAGTACATTATAATAAAAATGTAATCAAAAAGAGTATAAAAAAACCATTATAACATTCATCCTTATTTTTTTTTTAAATTTTTTTTTTCATTTGGGTTTTAAAATGTTTATAAAATTAATTGTAATACATTAGGTTATTTAAAAAAATCTGTAATTTTCTTTTGGATCCGACATTTAATATGATCTTTAAAAATTTATGATCACGAAAGAAACTGTTTTATAATATCTAAAGCTTTCAATACATCGTCAACAGTAGGTGGAGTAACATCGTTCGATTCATGTTCATCATTACCATCAGATGTATTTTCAATAGTTTTATCATTAATTTCTTCGAAAATTTCTTTCGAAATACTCATTAAATTCTAATAGTTCTTTCATTAGAATAAACATACTCATTAAATTCTAATGGTTCCCAAATTGTTGTGTCAATAATTTGAACTTCTGATGGAGAAGAATTAGAAATATCACTTTCAGAGAATGAAAATCCAGCTTAAAATTAGTTTATATTATAGTAATTTTGGTCAGAGTTTTAGAAAGATATCCAAAATACCTTTTTTGAAAATCCAGCCTAAAATTAGTTTATGTTATAGCAATTATGGTCAGAGTTTTATAAAGATATCCAAAATACCTTTTTAAAGCAGTTTTTAATAGTATCATTTGACACCAACCGCCAATATCTTTTCACATAAAACAGAATATCCTACGGGACCGGGTGGCCTAATGGGTAAGAGCGTATAAAATACGCTGCAAACACCGAGGGAGTGTGGGTTCGAATCCCATACACGTCGTAAGAGTTATTCCCCCTTACGACATTTACCGCCACGCCTGAAAAGGAAAGGCTGTGTAATTTCCTGTCCACATTAATGTGGCAGAGAAATTTATTAACAAAAACGAGGAAGAATACAGTTGCCTTTGTCAACTCTTAGATACACGTACGAACCGTTAGTATGTTCACAGCCTGTCACTCTGCTCACAATATTATTTTTTTAATATTTTAGTATTTTAAAATAATTTGGGTAAATTTTATAATTTCTAGAACTATGGGTTGTACATATATTCAAACTATATGTTTATATGTACATTCTTCAAAAGCAGATTCTAACCTTTCACATAACGATTATCAATCCAAAACTTTTTCAAATATTCTATAGTACCATTTAATACTAAGCGGTAAATGTATATTAAATTTACTTAGTACAAAATAGTAAATATAATTTTAAATATTATATTATATTATATTTAAATATTCCATTGGCAGAATAATTTTTTATAAGTACAATAAAATACATATATGTATGTAAATACGGCGCTATATAATATACATCTATACTCTTATCATTCATTCACTAGTGACATATACGATATGTAAATAAACATGATATTATATAAGTATGTATATATATTAATATCATATAAATAAAAATTCTTCAAGCAACCGTTATGTTGTTTATTTATTTACATTTTTATGTACTACGCATTATATCCTCAACAATTTCAAATTATCGAGTAAAACAAAATGGAAAAAATTCGTTAAAGAAATTTGTTAGAAAATTTGAAAAAATCAAGTAACACTTTCGTCAATTATCAAGTAATCCTATATTATTAAAAAAAGTTGTTAACAGAAATAAGAGAATAATGTTGGAGCTTTAATTTTTGTGTATTACTTCAAAAAAATTTTAACAGGTGTTCAAGTTACAGGTGTTTAAAAATAGAAAATTTTCAGTTTTTGACCCCTTACAGCTCCTAAACGAGGGGTGATACAAAAAAAATTTCTGAAATGACTCATACTTATTTTCAAAGATCTAACTTCTGTCAAATTTCAAGTTTCCAACTTAAACCGTTTAGAAGATAGAAGGGTTGAAGGATTTTGCAAAATTTGAGTTTCACATAACGGTAAATTAAGACACCGTATGCCACAAATATATATTTATTGTATATATACTTTTAAAGCTAATAAAAGTAGTAATCGTTTGGCGTTTTCAAAATGAAGATATACCTTATACAACTTGTGCTATAACAATTTAAATATAGAGGTTTTTTGAACCTTTGGGGAGCTGTAGCTCCGTAACGGGTGGGGCTACAAAAAAAGTTATTAAAAATAAAAATAATATTTTTGTGAGATCTATGAGTAGTTAAAATTTTATAGCTCTATTGCAAAAAAAATGTGGGGATCTAAAAGTTAGGTGTTCGAGAGCTACCCTAAGGCTTGGTCCAAACTCAACCACAAAAAATAGGGAACCTACAAATTACTCCCAGAATATATTGTGTAAATTTCAAGATTCTAGCTTTCTTAGTTTTTGAGTTAGCGTGCTGACGGACGGACATGGCTCAAAAGTCTTAGAATTTTTTTCTGATCCGATCCATACTTTTGAAGGTATATCTAGCTCGCTTATTTCGAGGTGTTACAAACGGAGGAGTAATTTTATTATACCCGATCCTATCGTACGGGTATAAAAACAATTAATGCCAAAGAGTTTATAAACTCTTTTAAATTTTTGCCAGTTTCCATAGCCATGAGTTGTTTTCTAGTAATTCTGCTTCTAAAATGCACTTTAAAATTTTGTATTATATCCTGGTCCAAAGTTTGGATCAACGAGGTGGTATCAGCTGGTAAATATTTTATTTCAACGGATTTTAAATTTATTTCCACTTTGTGACACGGTGCATTATCAATAAATAATAATACATTTTGTTTTGAAATACTAATTTTGAAAATCAAAATCTGCTAGTAGTTCATTCCAAATAGTGGTGGTCATCCACGCATTCTTATTAGACAAATACCTTACAAGTATTATTTTATTTTTAAAGCATCTGGGATTTTTACTTTTTCCAATTACATATGGATACTTATCCGTTCCATCAACATTACAAATTAAAAGTACTGTTATTCTGTTCTTTTGTGATTTGAATCTGGATAACTATAAATTTTGATAGAGAAAATTACATACATATTAAAGTAGCCCTAAATACCTGCAATTATTATATAACTTATAACACAAATCTTTTCTTTTGCAAATGCCAATGTTGTTTTAGGTAATGCCTTGTAAAATAATGCACTTACATCTGCGTTGTATGCATTTTGAGCTTCATAATATTTAATAAGAGTTGGTAAAACATCTGTTAAATAATTTTCAGCTTTTTCGACATTTGCTTCCTTCGATTCTGCATAAATTTTAGCAGATTTTATGTTTTGCCTTTTCTGCCATCGATACAACCATCCTTGACTTGGCTCAAAATCTACATTTTATATTCTAGTGAAAACTCTTGCTTTATTCATTAGGGTAGATCCGCAAATAATGGCATTATTAGTTTGTTGAAACCACCTTAAAAGAGCAGCTTCTACTGCAGGCTGTACACCTTGCCTTATTCGTTTAATCTTCAAATTAAATTGCTCAAAAATTTTTTTTTGGTCTCGCAAAATTCTATTTACTGTTGTAATATTTATGTTATATTTTTTTACAATACCTTTTTTAGTTTTGCTGCCTTTTTTTATTTCATTTATAATATTAATTTTTTCTTTATATGATAAAAATATTTTTCTTCCATTCATTTTTAAAAGCTTTTATTGAACTTACTCGTGCTTAAAAGAATCGTGGAATCTTACAAACTATTTTAGATACACTTCTTGTTGAGCTAGAGACTTGAAATTTTGGACACAGTTTAAATTCCGGTGACAATACATGATTCTAAAATAATAATACCAAAAAACAGTAGAGAATTTTAACTAAATTAGCAAAATAATAAAATTTTCATACAAAGATATTACAGATTTTTTAACAGAATTATTACAGAGTAAAATAAAAATATAAAATTTGCCTTGACATGTGTGTGTTTGTTGTTGCCTTTTAAATATAGACAAAACTAAATGTTATATACATACATAATATAATGTTATACATTTAGTTTATACATTTTTCTCTTTCATGAAACACACAAATAAAGAAACGGCAATCATTTTTAAATTTAAATTTTTGTTAGCGTTATTTCGATGTTCGCAAAATTATATTAATTTATATTTTATTATTTTAATTTATTTAATTATTATTGGTAGAAAATGGTACTAATAAAGAATAAAGAAAGATTTTTGACATTGGCTAAATTGAGAAGAATAAAAAAGTATACATAAATTTTATAGAACTAATTTTTTTTTTTTACTTTTTTTAAAATTTCCATTTTATAAAACTGCTAAACTAAACTTAAACAAAATAATAAAAAAACAAAATTTAAGTCTAAACTCATTAAAATACAAAATCATCATGAAATATATCAAGAATTACATCAGAATTTTTTTCAATGACAAACTGAAATGGGAAGAAATGAAACATATGTCATTGAAACAATTTTGTTTCATTAGCAAAATCACTGTATTAAAATATTATAAAATAATTACCAATCCGGAAAATGATAAAATTGATTTTTTTTTAAATATTTAACTTAAAATTTAAAAATTCGTAGCAGAATTTATTCTTTAGAAATTATTTAATCCTTAAATCAACACTTTTGTTAAATTTTATATGTCTTTGCTGGAAAAAAATTGAAAATAAACATTGTCCGGAAGCATTTCAGTGATAGCTATAACTCGCGCCTTATGGAGATATCTAATATTTACGTTAACAAGGGTAATAGCAAAGATCAGTATGTTTATAAAAAGAAAATAAGCTAAAAAGTATATACAAATTTGTTATTTTGGACGATTAACTGAACAAAAATTCGTCTTTTGAATTGAAGTAAACTAAAACAAAAAATGTTTTGTATGTATTCGAAATGCAAGTTATGTATTTTAAATATAAACCACATAATAATAAATAAAATTTGTTATTATATAATTTTAATGTTATAATATATTAATATTTATATTGGGTACATATATTTAAAAAAAAATTGAGTATAAAACGTATTAAAGTAAACTATTTGTGATAAAGCGTTAAAAAAGTGAATTATTATTAACAGAATTAAAAAGTGTATTATTCCTGGTTGTATGTTTAGTTCCATAAATGAAAATTTTGTTATTTTTCTAAAATTTGGAATTCAAAAATTTTACGATTGGGCGCAAACTATAGGACGACAAGACATACGGAAGAAACAAAATTATATATGTATGTAGAAAATATTTCTCGTCAGGGTGCTTTAGGAATAGCTATGGCACTAATGATTTCACAAGATTACGAAAAGGGTTTAAATCAAGCCGTTTATTAAATTGTGAAGCTAATGAAACCAAAGGTGAAACATTAAGTTCAGATTTTCCAGAAGAAGATGAAGGAGATATTAGTGATGCAAATGATGGTTCCGAAAAATATAAAAAAGATATTAAAACTTATCATGGACCGAAAACTTTCGGCGAAAATTTAAATATTGATGATTATGATGAATTTACTTTGCTAAAGTAGTTCAAAATACTTATATAAAGATGCCAATTTCGAAGATGAAAATTTAGATGTTCCAAGTGAAAAAGAAGAAGAAAATTGTAATCATTGTGAAAAATATAAACGGTCCTTATAACAATTGTGGAAAAATAAGTATATAAAATTGAAACTAATACTTAAAAAAAAAAGTAATGTTTTAAGAAACAATAGAAGTTACTTATTTTAATGTAAAATGTAAAAATGTAAATTAAATGAAAATAAAAAAAATGTAAACAAAATAAATGTTTTAAAAGCTAAAAAAAGAAAATTCTAAAATATTCTCAAACATTATCCTAAAGGGTTAATAGATAAACATAATAAATTTGTAGATAAAGTAGCAATTTTACAGAAATAAATAATTTTTTTTTTCCTCCTGGAAATAAGAGTCGAAAAATGTAAATAAAGTGAAAATATTTAAATAAAAATAATATCTTTAATTTTTGATATTATAAGTACTAAGTACATAATTATATAGATTTTGTTCAAAGATAATTTTTAAAGATTAATTTTTGATTTCTTTTAAGGTCGAATGTCCCTGAATTTCATAAGATGCAATTTCAAGACTAATTTTTGTTGTTTTTTTTTTTTTTGTGTAAATAATTATAAATTATTTTGTTTTGTTTAAATTATGGTTTATTTTGTTAATGAATTGTTTTATTCTATTATAAAAATAATTTTTATTTTTTTGTTGATTATTACTATGTACATATGTAATTAATTATAAATTGTTGAAATGTTCAAGGGTTTTTTATGCCGAGTTGAATACGAACACTCCAAGATTTTTTATATTTTTTAAATACATAATACATGTAGTCCACTTGGCTTTTTCCCTTTTTACGGCAAAATCAAAATTTTAAATAAATAATAATACAGAACTAATTAAAAAACATTTATTTCATTTATTTTTCATGTTTATTCAAATAAAGTAAAAATATAATAGGAATACAGTAATGCATAATTTGTGGAAAGCTTTGTCCTATATTTTCATGAGTGGATTTAACTTTATTTTACGTTACAAGGGGCCTCGGTGGCCTAGTGGGTAAGAGCGTATAAAATAAAGATTTATTAGGTTTTTAAAGATTTATTAGATTTATTAGATTTTTGTCGTAAGATTTAAAAAAAAAGATAAATTATTGTAAAAGTAATTTTCATTTATAGTTTTCCAATCAAATGTGACATATATACATACGTATGTTTGAAAATCATTTCCTTCTATTTCACTTAGTTTTTAATTTGCATCTTTTATAATTATTTATTTTATTTAAAATTTACTAGTTAAAAATATAACAGATATATGTAACTAAAATGCTAAAATATTGGCGCGAGTTACATATTCCAGTAACACAGTCTCAATCAACCTGTTTAAAGCTTACATTGCAGTTTTACCTTTATTACACTCTGTAAATAAATTGAACTTTAAATAAATTCTAAATAACTTTGTAAACGTTGCAATAATAATTTTATTTAACTTTCTCAATAATTGTTTTCCAAATTTAATATTAAATGCTAAATAAGCAATTATGTAATTTTTCAATAATAATTTAATTTAACTTAAAATTTCTCAATAATTGTTTTTCAAATTTAAATGCTAAATTAGCAATTATGTTTAAACCATATCTATGTAATTTTGTATAAATAGCCTAATAATAAATCGAAGAAGTTTATAATTATTTTGATAATAAAACTAAATACTAAACAAATAAATTATAAATTTGTTTTTTTTTTTAAATTAATTCAATCCAATAACTTATCTGGCGCAGTCGGTAGGATAAGCACAAGTTTGTCCAAGTTTCGTTATTCGCATTAAATTAAAAACTCGACGGTAAATCGATAATTTAAAGTCAACGGTTAATTGACTATAAACTCTATTCAACTTATAATTATTGTGAAACAAGCCATAATCAAACCTAAGGTGAGGCTGCCTTAGGCGCAATAAAATTTAAGTTGAAAATAATAATAATATAGTCTGAATTGTGAAATAAGTGAATTGTGTTAGTGTGTTCCTGAAACTGGTCGAAGGATTATTGACCAAAGTATCTGGATAAATCAAGAGAATATTGGCTAAATATTAGACACAAGTTTCTGAAAAGGACGACTCAAGGTATCAACCTAATTGTGCTTATCTGAAAATCTACAAGTTATGGGTTGGATTCAGCTCACCATTTTTAATACGTAAGTCAATTTATATTTTCATTCTTTGCAAGTAATTAAGTAAATGTCAAAAGATAATAATAGACCTAAACTTTATTCCATACCTAATTCCATTCTTGATAAATTAAATTTTCTAAAACTAGAAATTGAGATTAATAAGAATAATCTAACAAATATTCAGGACGGAAATATATTAAATTCAAATAAATTAGATAATTTAAATAATATAGATTTAGGTAATTCAAATAGTATAGATTTAAGTGATAATAATAACTTTGATTTAAATAATTCGATCATTCATTGGTGTAACATTAGTGAATTAAGCCCACTTGATTTAACGTTAACCGATAGTAATATAATGGGTCCAAATCCTCCTGATCCACCAACACCCCCAACAGTTATACCCCCAGTTGCTCAAACATCTCAAGCACAGTCGGTAACTACCATGGACATTTTTAATTCTCTTCGCGTACCTGATACAATCAAAGATCTTCTCCATTACGATGGAAATCCTAGATTGCTATTCGAATTTATAAATAACGTAGAAGAAATATTATAAATTATAAAGTGTACTCGTAACACTCCTTACAGTCAAATATTGTTGCGACCAATAAGAAATAAAATCGTTGGTCCCGCCAACGAAGTTTTAAATATGTACGGGACACCACTAGATTGGTCTCAAATAAGACAAAACCTTATACTTCACTACTCCGACAAACGTAACGAAACGTCACTAATAAGAGACCTACACGGTCTCAACCAAGGAAACAAACCCGTGGAAACGTTTTATAGTGAAATAATTGAAATTCTTGCAACAATGACTAATCACATTCAGATTCGCGAAACTGATAATAATGTTATTAATTCCAAACGGAATCTTTATACTCAAATGTGTTTAAACGTGTTCTTAACCGGCATGAAAGAACCACTTGGTTCAACTATAAGATCTATGAAACCTGAATCATTACCAGAGGCTTTTTCGTTCTGTATTGAAGAACAGAACATCTCCTATACAAGAAATACTCCAGCTATTCATAAACCTTCTAATAATTTAAGACCAACATCCAAGATTTCTCCCATATATAATCGAATACAAAATCCAAATATACCAAGATTTTCAAACTACCCTCAATTCAACCCAACACCACGTAATAGCGGTTACCAAAATAATTTCACTTAAAACTCACAACAACCAAAATTTTATCAACAACAACCAAGATTTTACCACCCACAACCCGCATTTAATAATCAAAATAAATCAAACCAACGCGATCAATAGACCAAATAATCCAAACATGCACAAACCTAAACCCATGGAGCTCAAGTTCTGGTAAAACCATTCAAAGAGATACCAACCAAATCAATTTAATAGACCACCCCAGAATAATTTCTTCCGGACCTCAAATCAACCTAAATTCACTAATAAAGAATAATTTAATGTTTCCATCAAACCAAATATACCAAATAATAATATATACCAACAACTAGACGAATATTATCAATATGATAATCCAGATGAATACTCTTATCCTGAAGAAACTTATTCATCAAATGGTATTGCTATGGAACATGAAATATGAAAATTTTCTAGTAGAGCAGGCAGGACACTGACAGACTCAGAACTAAATTATTCGACTATCGAAAAGGAACTTCTCGCAATAGTATGGTCCACAAAATACTTTAGACCGTATTTGTTTGGGAGAAAGTTTAAGATCGTAACGGACCACAAACCTCTCACTTGGTTGATGAGCTTAAAAGACCCTAATTCAAAGCTCGTGAGATGGAGACTTAAGCTCGAAGAATACGATTACGAGATAATTTATAAGAAAGGAACTCAAAATTCAAACGCAGACGCTTTAAGTAGAGTTATAGTACAAGATATTAACACTTCTGAGACAAATAATGCCACTACAGCTAGTACAAATAGAGAGGCTGCAACCTCTACCATTCACTCAACTAATGAAAATCTAGACGATCATATATATATTTCAGAAAGGCCGCTAAACGAATTTAACCTTCAACTTATTCTTCAAAAAACAGACAAAGGACCACAAACTTCATTAGAAATAATTTTCCGTAATAAACAAAGAAGAACTTTCCGTCAAACTAACTTTACGATAGAAAGTATTACCAAGCTATTCAAAGAATATTTATCACCTAATAGAATAACTGCATTCTATACCGATAACGAAACTTTCAAAATTGTTCAAAGTGTTTACTCACAATTTTTCTCAAATAGTAAAAAGTTCAAAATTATTAGATGCACAGAATTACTAACAGATGTAAAAAATTAAGATGAGCAAGACCAAATAATTAATGACTACCATACAAAGAATAATCATAGTGGAATAAATGAAACTCTTAACCATTTAAAACGACAATATTTCTTTCCATTTATGAAAAACAAAATAACTCGTACTATAAATAATTGTGACATTTGTACAAGACTTAAATACGATAGACAACCTTTAAATTTAAAGTTCGAAAAATCCGAAATACCGTTACAACCCTTAAGTATCATACATATTGATATATATACCATTAACCATAATCTAAATTTAACTATTGTTGACAAGTTTTCCAAATTCGCAGCCCCATACCCATTAGAAACCAGAAATAGCTTAAATGTAATAAAATCAATGAAACATTTTATAAGCCTTCACGGCTTACCCTCAAAACTAGTATATGACCAAGGATCTGAATTTACATCCAACATTTTTAAAGACTTTTGCAAACAATACAACTTTGAACTACATTTCACTTCCTTCCAACAATCTTCCAGCAACTCTCCCGTAGAACGCTTACATTCAACCCTGACAGAAATAGAATTATAGAATCATTTTACATAAATATAAAGAAAACCAAATAGAAACCGACCATAATGACATTCTAAACGAAACAATAATAACATATAACAATGCCATACATTCTGTTACGAAACATACTCCATTCGAACTATTCTATGAAAGAACTTCTAAGTTCAATAATAATGTTCAGTTCAATAACGAACATGAGCATCTAAGTAAACTGATTGAATTCCAAAAAAATCTATACCCGTCTATTAAAACCCAACTAGAAAATATTGCCCAAAAAAAATATTACCAAACTTAATGAAAGTAGATTCGAACCTACAGATATGCAAGAAAATGAAACAGTTTATAGAAAAGAATGTAGAAGAAACAAAATTACCCCCAGATTTTCTAAACATAAAATCAAGAAAAATAACAAAATTACCATAATCACCACTAAAAACCAAAAATTACATAAATCGAAACTTAAAAGAAAACAAAAATTATAGGTTAACTCTTCTGGCAATAGCCCAAAGGATGGAAATCCATGATTTATCTAGTAGTAAAGCAATCCTACCTATGGATTTCGGTACTGCAAAGGTCATAAAAACCCACAAGAACTTCCTTCATATCATAAAATTGCAAGATTACGAACAAAACATAAATAACATTGAAACTTCAATAGACACTTTAACTGCAATAACTAGTTTAACAGAATCTCTTACCATAACTAGTATGAAATTACAAGAACTTAAAATTAAACTTCATTCGCTTATGCCAAGATTTAGGAAAAAACGAGGACTTGTAAATGGCTTAGGCACCCTAATTAAACAAATTACAGGAAATATGGACGCAAACGATGCTACTCGGTTGAACAAAGAAATTGAAAAAATAATGCAAAATGAAAATAATTTAATTGGGGAAACCCATCATCAAAATTTAGTTAACAATAAATGATCGAACAATTTCAAAACATAACAAATCGTATAAATTAACAACAAAAAACTATTGTGAATTACTTCAATCTTTTTAGAGACGAACTTCGAAATACTATACGGTCTGACGAAAAAAAATTCAAATATCTTCAATTCTTAAACCAAATTAATTACAACATTGACTTATTAAATAATCATTTAACAAATATCGCAGAAGCAATTGTTCTTGCTAAACTCAACATAATATCAAAACAAATCTTAAATCCTTTAGAAATCTAAGAAATCCACGAAATTTTCAATAATCAAAACATTACTATTAATTCAGATGAAGTTATATATGCATTTTTAACACTTCAAGCTTACTATAATGATAGCAATATAATATTTAACATTCAAATCCCAATTATTTCCAAAAAGACATTTACCTTATTCCGCATAATTCCCCTTCCAGTAAGTATAAATAAAACAATTTCTTGTAAACCTTATTTACTTGCAAATAGTAACAATATATTGTACTTAAATGATAAATGCACAAAAATAGAGCAGACATACTATTGCAAAGAAACGTTTCATCAAGAAAACATTTCATCCTCAAAATGTATTGGTAAACTACTACAAAATCAACCAGCTAATTGTGAATTACACTTAAGGGATGTAAATATCGAAATATACCAACAAGAACCTAACTATATCATCCTAATTAACATCCCAAACACAATCATCAACACAACTTGTGGGCCAAAACATCAAAAAGTAAAAGGAAACCTATTAATTCACTTCCAGAATTGCGATATTAAAATAAACGAAGTCATATATTCCTCAATATTACAAAATCATTGGGACGAAATCAATATATATCCCACTACACAATTCACTCAGGTTAACGTCACATATTCACACAATTTTACGTCGTTTAAAACATTGGAAAATTATCAATTTACAAAAGGGACTCAACCGAAGATTTAACACTCTATGCAAAACAAACCGACCTTTTCATCATAACTTTAATAACCAGTACTACAGCAGCCATCTTTATAATTTTGCTTTTATATATTATTATTTATCAAAAATCACACCACAAAACCAATTATCCAGTGGCCTCATTTAGCGCTCCTACCATAGAACCATCGAAACTCCAGTTCACATGGCCGTCGCTCTTTTCCAAGGGGGGAGAAGTTACATATTTCAGTAACACAGTCAATCAACCTGTTTAAAGCTTACATTGCACTTTTACCTTTATTACACTCTGTAAATAAATTGAACTTTAAATAAATTCTAAATAACTTTGTAAACGTTGCAATAATAATTTTATTTAACTGTCTCAATAGAAGACAAGAAATTTTTTTTGCATAATATATAAGACAGTTTGTTACTTAATATACAACAAATTAATTCCAAAATGTAAATAATAAATGCCGTATGTTAATATTGCTTAATAATAAATATTCTCACTTTCAGTGTATAAAATAACTTATAACATTGATTGTTAAACTCTGTATTTCTGTGTTTTAGTTTTATCTTAAAATATCTACACCAATTTTTATAACTACTTGCTGGGTTATTAAAAAATACATTAAAAATAGGTTTTTATATATTAAATTTTATTTCAAAATTTTAATACCCCAAATAATAATTAATGTTTACCCCGAGGTCTCGGTTCGATTCCCGGCTTGATACAATAATTATAATATAAAAAAAATATATATATTCATATATCGCAATATATAAATACTTAATATATTACATAATATCTCGTACACCCCACATTCCTACCAGGAAACAGGGGTTAAAGTTACCTGGCACATTTATGTACCACCGGTACCTGTATATAAATAAATAAATAATTAATAACATAAATTATTGATTTCAGTTAAATTATTTAACAAAATTACATCTTAGTACATATTTAATAGGTAATACAAAAATAAAAAATATTTGTACTTTATAATATTTTTTGTAAGTGTCTTAATTAATAAAAAACAAAATTTTTTGAAGAAATTAATGTTATTTCAAATTTTCATGAATAATGTTATTTCAAAATACAACAGACCTCGATCATGGATCAAAAGCATTCATAACGTTGCGAAGGTTAAAAAAAAATAATAAATCTGGTTTCTTTTCAATTAATATTTAATATTCCAATTAAAACTATAAAAACCAAAATACTATGTAATAAAATAACTAAATATAAGAAATTATTCAACAACTATCAGTTAACAAAATTTTGATTAAAATAATCGTATATTAATTCGAATTCGTTATAATCGTATACATATTATTATATTCTCGTATATTATTAATCTAATATTATTATAATCGTATATTATTATTATATATTTATAAAATTAATAATTAAAAATTTTGATACAGTATTTTTCATTCTAATTAGAATTTTTGAAATTCATGATATTGCTTTATTTTGTTTTAAAATTGTTTGAATTTATTTAGAATAGTTATTTTCTATTCTTGAAGTAGGTACCTACTTAATACTGAATATAGAAATATACCTACTTTTCAGAAATTGGTTGTTTTGGCATATACAAATGAATGATTTGTTTTGGCAAGTACAAATGAATGATATTTTTATAATTACATATTTGACTAATAAAAATCTAAATAATATCAAACAATTTAAACATGAAATAAAACTGATTTAAAACGAAACATAAAGCTAATTATAATAGAAACGAAAAATACTGTAATTTAACTGTTTGTTTAAAAATATAATACCTGGCGCCAAAGTAACTATTTCTTCGACATCGTCAAAAATTTAATTTGCCATACTTAATAGTAAAAAAAAAACAATTAATTTAAAATGTTAAAAAAATAAATAAAACAAAAATGTAATTTTACGTACTCAAGATTTGTTTTTGGTAAAACTGGCGGCGGAGATTCATCCATTATACTCGTCATTTAAACAAAACCAAATAGGCACTAATTTACTTTTTTAAAAATTTATTATCGTTTACATGTAATTTGCTATTAACATACGACAAATTAATATTTATGTGTGGTATGTTAAGACATACAACAATTTCTTATTATAACCTTGTATTAAAATGTTGTATGTTAAACATACGACAATTTATTACTGGAAAGAGCAAATACATAGAAATGATGTCGTATGTTGTATTTTTTAGCAACATACGACAAATTAATATTAAAACTGTTATAAACTAACTACATACGACAATTTAATATTGAATATCTAGCTAACGGTAGAATATATCGAAAAACGGACAACAACATTTAAAAGAGCAGAAAAAATTTCTTCAGAAACTTTCATAATGTAAAATTCAACTTACGACAATCCTTTATCCACACGACGATTTGTTATAAGAAAGGTAAAAATAAAATTTATTGAAATGAACAAAATACATTCAAAATTTTAAAAAACAACAACAACATTTTTTTTGTTTGTTTTTATTTTTATTTGGTTTTTTTAAAATTAGAAAAAACAAAACTTGTAAACTGTATACTCAATATTAATAATATATATAACAATATTATAACTATAAATAAAACTTGTACATAAAAGGTTTGATTATGTGATAAAATATTTGATAAATATTGATTATTTTTGTTCCTGCTAGATGTAGAAGGGCTATTAATTTTACAAGCACTTTTTAACTTTCATTACAAAAATTTTTGTATGGGATTGAATGTCTGTTAGTATATAAGTCTTTGACAAAATCCATACAAAATTTTAAAAAACAACAACAAAACATATTTTTGTTAGTTTTTATTTTGATTTGGTATTTGGTCATTTGCTTCTTTAACAATTAAAAAAAAAAAACAAGTAAACTGGTATACTCAATAATAATAATATAACAATACTATACTGTATAAGAAACTTATATATAATAGGTTTGATAATGTGATAAAACATTTTATAAATTTTGATTATTTTTGTTCTTGCTAGATGTAGACAGGGACAATAATATTACAAGCATTTTTTAACTTTCATTCTTTACAAAAATTTTGTAATGAATGAAAATGTAATGAAAAATGTCCGTTAGTATATAGTCCTTGCTATAAATAAACTTATATATAAAAGGTTTGATAATGTGATAAAATATTTGATAAATATTGATTATTCTTGTTTCTGCTAGATGTAGACAGGGACAATAATATTACAAGCACTTTTTAACTTTCATCAAAGATGATCCTATACTATTGTTTTATTATTAATATTGAGTATACCAGTTTACAAGTTTTTTTTTCTAATTGTTAAAGAACCAAATAAAAATAAAAACAAACAAAAAAAATGTTGTTGTTGTTTTTTCAAATTTTGAATGTATTTTGTTCATTTCAATAATTTTATTTTTACCTTTCTTAAAACAAATATAGTTTTTCTATAGATGTATAAAAATGATATACAGACAAATTGTAATAGCAGATAATAGTATGTATAGTGTAGTATATAGTGTATGTTTATAAAAAGAAAATAAACTAAAAAGTATATACAAATTTGTTATTTTGAACGATTAACTGAACAAAAATTCGTCATTTGAATTGAAGTAAACTAAAACGAAAAATGTTTTGTATGTATTCGAAATGCAAGTCTTGTATTTTAAATGTAAACCACATAATAATAAATAAAATTTGTTATTATATAATTTTAATATTATAATATACATATTAATATTGGGTACATATATTTAATTATAAATACTAATAAGTTTATAAAAAAAAATTTAGTATACAACGTATTAAAGTAAACTATTTGTGATAAAGCGTAAAAAAAGTGAATTATTATGAACAGAATTAAAAAGTGTATTGTTCCTGGATGTATGTCTAGTTCCATAAATGAAAATTTTATTTTCCCAAAATTTGGAACTCAAAAATTTTACGATTGGGCGCGAATTATAGGACGACAAGACATATGGAAGAAACAAAATTATATATGTATGTAGAAAACATTTCTCGTGAAACATTAAGTGAAACATTAAGTTCAGATTTTCCAGAAGAAGATGAAGGAGATATTAGTAATGCAAATGATGGTTCGGAAAAATATAAAAAAGATATTAAAACTTATCATGGACCGAAAACTTTCGGCGAAAATTTAAATATTGATGATTATGATGAATTTACTTTGCTAAAGTAGTTCAAAATACTTATAGGTATAAAGATGCCAATTTCGAAGATGAAAATTTAGATGTTCCAAATGAAACAGAAGAAGAATTGTAATCAATTGTAATCATTGTGAAAAATATAAACGGTCCTTATAACAATTGTGGAAAAATAAGTATATAAAATTGAAACTAATACTTAAAAAAAAAGTAATGTTTTAAGAAACAATAGAAGTTACTTATTTTAATGTAAAATGTAAAAATGTAAATTAAATGAAAATAAAAAAAATGTAAACAAAATAAATGTTTTAAAAGCTAAAAAAAGAAAATTCTAAAATATTCTCAAACTTTATCCTAAATGGTTAACAGATATGCAAATTAAATTTGTAGATAAAGCAGCAATTTTACAGAAATAAAATTTAATAAAAAGTTAGTAATTTTTATTTGATTTAGAATTTGTTTTTTCCTTCTGGAAGTAAGAGTCGAAAAATTTAAATGAAGTGAAAATATTTAAATAAAAATAATATCTTTAATTTTTGATATTATAAGTACTAAGTACATATAGATTTTGTTCAAAAATAATTTTTACAGATTCATTTTTAATTTCTTTTAAGGTCGAATGTCCCTGAATTTCATAAGATGCAATTTAAAGACTAATTTTTGTTGTTTTTTTTTTGTGTAAATAATTATAATAATTATTTTGTTTTATTTAAATTATGGTTTATTTTGTTAATGAATTGTTTTATTCTATTATAAAAATAATTTTTATTTTTTTTGTTAATTATTACTATGTACATATGTAATTAATTATAAATTGTTGAAATGTTCAAGGGTTTTTTATGCCGAATTGAATACGCACATTCCCTTAGGATTGTCTTTCCCTTATGTTCATTTAGTGGAACATAAGTCCCTAAGGGACTTATGACTCATAACAATGAGCCATAGCTCCCTAGGCGATTTATGGGAGTTTTATCTCAGAGTGGTGGGTCATTACTCCCTTATACAGTTCTTAGCTGAGAAGTTATTATAGTAATATTAAAACAAATATTAATTTTAATTATATTTTTATTAAGAAGGTCAATTTCATTTCTTTAAAGTAAAATTTTTCATAAAAAATTATAATAAAAAAGTCTGTAATACATTCATAACATATATGTATATACATTATATATATAATAACAACTTACATAAACATATTTTTAACTAAAATAATAATTCTGATAGTGTAAAAGATTTAAATTTAAATTTCAAATTCAAAACTATTAAAAGCTCTATAAATAGAATTAATAGTGAAGCACTTCCGAAACCTTCAACAAATTCCAGCACATATTAAAAATTTTTTTGAAGAAAATGAAATTATTCGGAAAAAATTTGGTTTTTGAAAAATTGATGAAAATAAATTTAAATTTTATAAAAAAATTTCTGATGTACTTGTAACGATTCTTCTACAAAATGGACATATAATTTCTGACCCATGCGCTCTTGTTGATAGTGTTTGAAAGCAGTCTTTACACAATTTAAAATCGTTATAAGGTTTTAATAACACTTTTCGCGGTTTTTTGAAGCACAAACAATTGATAATATTTTGTAAGTGGCTCAGTGTATTATTATTATTAATGCCTTTATTATCTAAATCATCATTTTCTTCTTCATTATCAGAATCATTATTTTCATTATAAATATGTAATAAAAGATTAGTATTATTAGAAGAAGAATTATATAATTTGTAATTTAATTGATTAACACATTCTGTTAAAGTTATTTTCTTTTTGATACTATAATTGTAGAATAAATTATCAATAATATCATCGCGATTTTTAAATAGTTTTCTTTTTTCTCGTACATGTCCAGAGTTTGACCATCTATTGATGATATAAAATCTACTGTATTTTTATACTCTACGTCCAATAAAACATCTATAAATTTAAAAAATTGTCCATTCTTTATGAGCTTTTTACTTAATTCCGAATTGTAATGTTCCAATTTACTGGTAGTTCGAAAATTTTGTTTATGTACAGTAAAACATTCCAGAGTTTCCTTAAATTAAATGAAGAAAAAAAATAATATTTTTCGAAAAAAACACTACTAACAAAAATTCATATAAAGCTTTATATTATATTATGACATACTTTTTGAATCCAATGCTGGTTGATTTAAATAATGGTAATAGTAAAAATTTTGTATAAATTTGCAAAACTTTCTTATTTTTTTTAAGTAAAATTGGTAAAATTAAAAAATTTGTAATCTCTTTTATATATTTTACATATGCTCTTTTGATAGCTCTGGTGTAATGAAACCAGCAACCTCTAATTTTTGCTAATGGAAAAACAATTATAAGCGCATTTCTCAATCCTTTTTCAAAATCAGTACGAAAAGAAAATGGTCGAAATTCAAATAAATTGTCGTTTATGAATTGAAACAAATGGGTGTATGTCTGCTCTGATTTATTGTTCAATAAAATATACTGAAACGGAAAAACCTTTAATAAAAAAATAAGAATATAATATTATAATATTTTTATATGATTAGTAAATAATTTTAATTTTTGTACTTACGTGTTCGGAATGTGCAATATGCACAATCAATAATTGATTATAACAACAATGTGGAACAATTTTAAATGTACCATCAATAAAATAATTTTTATCTGAATCGTTAATATTTGATCTAATTAATTACGTAACTTTTGTTGCCATGAAAATTCTATAAGCAATATAATTTATTGGTTCAATTATTGTATATTTATAAAATGTATTTTCATCAAATTTTGAAAAATCAAATTTTTTCCGAACAATTTCATTCTTCAAAAATGTGTTTAACATCTGCTGGGGTTGTTGGTAGTTTCAGAAGTGCTTCACTTTTAATTCTATTTATAGATCTTTTAATGGTTTTAAATTGTACCAAGCTCGCTGCAGTAGGATTATTTTCACGGTTTATATCAAAAATTTCTCTTGCTGAATATTGTCTTTTCAAAGACGTTGTTACGGATTTAGAATGATCTTTTATTGAATTAATTATCTTCATTTTGTTTCTCGTATCTTCTGCATAAAAGTGTGGATGTAAAGTCTCATTTTTTTTGTAATTTTATTCTTCTCAAAATCAATTATTATACTAGCCTTACAATGCCTTGTGTTATTATAGTAGCATATGCACCGAAATATGTTTTCTTTTTGCTTCGATTTTTTAATATATAGTTGTTTTTCAGCAGGCACATAAATTACTTGACTGTTTTTCCTGAATCCCTTAATAACCTCAAAACGATCCATATTATTATCCATATTTTAATTAAAATTTTTTTTTTTGCTTTTACTGAACTGTTGCGCTACAAAATGAAAACTGAACTCCAAGAAGTTATATAGAACAGAAAAACTACTTATACATTTCAATGCTGAGAATATAATATAATTTCTCTACTTTATATTATATATAAAGTAACAGTGACATCAGTGACGGGGGTACGAATATATACAGACTCTCTTGAACTAAAATATCAAAAATAATTAGCACACATAGTGGAGTTGCATTCGAAATCAGGGTATTCCCTTTTTCCAAAATTAAGAAAAAAACAATAATTTTACATATAAACTACATTTTGAAAGGCTATTTTGCAACTCTTTCACCATATCGACGAATATCACCATTATAAAAAATTATTAAACCGAATATTAAATTACAACTATAATTTAATAAGAAAATAAGAGATTTTTCAAAGCGTTGAATAAATAGATTATTCTTTTTTTGTCCTCTTTTGTTAATAATTTTCTTTTGAAGAATTCAAATAATTGCTTTAAATTTATACCAAGCAAATACAGTAACAAGCATTCTTGATTTATAGCTTGCCTTTCCAAAAAAAGCTTCTACAATATGGTCTGGTACGTTTGAAAAGTCAGTTACACCCATCTTATTTAGAAATTTTTTCATAGTATCTAATATTTTTCTTTTAATAATAATTTGAAAATGGAGTTCATCTTTAATAAAAAAGAAAAAAAGTGTAATTGTAAAAAGTATGAAACTACATTATACTTGTATACCTTCAATTTATAAAATGCAACGCCGCTAATAATTGTTTTGTTTTTGAAAAAATATAAGATAATTCAAATTTATTTACACCTGCAGTAAGTTTTATTTGATAAAAATGATGGCAATTTATTGTTATTTACTCTAATACTTGATATTAAATAATTTTAGAAAATGAAATAGAAATATATAAAGATTTAAAAAAAAGGCAATCCTGATTTTGTAACCAAAGTCTCGCATACATGAATTCATAAATACTCTGGAAAAAGGATCAACTTTGATTTTTTAACCAACTTAAATATTCTTCCTAATACTCGTATAGAATCACGCATAGACAAATATATAAACACATATTGTTTTACATCTAATATTTTTCTTATTTATTTTTATATTATCATACTTAAATCAAAAAGATCGGAAAAGACTTTCAGAAATTAAAGTTATTAAAGAAATTAAAATCAATATCTACTTAAATATATTAGTATATGTATACGAACAATCACACAATTTTAGTTATATGATATTATAACTCAAAATTTAGTAAAGGGAGTTATAACTCACTTATTGGATCATAATCCCCAAAAGGAACTTATGACCCACTTGTCAAGGGACTTATGTCCCACGTAAATATTTTAAAGTGAGTCAAAGGTCACTTAGGGACTTATGTCCCACTAAATGAGTATGACCCTGGGAGTTGTGACCCTGCACCGTGCAAAGCTTTGTCCTATATTTTCATGTGTGGATTTAACATTATTTTACGTTACATGTGTTTAACTGGTTTAACGATTTTACGTGTGGAATATTGTTCATTATTCATGAATTAATTTTTAAAATTGTTGAAATACGTAATTTCGCGGTGGTTCTGCGGATATTTACTTAAGCCCTTGGTTAGACGTGTGGTTTTTCAACCAAGGGAGTATGGGTTCAAATCCTGCACAGGTCGTAAGATTTTTAAAAAAAATAAATTATTGTAAAAGTAATTTTCATTTATAGTTTTCAAATCAAATGTGACATATGTATGTATGTATGTTTGAAAATCATTTCACTTAGTTTTTAATTTGTATCTTTTATAATTATGTATTTAATTTAAAATCTACTAGTTAAAAATATAATTTGGGGGCCTCGGTGGCCTAATGGGTAAGACCGTATAACATACGCTGTAAAGATCGAGGGATTGTGGGTTCGAACCCCACACACATCGTTAGAGTTATTCCCCCTTACGACATTTACAGCCACGCCTGAACAGGAAAGGCTGTGTAATTTCCTGTCCACATTTATGTGGCAGAGAAATGCATTAAAAAACAAAAATATATTTATAATATAACTAAAATGCTAAAATATTGGCGCGCTAGACGTACAAAACTTACATAGCGAATACATACAAAACATTTTTCGGTTTAGTTTACTTCAATTCAAACGACGAATTTTTGTTCAGTTAATTGTTCAAAATAACAAATTTGTATATACTTTTTAGCTTATTTTCTTTTTTTAAACATACTATACTATTATCTGCTATTACAATTTGTCTTTATATCATTTTTTATACATCTATAGAAAAACTATATTTGTTACAAGAAAGGTAAAAATAAAATTATTGAAATGAGCAAAATGCATTCAAAATTTTAAAAAACAACAACAACATTTTGGGAGTCATTTTGAAAATCGACATGAGCTCCGTATCGCAGTCAATTCGACTTTATTTCATTCATTTTATTTTTTGAACATTTTTTTTTGAAATAAGATAGAATTGCTAATTCGACTTTATTTCCATTGTTTTTGGTAATAAAGTCGTATCGGCTTTTTTTTTTTTTGCATTCGACTTTATTTTTTTAAAATTTTTTTTTGGAAATTAGATAACATTGCTAATTCGACTTTATTTCCATTGTTTTTGGTAATAATATTATTATATACAATATATAATTTCTGCTATTATACGGATATATAATTTCTGCTATCGTACAGATCAGAAAAAAATATAAGAAAAAATCTATGTATAGGATTATCTTTGATTATACCAATGAGTACATTTAATTTATAAAGAGTGATTTGTCAGAACAAAAAAAATTAATTTCCCTTGTACGTTTAGGAATAAGAAAAACAAAAAAAGAAATCATATTTTTCAAAAATTCTGCAAAACTGTAAACAATTTGCTGTAAAACAACATTATAGTATAGTACAACCTGGTACAACATTATATTATAGTACACTAGTATTCATTTTCGTGTAAAAGTATTTAATTTAATTTATAAATTGTAATATAATATTATTTGTACATACATATACATTACCAATGTAAGTATATATAAGTGCAAAATATTTAATATGATTAAATAGAAAATGTTTTCGTTTTACTTTTTCAAATTAAATTTTTAAAATTAATATTAAAATATTATAAAAATTAATATTAAGAAAAATTAAACAAGGTAGAATGTAAACCAACGGTTTTTAAAAGCACACGTTTCCAAAACTCAATACAAACTGTTTAGAATTGTGACTTGCACAAAAATTTAAGAAATTTTTTGTAATAAGAAAATATGTGAAAATAGGACTTTTCTAGAATTTTGAGGGGCTGTAAGTCCGGAACCCTTTATAACTAAGAAAAACCGTTAACACGCGTGTCGGAGTTATGAAAAAAGAAATAAATGTCATGCAAAATGTGGTTTTCACATAACGGTAAATTTAAATAGTAAATTACAAAATATTACATAATTTTGATATTGTTTTAAATAAAATGTTCGATCTTCTGGCGGCTTTAGATTGCAAAACTATTACGCAGAGCCTAAGATATATACATCTGAAAATGGGGCTTTTTCGCAATTTTGAAGAGCTGCAACTTTGGAACTCTTTATAACTAAAATAAACCTTTAACACACGTAAAAATATATTACTGTAGCTTTAATTTTTATATCTTATCTCCAGAAGTAAAATGTGTACAGGTTCCTAAGTTACAGGTGTTTAAAAATAGCAAATTGTCAATTTTTGAGCCCTAATAGCTCATAAACATGGGGTGATCCAAAAAAATTTTCTGAGCAAACTTATACTAATTCTAAAAGTTCTTTCTTGCCTCAAAATTTTAAACCTCTCTCTAAAAGCGTGCCGGAGTTATGAAAATAGAAAAAGCATGCAAAATTTTGTTTTCACATAACGGTAAATTTAAATACTAAATTTTAAAAAATTGTATAATTTTGATATTAATTTACAAAGTTAAAAAAATACCTGTCGCATGACGTTTTCAGATTGAAAAAATGTTAAGGGGCCTCGGTGGCCTAGTGGCCTAAGAGCGTATAAAATACGATGTAAAAACCGAGGGAGTGTGGGTTTGAATACCACACACGTCGTAAAGGTTATTCCCTTTTACGACATGTACAGCCACGCCTGAATAGGAAAGGCTATGTAATTTCCTGTCCACATTTATGTGGCAGAGAAATACATTAAAAAAAAAAAAATCTTAAGCAGAACATAAGATATATGCATTTAAAAATAGGGTTTTTTCACAGTTTGAGGAGCTGTAGCTCCGTAATGGATGGGGCTACATGAAAAAGTTGTTCCACAAAATTATTTATGAGACCTACCCATGGGTAAAATTTTTTTTCTCTATTTTTAACGGTGTAGAAGTTTTGTAAATTTAAATAATTAAGTGAAATTGTTTATTATCTATAATCGTTAGTTAAATAAAATCCATTATAAAATCAGTATATAATCCCTATATATAGGAGCTATGAATCTGTGTATGTATTAACGGTATTAAACATTTTAGTACTTTATTCTGATAGAACTGTTTTAAACATCCAATGAGGACTTAGAATTTAGTTATTTCAAAAAAATTCAAAAACAAGTCTATTAATATAGAAGATATATATTCTTTACTCTAAATTAATTAAGGAATATGATTGAATTTTGAAAATAAGCTTTTTTTGAAAACCCTTGGTTTATTTCCTTACTTTTTTTTTCAATTAATTAATGCAATATAAATTTATATGTATGTAATTAATAATTGTTTAAAATCATATATTTGCGAAAATTATTTCTTAATATTAATATACAGGAAACGTAGAAATGAGAACAAAATGGAGTGATAATTTAGGTATTGAATTAGATAATCAAAAAACATTTCAAAAAGGAATATATTTTAACAAACAAATTAAGTAGTATCGCTATACCTATTCTTTGTGATGACAACTTCCAATATGATTTTGAAAAGGAAAATTTAGATTTGAAAATAAATAAAACAGGAACGAAAAATTACTCTTTACAATCTGTATTAACCAAAGGTGTTATAAATGAACAGAATTTTTTAAGTACTCCAGAGAGAACCTCAAAAATTCTGGTTGAAAAATTTTGAAGTCCTCTTTTAACAGAAAATTTAAATACTAATACTAAAAATTCTCTTACTAAAAAGTTAAAAGCTAATGCTAAAATTAATAATAATTGGAAAATAAAATATTTTACATTATTAAGTAAATATAAATTATTTAAGAAGCACACAAATTTAATAAGTATAATAAATGCAACGAAAAACACTGAAAATGCAAAACATTTTGCGAAAATGATATTATCACAAAAAGGTAAGTAAAATTATTCATATATACATATGGGTATGTAATAATGGTAACAATTTATTTAATCTTAACAATTAATATTTGAAAAGTGAAAAATGAAGTTTGGCTAAAACAGCACTGGCAATGAGCCTGTATTATAAATCCTAAAAGGCATATGAGTTCTTAAAAAATCTTGGATGTAAAATGCCCACGCGATTAACATTTAGTAAATATATACCACTAAAGAACTCATCAGCTGGAATATATGAGGAGCAATTTAAAAATTTAAAAGAAAAATTCAAAGACACAGATATAAATTGATATATATTTAAATTTATTAATTTTATTTTCTATAACTACAATACGAACTTTGCTTTTTAAGATGAACTTAATTCTCTAGGTGTAATAGTATTTGATGAGCTTCATATGTGTAACTTTGTGTAACTTTTGATTCAATTAAGAATGAAATATGTGGAGTAGCAGATAATGGTACTACACATGAAAATATACTAGGGTCGCAGATATGTGAGTTTATGATCAACGGACTAATTTCGAAGTGGTCTTATGCTGTTGGTCACGTTATCTCTGCAACCTCAATCAAAGGAGATAAATTACAAAATTTTATTAGAATTATATTTGGATAAATGTAATTCTGTTAAAATTAAAATTATAGCTATTGTTTGTGATCAAGGATCTAACAATAAATCCTTATGTAATAACCTTAAAATTACAGAAAATAGCCCTTACTTTTACCATAAAGAACAAAAAATAATTGCATTTTATGATTATATTCATCTCACAAAAACCTTGAGAAACAATTTACTGTCATGTGATTTGGTATCTAAAGATGGAGTTGTTTCGTGGCAAATAGTTGAGAAGCTATTTGAAATAGATAGCGAAAGAGATGTTAGACTATGTCCAAAATTAAAAATTAAACATATCTATCCAAACACTTTTCAAAGGATGAGGGTCAAATATGCCACTCAAGTAATTAGTTGGACAGTTGCAGCTGCAATTCGTACTTTGCAAGCATGCAACAAATTTTTTTTTTTTTAATACATTCTTCTGCCACATAAATGTGGACAGGAAATTACACAGCCACACTCCCCCGAACCCGATTCGATCCCCCGATTCGAACCCACACTCCCCCGGTGTTTACAGCATATTTTATACACTCTTACCCACTAGGCCACCGAGGCCCCCAGCAACAAATTTGGTTCAATTTCTGAATACGCTGAACCAACCGCAAAATTTTTTGAAAGAATGAACCATTTGTTTGATATATTTAATGTAAAATTTATTAATTCAAACAGTAAGAATCCATATAAACATCCATTAACTAAAGGTAGTACTTTTATTTTAAATTATTTAATTGAAATGAAAACTTTATTGATGGACATTAAAATAAAAAACAGAAATCAAACAAAAGAATTTGTAAAAAAATTTGGCATGTATGGTAAAGCAAATTCAAATTATCATAATTATATTGAAATTAACTTAATTTATTTTTACAAAAGGAATTGTACAAAACATAAATGCAATTCAGGAATTAAATGAAATGCTGAAAGTTACTCCAAACTTTAAATTTTTGCTAACAGGAAAGCTTCAACAAGATATCTTAGAACATAATAAGATGTAAAGGGGGATATAATAAATATCCTTCCGCTTATGAATTTCAGAATCATATTAAATATATATTGTCCTCCCAACTATAAAAGTCACAAATGATTTCAGCTAATAGCAACTGTACGAACACAATTTCGTCTATTCCATTGAAAAATTGTTACAATGAACAAAATAAAACTGCTGATAACGATAACATAATTATGGAAATAGAACAAGAAACTTCTTCGCAACTTTCTTATGAGGCTGATGATGAAGCCGATGTTACTGAAAATGACATTAATGTTTGTGAACTATTTGTGGTCAGACTTTTTGTTTTACATTGTTATAAATATATAATATTTAATAATTACATAAGTGTATATGTATGTTTATTGAATATACCTATTTATAAATATCTTTTAAAATATCAAATTAAAATACCTATTCAATTTTTGTTACAGAATTTGGGTTTTTTGGAAAAAAATTCTTTGAAATACTTTGTTGGTTATATAGCTCACAAAATGGTTAAAAAGTGTTTGAGATGCAATACGCACTTATTAAAGCTTCCTACATATTTTTTTTTTCTTTTTTTTTTGTGTGACCTGGCTTTTCTTAATAGTATTGTCTTGCTAGCTTCTTATCTGCACCTTCTCTTCAAATTAAATTATCTAGTTGTTAATGTCATTCTGAAATTTGGGTATTGCAATTGTTGTTAGGTATTTCTTGATTACATATTATATAATCATTAGCTTTGTAATTTCTTATTTTTTATTGAACTGTAAAATTATATTAATTTAACGTAAATAATTGTGTATATTTTTTTTTTTCTTTTTTTAATAATTATATTTTTTAATCTAAATTTGTGATTTCCTATGTACACTTATAAGGCCAGGCCTTTTGTACTTTTATTGGGATAAATAAATAAATAAATAAATAAATAAAAATATTTTTTCATAAAATACCGTACTTATCTATCTTGCAATGAACATTTTTTGAAGAATCCTAGTAAAGAATTTTTTAACATCTCTTGCTATCAATTTAAATGCTTTAAAGTTCTTTTTAAAAACAATGTCAAAAAACGAAATATAAAAACATACATAAAAAATGAAATTATAAAATTAACACAAAGTAGACCACCAGATTGGTATAACTTTAATGATAAATGTTATCAGCATAAAATACAAATTTTAGATTTATTTTTACAAATATTAATTAGGAAAAATTGTAAGTGGTTGTCTGAAAAGGCAAGTCATTCATATGTATCTGCAGACAGGATGAAAATTTTAAACAAACCGAGAAAAAAAAAATTTTAAATAACTCAAGAAAAAAAATTTTAAATAAAAAAAAAAAATTTAAATAACAAGAAAAAAAAATTTTAAATAAATCAAGAAAAAACTTAAACATATATATACGTAATAATTTTTCTTTCATTGTACAATTTATTTTAAATCTTTATTTCGGTTTAATACACAATACAACCGTATTTGTATTAAAAAAAAATATAATATATGATACCATTACAGCACAACGCCAATAAGCTGTACATATTCATCATATTATTTACTGTTTCTGTATTCTGTTTTAAATTTTCAGATCTGCAAGCAATATGCATTAGCTGTAAACTACATGTTAATTTGTGAAACGAAGAATACATGGATTTAAGATTTTTTTATCGTGTATTTTTGCGAGTATTAGCTGGTATTATATTACTACTAGCAGAGTACCCGGCGTTGCCCGGAGTATTTTATTGGTTTTATGAAATAAAAATTATTAACTTTTGTTTCTGCGTTAATTTAATTTATAGTTAACTTATTACTATGCATTTTCAGATGCTGGTAGTTAATATTCTATTTTTATTACAAAAAATCTTTAAAGGAATCAATAATATATTGAGTACGCAATTACGGCGAAATGAGTTTTCACAATATATTCATTAATATCGAAACATAAAATCGCATTTCAATTATAAAAGACCATAATGTAATACATTGTTTTTCGTAAGTAATGTCACTTCATGTTTTTGTGAATTATCCTTTTAAGCATATTTTGAAAAATTTGCTATTAGGTTCGCTCTATCCCTGCGTCTGTTTACAAAACTTATATACTGTTTAATAAGGAGCAATGAAAAATTAACTATGCATAGGTCTCTTAAAAGAGTAATGTTGAAGAACAACTTTTTTATGTACCCTCACAGCTGGAGATCGTACAGCACCGACAGCTCTTCAAATTTTGAAAAACTTCTTTTTAAATGCATACATCTCAGGTTCTGTTTAACATATTTTCAATATAAAAAATACATGATTGTTTTTTACCTTTATAAATCTACCAGAATTTTTTTAAGTTTAC
Organism: Poecilobothrus nobilitatus; assembly: GCA_947095535.1. Taxonomy (NCBI): domain Eukaryota; kingdom Metazoa; phylum Arthropoda; class Insecta; order Diptera; family Dolichopodidae; genus Poecilobothrus; species Poecilobothrus nobilitatus. The sequence goes on along the minus strand of OX352774.1, from coordinate 833,598 downwards.
TTTTTCTAATTATGTTTTCAAATTAATTGGCTAAAAATATGTGTAAAAATTGTATATGGATTAGAATGTAAAGTTTTCTGTTCTTTAAATATGTATGTACTCATTTTTTATTAAATACTGTACAGAAATGTGATATATAGTATTTCTAAATGTACGCACGTTATACATACTATATGTACATAATTCAAAGATATTTTATGGGAAATATGTTATACACATGCATCTTATAAAGCTAGAGCACATGCATTTCTGAATGATGACATGATGACTGTCGTATGTAGGAGATTTTTTCTGTTTTTTAACGGCCGAAAATGTTGTTGTTGTTGTATGTTGTTAAGACTTAAACACAGTATTCTTAAGATACTTAATAAGGTTATTTTAATTACTTTTATATTATAGAAATTTGCATTGAAAGGTTTTTATGGAATATTAAAAACAGTGTAGATAAAAGTAAAGAGTGTTGGAAATATCTTTTTAATAATAATAACAATACGAAAAATTGGGCAGCATATTTTTAAAAGGTCATCGTGCGGAAATGGGTTAACGAACGTTAACAAAAATTTGTAACAGGCTTTATTTAGAATCGTAAATTCATCCTGCCAAATTAGACAAAATTAGAAACAAAATTTTCTTTTGAAAGTCTGTCGTGAATTACTTAAATGAGCTTCTGCCTTAAAGTGCAGTACTTGTGCCAATGTTCAATTGGTCAAACCGTTTAAGCACGACAACAAAAAAATGAAAAACTTCATTGAGCTTTGATGCTGAAATGAGTTAATGCTTCGTAACGAAATCAACTCAGTAAGCATCTGTGGTAAAGAGCTAGAGCTTTTGTGAATTTTCAACTCAATTGGTCAAACCGTTTAAGCGCGACAACAAAAAAATTAAGAAACTTGATTGGGCCGTGGTGCCGAAACAGGTTAGTGGATCGTAACCAAATCAACTGAGTGGGCTTCTGCGGTGAAGAGCTACACTTTTGTAGTTCTTCAACTCAATTGATCAAACCTTTTAAGCTCGACAACAAAGAAATTAAAATACTTCATTGGACCCTGGCGCCGAAACGGGTTAATGGATCGTAATCAAGTCAACTGAGAGAGCTTCTGGAGTGAAGAACTACACTTTTGTAAATTTTCAACTCAATTAGTCGAACCGTTTAAGCGCGACATTAAGGTAAATTAAAAAATTTTCATGAACCCTGGTGCCGAAACGGGTTAATGGATCCTAACCAAATTAATCTAATAAGCTTTTCTGCTAAAGAGCAACAGTTTTGCAAATTTTCAAATCAATTGGTGAAACCCTTTAAGCAGGACATCAAAAAAATTTAATGAACTTCGTTCGACTCTCGCGTCCAAACGTGTTACCAGAACTTTACAAAACTTCGGCTCAGGGGTTTTTTCAGACCATAAAACCGCCATACAAAATTGGACATAAATCGGAAACAAAATTTTTTTTGGAGGCCCACCGGGCCGAAGCCGAGTGACATATGGCAACCCAATTTATTGAGTACACCCCTAAAGGTGAGAAGAATATTTGTGCAAATTTACAACTCAATCGCTCAAACCGTTTAGGCAGAACAACGAAAAAACCAAAACGCTTTAAAATGCTCTCGGGCCGCAATGGGTTAATGAACCGAAACACGATATAGCCTATAACTCCTTCCGGGGTCGTAGAAATGTTCCTGCAAAATTTGGTTGCAATCGGACTGGTGGTTTTTACTTGAATCCGTGCCAAACAAACAAGCAAACAAACAAACAAACAGAATTTCTTCCTTATATATTAGATTTAAATCATTTATACTATTTATATAATTTTAAAAATAGTTTTACTAGTTTTACAATGGTAAATACTTTTATAGAGTAATAATGTTTTCGAGTTTTACAAATTACAGATAAAATACAAACAAAAACAAGTAAATGTAACAGTAAGTCGATGCAACTGACTTATTAATACCCTACACCTCAATAATTCGAATTAAATTAAAAATCCATAAGTTTTTTTGGCAGCTGCTTGAACTTCTTCCCTTTTCTGTCTTATTCAATTCGAATTTCAGGAAAGTAAAAGAGGCATCCTCTTAGAATATGCTTGACACCTTTGAAAAAAACTTTAAGTTTCTATCTTTATTAATTTCGAAGATTGTTAGTCCTTGGGAGGTGTGTGTCAGGTACCCGAACTGTCACTCCAATTCTCGAATCCATCTCAGGAACATAAAGAAAACATGCCAGAACACCATTGTACTAAATTTAAAGGTTCTACTTTTGTTGGTTTTGGAGATATGCTCGTTGCTCTTGTGCTCGTCCGGAAGTTTCCAAAATACGAACCCATGCTTCAAATTCTTTCAAATGTCAGTTTCCAATTTTACAGAAAAGGAAACATAACAGAAGACCTTTGTACTAATAATAAAAGTTCTATCTTTGTTGATTGTGGAGATATACTCATTTGGTCTGGGGCTCGTCCGGAAGCTTCCAAGATTTGAACCCATGAACCAAATCCTCACAAATTTCAGAAACATAAATCAAACATGAAGGAACACCATTCTGCCTAATTTAAAGGTTATATCAGAGACTACATAGAGATGTACAAATTCATACAAAAATTTGTACTAATTTTTTTTCAAACGGGCGAGCTAAAACTGGCTAGTTTTAAAAATCTTAAAGCACAGAAATATTTAGTTTGTGTCATAGCTAAAAGAATTTAGCGAAAACCAGAATCTTCTGTAAAATCTGGTGTAAAATCTAAAATGATCATTCATATATTTTATGCATTTACAAAATTTTTTTATCCTTGTGATTATTAAACTTTTTAAAGCAAAGCGATGACAAAATAACTTTTAAAATAGAAAAATAAGGCAAAAATGGGAAAATATATTTGAGAAAATATATATTTAATATGTCGAGTAGAAACGTAAATTTTCAATATGATAAAGAAGACATTCTAAATATCACTTTACAAAAAATATGGAACATTTAGCTAAATATTTCATATAGAAAAAAATTAAATAAAAATAGATTATTTTATAATGTTGACTTTTCTAAAAACAACAAGAAAAAACATTTCAAGGTTATCATTCATATGCATTCAGTATTTCACTACTACAAGCAGAATGTTTTGAATGTATGAAATGGTATTATATGGTATCAGATGGTATGAATGTTATCTATTTTATGAAAATCATCTGATTTAACTGCATTATTTATTTAACTAGATTTAACTGATTTAATATACAGTATCCAGCAAAAGTAATGGTAATTTAAAAAAATATATAAACTACAAAAAATATATATAGAAAAGCAATAAAATAATATTGGCGTTCGAATTTTTTCTAATAATATTTTTAACTTTATAACTTCAGGGAAAAACAAACAAACAAAGTAACAAAATTTTTTGTATTATGATTTTATTTTATTTTTTGATCTCATGACGCATATTGTTATATTGGTAACGGTATACCTACATATATATGTGGGTATTTTTTGAAGACAATATAATATACCTATCAAATAAAAATAACTGAAATAAAAAATAATGCTTTCAAATTCTTAATTACATTTCACAAAACAAAATATAAATATAAATATGTATTGATTTTTGAATCATATTGAAATACATATATAAAAAGTGCCGATAGTATTTATGTGTATTTCTATTTATATTTAATTTTGATTCACACACACTTTCAGAATTTAATAAGCATGTAGGCAAGCTGGTTCAAGTAATATAAATGCATAATATGGCATAATGCATATATAATACAAAAATTATATTAGATACTGATCAGATCATGTATATCATAATATGTCATCTGATATCATATGATCATATTCATATATGTATGTTACTTGTTATTTCTATCGTCCATACCAATCATACGAAAGTTCATTTATGTACATATATGAAAAAAAAAAATATCCGAGACCAAAACTTGCTTTAAGAAACTTTAAAAAAAAAAGTTGAAAAATGAGACTAAATTTCAAAATCGATATTGTAGCGACATCTAAACTTTTTTGTTGCCATTTGGACATCTCTATGTAGTCTCTGGTTATATCTTTGTTGCTTTTGGAGATAATATCATTTGCTCTGAGGCTCGTACGGAAGCTTCCAAAATCCGAACCCACGGATTAAATCCTTTTAAATTTCAGAGACCTAAATCAAACATGAAAGAACACCATTCTGCCAAATTTAAAGGTTATATCTTTGTGCTTTTTGGAGATAATCTCGTTTGCTCTGGGGTTCGTTCGGAAGCTTCCAAAATCCAAACCCATAGACCAAATCCTCTTAAATTTCAGAGACATAAATCGAACGGCAAGGAACATAATTGTACAAAATTTAAAGGTTCTATCTTTGTTGATTTTGGAGATAATCTCGTTTGCTCTGGGGCTCGTTCGGAAGCTTCCAATATACGAATCCATGGACCAAATCCTCTTAAATTTCAGAAACATAAATCAAACGGGAAGGAGCATGGTTGTAAAAAAGTTGAAGGTTCTATCTTTGTTGGTTTTGAAGATAATCTCGTTTGCTCTGAGGCTCGTTTGGAAGCTTCCAAGATCCGGACCCATGAACCAAATCCTCTCAAATTTCAGAGACTTAAATAAAACATGAAAGAACACCACTCTGTCAAATTTGAAGGTTATATCTTTATTGGTTTTGGAGATAATCTCATTTGCTCTGGTGCTCGTTCGGAAGTTTCCAAAATCCAAACCCATGGACCAAATCCTCTCAAATTTTAGAAACTTAAATTAAACATGAAAGGACACCACTCTGTCAAATTTGAAGGTTATATCTTTATTGGTTTTGGAGATAATCTCATTTGCTCTGGTGCTCGTTTGGAAGTTTCCAAAATCCAAACCCATGGACCAAATCCTCTTAAATTTCAGAGACATAAATCGAATGGGAAGGAATATCATTGTACAAAATTTAAAGATTCTATCTTTGTTGGTTTTGGAGATAATCTCGTTTGCTCCGGAATCATTCGGAAGCTTCCAGAATCCGAACCAATGGACCGATTTTGTCCAGATTCGAATTTAGCCTTCCTTTTGGAATTAGTAACCTACTATATAAATTTCATCAAGATTTATTAGTTTTTGAGTTATCGTGCGAACGGACGGACGGACGGCGGACATCGTTAAATCGACTCAGGAGGTGATCCTGATTCAGAATATATATACATGTCCATATCTAACTCGCTTCCTTTTGGTGGTTACAAACACCATACCAAAGTTAATATACCCTATACTTTAGGTGTAGGGTATAATAAATACTAAAAAAATAAATACTTAAAAAAACCAGAAAAACTTTAAAAAAAAAACAAAATAAAAAAGAAATATGCAGATTGCAGGTAAGATACCTTTACAAAATAGAAGCACGTCACTCACGTATTCACGAGGATATTCCAAGAAATTAGAAAAAAAGAGAACTAAAGCATAGCAAAAAAATAAAGAGCAAATGGAGCATTTAAAATCCGAAAAAAATTCGAGAATTTTTATTTACATTTTTTTTCTACTTGCATCATCTATATATGTATGTATACATATATAATTTCTGCAGAACCCATTTATTAATACCCCTAAATAACATAATACCAGCAGTTCGAAAACTGCTATTTTTATACAATGGTTTGTGCATAAAATTATTTTATATTATACAGTTTTATATTAAAAGTTTCGATAAAATTAACAAATTTATACTTTTATAATTTGACGAATAATTTTTATGGTGAATTCTGTTATAACTTTCCTTTTTGTTATGTACAATTGGTACAATTCTGATATTATGATTGATTATGATAAATTTTTTATTTATTGAGAAGAATATTTTATAAGCTCATAAATAAAACAAATTTCTTTATAATTTGAAAAGTATGTACAATATATGTACAATGTTACATGTGATGAAATCGTCGAGAAAATTATATTTTTTTCAATACAATTGATTTCAAAAACTACGTTAGTACACTCGAGTCTAATCCTATACACTCCACTGAAATTTTTTCTTTTTTTTTGAAAATATAAAATCTGACAAGTTCAATATACAAAATTAAAACTTTTATTTATGAATACTTATATGTAGTTATTAATTGTATATCGTTTTATTTTCTAACAGAGTTTGGCATTCGTATTGTATTTTGTATTGTATTTCAATGAGCAAAATATTAATAGAAAAATGGTTCCCAAATTTTCAAAAAGACATATACATATTTCCTAACTCATTTGAAAAAATTAATGTGCGATTGGCTACCCAAGTTTTATTCTTCGTTATTTTTAAATTAATAAAAAAAATTTCTTGTGAATAAATGTACCTATTTCTTAATTTTTAAAAAATATAATTAAAAATTATATATTATTATTTGATTCGGAGCAACCGAAGAAATTTTCGACATTACCCAATTTCATAAGTGCATATTTGACCAATATTTTTATCAAAATTATCATGAAAATAATTTAAAGAAAAATATTTTTTTATGTTGCTTTAGAAGCCACAAAAAATGTGATAAATATGCTAATATGCTAAAATTAAAATTTTAAATTCATAACTTATTTCTAGTAATTTCACAATTTCCATCTGTCATTATTTTCTTAAAGCTAAAAATTTTTTCTCATTATAGTTTTAGGAAATAAATTTCTGTATGTTGAACTAATATTGATTTATTGAAATTTTTTTTATTTTTTGTTGTAACTTATATTAATTTATTGAAATTATTTTTATTATTTGAATACTTTACTTAATACCTATCTTTTTACACATGTGTATATTATTCTCTTTTCATGAACGTGAAAATTGGACAAAACCAAATGGGACTTGTTTTCTTGAAAATTTGCGCAATGGAACTCATCATATTTTATTTATATTTATTTAAAAAACTAGCTATCTATTTATGTAAAAAACTAGCAACTATGTATGTATCTATATTAAATAATAACTTATCTAAAACTTACATAAAATATTAACATGTACTTATCTTATTTTTATTATTCTTATCTCATTACATTGAATTTAGAAACAAATTATTTTATTTTTTATCAAAAAAATTGCTTATAACTTTTTATTCAATCACTGTGATCTTACACACAACACTAATTTACTTTCTTTAACATATATTTTGCAATAGTAATTGAAATTTAGAAAAATATTGCGCAAACATTTTTCTAAATTCCAAACACCATTTGCAAAATATATGTTTGCCACATATCGTCTTCGAAATAAATTAAATCTATAAAAGTACATAATTCATGAAAATATTTGTTTAAATCATTTTATTTTGAACTTCTTTCGCATAAAGAATTCAAATAAAATGCCAAATTTGTATTAAATTTTAATCAATATATTGTTACAACAATATATCAATAAAAAACAAAATATAACTATTGCAACCAAACCAAGAATATATTATGATAAATATGATAAAAACTTTTAATAAAAATTATTATAAAATCAATTACTTTTATCCCATACAACAACAACACAAATTAAAAAATAAAGCCGTTAGCTGGTTCTATTGTTATTGTAAATTATTTTAATTAATGTTTTATGTTTTATCGTTTTATTGTTATCGAAGGTATTCTCTTTATATCGAAATTATTTGGTTAGAATGTTTAAAAATAAATACCTATATACTTTTGTTTCGGGTTCTTTTTAAAAACAGACAGCCGTGAAGCAAGGTTTTACGTTTTTTCTAAATAAATTAAAATAAATTTTAATAAAGTTAAATAAATTAATATATAAGATCAGAATAAGTTATAACTTTTTTGAAATTTATAAAGTAAATTAAATTCAAAACGTAATAAATTCTACATTATATTACATAGAACTAAAATAAATTGTAATACAAGATCAGAAGAACAAGTTATAAGTCTTTTGAATTAAACTAAAATGTACGATTCAAATTGAATCTTATATTTTCACCAAATCTCAAATTCTACAAACTGCGGGCTCAACCGGGATTTTAACAAAAATCCCAAGAATCAACATACAAATTGTATCACAAACGAAGTAAAAATTGAAGCCGTTGAAGCAGTATTTCCAGAATTTTGTCCGATAGAAAGATCCTAGGCGTTCAACCCAAGCCACATAGCGGTAACCCAACCCAAGCCATATAACAATATAAAATTTACAATTAATTTATATTACCTACAGTAATATAAAAAAAAAAAGAAAAATTAAGAAAATTAGTAAATCTCAAATTTATATAAATCATATTGTCTAAAAAAAAAAAGGAGAAAAAAAAGGAAAAGATCTAAGGAAATTAAGTAAATTTAAAGTTTATCTAAAAACAAAAAAGAAGTGGAGAATTTCTTTTATATATGTATAATAATTTGTTATAGCACGAAATTTAAAATTAACATTGTCATCGGTAAATACGATTTTAACGAAATTTTCGAATCAGTAATAAAATACTAGCTTATGGTTGTAAACTTTGCTCGAAGTAATTAATAATTGAAGTAAGTATAATCTGGTATAATAATTTAAAATAGTCATATAGCAAAGACTATATATATATCTGGTAAGACATTTCAAGTAGAACAAATTTTTTAGTATAGAAAATAAAAATAGGGCTGCGCCCCAAATAGTCGCGACATCTATCAGTATGAAATTTATTCATCTTTTATGTTATACTAAATTCGTTTTTTTTAAATTTTAAATATGCATACATAAACGTTTTTCATTCTTTTCTTTGATATACAATCATATACAATTTAACCTTGAATAAAAAAAAAAGTTTTCTAAATAAAATAAATTGGTGTATATGTACATTGTAACTTCGTATTGCTATACTAGGATAGATAATAATTTGAATACTGGTAATTTAATGTAGGTTTTTGTAAGTAATTTAGATTCGATTGTTAGTTTTAAATAAATTTTATTTATTCTAGTTATATAATATTACAATTCATTAACATAAAATTTACAAATGTATTACAATAAAACAATTTTTAAATTACAAAGAAAAGACGAGGAAGAATACAGTTGCCTTTGTCAACTCTTAGATATCCGTACGAACTGTTAGTATGTTCACAGCCTGTCACTCTGCTTAAAATATTATTTTTTTAATATTTTAGTATTTTAAAATAATTTGAGTGAATTTTATAATTTCTAGAACTATGGGTTGTACATATATTCAAACTATATGTTTATACATTCTTCAAAAGCAGATTTTAACCTTTCACATAACGATTATCAATCCAAAACTTTTTCAAATATTCTATAGTACTATTTAATACTAAGCGCTAAATGTGTATTAAATTACAAAATAGTAAATATAATTTTAATTATATTATATTAATGCGTACATAGTATATTTATATTGTTATAAGTATATCGCCATACATGGCAATATTTTTTTAAAAATATTTCCATTCATAGAATAATTTCTTATAAGTACAATAAAATACATATATGTATGTAAATACCGCGCTATATAATATACATCTATACTCTTATGATTCATTCATCAGTGACATATACGATATGTAAATAAATATGATATTATATATGTATGTATGTATATCAATATCATATAAATAAAAATTCTTCAAGCAACCGTTATGTTGTTTATTTATTTACATTTTTTTGTACTACACATTATATCCTCAACAATTTAAAATTATCGAGTAAAACAAGACGCAAAAAATTTGTAAAAGAAATTTGTTAGAAAATTTGAAAAAATCAAGTAACAATTTCGTCAATTATAAAGTAACCCTATATTATTAAAAAAAGTTGTTAACAGAAATAACAGTATAATGTTGAAGCAGAGTATAATGTTGAAGAATGTATTACTTCAAAAAAATTATTTTAACAGGTGTTCAAGTTACAGATGTTTAAAAATAGAAAATTTTCAGTTTTTAACCCCTTACAGTTCCTAAACGGGGGGTGATACAAAAAAAATTTCTGAAATGACTCATACTTATTTTCAATGATCCAACTTCTGTCAAAATTTCAAGTTTCCAATTTAAACCGTTTAGAAGATAGAAAGGTTAAAGGATTTTGTAATAATTCAGTTTCGCATAACGGTAAATTAAGACACCATATAGCACAAGTATATATTTATTATATACATGTTTGTAAAGCTCATAATAGCACCTATCGTTTGGAATCTTCAGATTGAAGATTATACCTTATAGAATTTGTGTTATAACAATTTAAATATAAAGACTTTTGGGGGCTTTGGGGGGCTGTAACTCTTTAACGGGTGGTCCTACAGAAAAATTAATATTAACATAAAATTAATATTTTTATGACATCTATCAGCAGTTAACATTTCATGGCTCTATTTCAAAAAATTGTGGAGATCTAAAAGTTAGTTGTTCGGGAGCTACCCGAAGTTTTGGTCGGAACTCAACCAAAAAAAAATAGGGAACCTACAAATTGTTCCCAGAATATTTTGTGTAAATTTCAAAATTCTAGCTTTCTTAGTTTTTGAGTTAGCATGCTGACGGACGAACGGACGGACATGGCTTAATCGACTTAGAATTTGATTCTGATCCGATCCATACCTCTGAAGGTATATCTAGCTCGCTTATTTCGAGGTGTTACAAACGGAGGAGTAATTTTATTATATTCGATACATAGCGAGTATAATAAGTTATCTGCATGCTGTGCTGTATGTGTTATAAACCGAATAAACGAGAATGTATGTTAAATATAATGTTAAGTTAACAATTAGCTATGTTGTCAGATTTATTGTATGGTTTTATTTTTTTTAAAATAAAATGAAGTTTTTTTCTAGATATACGAAAAAATATACATTAGATTTCTTGATTTGTCACAGACAATTCGTTTATTTAAGTATATTTTTTTTTTGCAAAATAAGCTAAAGAGCATATAAAAATGTGTTATTATAATGATTAAGTAACCAATAATTCGTCGTTTCAATTGAAGTAAACTGTATTGACTATAATACATATATGAAGAAGAATTTAAATTTTTACTTTATAAATTTAAATGTATAAAATTATTAATTAACATATATTGGATTAATTTTAATTAGTTTAACTAAGTAGGAATATATGTATACATAGGTACAAATCATAATATTAATTTTGATGCAAACTTCAACAAATAATTTTGTGAATTGCATAAGAAAATTATTTTGCACATTTATTATAATTTTTAAAGATCTACCATTAAATTTTATTTTCAAAAAAGTTTCAAAATTATATACCTACATATGTATGTATGTGCAATGTACATATATGTAACCTGTTTTTTAAGGCACATGAATTACACAAAAATTAGTGATAAAATTTACGACACTCTCAAAGAAATGAGCCTTTGATTTCCTCCTTTTTTATTTATACATAGTTTGAATATGAATGATATATAGTTGTATTTATAGAGCTACGTAGTGTTAGGTATTTATTTACGTATCTTTTGTTTTATTATGTTTTTTTGTTTTTTTCTGTTTTGTGTAAGAATGAAAACAAAACAAACACTTATATACCATAGCAACCATACCATATATATATATATAATATATGTTATATCATACATTACAGACAAATTGTGTATGGAAGTAAATTTTGTAAAAATAAATGTTAAAAATTAAAAAATTTCTGGACCGATTGATTGTATTAGAAATTTGCTATTATTGGAATGAGTACTAGTATTGGTGATTATTCTAATAAAATTAATGTTATTAAAATTAATAAAATTAATATTATTAAAATTAATAAAATTAATATTATTAAAATTAATAAAATTAATATTATTAATAATATTAAAATTAATATTATGATTTGTACCTATGTATACATATATACCTACTTAGTTAAACTAATTAACATTAATTCAATATATGTTAATTAATAATTTTATACATTTAAATTTATAAAGTAAAAATTTAAATCCTTCTTCATATATTATAGTTATTACAGTTTACTTCTAATTGAAACGACGAATTATTGGTTACTTAATCATTATAAATAACACATTTTTATATACTCTTTAGCTTATTTTGCAAAAAAAAAATATACTTAAATACACAAATTGTCTGTGACAAATCAAGAAATCTCATGTATACTTTTTCGTATATCTAGAAATAACTTCATTTTATTTAAAAAAACATAAGTTGCAGAAAAGGTAGATCTAATAAAAAGCATAACGAAGCTAATTGTTAACTTAACATTATATTTAACATACATTCTCGTTTATTCGGTTTATAACACATACAGCACAGCATGCAGATAACTAATCTTTTCTTTGTATTTTAAAAATTGTTTTATTGTAATACATTTGTAAATTTTATGTTAATGAATTGTAATATTATATAACTAGAATAAATAAAATTTATTTAAAACTAACAATCGAATCTAAATTACTTACAAAAACCTACATTAAATTACCAGTATTCAAATTATTATCTATCCTAATATAGCAATATGAAGTTACAATGCCATACACACCAATTTATTTTATTTAGAAAACTTTTTTTTTTTATTCAAGGTTAAATTGTATATGATTGTATATCAAAGAAAAGAATGAAAAACGTTTATGTATGTATACCTATTTAAAATAAAAAAAACGAATTTAGTATGACATAAAAGATGAATAAATTTCATATTGATAGATGTCGCGACTATTTGGGGCACAGCCTTATTTTTATTTTCTATACTAAAAAATTTGTTCTACTTGGAATGTTTTATATATGTATAATTTTTGACCAAACTGACCAAACAATGCAAAATTAGCAACTTTAACACAATTATTATACCCGTACGATGGGATCGGGTATAATAAAATTACTCCTCCGTTTGTAACACCTCGAAATAAGCGAGCTAGATATACCTTCAAAGGTATGGATCGGATCAGAAAAAAATTCTAAAACGATTGAGCCATGTCCGTCCGTCCGTCAGCACGCTAACTCAAAAGAAAGCTAGAATCTTGAAATTTACACAAAATATTCTGGGAGTAATTTGTAGGTTCCCTATTTTTTTTGGTTGAGTTTGGACCAAAACTTTTAGATCCCCACATTTTTTTTTGAAATAGAGCTTTGAAATTTTAACTGCTGATAGATCTCACAAAAATATTAATTTTATTTTTAATAACTTTTTTTTGTAGCCTCACCCGTTACGGAGCTACAGCTCCCCAAAGGTTCGAAAAAGCTCTACATTTAAATTGTTATAGCACAAGTTGTATAAAGCATATCTTCATTTTGAAAACGCCAAACGATTACTACTTTTATTAGCTTTAAAAGTATATATACAATAAATATATATTTGTGGCATACGGTGTCTTAATTTACCGTTATGCGAAACTCAAATTTGGCAAAATCCTTTAACCCTTCTATCTTCTAAACGGTTTAAGTTGGAAACTTGAAATTTTGACAGAAGTTAGATCTTTGAAAATAAGTATGAGTCATTTCAGAAATTGTTTTGTATCACTCCCCGTTTAGGATCTGTAAGGGATCAAAAATTGAAAATTTCCTATTTTTAAACACCTGTAACTTGAACACCTGTTAAAATTTTTTTTGAAGTAATACACAAAAATTAAAGCTTTAACATTATACTCTTATTTCTGTTAACAACTTTTTTTAATAATATATGGTTACTTGATAATTGACGAAAGTGTTACTTGATTTTTTCAAATTTTCTAACAAATTTTTTTTCATTTGTTTTACTCGATAATTTGAAGTTGTTGAGGATATAATGCGTAGTACAAAAAAATGTAAATAAATAAACAACATAACGGTTGCTTGAAGAATTTTTATTTATATGATATTGATGATTGATATTTTTATTTATATGATATATACTTATATAATATCATGTTTATTTACATATCGTATATGTCACTGATGAATGAATGATAAGAGTATAGATGTGTATTATATAGCGCCGTATTTACAAACATACATATATGTATTTTATTGTACTTATAAGAAATTATTCTATGAATGGAAATATTTTTAAAGAAATATTGCAATGTATGGCGATATACTTATAACAATATAAATATACTATGTACGCATTAATATAGTATTTAAAATTATATTTACTATTTTGTAATTTAATATACATTTATCGCTTAGTATTAAATAGTACTGTAGAATATTTGAAAAAGTTTTGGATTGATAATCGTTATGTGGAAGGTTAAAATCTGCTTTTGAAGAATGTATAAACATATAGTTTGAATATATGTACAACCCATAGTTCTAGAAATTATAAAATTCACCCAAATTATTTTAAAATACTAAAATATTAAAAAAATAATATTGTAAGCAGAGTGACAGGCTGTGAACATACTAACAGTTCGTACGGGTATCTAAGAGTTGACAAAGGCAACTGTATTTTTCCTCTTTTTTTTTTTTAATGTATTTCTCTGCCACATAGATGTGGACAGAATTATCTTTTTTTAATATACATAAAATATATAAATTTTTATTTTAGTATTTCGAATTTTTATTTTGGCAACTCTAACAGTAATTAACTAATTAATTTAAGCAACTTTAACTAAATTAAAGAATAATTAAAGGAATTAATTACCGAATAATACATGTACGCACTCGGTATTACTTGCTAATACGGATCGTAAGGTATGAAGACATTTACTTGCATAATTTTTTTTTTTTCGATCTTTAACTTTCGATTTAAGTGAATACTTTCAATACAATAATAAATTTTATTAACAAAAGATTTTTTTTTTCTACTAAATTCCGTACTTTATGTAAATTTACCTTATTTAAATTACTACTCTGAAACTACCGTTGATAAAAGTCGTCAGGTAGTTGAAACTCGTTTTGAAGTTCTTATTTTATTTTGTTCGGGTTACAGTTTTCTTTTTCGAGGAAAAATTTAAATTTAATTAGTAGTTAAAACCGAGATTTGATTTGTTGGTGCATTTTGTAATATGATTTTTTTTTTGGGAAGGTACTATTCATCAAAATTATTTATTTTTTTGAAATTAAATTAGTGAACATGAGATAGAGAAAACACACATTAGCAGATTTTAATATTTCTCGGGATTAGAGCAGAATCGTTTAATTAGGATTTAGTTTAATTCATTAAAATTCAAATTGAATCCATAATTAAGCAATTAATTCTCTAGTACGGATTTCACTTTTGGAGTTAAAACAATGGTTGTCGGAATTTGAGGACAGCGCGAGTACTTTGGAATGGGATGATACAGAGAAGTACGTCTATGCTAAGCAACTCTTAAAAGGAGCGGCCAAGTTGTTCGTACGCCATCAGAGTAATATTAAAGGTTAGAAATCCCTGAAAACAAATGTGATTAAAGAATTCGGAACAGAATTATCGGCAATAAAAATCATAGGATTGTGAAATCGACATAAAAAAGCTGGAGAATCTTTTCGTGAATACCTGTACATCTTGATGGAAATCGCGAGCTCAGCTAACATGGACGAAGCAAGTATAATCGAGTATTTCATAAAGGGAATACCCGACTCGAGAACTAATAAGACACTCTTATATCAATCTAGAACAATCCAAGACCTGAAGGACAATATCAAAGTATACGAGGGACCCCGAGTGTCATCAAACCGAGGGAGTTTGAGCCACTGTTCGACGCCAAATAGCTTCCGGAATCAGAGTAACGATAAGGGAAATGAGGTCAAAACCCCCAGAAAATGTTTCAAATATGGGAGTGAACCGCATTTAGCAAGAGACTGCTCTAAAACAACATTTAGGTGTTTTAAGTGTAACCAAGTTGGTCATCGTTTTTTCGAATGCCATAACGTCAACGAACAAAAAACTAAAAGGGGCGAAATTAAAAGAGAACTAGGTGACGTCAACGTAATGGTCGATTCTAACGCCGAGGGGTATTTCGAGACGAAAAATAATTTTATCTATAAAAGGGTATCATGGAACAATAAAAGTTTTAACGCGTTAGTGGATCCAGGCTGCAACTTGGCCTATGACGCAAAGACGTTTACGAGAACATGGAAGGTGCTAGTGTGGACAAGAACAGGAAGGTT
The DNA here is from genome assembly GCA_947095535.1 of Poecilobothrus nobilitatus. NCBI lineage: Eukaryota > Metazoa > Arthropoda > Insecta > Diptera > Dolichopodidae > Poecilobothrus > Poecilobothrus nobilitatus. The sequence continues at coordinate 817,682 of OX352774.1, read as the reverse complement.
TTGACTGGTTTGAAAGAAGCTGAAATAACAACTCTAGGGAGTCTGAAATTGCCGGTAAGCATTGACGACTTAGAGTTGAAAATAAGATTTCATGTTGGGGAGGTCGGGGACCTGCATTACCCCGCGGTTATTGGAAATAGTATCCTAAAATACGTTGATATGGTTATTAGAGGTAACGAGGTTGAATTCAGGTGTAAAGCTGGTGCAGAGAATCTTATAAAAGATGAATAAGAGAGAGTTATAAAAGATGAGACACAAGATCTAAAAGTAGAAATTAATAAAGAAAGTTGTTCAGAAAGAACGAATCCCTTAAAATAAATTAACAGAGTTTCAGAATTTTTGTTTGATTTCCGAAGACCTTAAAGGAAAGGATACGGGAGTGGATTTGGCACATCTGTTAGTGGAGTGGAGATGGCCAGTTGTTACTTTCTTGAGAACTTCCCGATGATTTTAATAGGTGACGTATTGGAACTATTGCAAGGAGCTAACGTCTTCACTACGTTAGACTTGACCAATGGGTTTTTCCATGTCCCCGTCGAACCAGAGTCTAGGAAATATACATCTTTTGTCACCCACAATGGACAATACGAATTTTTGTATGTCCCCTTCGGAATAAGTAACTCGCCAGCAGTGTTCTCCAAATACATACTACCAGTTTTCCGCAGTTTAATCCAGTAGGACATCATAGCCGTGTACATGGAGGATATCATTATTTTATCAAAAAATGAGAACGAAGGTTTATAAGTAAACGGGTATAAAACGTATAGGCAAACGGGTGAAAAATTAAATGGCAGAAATGCCTATTTCTGAAAAGAAAAGTAGATTTCCTGGGATACGTGATTGAAAACGGATCAATCAAACCATCGGTGGAAAAAACGAGAGTCGTGTCCGATTACAGGACTTACTACGGAAGGACGCAAGATTTGGGATAGAAGAAGCACAACAGATAGCGTTTCAACAATTGAAGTCAGCTTTAATAAATGCACCTGTTTTGAAATTATTCAACCCAAAGGGGAGACAGAGATACAAATCGACGCCTCCATGTATGATTATGGAGCTGTATTGCTACAAAAGGACTCTGAAGATCAAAGTCTTCACCCGGTACAATTTATGAGTCGAAAGACGACATCAGTCAAAGAGAAATATTCCACGTACGAGTTAGGGGTGTTGGCCGTTATAGAAGCTGTTAAAAAATGGAGAGTATATGTCATTGGAACAACGTTCAAAATAATAACTGACTGTAATGCCTTTATGATGACTTTGAAAAAAAAAGATGTACCCTTGAGAGTAGCGCTTTGGGCTATGTACTTGCAAGAATTTGACTTTAATATTGAACACAGGTCAGGATCCAAGATGAAACATGTAGATACCCTTAGTCGTATTTCATGCTTATTACTTGAAGACTCCTTAGTACATAGACTAAGAGAAGCCCAAATGCAGGATGGTTGGCTCCAAGCTATACGAACAATTTTAGAAAAGGAAGAATACCAAGATTTCTACTTAAAGCACGGCATAATACATAAAGATTCAGTCAAAGAATTAATCGTGGTACCGTCCGCGAAGGAAGACGAGATTATTCGACTAGCGCATAAACAAGGCCATTTTGCCAGCAAAAAAAACTCAGAAGTATATAGAGAAAACGTTTTTTATTTCCCAATTAAGTTCAAAAGTCCAAAGAATTATAGGAAATTGCATAGAGTGCATCGTCACTGAAGCTAAGATCGGAAGAAAAGAAGTATTTCTAACGTCCATAGATAAATCAGATCGCCCGTTAGAAACTTACCACATCGACCATGTCGGACCATGGACCAAAAAGGCTTATAACTTCATTTTAGTGATAATCGACGCCTTTTCAAAGTTTGTATGGCTGTGCCCTACGAGAAGTGAAGGCTGAAAAAGAAGAAGGCTGTACCCTACCCTACAGACACTGACGCAGTCATAGATCGGCTTCAAAAGCAAGCAGCAATATTTGGAAACCCCAAGCGGATAGTTTTAGATAGAGGTACCGCCTTTACGTCTCATTTGTTTAAGCAATATTGCCAAGACAATAATATACAACATCTCCAAATTGCAACGGGAGTACCACGCGGGAATGGGCAAGTTGAAAGAATTAATAAAATAATAATCCCTTTACTGGCCAAATTATGTCACGAAACCCCCTCCAATTGGTATAGGCAAGTCGAAAGAGTGCAGCAGATTGTCAATAGTACGCTTCCGAGGAGTACCAAAATGTTACCTTTTAGAATCCTAACCGGGCTAGAAATGAGGAGAGAAGACGACATAGAACTCAAAGCCAGTCTTGACGAGATAGATTCTTTTTAAAATCAGACAATCGTCAAGCCTTATGTTAAATTAAAATAAATTATAATAAATTTGTACAAAGGTTGTAAAAGCATTTATTTTTTTAACTTATATTAAATACGTAATTAAAGTAACTTATGGATTTTTAATTTAATTTGAATTTTTTAGGTGTAGGTTATAAATAAGTCGGTTGCATCGATTTACATTTACTTGTTATACCCTACACCTAAAGTATAGGGTATATTAACTTTGGTATGGCGTTTATAACCACCAAAAGGAAGCAAGTTAAATATGGACATGTATATATATTCTGAATCAAGATCACCTCCTGAGTCGATTTAACGATTTCCGTCCGTCCGTCCGTTCGCACGATAACTCAAAAACTAATAAAGCTATCTTGATGAAATTTATATAGTAGGTTACTAATTACGAAAGGAAGGCTAAGTTCGAAACTGGACAAAATCGGTCCATGGGTTCGGATTCTGGAAGCTTCCGAATGATTCCGGAGCAAACGAGATTATCTCCAAAACCAACAAAGATAGAACCTTTAAATTTTGTACAATGATGTTCCTTCCCGTTCGATTTATGTCTCTGAAATTTAAGAGGATTTGGTCTATGGGTTCGGAGTTTGGAACCTTCCGAACGAGCCCCAGAGCAAACGAGATTATCTCCAAAATCAACAAACATAGAACCTTTAAATTTTGTACAATGATGTTCTTTCCCGTTCGATTTATGTCTCTGAAATTTAAGAGGATTTGGTCCATGGGTTCGGATTTTGGTAGCTTCCGAACGAGCCCCAGAGCAAACGAGATTATCTCCAAAATCAACAAAGATAGAACCTTTAAACTTTGTACAATGATGTTCCTTCTTGTTTGATTTATGTCTCTGAAATTTAAGAGCATATTGTTCATGGGTTTGGATTTTGCAAACTTCCGAACGAGCCCCAGAGCAAATGAGATTATCTCCAAAAACAACAAAGATATAACCTTTAAATTTGACAGAATGGTGTTCTTTCATGTTTGATTTAGGTTTCTGAAACTTGAGAGGATTTGGTCCATGGGTTCGAATTTTGGAAGCTTCCGAACGAGCCCCAGAGCAAATGAGATTATCTCCAAAATCAACAAAGATAGAACCTTTAAATTTTGTACAATGATGTTCCTTCCCGTTCGATTTATGTCTCTGAAATTTAAGAGGATTTGGTCCATGGGTTCGGATTTTGGTAGCTTCCGAACGAGCCCCAGAGCAAACGAGATTATCTCCAAAATCAACAAAGATAGAACCTTTAAACTTTGTACAATGATGTTCCTTCTTGTTTGATTTATGTCTCTGAAATTTAAGAGCATATTGTTCATGGGTTTGGATTTTGCAAACTTCCGAACGAGCCCCAGAGCAAATGAGATTATCTCCAAAAACAACAAAGATATAACCTTTAAATTTGACAGAATGGTGTTCTTTCATGTTTGATTTAGGTTTCTGAAACTTGAGAGGATTTGGTCCATGGGTTCGGATTTTGGAAGCTTCCGAACGAGCCCCAGAGCAAATGAGATTATCTCCAAAATCAACAAAGATAGAACCTTTAAATTTTGTACAATGATGTTCCTTCCCGTTCGATTTATGTCTCTGAAATTTAAGAGGATTTGGTCCATGGGTTTGGATTTTGGAAGCTTCCGAACGAGCACCAGAGTAAATGAGATTTTTTCCAAAACCAACTAAGATATAACCTTTAAATTTGGCAGAGTGGTGTTCTTTCATGTTTTATTCAAGTCTCTGAAATTTGAGAGGATTTGGTTCATGGGTTCTTATCTTGGAAGCTTCCGAACGAGCCCCAGAGCAAACGAGTATATCTCCACAACCAACAAAGATAGAACCTTTATTTTTAGTACAACAGTGTGCTGTTATGTTTCCTTTTCTATAAAATTGGAAACTGACATTTGAAAGAATTTGAACCATGGATTCGTATTTTGGAAGCTTCCGAACGAGCCCCAGAGCAAAGAGATTATCTCCAAAATTAACAAAGATAGAACCCTTAAATTTTGTACAATGTTGTTCCTTGCCGTTCGATTTATGTCTCTGAAATTTAAGAGGATTTGGTCCATGGGTTTGGATTTTGGAAGCTTCCGAACGAGCCCCAGAGCAAATGAGATTATCTCCAAAAACAACAAAGATATAACCTTTAAATTCGGCAGAATGGTGTTCTTTCATGTTTGATTTAGGTCTCTCAAATTTGAAAGGATTTGGTCCTTGGGTTGGGATTTTGGAAGCTTCCGAACGAGCCTCAGAGCAAATGATATTATTTCCAAAAGCAACAAAGATATAACCTTTAAATTAGGCAGAATGGTCTTCCTTCATGTTTGATTTATGTTTCTGAAATTTGTGAGTATTTGGTCCATGGGTTCAAATCTTGGAAGCTTCTGGACGAGCCCCAGAGCAAACGAGTATATCTCCACAACCAACAAAGATAGAACTTTTATTTTTAGTACAAAGGTGTTCTGTTATGTTTCCTTTTCTGTAAAATTGGAAACTGACATTTGAATGAATTTGAACCATGGGTTCGTATTTTGGAAACTTCCGGACGAGCACAAGAGCAACGAGCATATCTCGAAAAGCAACAAAAGTAGAACCTTTAAATTTAGTACAATGGTGTTCTGGCATGTTTTCTTTATATTCCTGAGATGGATTCGATGAATTGGAGTGGCAATTCGGGTACCTGACACACACCTCCCAAGGACTAACAATCTTCGAAATTAATAAAGATAGAAACTTAAAATGTTTTACAAAGGTTTCAAGGCATATCCCAAGAGGATGCTTCTTTTACGTTCCTGAAATTCGAGTTGAATAAGACAGAAAAGGGAAGAAGTTCAAGCAGCTGCCAAAAAAACTTATGGATTTTTAATTTAATTCGAATTATTCAGGTGTAGGGTATTAATAAGTCGATTGCATCGACTTACTGTTACATTTACTTGTTTTTAATTTTTTTATTTTATCTTTAAACTAACTGTTACTACTATTTGGAAAACAACATAAAAAATAACTATTGATTTTGTTTTTAAATTTCTCCGAGTTATTTATTTGTTTAAGTTCTGCTGGCAAATCATTATAGACCGCCTAAGCCTTGTTGTATATTGTATCATGAATACTAAATCTCATTTTAGACGATGTAATACGTATTTTTTCCGTATTTCTGGTTCTATAGTTGTGCACTTCACTGTTCAGATTGAATTTGACATTTGTGTTAATGTTGTTAGCACACATAGCGTGAACATGCATTGCTAGCTTACTTTTAATCAAATGATTTATATATAGAATAATATTCTCAAGATGGATCTGCTGAGTTGCCGTTCTGATTTTATAACCAAATAAATTTTTTATAGCTTTGTTTTGAACAGTTTGAATTAATTTAATATACTTGTTACACACATTCGCACACATCGCACTAATTCTAAATAACAGCTGTCAATTTTAATTTGAAGTATATCTGTAACTTTTCTCTTGAATATTATGTGTTTAGTTTTATTTATATTTTGAGTGAGCTTCTGTTGATTCATCTACTCCTGAATTAATACTAGATCTATGTTTATTACTTTTTCTAGTTTATTATAAGTAGTTTCAGCATATACTATAGGAAGATCATCTGCATACATATAAGGCTTTCCATTTAGTTTTACGTTAAGTAATTTCTTATATACACTGAGAAAAATGTAGGGCCGCGCGAACTCCCTTGTATAACACCAAAGTCATTTTTCTTCAGGCCGCTGGTTACACCATCACATTCAGTATACTGGGTTCACTTAGAAAGGTAACTTTTAAACCTGTTGTACTCATTACTCTTTACGTCATGTTCGAATAGAATTTTAAGAAGTAATTTTCTGTCAACACAGTCAAAAGTTTTTTGAACATCGAAAAATAAAACAGCAACTTTATTCTCATGGTCCATTGAGGATTGAATCTCACTAATCACATCAAATAGTGCAGCTTGAGTGCTAGATCTTCTGATAAAACCATATTGTTTGTTTAAATTGTTTTTATATAAATAATCCGTAAGTTGGTTGTTGACTACAGTTTCCACAATTTTGTTAAACGCTGATGATATAGCAATAGGTCTATAAATATTGAAATCAGAAATATTTCCTGCTTTTTTGTAAACTGGAAAAATTTTACTGGATTTAATACATTCCGGAACAACTGCCTAACCTAATGAATAATTGATAAGTATCGGTAAATTATTAGTCAGTTCATATTTACATTTAAAAACGTATCTGAAAATAATTTAGTAATTTTAAGCATTCTTATGTATTAATTGTTTTAAATTTGAATTCAGACGTTGTTCTAGTTTTCGGTACGTATACTATGTTTTTAAATTTACCAGCCATTTTTTTGCCTATGTTTGCATAGAATTCACTAAAGTTGTAGAGTTTGTCATATTTTTTGACTTTATTTAATTCACAGTTTTTAAAAAAATCTTTTGTTTTTTGTTTTCACCACATAATATATTTTGTTTTACGATCAGTTTTTCTTACGATCGTTCTCAGCTTTTTGGATTGGCTTTCATCATATTGTTTTCTCTTTTTTTTTTCAAACTAGTTGTTATGTTTAACCAGTACTTATATTTGTTTTTAATTAAATTTGAGTTACTATTTTCAACATTTTTTTTGTACCAGTAATTTTTTGTTTCAATCGCTTTAGCACATTCGTTGTCAATCCAGGGTGCGGAAAATTTCATATGTTTTTTATTAACTCTTTTCAAAACGGTAGTACTATTTACTGCAATTTGACAATTAATTACAAGTTCGTTTGCTAGTTGATTAACATCAGTTGTATCAGTGACATGATCATTTATTTTTTTTTAAGGTTGTGTAGTTTATTTTTTTGAGCTCAGCAAAAGACTTTTGTTTATTTTTTAGGTGAAGATCATTTAATTCCACAAACATTCCTAAATGATCGGATTGTATGTTTGTATTCTGAATTTTTTTTAATAACATGATCAAGGCATCTACTGTTACTAACATTTCAATGTTAATAAGACTATTGATTATTATTCATCACAATAAATTTCATTAGTGTAATATTTTAAATTATTGTGGATAAATAAAGCAGCACTTCCTCCACGTCTATTATTTCTACATGAGAATAAATTATCATAGTTCTTTATTTTAATTTATTGAAATTCATAATCCATTATCCATCAAAATGGTAAATCGAATGATGAATTATTATTCAACATTTAAGTTTTCTTCTTGTAGAATACGTATTATTTTACTTTTGCCAGTTTTTCTAATAAACAATTTGCCATTTTTAACCCAAGTGAAAACAATTGTTCTATCTTTTTTTAATGATCGAGCCTTTTTATGTAAATATTTGAACTATGGTGATAGACTTTCATTAACAAAAATTAGATTTTGTTTAGTTACAGTATTTTTATTTAATTCAGTTTCTGTATTTACATTTTCCACATTTATAACAGTTCCTGAATTTAATTCAGTTTCTATATTTACATTTTCAACATTTAAACCGGTTTCTGAATTTACATATGTTGCATTTAGCTCGGTTTCTGTATTTACATTAGTTCTAAGTTCAGAATTACTTACACAACTCGCACTGTTTAGTATGGCAGTTGTAAGAGTTTTCTTCTTTAAGGCTTTCATAAATTTATTCTTAAATTCCAATTGCTTAAATTTAGCAATATTGTTATCTGGCTCACCTGACTTTTAGATGGGTATTTCGCTTTGAATACATCCTTCACTTCGTTGTCATCTAACTCAACACCTGTCTCACAAGCAAATGTTTTCACAACTGAGTTTCTTTTGTTTTAACTTTTCAAACTCAACTTTGTTTATTATAATTTTTCTTTTAAAATTTTGTTCTCACTCCTTAAGTTAGTGTTTGCACAACCAAAGAATCTATGTATTCTTTTATAGCTTTGTAGCTTTTAAAAAGCTTCTCCTTGTGTAACCTGATTATTTAAAATATGTTCTAGTTTTTCAGTTATATTTTCGGTTTCAGTTTGTATACAATAAGAAGTATTGTTGAGATGCTCCTTTGATGTACTCGTCGAAGCAATGTTTGTGGAAAAACGGCTACGCCTTTGTACTTTGCATGAGTTGCAAAACCAAATTTTTTCGTGATTTTATGTGTCTCTTATATGTCTCTTCAATGCCTAGCTTAGAGCACGCCCCACAGAAAGATCTTTTACATGGGCCAAATTAATTTAATATTTGCACAAATTACACAAACCACTGCCTGACATATTTTTTTTGACACTGCCTAAAAAAAGCTTAGTAGGTATATTATTAATAACATCACTAATATTATTAATAATAGCTAATAAGTATTAAGTTTTTCTAACATCTAACATCATTTACTAAGATTCAACAAGAATCAATCTGGATGATTTAGCAGATTCAACTTTTAACATAAAAGGGGAATTGACATTTTGTTGGGCTGATATATTCGGTAATATTACAAAACATGGAGTAAAAGACACACAATCAAGATATCTAACATTTTTTTTTCTTTTACGAGGGTTGGTTGGAAAACTCGAAAGCCACCAAGAGGAACTGCACGTGCTTCCTCATGGTAGTGTTGGACTCTATCCAATCAAAACCACTCCCCTTTTAAAACCAAACTTTAGGGTGGAACTTTTAATACAAATGTACAGTTTGGTTTAGAAGATAGGGATATGGGATGGATAATTGGGGAAATTGGAATTAGGAAATTTGGATTATGCGGGATAGGTAGGCAAATTTTGAGGGATATTTTGAAAAAAGATGTTAATGTTCTTCTTAAACTTAAGTAAATCGTACACATATGAATTACCAACTTTAGGGAACACATGCGATGGTATATGGTTCCACAAACGGGACCTGCGCATGACAAACGAATTTCCATAAGCTGTATTTCGTCATCTTGATAACTCTACATGGTAGGATGCGCTTCTGTTGCCCTCCTTGTTTCTCGTTGGGAAACTTTGAGTGGAGGCATTAACTGTTCTATTTCTTTGGAGCAGGTGTTAATTCCTACGAGATATCAGTAGGTAAAGAGGCAGTCTGTCATGCGAAAAAATCATGCCATATCGCACCGATATCGCACAACCTACATTTTGATTGATGGGTTAATTATAGGTCATTCTTGGTTAGTAGGTCAAAAACCTGTTTTGATTGTTTTGGTTTTGGTTGCAAGATAGGTTATAAGTGTGGGTTGATAATTTATAAGTTCCAAGTGGTTGTATAGTAGGAAGTGAAGGGTGGTTCCAAGTGGTTGTATAGTAGGTTGTATAGTTGTTGGTACTGTGGAAGTTGTCAGGCAAGGTTAATGAACTGAATAAGTTTAGGACAATTAGGTTTTTTCAAAAAATTGATTGGTACTAGGATATCATACAAATAGTAAGAAAATAATTTTTTTTTCAAGTCAAATCAATTTTTTTATTTTTTCTTCGCATGCTTAATAAAATATATGTATGTAGGTAAAAATAGATATAAAAGAATCGAAAAAAACTTGATTTTATTATTGCACAAAAATATTCATAGATACTTTTGAATATCAAGATGAACAATAATAAAATAAAAACGAAAACGTAAACAAGAAGTACAAAGTGTATTTCATTTTTAGTTTTGTTTTATTAAAAGAAGATTAATTATTAAAAGTTGTTATTATAGTTTTAAAGTTGCAAAAATAAAAATAAGAAAAATATGTTATTTTTAGAATATGTGTTGTTTCTCATTGTACTATATTTTGTTGTAAATTGTTGTAATACCTTGAACAATTAAGACTTATGTATAATAAGTATGTACACAAGTACTTTAAAAATATTTTGCATTCTTTTAATTTCTGTTTACCTGGTGTAAAATAAATTGTAAAAACTAGTTTGACTCTTTCAAACAATTTAAAAACTTATGAATGCAAATGCTAAAAAAAAAAAAGAAAAAATTATGGAATTATTCTGTATGTTTGTTATGTAAGATTTATTTTTCTATTCTATAAGAACATTGAGCAAATAAGCGGAAATCTTAAATTTAAAGAGAAAAACAAAAAAAAATGTAGATTTACTGGGTAACCTTTTTTTCTGCTAACATAAAGAAATAACATTGAAAAACAAATGATACGATTTAGAAATGTACCTATAACTATTTGCGGATTTTTTCTTCCTTTTTTATTTAAAGAAGAAAAAGGAAACAAAAACCATTAATTATATTTTTTATTTTTATTGAAAAAAATGATTGAAAAAATAAATAAAAAGAAGACAAACGAGAATTCGAAAATGCGTAAGGGACTTACTTATTAGCTTTATTTTATGTTGTGTTATCTGCATGGAAAAAATGAGTTAGTTAATCACTTTTGGTACCTATTTTGAAAACATAAGAATATAAAAATAAAAGATTTATTAGCATAAAAAGAGAATAATTAAATAAAATTTAGAGAATAATTTTTATTTAGCATAAAATCTATATAATAAATTTGTTGATTAGATGACCTAGAACTTTTAAAAGAAAAAAGAATTTTATTATTTTTGCTTGGTTTATTTGTATTTTCTCATAGTTTCTCAAGTGAAATTTTCATCTCAATGAAATTTAAAAATACCCATTTTATTTCCCTCAATCTGAAAGATAATTTAACTAAAAACAAAAATTTTTCATTGTTTGTTTAACTTTTTATTTTACTCTATTTGTATTTTAAAAATGATTAATTATTTATCAAAAAATGTAAATTGAAATAAATTAAAAATAAAATTAAAAATTAAAAAATTAAAATAAATTGTTATTGCTTTTCAGCAATAATGTATTCCTTTGTATCTTCTAAAAGTAGAAGTTTATTGTTTTTCTTCACAAGAAACAATTCTCCTTTCACAATGTCTCCAATACTTGTATCTTCTTCAAAAATTTTTGCGTATACGTCTGACGCAAAAATAATATAGTTTTGAGTTTCGAAAACCCACTTTTCCTTCTTTTCTTTTGTCAAATATTTCCTAATTTTCTCAATAATATAGAACCGTTCCGGTTCCATATCATTCTGCCACAAAAATTTCTTAAAGTGGTTTATATTGTTTATTACATTACATATATTTGTGTATTTTCTTCTCTTGGAGGCGGACGGTCCTTGTTCTTGTTGAAGTTGTTGAGGTTGATGTTGTTGTGGCTGTTGTTGTAATTGTTGTTCTTATTGTATTGCAGATAGCTTTTGTTTTTGTTTTCAAAAACTATAATTTATTGAAATGGCATTTAGGTATTTAACCAAAGTGTTTCAAATTATGCTTTTTCTATTTTTAAATAGACTTAAGATCGTATTTTTATTTTTATTTTTACAGAACTATAATTTATTAATATGTCTTGATTACAATGTTGCAAATTATAATTTTATTTCTTTTCAATTTTGAGATATATTCAAGTTCATGGTGTTTTTATTTTATTTTTAGTACGTAAAACTATGACTTATAAAAATGGCAATTTACTACAATGTTGCAAATTAAATTGTTTTCTATTTTAAGATCGGTTTAAGTTTACATTTTTGTGTTTGTTGTATTAAACTATAATTTAGCAAAATGTCTTTTGACTACAATGTTGCGAATTTTTTAATAATAATACGATATTATTCGTTAGGTCGTGTTTAGTTTCTCATATAATGTCTAAAAAATTTATTTTAGAAAAATTTTTGAATTCAAGCTCGGTAAATTCGGAAATAATACGATATTCTATTGAGAATGTCAGTTCGACTTTTGTGAAACGGTATAATATACGCGGTCGTAAGCTAAAATTTATCATTAAACCAGTACCAGATAATGCAGATCCAATAAATTGGATTAAAGGTGCTCTACACGATATTGTAAAAGATGGTGAGAAAAATGTGCGATATGATTGGAATTACATTTACATTTTCTGATATGTGGGATATAATTTCGAAAGTTTTTCAGAGTAACTCAGAAGGTAAGTACAACATAGTTTTAAATTAAAGAACTTTAATATGTTAATTTTTTACTTACTTTCTCTTCATATTTACAGGATTAAGTACGGACAAATTTTGTTTGGAAATTACGTATGTCAGGTTACCTGTTGGAAGCGGAAGGAGTAAAAAATTTATAAATTTTGAGCAGGAATCTATACAGAAAAAAGGAATAATATCCATCAGAAATGAAGATAATTTATGTCTACCGCGAGCAATTATTGTCGCAATAGCAAAAATTGAAAATTATAAAGAATATAAAAAAGTGCTCAATGATACTGGAAAGCTTCAAACAGAATTAGCTTTGTGGCTAATAAAAATATCAGGAGTATCTATCCCTTTGAAAGGGTGTGGAATACATGAATTAAAAAAATTCCAGGATAGTTTAAAAAATTATAACATTGTTGTATATAAATATGGAACACAGGGCAGAGAAGTAATATTTGCTGGAGGCAATAGCGGTAAAAGAATTAATTTGTTACACAATAAACATCATTACAATGTAATTGTTTCACTCACTGCTGCATTTTCTGTAGATTATTATTGCGAACAATGTCATATTCCACATCATCATCAAAATCAACATAGATGTTCAAAGAGCTATCCTTGTTGTCAAAAATCACCCATATGTCCTCAAAATATAAAAAATATATTATGTAAGGACTGCAATCGTTCCTTTCGAGGTCAAATGTGTTTTGCGAATCATAAAGCCTCGACTTTAGTCAATATTAGCTTATGTGAGGAAATTAAAAAATGCAAAACCTGTCTAAAAGTTTATAAAGCAGGAAAAAAACATACATGTGGAGAAATTTTCTGTAAAATTTGCTTCAACTTTGTTCCAGAAGATCACCAATGTTACATTCAACAGGCCAAAAATTAGAGTAAAAATAAGAATAAAGAAGAAAGCTTCCTATACATATTTTATGATTTGGAAACTAGACAAGAAAAAATTATGTCAACGGAAATAAAACAACACGAGCCAAATTTATGTGTCATTCAACAACGATGTCATATATGTATCGAAAACAATTCCTTAGTTTTTTGTAGAGAAAGTTGCGGTTATAGAGAAAAACAGTTTGAAAAGGAATTTATAATAAACAACTTAATGGTGTACATTTTAAAATTGAGAAACACACTTAAGCATATTACTATCATTGCTCACAACGGACACACTTTTGATCACCAATTTATCTTAAACTATATATCTTAAATGAAACCTCCAATCAACCAAAACTAATTATGCGAGGAACAAAAATTATACTTATGAAAGTAGATAATATAAAATTCATAGATTCGCTTAATTATTTCCCAATGGCACTTGCAAAATTGCCAAAAGCATTTAACTTAACAGCTACATTGAAAAAGGGTTATTTTCCGCATTTATTCAACACGACAAAAAATGAAAATTACGAAGGATGTTTACCAGAAATGAAATATTATTCCCCTGATACAATGAAAAAAGGTGAACGCGAAGAGTTTTTAAAATGGTATGAAGAAAACAAGAACCATAAATTCAATATGCAGAAGAAGATGAGGAATATTGTGCCAGTGACGTAAGAATTTTGGCTGAAGCATGTGTGAGTTTTAGGAAAATGTTCTTAGAAGAATTGTAAAGTTGAACCATTTTTGGAAGCTACAACAATAGCATCTGCATGTAACCTCGCATATCGTCGAAATTTTCTGAAACCTAATACAATAGGTATCATTCCTAAAAGTGGATACAGACTAGGAGATAAACATTCAAAAATTGCCATACAGTGGTTAATTTGGGAACAAGATTCACGGCAAATTAATTTGGAATGTGTATTAAATGGTAGCGAAAAAATTGTTGGGGGCTTTAAGGTAGATAGTTATTGTTAAAAAACCAAAGAAATATTTGAATTTTTTATGGATATTATTACCACGGGCATCCAAAATGTTTAACAAGCAATCGAGATGCGAGCTTATTCAATAGTAACAATGATACACTTAACCAAAAGTATGAAAGAACGGTAGTTAGAGCCGAACACCTCAAAAGTCTTGGATACAGATTAATTGAAATGTGGGAATGTGAATTTCGTGAACAAATGAGATATAATAAAAATATGGACTACTTGCAAAATCATCCATTAATTAATATTACACCTTTAAACCCCAGAGATACATTTTATGGAGGAAGAACCGGAAATACGTATACACATTATAAATGTAAAGCTGGAGAAAAAATTAAATATATAGATGTGTGTTTTTTGTATCCATATGTTTGCAAACGAGGAAAATTTCCAGTTTTTCACCCTAAAATATATGTTGGACAGGATGCTTGTTCAAAACTGAACTTAGAAAAGGTCGATGGGATCATTAAATGTAAAATTTTACCGCCAACTGATTTACTACATCCAGTTCTTTCAATTAAACAAAATAATAAGCTAATGTTTTCGTTATGCAAAATTTGCAGCGAAGAAAAACATATAGGGGGATTTTGTTAACATTCTGATGATCGAAGAGCTTTAATAGGGACATGGGTAATAGATGAAGTTTTAAAAGCTATTGAAATGAACTATCAACTTCTGAACATTTATGAGGTTTGGGAATATAAAACGATAAAGGATGATAAACTGAATAATGTTGATGGTTCATTTACCGCCATGATGAATAAATTTATCAAAATAAAACAACAAGCTTTTCGATTGTCTAAGTGAGAAAGACAAGGAAAGATATATAAAAAAATTTTTCAATATGGAAGAAATTAAATTAGAATATCATAAAATTGTTAACAATCCTGGTTTAAGATCTTTTGCCAAAATAATTTTAAATTTATTTTGGGGAAAATTTGGACAGAAAGAGAACCAGCTACAAACTACCATTTTAAATCAGCCGTTTGAATTTTATAAAATGTTAACAAATCTTTCTATAGAGGTATGTCAAATTCTACCTATAAATGAAGAAAATATAGTGGTGAGTTGGCAATACAAAGATGAAGTTGAAACTTCTTTATCAACTGTTAACGTTAGGATAGCAGCTTTCACAACAACACAAGCTCGTCTTAAACTTTACAGTTATTTGGAGAAGCTTGATAATAGAGTTTTATATTATGACACAGATTCTGTCATTTATATATCTCGAAAAGACGAATTTGACCCCCCAACAGGGGAATTTGTAGAAGAAATGATAGATGAATTAGAGTGCTTTGGTGCTGGAAGTTATATAACAGAGTTTGTCTGTGGAGGTCCTAAAAATTATGCATACGAAGTGTACTGCACAAAAGATAGCAGTAGAAAATTTGTATGCAAAGTAAAAGGAATTCGTTTAAGTTATCAGGCTCCACAAAAAATTAATTTTGATACGATCAAAGAAGCGATTTTAAATCCTGAAGAAAACGAAAATATGCTTGTAATTTCAGATAATATTCGTAGAAATAAAGTACACGAAGTACTTACAGTTCCTAAATCAGAAAAACGGAAATTTAATGAAGATGATAGTTCTTTTCCATATGGATATAAACGACTGCAAAAAGAATATTAAAAAGTAAAAACAAATAAAACTAGAATTTGATATTATGTTAGAATTTCTATAAAACAAATCACTATAAATGCAAAATGTAAATAAATACTTAATAACTTTACAATTATTTAAATAATGTCTTTTTTATTTATCCAAGTATTATGTGTGTCATCAAAACCTAGCCATTTAACAAAACTCTATTTCCTTGCTTTTTCAGAATTTTTTCTACAAGGTAAGTATCTAAGTAAGTAAGTAAGTTAAGTACAAGGTAAGTATTTATAATACCCTTTCATAGAACTTTGTATGAAAAATTCGAACCTATTAACAAAATATTAACTAAAGGCAATAATTACAAAAATCAGATCATTGTGTCAAATACTAAAAAAGAACTTAAAACTCTTATATCGAACCTATAAATAATTATTTACTAATGCTAACCCATTTGCAAATCCATTTGGATCGTAAAAGAACAACTTTTTTCGGCACATCAACAACATTATATATCTAAGGGAATCAAACTTTATAACACCCTTCGAAGTGATCAGAAAAAATTAAGCAGCCACAAATTGAAAATGCACTACAATCATATTACATTAATAATTACTCAAACAATATGGTATGATTAATATGATTTGCAGTATATTTTTATTTTCTTTGCTTTTTTTTGTTTATTTTTATTTTTAAGCTTTTTTGAAATTATTTTGAACTATTTTAGTTTTTTGTTTTGATGGATTGCAAAGATGTTTTTCTTTTTATATTTGTTTTATTTTTTTGTTCAGTTTTAATTTTTAAAGATTCTGTTTCGTATTTTTTTTTTTTTGTATAGCTGTAAAAGATAATGAAATTTTGTTTTACTTTGGTTTCTTATTTGTTTTTTTTTTAAATTTTTTATTATGTGAATTGTTTGTGATTTGTTTATGTGAAATTATTGTGATTTGATTGGAATATTATAAGTACAGCCAAAATATGAGCGTAAATTTTAGACGAAACTCTCGATACTATATTAAAAAATCGTTTTAACCTAAACCAACTTAATGCATTAGTTATAGATCAAGAACTTTAAAAACTTATTTTTCAGTAATATCAAGTTTAAAGTTGTACGATGTTTTGCATTACTGCAAGATATAGAAGACGCAGCAAAACTCTCGGAAGAAATCGAAAAATAACACATAAACAATAACCATCGATGTATTGACGTTCACCCAAATCTTAAAATTTCAATCACACAATCTATAAATAATTGCGAAATCTGCTCACTTGAAAAATACGATAGAAATCCACAGAAAACTCTGTTCAAAATTTCAGAAACACCGCAACGTCCCAATAAAATCATACATATCGACAGTTTAGAAAAGTTCAGAAAAGACCATGTTCATGGCAGTAATCGATAAGTTCACAAAATATGCTCAAGCATATAAAATTTAAAACCGTTCTTGGACTGAATTCTATGCTAAATTACTGCAATATATTACTGCTCATTCGGAAAAATAAAAAAATAGTCGTAGATAATACATTACGCTTTAAAGCCCTTCCAATTCGCGAATTACTTAGAAAAGAAAATATTGATATTCCATATAGTTCAAGCGGCAATCAAACTCCTAACGCTGACGTAGAAAGACTCCACAACACCATAAACGAGCATATACGACTTCTTAAACATGACTATCAAAATAATCTAGAGACAATAGAATAAAAATTATTAAGAATAATAGCATTTTATAATAACACAATACATTTATAGCATATAGCATTTTATAATAACGGAAGGAGTAAAAAATTTATAAATTTTGAGCAGGAATCTATACAGAAAAAAGGAATAATATCCATCAGAAATGAAGATAATTTATGTCTACCGCGAGCAATTATTGTCGCAATAGCAAAAATTGAAAATTATAAAGAATATAAAAAAGTGCTCAATGATACTGGAAAGCTTCAAACAGAATTAGCTTTGTGGCTAATAAAAATATCAGGAGTATCTATCCCTTTGAAAGGGTGTGGAATACATGAATTAAAAAAATTCCAGGATAGTTTAAAAAATTATAACATTGTTGTATATAAATATGGAACACAGGGCAGAGAAGTAATATTTGCTGGAGGCAATAGCGGTAAAAGAATTAATTTGTTACACAATAAACATCATTACAATGTAATTGTTTCACTCACTGCTGCATTTTCTGTAGATTATTATTGCGAACAATGTCATATTCCACATCATCATCAAAATCAACATAGATGTTCAAAGAGCTATCCTTGTTGTCAAAAATCACCCATATGTCCTCAAAATATAAAAAATATATTATGTAAGGACTGCAATCGTTCCTTTCGAGGTCAAATGTGTTTTGCGAATCATAAAGCCTCGACTTCAGTCAATATTAGCTTATGTGAGGAAATTAAAAAATGCAAAACCTGTCTAAAAGTTTATAAAGCAGGAAAAAAACATACATGTGGAGAAATTTTCTGTAAAATTTGCTTCAACTTTGTTCCAGAAGATCACCAATGTTACATTCAACAGGCCAAAAATTAGAGTAAAAATAAGAATAAAGAAGAAAGCTTCCTATACATATTTTATGATTTGGAAACTAGACAAGAAAAAATTATGTCAACGGAAATAAAACAACACGAGCCAAATTTATGTGTCATTCAACAACGATGTCATATATGTATCGAAAACAATTCCTTAGTTTTTTGTAGAGAAAGTTGCGGTTATAGAGAAAAACAGTTTGAAAAGGAATTTATAATAAACAACTTAATGGTGTACATTTTAAAATTGAGAAACACACTTAAGCATATTACTGTCATTGTTCACAACGGACACACTTTTGATCACCAATTTATCTTAAACTATATATCTTAAATGAAACCTCCAATCAACCAAAACTAATTATGCGAGGAACAAAAATTATACTTATGAAAGTAGATAATATAAAATTCATAGATTCGCTTAATTATTTCCCAATGGCACTTGCAAAATTGGCAAAAGCATTTAACTTAACAGCTACATTGAAAAGGGTTATTTTCCGCATTTATTCAACACGACAAAAAATGAAAATTACGAAGGATGTTTACCAGAAATGAAATATTATTCCCCTGATACAATGAAAAAAGGTGAACGCGAAGAGTTTTTAAAATGGTATGAAGAAAATAAGAACCATAAATTCAATATGCAGAAGAAGATGAGGAATATTGTGCCAGTGACGTAAGAATTTTGGCTGAAGCATGTGTGAGTTTTAGGAAAATGTTCTTAGAAGAATTGTAAAGTTGAACCATTTTTGGAAGCTACAACAATAGCATCTGCATGTAACCTCGCATATCGTCGAAATTTTCTGAAACCTAATACAATAGGTATCATTCCTAAAAATGGATACAGACTAGGAGATAAACATTCAAAAATTGCCATACAGTGGTTAATTTGGGAACAAGATTCACGGCAAATTAATTTGGAATGTGTATTAAATGGTAGCGAAAAAATTGTTGGGGGCTTTAAGGTAGATAGTTATTGTTAAAAAACCAAAGAAATATTTGAATTTTTTATGGATGTTATTACCACGGGCATCCAAAATGTTTAACAAGCAATCGAGATGCGAGCTTATTCAATAGTAACAATGATACACTTAACCAAAAGTATGAAAGAACGGTAGTTAGAGCCGAACACCTCAAAAGTCTTGGATACAGATTAATTGAAATGTGGGAATGTGAATTTCGTGAACAAATGAGACATAATAAAAATATGGACTACTTGCAAAATCATCCATTAATTAATATTACACCTTTAAACCCCAGAGATACATTTTATGGAGGAAGAACCGGAAATACGTATACACATTATAAATGTAAAGCTGGAGAAAAAATTAAATATATAGATGTGTGTTTTTTGTATCCATATGTTTGCAAACGAGGAAAATTTCCAGTTTTTCACCCTAAAATATATGTTGGACAGGATGCTTGTTCAAAACTGAACTTAGAAAAGGTCGATGGGATCATTAAATGTAAAATTTTACCGCCAACTGATTTACTACATCCAGTTCTTTCAATTAAACAAAATAATAAGCTAATGTTTTCGTTATGCAAAATTTGCAGCGAAGAAAAACATATAGGGGGATTTTGTTAACATTCTGATGATCGAAGAGCTTTAATAGGGACATGGGTAATAGATGAAGTTTTAAAAGCTATTGAAATGAACTATCAACTTCTGAACATTTATGAGGTTTGGGAATATAAAACGATAAAGGATGATAAACTGAATAATGTTGATGGTTTATTTACCGCCATGATGAATAAATTTATCAAAATAAAACAACAAGCTTTTCGATTGTCTAAGTGAGAAAGACAAGGAAAGATATATAAAAAAAATTTTCAATATGGAAGAAATTAAATTAGAATATCATAAAATTGTTAACAATCCTGGTTTAAGATCTTTTGCCAAAATAATTTTAAATTTATTTTGGGGAAAATTTGGACAGAAAGAGAACCAGCTACAAACTACCATTTTAAATCAGCCGTTTGAATTTTATAAAATGTTAACAAATCTTTCTATAGAGGTATGTCAAATTCTACCTATAAATGAAGAAAATATAGTGGTGAGTTGGCAATACAAAAATGAAGTTGAAACTTCTTTATCAACTGTTAACGTTAGGATAGCAGCTTTCACAACAACACAAGCTCGTCTTAAACTTTACAGTTATTTGGAGAAGCTTGATAATAGAGTTTTATATTATGACGGAGATTCTGTCATTTATATATCTCGAAAAGACGAATTTGACCCCCCAACAGGCGAATTTGTAGAAGAAATGATAGATGAATTAGAGTGCTTTGGTGCTGGAAGTTATATAACAGAGTTTGTCTGTGGAGGTCCTAAAAATTATGCATACGAAGTCTACTGCACAAAAGTAGTAGTAGAAAATTTGTATGCAAAGTAAAAGGAATTCGTTTAAGTTATCAGGCTCCACAAAAAATTAATTTTGATACGATCAAAGAAGCGATTTTAAATCCTGAAGAAAACGAAAATATGCTTGTAATTTCAGATAATATTCGTAGAAATAAAGTACACGAAGTACTTACAGTTCCTAAATCAGAAAAACGGAAATTTAATGAAGATGATAGTTCTTTTCCATATGGATATAAACGACTGCAAAAAGAATATTAAAAAATAAAAACAAATAAAACTAGAATTTGATATTATGTTAGAATTTCTATAAAACAAATCACTATAAATGCAAAATGTAAATAAATACTTAATAACTTTACAATTATTTAAATAATGTCTTTTTTATTTATCCAAGTATTATGTGTGTCATCAAAACCTAGCCATTTAACAAAACTCTATTTCCTTGCTTTTTCAGAATTTTTTCTACAAGGTAAGTATCTAAGTAAGTAAGTAAGTTAAGTACAAGGTAAGTATTTATAATACCCTTTCATAGAACTTTGTATGAAAAATTCGAACCTATTAACAGAATATTAACTAAAGGCAATAATTACAAAAATCAGATCATTGCGTCAAATACTAAAAAAGAACTTAAAACTCTTATATCGAACCTATAAATAATTATTTACTAATGCTAACCCATTTGCAAATCCATTTGGATCGTAAAAGAACAACTTTTTTCGGCACATCAACAACATTATATATCTAAGGGAATCAAACTTTATAACACCCTTCGAAGTGATCAGAAAAAATTAAGCAGCCACAAATTGAAAATGCACTACAATCATATTACATTAATAATTACTCAAACAATATGGTATGATTAATATGATTTGCAGTATATTTTTATTTTCTTTGCTTTTTTTTGTTTATTTTTATTTTTAAGCTTTTTTGAAATTATTTTGAACTATTTTAGTTTTTTGTTTTGATGGATTGCAAAGATGTTTTTCTTTTTATATTTGTTTTATTTTTTTGTTCAGTTTTAATTTTTAAAGATTCTGTTTCGTATTTTTTTTTTTTTGTATAGCTGTAAAAGATAATGAAATTTTGTTTTACTTTGGTTTCTTATTTGTTTTTTTTTTAAATTTTTTTTTTTAATTTTTTATTATGTGAATTGTTTGTGATTTGTTTATGTGAAATTATTGTGATTTGATTGAAATATTATAAGTACAGCCAAAATATGAGCGTAAATTTTAGACGAAACTCTCGATACTATATTAAAAAATCGTTTTAACCTAAACCAACTTAATGCATTAATTATAGATCAAGAACTTTAAAAACTTATTTTTCAGTAATATAAAGTTTAAAGTTGTACGACGTTTTGCATTACTGCAAGATATAGAAGACGCAGCAAAACTCTCGGAAGAAATCGAAAAATAACACATAAACAATAACCATCGATGTATTGACGTTCACCTAAATCTTAAAATTTCAATCACACAATCTATAAATAATTGCGAAATCTGCTCACTTGAAAAATACGATAGAAATCCACAGAAAACTCTGTTCAAAATTTCAGAAACACCGCAACGTCCCAATAAAATCATACACATCGACAGTTTAGAAAAGTTCAGAAAAGACCATGTTCATGGCAGTAATCGATAAGTTCACAAAATATGCTCAAGCATATAAAATTTAAAACCGTTCTTGGACTGAATTCCATGCTAAATTACTGCAATATATTACTGCTCATTCGGAAAAATAAAAAAATAGTCGTAGATAATAAATTACGCTTTAAAGCCCTTCCAATTCGCGAATTACTTAGAAAAGAAAATATTGATATTCCATATAGTTCAAGCGGCAATCAAACTCCTAACGCTGACGTGGAAAGACTCCACAACACCATAAACGAGCATTTAGGACTTCTTAAACATGATTATCAAAATAATCTAGAGACAATAGAATAAAAATTATTAAGAATAATAGCATTTTATAATAACACAATACATTTATAGCATATAGCATTTTATAATAACGGAAGGAGTAAAAAATTTAAAAATTTTGAGCAGGAATCTATACAGAAAAAAGGAATAATATCCATTAGAAATGAAGATAATTTATGTCTACCGCGAGCAATTATTGTCGCAATAGCAAAAATTGAAAATTATAAAGAATATAAAAAAGTGCTCAATGATACTGGAAAGCTTCAAACAGAATTAGCTTTGTGGCTAATAAAAATATCAGGAGTATCTATCCCTTTGAAAGGGTGTGGAATACATGAATTAAAAAAATTCCAGGATAGTTTAAAAAATTATAACATTGTTGTATATAAATATGGAACACAGGGCAGAGAAGTAATATTTGCTGGAGGCAATAGCGGTAAAAGAATTAATTTGTTACACAATAAACATCATTACAATGTAATTGTTTCACT
This sequence comes from Poecilobothrus nobilitatus, assembly GCA_947095535.1. NCBI lineage: Eukaryota > Metazoa > Arthropoda > Insecta > Diptera > Dolichopodidae > Poecilobothrus > Poecilobothrus nobilitatus. Next base: position 794,676 of record OX352774.1, on the reverse strand, counting down.
CACTGCTGCATTTTCTGTAGATTATTATTGCGAACAATGTCATATTCCACAACATCATCAAAATCAACATAGATGTTCAAAGAGCTGTCCTTGTTGTCAAAAATCACCCATATGTCCTCAAAATATAAAAAATATATTATATAAGGACTGCAATCGTTCCTTTCGAGGTCAAATGTGTTTTGCGAATCATAAAGCCTCGACTTCAGTCAATATTAGCTTATGTGAGGAAATTAAAAAATGCAAAACCTGTCTAAAAGTTTATAAAGCAGGAAAAAAACATACATGTGGAGAAATTTTCTGTAAAATTTGCTTCAACTTTGTTCCAGAAGATCACCAATGTTACATTCAACAGGCCAAAAATTAGAGTAAAAATAAGAATAAAGAAGAAAGCTTCCTATACATATTTTATGATTCGGAAACTAGACAAGAAAAAATTATGTCAACGGAAATAAAACAACACGAGCCAAATTTATGTGTCATTCAACAACGATGTCATATATGTATCGAAAACAATTCCTTAGTTTTTTGTAGAGAAAGTTGCGGTTATAGAGAAAAACAGTTTGAAAAGGAATTTATAATAAACAACTTAATGGTGTACATTTTAAAATTGAGAAACACACTTAAGCATATTACTATCATTGCTCACAACGGACACACTTTTGATCACCAATTTATCTTAAACTATATATCTTAAATGAAACCTCCAATCAACCAAAACTAATTATGAGAGGAACAAAAATTATACTTATGAAAGTAGATAATATAAAATTCATAGATTCGCTTAATTATTTCCCAATGGCACTTGCAAAATTGCCAAAAGCATTTAACTTAATAGCTACACTGAAAAAGGGTTATTTTCCGCATTTATTCAACACGACAAAAAATGAAAATTACGAAGGATGTTTACCAGAAATGAAATATTATTCCCCTGATACAATGAAAAAAGGTGAACGCGAAGAGTTTTTAAAATGGTATGAAGAAAATAAGAACCATAAATTCAATATGCAGAAGAAGATGAGGAATATTGTGCCAGTGACGTAAGAATTTTGGCTGAAGCATGTGTGAGTTTTAGGAAAATGTCCTTAGAAGAATTGTAAAGGTGAACCATTTTTGGAAGCTACAACAATAGCATCTGCATGTAACCTCGCATATCGTCGAAATTTTCTGAAACCTAATACAATAGGTATCATTCCTAAAAGTGGATACAGACTAGGAGATAAACATTCAAAAATTGCCATACAGTGGTTAATTTGGGAACAAGATTCACGGCAAATTAATTTGGAATGTGTATTAAATGGTAGCGAAAAAATTGTTGGGGGCTTTAAGGTAGATAGTTATTGTTAAAAAACCAAAGAAATATTTGAATTTTTTATGGATGTTATTACCACGGGCATCCAAAATGTTTAACAAGCAATCGAGATGCGAGCTTATTCAATAGTAACAATGATACACTTAACCAAAAGTATGAAAGAACGGTAGTTAGAGCCGAACACCTCAAAAGTCTTGGATACAGATTAATTGAAATGTGGGAATGTGAATTTCGTGAACAAATGAGATATAATAAAAATATGGACTACTTGCAAAATCATCCATTAATTAATATTACACCTTTAAACCCCAGAGATACATTTTATGGAGGAAGAACCGGAAATACGTATACACATTATAAATGTAAAGCTGGAGAAAAAATTAAATATATAGATGTGTGTTTTTTGTATCCATATGTTTGCAAACGAGGAAAATTTCCAGTTTTTCACCCTAAAATATATGTTGGACAGGATGCTTGTTCAAAACTGAACTTAGAAAAGGTCGATGGGATCATTAAATGTAAAATTTTACCGCCAACTGATTTACTACATCCAGTTCTTTCAATTAAACAAAATAATAAGCTAATGTTTTCGTTATGCAAAATTTGCAGCGAAGAAAAACATATAGGGGAATTTTGTTAACATTCTGATGATCGAAGAGCTTTAATAGGGACATGGGTAATAGATGAAGTTTTAAAAGCTATTGAAATGAACTATCAACTTCTGAACATTTATGAGGTTTGGGAATATAAAACGATAAAGGATGATAAACTGAATAATGTTGATGGTTCATTTACCGCCATGATGAATAAATTTATCAAAATAAAACAACAAGCTTTTCGATTGTCTAAGTGAGAAAGACAAGGAAAGATATATAAAAAAATTTTTCAATATGGAAGAAATTAAATTAGAATATCATAAAATTGTTAACAATCCTGGTTTAAGATCTTTTGCCAAAATAATTTTAAATTTATTTTGGGGAAAATTTGGACAGAAAGAGAACCAGCTACAAACTACCATTTTAAATCAGCCGTTTGAATTTTATAAAATGTTAACAAATCTTTCTATAGAGGTATGTCAAATTCTACCTATAAATGAAGAAAATATAGTGGTGAGTTGGCAATACAAAGATGAAGTTGAAACTTCTTTATCAACTGTTAACGTTAGGATAGCAGCTTTCACAACAACACAAGCTCGTCTTAAACTTTACAGTTATTTGGAGAAGCTTGATAATAGAGTTTTATATTATGACACAGATTCTGTCATTTATATATCTCGAAAAGACGAATTTGACCCCCCAACAGGGGAATTTGTAGAAGAAATGATAGATGAATTAGAGTGCTTTGGTGCTGGAAGTTATATAACAGAGTTTGTCTGTGGAGGTCCTAAAAATTATGCATACGAAGTGTACTGCACAAAAGATAGCAGTAGAAAATTTGTATGCAAAGTAAAAGGAATTCGTTTAAGTTATCAGGCTCCACAAAAAATTAATTTTGATACGATCAAAGAAGCGATTTTAAATCCTGAAGAAAACGAAAATATGCTTGTAATTTCAGATAATATTCGTAGAAATAAAGTACACGAAGTACTTACAGTTCCTAAATCAGAAAAACGGAAATTTAATGAAGATGATAGTTCTTTTCCATATGGATATAAACGACTGCAAAAAGAATATTAAAAAATAAAAACAAATAAAACTAGAATTTGATATTATGTTAGAATTTCTATAAAACAAATCACTATAAATGCAAAATGTAAATAAATACTTAATAACTTTACAATTATTTAAATAATGTCTTTTTTTTTATCCAAGTATTATGTGTGTCATCAAAACCTAGCCATTTAACAAAACTCTATTTCCTTGCTTTTGCAGAATTTTTTCTACAAGGTAAGTACCTAAGTAAGTAAGTAAGTTAAGTACAAGGTAAGTATTTATAATACCCTTTCATAGAACTTTGTATGAAAAATTCGAACCTATTAACAGAATATTAACTAAAGGCAATAGTTACAAAAATCAGATCATTGCGTCAAATACTAAAAAAGAACTTAAAACTCTTATATCGAACCTATAAATAATTATTTACTAATGCTAACCCATTTGCAAATCCATTTGGATCGTAAAAGAACAACTTTTTTCGGCACATCAACAACATTATATATCTAAGGGAATCAAACTTTATAACACCCTTCGAAGTGATCAGAAAAAATTAAGCAGCCACAAATTGAAAATGCACTACAATCATATTACATTAATAATTACTCAAACAATATGGTATGATTAATATGATTTGCAGTATATTTTTATTTTCTTTGCTTTTTTTTGTTTATTTTTATTTTTAAGCTTTTTTGAAATTATTTTGAACTATTTTAGTTTTTTGTTTTGATGAATTGCAAAGATGTTTTTCTTTTTATATTTGTTTTATTTTTTTGTTCAGTTTTAATTTTTAAAGATTCTGTTTCGTATTTTTTTTTTTTTGTATAACTGTAAAAGATAATGAAATTTTGTTTTACTTTGGTTTCTTATTTGTTTTTTTTTTAAATTTTTTTTTTTAATTTTTTATTATGTGAATTGTTTGTGATTTGTTTATGTGAAATTATTGTGATTTGATTGAAATATTATAAGTACAGCCAAAATATGAGCGTAAATTTTAGACGAAACTCTCGATACTATATTAACAAATCGTTTTAACCTAAACCAACTTAATGCATTAATTATAGATCAAGAACTTTAAAAACTTATTTTTCAGTAATATAAAGTTTAAAGTTGTACGACGTTTTGCATTACTGCAAGATATAGAAGACGCAGCAAAACTCTCGGAAGAAATCGAAAAATAACACATAAACAATAACCATCGATGTATTGACGTTCACCCAAATCTTAAAATTTCAATCACACAATCTATAAATAATTGCGAAATCTGCTCACTTGAAAAATACGATAGAAATCCACAGAAAACTCTGTTCAAAATTTCAGAAACACCGCAACGTCCCAATAAAATCATACACATCGACAGTTTAGAAAAGTTCAGAAAAGACCATGTTCATGGCAGTAATCGATAAGTTCACAAAATATGCTCAAGCATATAAAATTTAAAACCGTTCTTGGACTGAATTCCATGCTAAATTACTGCAATATATTACTGCTCATTCGGAAAAATAAAAAAATAGTCGTAGATAATAAATTACGCTTTAAAGCCCTTCCAATTCGCGAATTACTTAGAAAAGAAAATATTGATATTCCATATAGTTCAAGCGGCAATCAAACTCCTAACGCTGACGTGGAAAGACTCCACAACACCATAAACGAGCATATACGACTTCTTAAACATGACTATCAAAATAATCTAGAGACAATAGAATAAAAATTATTAAGAATAATAGCATTTTATAATAACACAATACATTTATAGCATATAGCATTTTATAATAACGGAAGGAGTAAAAAATTTATAAATTTTGAGCAGGAATCAATACAGAAAAAAGGAATAATATCCATTAGAAATGAAGATAATTTATGTCTACCGCGAGCAATTATTGTCGCAATAGCAAAAATTGAAAATTATAAAGAATATAAAAAAGTGCTCAATGATACTGGAAAGCTTCAAACAGAATTAGCTTTGTGGCTAATAAAAATATCAGGAGTATCTATCCCTTTGAAAGGGTGTGGAATACATGAATTAAAAAAATTCCAGGATAGTTTAAAAAATTATAACATTGTTGTATATAAATATGGAACACAGGGCAGAGAAGTAATATTTGCTGGAGGCAATAGCGGTAAAAGAATTAATTTGTTACACAATAAACATCATTACAATGTAATTGTTTCACTCACTGCTGCATTTTCTGTAGATTATTATTGCGAACAATGTCATATTCCACAACATCATCAAAATCAACATAGATGTTCAAAGAGCTGTCCTTGTTGTCAAAAATCACCCATATGTCCTCAAAATATAAAAAATATATTATGTAAGGACTGCAATCGTTCCTTTCGAGGTCAAATGTGTTTTGCGAATCATAAAGCCTCGACTTCAGTCAATATTAGCTTATGTGAGGAAATTAAAAAATGCAAAACCTGTCTAAAAGTTTATAAAGCAGGAAAAAAACATACATGTGGAGAAATTTTCTGTAAAATTTGCTTCAACTTTGTTCCAGAAGATCACCAATGTTACATTCAACAGGCCAAAAATTAGAGTAAAAATAAGAATAAAGAAGAAAGCTTCCTATACATATTTTATGATTTGGAAACTAGACAAGAAAAAATTATGTCAACCGAAATAAAACAACACGAGCCAAATTTATGTGTCATTCAACAACGATGTCATATATGTATCGAAAACAATTCCTTAGTTTTTTGTAGAGAAAGTTGCGGTTATAGAGAAAAACAGTTTGAAAAGGAATTTATAATAAACAACTTAATGGTGTACATTTTAAAATTGAGAAACACACTTAAGCATATTACTATCATTGCTCACAACGGACACACTTTTGATCACCAATTTATCTTAAACTATATATCTTAAATGAAACCTCCAATCAACCAAAACTAATTATGAGAGGAACAAAAATTATACTTATGAAAGTAGATAATATAAAATTCATAGATTCGCTTAATTATTTCCCAATGGCACTTGCAAAATTGCCAAAAGCATTTAACTTAACAGCTACACTGAAAAAGGGTTATTTTCCGCATTTATTCAACACGACAAAAAATGAAAATTACGAAGGATGTTTACCAGAAATGAAATATTATTCCCCTGATACAATGAAAAAAGGTGAACGCGAAGAGTTTTTAAAATGGTATGAAGAAAATAAGAACCATAAATTCAATATGCAGAAGAAGATGAGGAATATTGTGCCAGTGACGTAAGAATTTTGGCTGAAGCATGTGTGAGTTTTAGGAAAATGTTCTTAGAAGAATTGTAAAGGTGAACCATTTTTGGAAGCTACAACAATAGCATCTGCATGTAACCTCGCATATCGTCGAAATTTTCTGAAACCTAATACAATAGGTATCATTCCTAAAAGTGGATACAGACTAGGAGATAAACATTCAAAAATTGCCATACAGTGGTTAATTTGGGAACAAGATTCACGGCAAATTAATTTGGAATGTGTATTAAATGGTAGCGAAAAAATTGTTGGGGGCTTTAAGGTAGATAGTTATTGTTAAAAAACCAAAGAAATATTTGAATTTTTTATGGATGTTATTACCACGGGCATCCAAAATGTTTAACAAGCAATCGAGATGCGAGCTTATTCAATAGTAACAATGATACACTTAACCAAAAGTATGAAAGAACGGTAGTTAGAGCCGAACACCTCAAAAGTCTTGGATACAGATTAATTGAAATGTGGGAATGTGAATTTCGTGAACAAATGAGATATAATAAAAATATGGACTACTTGCAAAATCATCCATTAATTAATATTACACCTTTAAACCCCAGAGATACATTTTATGGAGGAAGAACCGGAAATACGTATACACATTATAAATGTAAAGCTGGAGAAAAAATTAAATATATAGATGTGTGTTTTTTGTATCCATATGTTTGCAAACGAGGAAAATTTCCAGTTTTTCACCCTAAAATATATGTTGGACAGGATGCTTGTTCAAAACTGAACTTAGAAAAGGTCGATGGGATCATTAAATGTAAAATTTTACCGCCAACTGATTTACTACATCCAGTTCTTTCAATTAAACAAAATAATAAGCTAATGTTTTCGTTATGCAAAATTTGCAGCGAAGAAAAACATATAGGGGAATTTTGTTAACATTCTGATGATCGAAGAGCTTTAATAGGGACATGGGTAATAGATGAAGTTTTAAAAGCTATTGAAATGAACTATCAACTTCTGAACATTTATGAGGTTTGGGAATATAAAACGATAAAGGATGATAAACTGAATAATGTTGATGGTTCATTTACCGCCATGATGAATAAATTTATCAAAATAAAACAACAAGCTTTTCGATTGTCTAAGTGAGAAAGACAAGGAAAGATATATAAAAAAATTTTTCAATATGGAAGAAATTAAATTAGAATATCATAAAATTGTTAACAATCCTGGTTTAAGATCTTTTGCCAAAATAATTTTAAATTTATTTTGGGGAAAATTTGGACAGAAAGAGAACCAGCTACAAACTACCATTTTAAATCAGCCGTTTGAATTTTATAAAATGTTAACAAATCTTTCTATAGAGGTTTGTCAAATTCTACCTATAAATGAAGAAAATATAGTGGTGAGTTGGCAATACAAAAATGAAGTTGAAACTTCTTTATCAACTGTTAACGTTAGGATAGCAGCTTTCACAACAACACAAGCTCGTCTTAAACTTTACAGTTATTTGGAGAAGCTTGATAATAGAGTTTTATATTATGACACAGATTCTGTCATTTATATATCTCGAAAAGACGAATTTGACCCCCCAACAGGGGAATTTGTAGAAGAAATGATAGATGAATTAGAGTGCTTTGGTGCTGGAAGTTATATAACAGAGTTTGTCTGTGGAGGTCCTAAAAATTATGCATACGAAGTGTACTGCACAAAAGATAGCAGTAGAAAATTTGTATGCAAAGTAAAAGGAATTCGTTTAAGTTATCAGGCTCCACAAAAAATTAATTTTGATACGATCAAAGAAGCGATTTTAAATCCTGAAGAAAACGAAAATATGCTTGTAATTTCAGATAATATTCGTAGAAATAAAGTACACGAAGTACTTACAGTTCCTAAATCAGAAAAACGGAAATTTAATGAAGATGATAGTTCTTTTCCATATGGATATAAACGACTGCAAAAAGAATATTAAAAAGTAAAAACAAATAAAACTAGAATTTGATATTATGTTAGAATTTCTATAAAACAAATCACTATAAATGTAAAATGTAAATAAATACTTAATAACTTTACAATTATTTAAATAATGTCTTTTTTTTTATCCAAGTATTATGTGTGTCATCAAAACCTAGCCATTTAACAAAACTCTATTTCCTTGCTTTTTCAGAATTTTTTCTACAAGGTAAGTATCTAAGTAAGTAGTTAGTTAAGTACAAGGTAAGTATTTATAATACCCTTTCATAGAACTTTGTATGAAAAATTCGAACCTATTAACAGAATATTAACTAAAGGCAATAATTACAAAAATCAGATCATTGCGTCAAATACTAAAAAAGAACTTAAAACTCTTATATCGAACCTATAAATAATTATTTACTAATGCTAACCCATTTGCAAATCCATTTGCATCGTAAAAGAACAACTTGTTTCGGCACATCAACAACATTATATATCTAAGGGAATCAAACTTTATAACACCCTTCGAAGTGATCAGAAAAAATTAAGCAGCCACAAATTGAAAATGCACTACAATCATATTACATTAATAATTACTCAAACAATATGGTATGATTAATATGATTTGCAGTATATTTTTATTTTCTTTGCTTTTTTTTGTTTATTTTTATTTTTAAGCTTTTTTGAAATTATTTTGAACTATTTTAGTTTTTTGTTTTGATGGATTGCAAAGATGTTTTTCTTTTTATATTTGTTTTATTTTTTTGTTCAGTTTTAATTTTTAAAGATTCTGTTTCGTATTTTTTTTTTTTTGTATAGCTGTAAAAGATAATGAAATTTTGTTTTACTTTGGTTTCTTATTTGTTTTTTTTTTAAATTTTTTTTTTAATTTTTTATTATGTGAATTGTTTGTGATTTGTTTATGTGAAATTATTGTGATTTGATTGGAATATTATAAGTACAGCCAAAATATGAGCGTAAATTTTAGACGAAACTCTCGATACTATATTAAAAAATCGTTTTAACCTAAACCAACTTAATGCATTAATTATAGATCAAGAACTTTAAAAACTTATTTTTCAGTAATATAAAGTTTAAAGTTGTACGACGTTTTGCATTACTGCAAGATATAGAAGACGCAGCAAAACTCTCGGAAGAAATCGAAAAATAACACATAAACAATAACCATCGATGTATTGACGTTCACCCAAATCTTAAAATTTCAATCACACAATCTGTAAATAATTGCGAAATCTGCTCACTTGAAAAATACGATAGAAATCCACAGAAAACTTTGTTCAAAATTTCAGAAACACCGCAACGTCCCAATAAAATCATACACATCGACAGTTTAGAAAAGTTCAGAAAAGACCATGTTCATGGCAGTAATCGATAAGTTCACAAAATATGCTCAAGCATATAAAATTTAAAACCGTTCTTGGGCTGAATTCCATGCTAAATTACTGCAATATATTACTGCTCATTCGGAAAAATAAAAAAATAGTCGTAGATAATAAATTACGCTTTAAAGCCCTTCCAATTCGCGAATTACTTAGAAAAGAAAATATTGATATTCCATATAGTTCAAGCGGCAATCAAACTCCTAACGCTGACGTGGAAAGACTCCACAACACCATAAACGAGCATATACGACTTCTTAAACATGACTATCAAAATAATCTAGAGACAATAGAATAAAAATTATTAAGAATAATAGCATTTTATAATAACACAGTACATAACGCAACAAACAAAAAATTTTAAATAGGTTTACTAAACAGGGAAATTAGTGAAGAGCAATATCAAGAAATTTATAACATTATATTAAACAAAAAGGAAAAAGTTATAAGTAAATGAAATAAAGATAGAACTGACATTAATATTAACAATAGCCTAAATTTTATAAAAGAAGTAAGAGGAGGGAAAAACTATTCTAGATACAGAAAAATAGAAACGAAAAGAATAGATGATGAACACATTTTAGACACAAAAACTAGGATAAAATATTATAAGACCCTCGTAGGCAAACATAAAAAAATATCAAAATCTAGAAAACCCCACTTTTAAATCTAGAAAACCAAACAGATAAACTATATGTTTTAAATTATTTAACTTTCAATTTTGTTATTAAAAACAATACCAAAATAACAAACATTATCCTTTTATAATGCAGATGAAGAACCGAATAACATTTATTTTATTGATTTCTAGAAGATTTTTAAGTACCAAAGGCGAAATAAAAGACTTTAATGACAATAACGGGTTCATTAGCATAAAATTAGAAGACGTAAAATTCGTAGCAAATCATAATAGAAAATGGGCAAATCTGCAACCATTCTTAAACAAAACAAATTAAAAAAAAATATAGTCCCTTACATTATAAACAAAAGAGGATTATTTAACGTGTTAGGGATAGGTTTAAAATAACTAGTCGGCACAAAGAAGAGTGACGATGAAGAAGAAATTTTGAAACAATTAGAAACAATGAAAACAAAAAACAAATTATTAATATCACAAAACAACAAATAAGTAAAAAGAAATACTGACTTTAAAACCATTACAATAGGACAAGAAAAGAAGTGGAATACTATCTAAGGATCTTTTGAAGTGAACAAAGATAATAAATTTAAAATTATTTCAGATTTTAACACTCTTACTAATATTAAAATTTCTATTATTTTTGTAGAAAATCAGATTATAATAATTCTCTTAATTCCTAATTTTTCAAAACAAACGTTTTCAAAAAAAATTAATTGATATTGAACACAAAGTAATATTATCTAACAAAAACAACGATGTATTTAAAAATTTAATTGAAATAAATAATAAATGTACAGAAAATATCTTTACATCAAATGAAACTAATTGTAATTTTAAGAAATGTGAAAAAAATTCTATAATAGAAATTAAGAATGGTTTAATACTTGTAACAGTGGCCTAGTGTAAAAAATACGCTTTAAACACCGAGGGAGTGTGGGTTCGAATCCCACACACGTCGTAAGAGTTATTCCCCCTTACGACATTTACAGCCACGCCTGAACGGGAAAGGTTGTGTAATTTCCTGTCCACATTTATATGGCAGAGAAATGCATTAAAAAAAACAAAAAAAAAAAATACTTGTAACAAACTTAAGAAGAACTAATATTGATCTTAATTGTAATGAGTTTAAAAATATAATGGTTTGCACTAATTTAGTTAAATTTAAAGACTGTGAAATTGCTATTAAAAATATTACCTATAAAAATTACGGAATGAAGATTAAAGATTATGTTGTATTGCCAAACTTTGAAACAATTGTAAAAGAAGATATGATTCCAAGATAATTTCCTATAAATTACTTATTGAAAAAATTGAAAACAACCGAGAAAATATTGAAGAAATATTTGTAACTAGAAGAGTTCATAACTACTTCAATATAACATTTTATGTTATGCTTTTGAGTATACTCGTTATTAGAACTAATATTGATCTTAATTGTAATGAGTTTAAAAATATAATGGTTTGCACTAATTTAGTTAAATTTGAAGACTGTGAAATTGCTATTAAAAATATTACCTATAAAAATTACGGAATGAAGATTAAAGATTATGTTGTATTGCCAAACTTTGAAACAATTGTAAAAGAAGATATCATTCCAAGATAATTTCCTATAAATTACTTATTGAAAAAATTGAAACCAACCGAGAAAATATTGAAGAAATATTTGTAACTAGAAGAGTTCATAACTACTTCAATATAACATTTTATGTTATGCTTTTGAGTATACTCGTTATTTTACTAATATTAAACTATAAAAAGTGCAAAATTTGCAAAGAACAAAAAGTTTTGCACATAGAAAAAATTTCGTCGGAGCGTCAATCTAAGAGGGGTGGAGTTATATATGTTTTTTTCCCATGATATAAATATAAACAATCTATTTCAATTTTATATGAATCTTAATGCACTTGCATAATGTGTAAAATTGCCATTTACTTTCACAAAAATACTAAATATCAAGAATCATATTTAATATTAATAATTATAAAATATAAATAGATAAAAATTGTAATAATAAATCAGTCTTAAGAAAGATTCAAATCAAAAGACATCAGTTATTATAAAAATAAAACTAATTTATATTTTGTCCATAGAAAATCCAAATAAGAAAAGTTTTAACCACAGCAGAATTTTAAGGAATTGAGGAATTTATTACCGGGAACCATTACTATGTAATTATGTATTATATAAATTTTTTAAATTTACATAATAAGATCTCTAAAAGCTCCTCAAATATTATTTTCACTTATATCTAAAGAGGGTTGAGAGGATTCAGGATTAAGCCAAAACTTTCATATTTGCAAAGCTTGGTCAAAATTTTCCATTAATTAAGTCATTAAAACCGTGATTTTGTGAAAAACTGATAAATCTTCAAGTCATATAGATATTTTATATTCATACAACACATTTAATACGAATAATGTAACATACTATTTATACAAAAGACGCAAAGCGTTTGTATTGCTATGTTAAATAGTTATATATAGTACAATTTTGCTTTTAATTCAATAAAATCTTAACGAAACCTTGATAAAAAAAGGAGTTTGCGCAATAATAAATTATGGTTAAAACATATTTTCTCCTAAAAATTTCTGATACACAAATTTTTAGTACTATTCAAACTTTTCCAAGAATATTTCCAAGAGGATTACTTAAAGGATAGGTTTTCAACTCACGCTCTAGTGGAAAGAGTATATAATTTTTTCTGATTAGATTGTACTCATCAATCATTTACCTATTAGCTGGGTGTCCGCAAATATTGTAACAGTCGTCGGGATACTTTCGTTTGAAGCAAAACATAAAATCGGGAATTACTTCATTGGTTACAGTTTATAAATGAAATATATAAGAAAAAAAAATTCACATTACTTATTTAGAAGCAAGTAATTTATTTTTTTATATATTTTTGTTCAAATCTCTTTATTCTACTTTTCAAAAAAAGTTTTAAGTCACTTTAAAAGTGGTATATAAAAATATTTAGCAATATAAAAAATTATTGAATTTGGTTCAATTGTATAATTTATGTGTATAAAATTCGTCCTAGTTTCCAATCTAGTTCCATCATTTTTTATAATTGAGTATTATAAATAGATTTACATAATATATGCATATATATAAGACATAATATATACATATGTATACCTTTTTTTAATAAAAAAATTCATTGTAAATTAAAAGGAAAATATCCACTACATATAAATCATAAAATAATCGTTATTTCAAAAAAGAATAAATTTATAATTACAATGAAAAATAAAGGAAATACATATATTTACCTACCCTAACAAATGAAAGTGCGTAAAAAAACAAATATTTTTCCCATTAGTTAAACTTATAATAATTTTTTTTAATTTTAAACGAAAATATTTCTTTTTCCATGTGATGCTTCAGTTAAATGTTATAAATTCCTAAATTGTGAAAAAATAATTTATTAAAATTAATTAGCTGATAAAAATTTGAAGTTTTTGTAATTTTAAACAGTATTAAACCAAAATAGACAATGTTTGAATTTCCAATAAAGTTTGTATAACAAGAGTGATACGATTGAATTGATATTATTATTTAAAATTTGAAAAGAAGATAATTTAAAAGTTATGAATCTGTATATTATAAAGTTTTATATGCTACACAAGAAATATTTTTCTATTAAAAAGTGTCAATTACATTAAAGCAACTTAAAAGTTGTAATGTATGTATACAAATATATAAATAAAAATGTATACAAATATGAAACTAATAAATGGATAAGTAAATAGGTAAAAAAAATATGTACCGACTTAAACTAAAAAATGCGGAAATAAATTAGATTCGAAAGAAACAAAAATCTTAAAAGATTTTGAACGAAGGAGGAGAATCGGGCATTTTTAATAATAAAAAAGGTAATATTTAAATAGCTTTTGTAACACGCGTCGAATATAATATAAGGACACCATTCATATAATAGGATAAATTACAACTCCTAAAAATACTGTAAATAATAATAAACATACATATAAATTTATAGAAGTACAAATATAAAAATATAATACAATATAATATGTCAATATAATATTGTAACGCTGTAATATATGAATCACTGTTTATTTAAAAATTGATTGCATTCAAAAGGAAAGATTTTTTTTTATAGTTTTTACTAATACTTAAAAATTGTTATGATTTATTTGATAAATGATTATGTTATGATTTATTTGAGTTCGGCGATTTGATCGTTTTTTGTTAAGAATTTAATATAATATGTAACAATTTTATTAAATACAATTCAATTTTAACAATCCAAATAAATTTTAAAAGGTTTGTAGCTACATAAAGTTTATAAAAGTATGCATATATTAATACGTACATATTTACATATTGTATTCTTTTCTTGATCAAGAACAACCTCACAAAAATGTTTAAACTATATTGTAATTGTAAATTTATAGAAAACTGAATTGTGCAGTGGATAAAGTTCTTCGTTTTGCTATAACAATAATATTTATTTTAGCATAATTTGAGTTTCATTCAGACTAAAAATTTCATTGACTTCTTAAAAAAATATTTCAAATTTAGGAAAAAATTAAATTTTTGGAAAGCCATATTTTAAGAATATTTGGACAGTGGATCAAATTTCCAGCATTTCCAGGTTTGTAAATATTGCAAATCTTTATTATATCAAGAGTATAAAAAATTTGCAATTACGTTGGTGACACTTTCAAGAAACGTGGTAGATATGGAAAATAATATATATTTTCTTCAAAATTGAATCCTGGGTCGATTTAGCTGATGTCGTAATATTTTTATTTATATTTCTTTTCCTGTTAAGAGATTTTGGTGGTTCTTCTTTCTTAGAATTTTTGAAGTTGTTTGTTACGGCCCCTTAATATGTATTGTTAAAATTACATTTAAGACAGCAAAACCTTTTTTAATGTTTATGTGATACATTATATAGTTTGGTGGGAAATTTTTTAATTATTTAAAGAACCATTAACCATTGATCCCGGAAAAAAGATGTTATTAAGTAATTCCTACAAATTCCATTACGTTTACTGTTGTTTTTGTCATAATTATATTTAATTCAATTTACAATTTCCTACTACATATACATACATAAAAAAAATATAGAGATTAATTTTTAACATAATATAGAGATTAATATTTAAATATGTTAAATAAGTTAAATAATCGCAGCTTTAGTCATTGTTATGATCTTTACCCATATTAATCATATATGCTCATATTATTATGTTATTGTTTTCTATTGATTCACCTTCATCAATATTCTACAAGCGACTTGTATTTTCCATAGTTAGTTTCCTATGAAATCTAATCATAAAAGTGTTTTCAAACCGTGTTCTTGTGTTATTGAAGTTCTTAAGACATAATACATAATTAATATATGTATAAGTATGTGGTTATGAAATTCTTGGTAATAAAAGCAATACACATCACTGTTTTTCTGGATTCTAAAGTATTTTTATCGATTAATTTAAGTTAGTCAAGATATGGTGACCATATAAATGGATGCCTCCAAACGTTGTTTAGTAAGCTTCAACTAATTTCAAATATTATTAAAAAAGTTTTTATTTTCTTATAATTTCTTATGACTACGAGTAATCGTCCAGTAGTTTTTTTATACCATTTTTACCTTATTTTAATAATTCATAATTTTTATTTTATTTTAAATTTATTTTAAATTCATAATCAAATTTTAGACTATAATCATATTCAACTTAAAAGTAATTGCTTAATATTGAACCAGAATTTATTATTTATTTATTTATATTAATATTACATACATAAATGTAATGCAATATTGTTGAACCATCGGCTACCAAGGCCATTATAGGTTTTTTATACTATTATTAAATTATATACTAATATTATTTATTTTGTTTATATTACATACTATATATTTACATTATATTTGGTCGTAAGGCGGGTATGTAAAGAAAAAAACACTTACGACCTGTGCAGGGATGGAACCCACACTCCTTCGGTTAATAAGCTACTCGCCTACCCACTAGGCTGCCGAAGCCGCACCAGAATGAATTGTTATTAATCACAATGGATAGATATACATAATTAAAATTATAGAAATAATCGATAATTATAATTTAGTAGTTTTCAGCCACACATTACGTATTATAACATTCCGCTAAGTTTTGAATACAAGTACATATTTGGCTACGATTTTTCTAGTATAAAATCTACATTAACATATAACATACATATTATGTATGTTTAGAATCATAATTTTTTTTGTTTTCTTTTAGAGTCAAGAATTTTTTGTAATTTAGATGTCACGGGAAAATATATTTACACACCAGCTATTAACAGGATCCCTAGTATAGAATATAATATAATAATAGTAGTATAATAGTAGAAATAAAAATACAATTAATGTGTTAAAAAGAAAATACCTATCCACTTAAAAATATAAATTAAGTTTTGCCACTTTTGCTATTGAAACGGATCAAGTTCGACCCGTAATTCTGTCAAAAGAAATTAAGTTTTATGCTACTTCTGCAAAATTTGATTTGTCTAATACAACAGAGGTTCGGATAATTGTCATACAATTTCAAATTTATATCCTCATAGCATACAACTCCAAAATTTACATAAATATATTTCGGTATTTATGTAATAAAGTCAGATAACTGAAATTTTACATAAGTAAACCATTTTATGGAAAATTGGGTCGTATACATAAAAATGAACTAAAACTCAAAGTTTAAGCAAAAGAATACAAACTCGTTATTGAGTTCTAGATAGAAGCAATTGCTTGAACTCGATTTCTTATGCAAAAAAATAAGGTAAAGCTCGTTTGCTTTTTGTTTACTTTAATTGTTTAAGCATATTTTGATATTTGTTGTATTTGTATGAATATCATATTTAAACAAGTAAAGAAAAACCGCGGGTTTTCAAAAAAGCGCATTTCCAAAATCAAATAATACTCCACAATAAATTTTGGGTACAGAGTATATTCAAAAATAAAATATTAAAATGACAACAAAAAAAATTTGTGATTTTTGTTAGAGTTTTTTAGCTTAGAAAAATTGGAGAAATCAAGTCATACTTTCGTAAATTTTAAGGTATCCCTATATTATTAAGGTATCCCTATATTATATCTCCTAAACGGAGAGCGGCACACAAAAATTGAGTTTAAAACTACTTGCTTAATATTAAACAGGAATGAATTGTTATTAATTACAATGGATAGATATCCATAATTAAAATTATAGAAATAATATAGAATATAATATAATAATAATAAAGAAATAAAAATACAATTAGTATGTTAAAAAGAAAATACCTATCCACCCAAAAATTTAAATTAAGTTATTTTCCAATATATGTAGATAAAAGTGCATCATGGTCGATACTACAAAATAGGTAATTTTATTTTATGAAATAGAAAAATGTGGTTTGAGATGCTGTTTCTCATTGTTATAAGTAATTTAATATTATTTTAGATTTACACCATAAAAGTCTTAAATTCGTATATCTGTTATATTGTAAAATTTACAGTCTTAAATTATTATAGAATTTACACAATCTTAAATTGGCATATTATTACGGATATTCACGAGTCAGTTCAAACTAGTCTTGCAAAAATGCGTGCAAAATTTTGCACCCTAGTATATTTCAACATTTTTACAGTTAAAGTGCAACATTTCTAGGTGTTTTCGTATATAAAAAAATGCTTTATGACATCTTACCGGCTTAGGAAGTTTAACTCTATTGCAAATTTTTGCAAGATCATTGCATACTTTTTTGATTAGTTTTTAACTTTCAAATTGAGTTTCTAAGACAAATTAAAAATATTTTATTTAAATTTTTTAGAATTTATTTTATATCTATGTACATATTTTTTTGTGTTATTATTTTATATCTATTTTATTATTTTTTTTTAATAATAAACGCTTTTTTTAAGTTCTAATTTCAATTTTAACTTAACCGTTTTAATTTCTAATTCTTATGAAAACAAAAGAAATATAAGTCTTTTACATATTCAATTTTTGACAGTTAAACAAAAAATCATAAGTACCTATAGCAAATATTTGAAACACAAGTTTCGCTATAGCCGTTCACGAGATGGTGTAAAAATGCATTATTTTTCTAGCAAAAATTTGCACCAACTCGTGAGTACCCCAAATAAAATAATTAGTTCCGACCAAAATTTCGGGTAGCTCTCGAACAACTAACTTTTAGATCTCCACAATTTTTTTGAAATAGAGCCATGAAATTTTAACTGCTGATAGATATCATAAAAATATTAATTTTATGAATACATATATTAATTTTTCTGTAGCCCCACCCGTTAAGGAGCTACAGCCCCCCAAAGTTCGAAAAATCTCTATATTTAATTGTTATAACACAAGCTCTATAAGGTATATCTTTAATCTGAAAATTCCAAACGATAGATGTTATTATGAGCTTTACAAACATGTATATAATAAATATATACTTGTGCTATAAGGTGTCTTAATTTACCGTAATGCGAAACTGAATTATTGCAAAATCCTTTCACCCTATTCTGTCTTCTAAATGGTTTAAGTTGGAATCTTGAAATTTTGACAGAAGTTAGTTCTTTGAAAATAAGTATGAGTCATTTCAGAACTTTTTTTTTGTATCACACTCCGTTTAGGAGCTGTAAGGGGTCAAAAACTGAAAATTTTCTATTTTTAAACACCTGTTAACATTTTTTTTGAAGTAATACATAAAAATTAAAGCTTCAACATTATATCTTATTTCAGTTAACAACTTTTTTTATACCCGTACGATAGGATCGGGTATAATAAAATTACTCCTCCGTTTGTAACACCTCGAAATAAGCGAGCTAGATATACCTTCAAAGGTATGGATCGGATCAGAAAAAAATTCTAAGACTTTTGAGCCATGTCCGTCCGTCCGTCCGTCAGCACGCTAACTCAAAAACTAAGAAAGCTAGAATCTTGAAATTTACACAAAATATTTTGGGAGTAATTTGTAGGTTCCCTATTTTTTTTGGTTGAGTTTGGACCAAGCCTTAGGGTAGCTCTCGAACACCTAACTTTTAGATCCCCACATTTTTTTTGCAATAGAGCTATGAAATTTTAACTGCTGATAGATCTCACAAAAATATTAATTTTATTTTTAATAACTTTTTTTTGTAGCCCCACCCGTTACGGAGCTACAGCTCCCCAAAGGTTCAAAAAAGCTCTATATTTAAATTGTTATAGCACAAGTTGTATAAGGTATATCTTCATTTTGAAAACGCCAAACGATTACTACTTTCATTAGCTTTAAAAGTATATATACAATAAATATATATTTTTGGCATACGGTGTCTTAATTTACCGTTATGCGAAACTCAAATTTTGCAAAATTCTTTAACCCTTCCATCTTCTAAACGGTTAAAGTTGGAAACTTGAAATTTTGACAGAAGTTAGATCTTTGAAAATTAGTATGAGTCATTTCAGAAATTTTTTTTGTATCACCCCCCGTTTAGGAGCTGTAAGGGGTCAAAAACTGAAAATTTCCTATTTTTAAACACCTGTAACTTGAACACCTGTTAAAATTTTTTGGAAGTAATACACAAAAATTAAAGCTCCAACATTATATCTTTATTTCTGTTAACAACTTTTTTTAATAATATAGGGTTACTTTATAATTGACGAAAGTGTTACTTGATTTTTTCAAATTTTCTAACAAATTTCTTTAAAACGAATTTTTTCCATTTTGTTTTACTCGATAATTTGAAATTGTTGAGGATATAATGCGTAGTACAAAAAAATGTAAAGAAATAAACAACATAACGGTTGCTTGAAGAATTTTTATTTATATGATATTGATATATATACATACTTATATAATATCATGTTTATTTACATATCGTATATGTCACTAGTGCATGAATGATAAGAGTATAGATGTATATTATATAGCGCCGTATTTACATACATATATGTATTTTATTGTACTTATAAGAAATTATTCTGTCAATGGAATATTTAAATATAATATAATATAATATTTAAAATTATATTTACTGTTTTGTACTTAGTAAATTTAATATACATTTACCGCTTAGTATTAAATGGTACTATAGAATATTTGAAAAAGTTTTGGATTGATAATCGTTATGTGGAAGGTTAGAATCTGCTTTTGAAGAATGTACATATAAACATGTAGTTTGAATATAAGTACAACCCATAGTTCTAGAAATTATAAAATTCACCCAAATTATTTTAAAATACTAAAATATTAAAAAAATAATATTGTAAGCAGAGTGACAGGCTGTGAACATACTAACGGTTCGTACGGGTATCTAAGAGTTGACAAAGTCAACTGTATTCTTCCTCGTTAATAATATAGGGTTACTTTATAATTGACGAAAGTATTACTTGATTTTTTCAAATTTTCTAACAAATTTCTTTTACGAATTTTTATACCCGTACGATAGGATCGGGTATAATAAAATTACTCCTCCGTTTGTAACACCTCGAAATAAGCGAGCTAGATATACCTTCAAAGGTATGGATCGGATCAGAAAAAAATTCTAAGACTTTTGAGCCATGTCCGTCCGTCCGTCCGTCCGTCAGCACGCTAACTCAAAAACTAAGAAAGCTAGAATCTTGAAATTTACACAAAATATTTTGGGAGTAATTTGTAGGTTCCCTATTTTTTTTGGTTGAGTTTGGACCAAGCCTTAGGGTAGCTCTCGAACACCTAACTTTTAGATCCCCACATTTTTTTTGCAATAGAGCTATGAAATTTTAACTACTGATAGATCTCACAAAAATATTAATTTTATTTTTAATAACTTTTTTTTGTAGCCCCACCCGTTACGGAGCTACAGCTCCCCAAAGGTTCAAAAAACCTCTATATTTAAATTGTTATAGCACAAGTTGTATAAGGTATATCTTCATTTTGAAAACGCCAAACAATTACTACTTCCATTAGCTTTAAAAGTATATATACAATAAATATATATTTTTGGCATACGGTGTCTTAATTTACCGTTATGCGAAACTCAAATTTTGCAAAATTCTTTAACCCTTCCATCTTCTAAACGGTTAAAGTTGGAAACTTGAAATTTTGACAGAAGTTAGATCTTTGAAAATTAGTATGAGTCATTTCAGAATTTTTTTTGTATCACCCCCCGTTTAGGAGCTGTAAGGGGTCAAAAACTGAAAATTTCCTATTTTTAAACACCTGTAACTTGAACACCTGTTAAAATTTTTTTGAAGTAATACACAAAAATTAAAGCTCCAACATTATACTTTTATTTCTGTTAACAACTTTTTTTATTAATAATATAGGGTTACTTTATAATTGACGAAAGTGTTACTTGATTTTTTCAAATTTTCTAAAAATTTCTTTAACGAATTTTTTCCATTTTGTTTTAGTCGATAATTTGAAATTGTTGAGGATATAATGCGTAGTACATAAAAATTTAAATAAATAAACAACATAACGGTTGCTTGAAGAATTTTTATTTATATGATATTAATATATATACATACTTATATAATATCATGTTTATTTACAATATATCGTATATGTCGCTAGGGAATGAATGATAAGAGTATAGATGTATATTATATAGCGCCGTATTTACATACATATATGTAATTTATTGTACTTATAAGAAATTATTCTGTCAATGGAATATTTAAATATAATATAATATCTATAATATAATACACAAGATGTTGGCGAGACCTTGCCAACATGTAAAAAAATATATTTTATATATATCTATAATAAAACACTCACACTGAATGTAAACTAAACTGGCAATGATGATATTTCTGTATATTTATTTAATAATTTCAAATTTTATTACCAGAGACACAAATTTTTGACTCAAAGTATTATCAAGAGACACAAACCGTTCAATAAAAATATAAATAAATTTAGTAAATATTATTACTCGAGACCACATTTCCCACTAGAAGTATTATCAGAGACACAAACCGTTCATTAAAAGTGAGTACAGTCAAAAAAGGAAAAAGTACATATTTAAAAAACACATTTTCAATCAAAATAAATTCAGCAAATTTTTAATTTTTAAATTTGACCGCCACGTTCATTATGAACTGGTCGCAGCGGTAAATTAAAAATAAATTATTAATCTTCTGTTGGCATTTTCAATTTTTGTTTTGGAAAAAAAATATAAAAATAGGTACTCTTAATAAAATTAAAACGCCTGAAAGTGAAAAAGTGAGAGTGAGCAAAGTTTATAGTAAACCTCATATTTATAAGAAAAAAATAATAGGCCGATTTTATTCTTGATTTTGTTTTCATTAGTATAAAAGCTGGTAAAAGCTTCGTAACATCAGGTAACATACTTTAAAATAGTTTTGTTTATTTAGGTTGAAATTTAGATTTTTAAGCTAAATTTTCGGTAGAACTGGTATAACATAAAATATTCGAAATTTTTTTATTAATGTAAAATTCGGCAAACTTAAATAATTATATTTCATAACAGAAGTCAGAAACTTACTAAATATTATAGAAACGGATATTTTTCTTAAAAAAAAAGAAAAAAATAATATAGAAAATATCATTTTAGACGCCTTCTCTCACAAAAGATTCATAATTTTGTACTAATTTATTATTAGACCATTAATAATATTGTTAGCCATGGAAAAAAATAAGATTTATTAATCAGATCAGATAATATAATACCTGAAATTAATGATTGAATTTCTGATAATATACACAATATAATGATAAGACCTTGCCAACATGTAAAAAAAAAATATTTTATTTCTATAATAAACCACTCACACTGAATGTAAACTAAACTGGCAATGATGATATTTCTATATATTTATTTAATAATTTAAAATTTTATTATCAGAGACACAAATCTTCGACTAAAAGTCTTATCAAAGACACAAATGTTTACTTTTTAAAAAGTACTTTCGACGCAAAATTTAAAGCAAATTTTTAATTTTTAAATTTGACCGCCACATCCATTATGAACTGGTCGCAGCGGTAAATTAAAAATAAATTAATATTCTTCTGTTGGCAGGTTTCAAATGACTCTTTGTTTTGAAAAAAATAAAAATACTCTCAATAAAATTA
This sequence comes from Poecilobothrus nobilitatus, assembly GCA_947095535.1. Taxonomy (NCBI): domain Eukaryota; kingdom Metazoa; phylum Arthropoda; class Insecta; order Diptera; family Dolichopodidae; genus Poecilobothrus; species Poecilobothrus nobilitatus. Next base: position 771,478 of record OX352774.1, on the reverse strand, counting down.
AATAACCTGAAAGTGAAAAGAGCAAAGTTTATAATAAGCCTTATATTTATAAGAAAAAAATAATAGGCCGATTTTATTCTTGATTTTGTTTTCACTATTATAAAAGCTGGTAAAAGCTTCGTAACAGACTTTAAAGTAGTTTTGTTTATTTAGGTTGAAATTTAGATTTTTAAGCTAAATTTTCGATATAACTGGTATAACATAAAACATTTGAAATTTTTTTATTAATATAAAATTCGGCAGACTTAAATAATTATATTTCATAACAGAAGTCTGGAACTTAGCAAATATTATAGAAATGGATATTTTTCTTAAAAAAAAAGAAAAAATAACATAGAAAATATCATTTTAGAAGCCTTCTCTCACAATAGATTCATAATTTTGTACTAATTTATTATTAGACCATTAAATTAAAAAGCTGTCGAAAACGACCGTCACAAAAAAAAAAGACCCCGAAAATTAATGAAATTACATTATCAGAGACATGAATCTTTTATTAAATATACCAAAGACCTCTTCCAAAGTACATTTAAATAAAATATATTCAGCAAATTTTTTTCAAGCAAAAAAAAAATAAACGCAAAAGACTTGAAAGTAGTTTTGGTAATTGAAGTAATTTCGCGGCGAAAACAACTGTTTTTGATCTAAATAAAAATTTTTTTTTTAAAACTTAAGAAAAATAGAGAGTAAAATTTTAACAAATATTAAAATTATTTCGATTATTGGGAGTGTTTTAAATGTAACAAAAAAAAAAATTTCGTAGCGGTTGGTGTTGGTTGGTTTTTCGCCGGTTTTTATTGTGCACTTTATACATGTGTTTCAAACAAATTTTTGAGATATCGGCACGAACTTTTACCCTGAATGTTTTAGCTTGGACCATTTTTTCTCAATGATTAACAAACTGTCAAAAATTACCGCCACGAAAAAACGGCGAGAATAAATTAATAAACTGTACCTAACATTTTTAATTTTATGTGTTTAGATTTGTTTTATGTTTTTTTTCTATTACAAGTAGTAAGTGGTTTCAACGTTTTTTTAATGGTGCTGATGTAAAAATGAAATTTTTAGGTAGTTTATTAAGGGAGTCAGTGTGATAACGAAAATGTTTTTGAATCTATAGAATTTGTGCAATTGCACAGGGGATTTTCTAGTAATATTTAAAATTATATTTACTGTTTTGCACTTAGTAAATTTAATATACATTTACCTCTTAGTATTAAATGGTACTATAGAATATTTGAAAAAGTTTTGGATTGATAATCGTTATGTGGAAGGTTAGAATCTGCTTTTGAAGAATGTACATATACACATATAGTTTGAATATATGTACAACCCATAGTTCTAGAAATTATAAAATTCACCCAAATTATTTTAAAATACTAAAATATTAAAAAAATAATATTGTAAGCAGAGTGACAGGCTGTGAACATACTAACGGTTCGTACGGGTATCTAAGAGTTGACAAAGTCAACTGTATTCTTCCTCGTTTTCATTTTGCTTTACTCGATAATTTGAAATTGTTGAGGATATAATGCGTAGTACAAAAAGATATAAATAAATAAACAAAATAACGGTTGCTTGAAGAATTTTTATTTATATGATATTGATATACATACATACTTATATAATATCATGTTTATTTACATATCGTATATGTCACTGATGAATGAATGATAAGAGTATAGATTTATATGATATAGCGCCGTATTTACATACATACATATATGTATTTTGTTGTACTTATAAGAAATTATTCTATGAATGGAAATATTTTTAAAGAAATATTGTAATGTATGGCGATATACTTATAACAATATAAATATACTATGTGCGCATTAATATAATATAATATTTAAAATTATATTTACTATTTTGTAATTTAATATACATTTACCGCTTAGTACTAAATGGTATTATAGAATATTTGAAAAAGTTTTGGATTGATAATCGTTATGTGGAAGGTTAGAATCTGCTTTTGAAGAATGTATAAACATATAGTTTGAATATATGTATGTACAACCCATAGTTCTAGAAATTATAAAATTCACCCATATTATTTTAAAATACTAAAATATTAAAAAAATAATATTATAAGCAGAGTGACAGGCTGTGAACATACTAACGGTTCGTACGGGTATCTAAGGATTGACAAAGGCAACTGTATTCCTTCTAATTTTTTAATAATTTTAATGAAATTTGATAGAGTATGTATGTACGTAGGTGTGTACATGTAAATAAATATGAAGTATGTTAAATTAATATTGCGTTTTTGGACAGATGGTACAAAATTCAATTGGTTTTTTAAAAATTGTTATATTTTTGAAGAAAATTTATATCTATTAAGAAAAGAACTATAATATAATATTATTTATTTATTGTTAAGAAATAAAAGACTAAAGTTGATTTTAGAAGGGAAAAAGCCAAGTGGAAAACCTTAAGATTTGTTTTAAATTTACAAAAATGAATTTTCCTATTGGCATAAAAAACCCCTCTTTTTATTACTTAAATAGCAAAATAAAAATTCATTCAAATCAAGAATTCATTAAGTACCTATACATGATAAAATATCTCATTGAAGGTAATTCAGTGGCAATATTCAAGTTACTTATAACTTGTTCTTCAAAAATAACACATATTAAACAAAAAAATAAATTATAGAAAAACATAATAGTAACATAAACAATTCAGACTATATAAAAAAATTTTGAAAACTACAATAATTAAAATTTACTAAACATAAGCTTAAAATTAAAATATGATTATTAAAACTGCCTTCTGACATGCAAAGGCAACACAACCATTTTGCTCGTTAATAGATAAATCTAGAAAAGAAAGATTAATAAATAATAGTATTTTTAGTAACGGAAAAATTAGAGTAAAAACAATGTAAATTAATATGGATAATTAATAAATAAAAATTGCCATTTTTAGCTTATCAAAACTTCCAACCTAGGATGTTTGGTTCTTGTAGCTTTTGGTACTGCCCAACTACAGTGTTTTCTGAGTAAGATTAGAATTAAAAAATCAAGAATATTAATTTTATGATTGTAACAGGTCCCCTCTTTTTTAAACCATGTTTCATTCTCTTTTTTGTGGCCAGGATACAATGTTCAATTATTATATTTTTAATAAATCTAATTTCCTTTTTGGTCTTAAAGAAGTGATCAAAAATTAAAATATGTAATTTGCAAATTTGATAATGGTTGGAATCTATTCCTCGTAACATGTTTTGAATATCAATATCTGAATCCTCGTATTCTAAATTTGTTACTTTTTCATAAGTATGTTCTTCTTGTATATTTATTTCAAGCATGGGTTCATTATCTTCTTCGCAATTACTCGTTTTACTAAATTGAAATAAATTTGAAGAAATTATTTTTGCTAATAAAAAATTAATCTCGTATAAAGATGGTTTCCTATTATTGCCACCTTTTGCTCGAACTTGTGAAAATAAATTTTCAACCAAATCTTGATTTAAACGTTTTGTAAGTTGGAAGTTCACGTCAGGATTACTATTAAATAAATTTTCACTCAGTTGAATAGTTCCATTTAAGGTTTGCTGAATTCCTTTCAAACAATAAACCTTAGTTTTCTTTTTCAACGAAATTTTTTTGAAACAAGTCAAGAATTCTTTTATGTAATTGAAAACATTATTATCATTTTTTAGAGCCTGTCTATAAATATTCTTGTCATAAAGTGATCCGCTATTCATACAGTCAAATATTGTATCTATCTTTTTAATAAAGCTTGATGTCGCTTGAGCTATTTCGAAAGAATTTTTTTAAAATTTTTTCATTTCCGTTAATGTTTTTACACCAGCAGAAACTGATTTACTAAAAGTCTGTGTTGCGTATTTTACACGCATCTTATCAAAGTCATTAGGGTAGATATGTTTTTCTGTGAGTTTGAGACACATTTTTGTTACAGAAAATTTTTCAAGTTCCCACAATTCTCGTATAACATCAAAACTTACTATGCCGGTGTAATTATATCTGATTTTATAAAAACGTCACGTAAACTTTTAATAAGGTGAGGAAACTCAAATAATCAATATACATTTATTCTCCGAAATATGAAATATGGGCTTTCTATCGTCACTCCAAGTTCTGAAAAACAATTTCTATTATTGGAGGCTTGGTCACATACTATAGCTCTTATATTTAACCTAATTTCAGAGTTCTAAATTTTCGTGTATTAATAAATTTAACGCTGCACCTTTTATATTAATTTCTGTTACAAAATAGTTCAAAATAAATTTCCAATTTTCTATTAAACCCCTTACCATAAAAACAGAAACTTGCTTTCCAATGGCGCCATTTCGTTGGAAACCTAAATCTTCAACACCATCAATTAAATCTAAAACTTCATTATAATGCAATTCTCTTCGTATAGCGATTTCATCGAAGACTAAAACTGCTTCCCCGCTATTAATATTCATTTCGTTTACTTTATTTTTAAGAAATTGTAAAGCGGTATTTTTTATACCTGGCTGTAAATTTTTTACCGGTGACCATCTATACAAAGTCGCTTTATTGGGTAAATTTAATAATAGTCCCTCTCTTAAAAAGTTATAATCAGATTGGGATCTATAAAAAATATTTTGTGCAATAGTTTTTTCTTCTTCACCCCATTGCATTCGATTATTTTTACTTTTTACTAACATTTTTGCAAAAGTTTTGGAATTTTTATTAATTTATTTTTTAAGTTGTCTATCATATTTGAAACTTGACTTCTTTTAATCTTCGGAGAAATGATTTTCAATTCAATTCTAACTTGCCTTTGTAATTTATTTATTTCTTGATTTACCTTGAGTAACTTTAATATTATATTTTTTCATATCTGTTGCATTTTGAACGGTATTTTTCACAGTTTTGTAAATTTTTCAAACAAGAGCAGCAAACACCCATAGGGCTGGAAGATTGGAACCGAATTCTATAAGGAGATTCTAACTTACCAATTTCGTTTAAAGTTAGTACAAAGCTTTCTACTTCTGCAATCATGCTCAAAAACAAAGAAGGAATGGAGTGTCTTTTTAGGTACTTTTTTCCTATACCTTCAACTTGGAAATGATCTTGAATGTTGGTTTTATCACTATTAAAACCACACAGTTCGCGCCATAATTTCCCATTTCAGTTTCAGCTGGCGGAAAATTAAAATTTTAATATTTGGGTGCGTTCTCTGGGAGTTAAGACAGTGACTTAAAGTACATTCTGTTCCATTTTTTCTATTCATTTTAAATAACTAAATCAACTATTTTATAACTATTTTAAATAATTTATTCTTTGAATTAAAATTTAAATTTACTTTACACTCACTTGTAACTAATAATTTTATTTAGGTACGTAAGGATATACACAGAAAATTTTCACCTACATAAACAGAAAATTTTTGCATATTGTATTGATATAACATTAATTATTATTTGACAAGATTTACATGGGAAATCTCAATATTCAATAGTCAATCAAAATGCACATAGAAAAAATTCATATTAAAATTCTAAGTAGCTTAATATAAAATATATGAACTTATATGCATATACTTATATACTTATCCATACAAGAATGCTAATGTCAAAATACAATTGTAACTAATTTATAATATTTAGTTCGTTCAAATTACAATATATGAAGAGATTTTTTGTTTTTGCTTTTTACATTGAAAATAAAATTTTTTTATGTAAAAAAACAAAAAGTCTCTTCATAGAATTACAAAGTATAGTTGTGTGCATTCCAGATGATCTTATATAAAGTTTATAAACATTTAGTATCATATTTACTATACTAAATTTTTTGCAACATATTGTGGTACGTACTAGTACGTACATTTCATGATACTTTTTTTGTTCTACATGCGACATCTTTATAGTTTATATTATTTTTACTAGTATGGAGTGGTTTTTTTTCTTTTTGTCCATTTTTATTTTTTTTTTTTTTTACACGCTACCGAAACTCTAGGAAAATTTTCCTTTTTACAAAATTATTGTAGGTTTGAGCAAGAAGCAGACGAGTTCAGGGGAAATATGAATTTAGAGGAGAATTGGCGGGTAAATTGGAGACAAACCTGAATAGGTTCGTTTTGAAAAGTAGCAAATTGTATAATGGACCATTAGAATCAGAGGGGAACACGTTGGATGGAAGCATATTCCACATTTTAGCGGTGCTCACAATAAAAGAGTTTCCATAACTGTTTTAAACCACCTACGAATTTTCACGGTGTAAAAATGAGCACTTGAGGCTCCCCTAATGTTGCGTTGGAATTGTTTACGTGGAGGCATTATTGGTTTCAATTCAATAGAACAAGTGTCGTTACCTACAAGATATCTATAAAAGAGAGATAAAGCTCCAATATTTCGACGTGAGTTAAGAGGAGTAAAGGTACCCTGAACAGTAGGGTCGCCAATCAGGCGTAAGGCGCGATTTTCGATTTTGTCCAGGTAACCTAATGATGTTTGAGCAGCGCCAGCTCATAAGTGAGAATTATACTCCATCTTCGGTCGAACATATGCTTTATAGATATTGGCCAGATCACTAGGGGAAAAATAAGCTTTATAGCGAAAAAGAAAACCTAAATATTTGGCAGCCTTTTTGGCTATATCAAAAATTTGCTCATTCCACAACATTTTTTGATTAAGCTGCATGCCTAAAATGTTTAAATATGCAGACCGCTGTATATTTTCCTCTTGGAACTGTAGAATTGGTATGGATTGATCCCTTTTGCAAGAGATCTGACAGCTTTGAGTTTTGGAGGAGTTGAACTCAACTTTGTTTTTAACACCCCAATCAGCTATTTTCGCCAGGTCATGTTTAACTGAACTAGCCATAATTTATTGCTTTGTACAATAAAAATTATTAATAAATAATAATCGATTTGGCATTTCATCTCCAGGAAACAGATTTCGATTTGACATTCATATCACACGGTTTCATGCTGATGTTTTTACATTTTCTCATTTGAGGTTGCATGGGCTAAGTTTGCTAATTATGGTGAATTTCCAGATATTATTTGCTTCCTTTTACCTTCTTTGTTGTCTAAGTATGGGTTCCTCTCCTGTAAGTCTCCATAGCTCTTCATTGCTTATTCTTGCAGGCCAGAATATTCTGTATAGGATGCGTAGATAGTGGACACTGGTTAGTGAACACCTGTAATTTCTGAGTGATGGTGTTGGATATCATCCATGTTTCACTACCATACCATGAGTGCGGTCTTTCCGCTAGCTTTAAAGATTCTGAGTTTTGTTTCCTTAGAGATTTGGTTGTTTCTCCATACTAGATACAATCGTCCCACAATACTGCCTTAGCTTTGTTCAGTCTGTTGCTGGCATCTGCCTCGGCACCTCCATTAGTAAGCCAGTTCAACCTTGGTAATGCTAATGTGTATGTAGGTGGAAATTTTCTGTGTATATCCTATTTAAATGTAAAACTAAACCTAATTTCTTAAGAGTTAATATATTCGTACAGTTCCAATATAAATTGGAGACTTTTTATAATATGTAATATGTACAAAGTAGGTATTTAGGTATTATGTATAATTAAAGTAATAAAATATTTAATATTTGTTTGTTTACATAAAGATAATTAAATCAAATTAAACTTGATTCAAAAAAGAAAACTAAAGGTTGTAATTATATAATTCCTTTAAATATTATTTGTTAAATCAAAAGTAAATACGATATGAAATGTAATAATATATGCTATAAAAATGTAATACAATAATATATTTCACAATGATTTTGATAATAGAACAAAAATATAATTGTGAAAACTTAAATTTTAGCTACCCTACCATCTATCCTTGGTTTTAACTTACGGGGAGTACTCTAGAGTGTAATTTTATTTTGCTGTTCGTTGTGGATTTCAGCATTTGTACCAAACATGTCTCTCTCATCAGCATCATCAGCAAAAGTAATGGACGAAGAGTTATCTGTGTGTTGTAGTGATACGTTCTGTTCTACTTTCGTATTTTGAACATTATTATACCGCTTTATTTTTTATTATTGTGTGAAAAATGCAATAATGAGATCGTGGACCAAGTTTATTTTGTTATAATAGCTGGAGACCAGCTGGGTTTGTGCGGAATTTTATAATTACGAATGTAAACTTCTTGACCTTCATAAAATTTTACATTGCGTTTGCCTTTATAATTATTTTGAGCCTTATTAAATTTAAAGTTAAAGCGAGTTTTTAATGAACGACCGAAAAATAACTTTGCAGGTGATTCACCTGTAGTGCAATGCTGTATTTTTCGATAATCAACTAGAAATCTATTTATAGTAATTTCTATGTTAATTATCTGATTTTTTTCTTTTAATACTGCAAAAATAGATTTTTTTATCATTTCAATTGAGTTTTCAGCCTACCCATTTGTTGATAGGTTACCAGGAGAAGTAAATTTATGTATTATATCATTTGCCTTCATAAAATTTTTAAATTCATCAGAGGTGAATCTACTAAAACATATCGACCGAACAATTCGCGAAGCTTATTAATAGTAAAAGTTGATGTTATATCTTTTGTTTTAAAAATCTCTCTCCATGCTGTGTAATTTCCTGTCCACATTTATGTGGCAGAGAAATGCAATAAAAAAAAAAAAATTTTTTATGACATTTTCCATGTTTGTATCTATTTTGGATATGGGATCTGACTAAAACTTTGATTTTAACTATGCCCAAATGAGCTTTATGCAATTTTTGTAAATTAGTTTTACGTAATTTTAATGGTACGATAGCGCGATCAAATGCAGCCAAGTTCAATTTGGCAACAAGTTCCAGTTTCTTTTAGCACATTTTCAAAAAAAAGGTTGAAAAAATGTGCTTATAAGTTTCACTCTGTTCGTCCGTCCGTCTGTTTACAAAACTTCTACACCGTTAAAGATAGATAAAAAAAATTTTAACCATGGGTAGGTCTCATAAAAAAAAAATTTTTTGTGGAACAACTTTTTCATGCAACCATCCATTACGGAGCTATAGCCCCTCAAACTTTGAAAAGCCCTATTTTTAAATGCATATATTTTATGTTCTGCTTAAAATTTTTTCAATCTGAAAACGTCATGCGACAGGTATTTTTTTATATTTATACAATTTTTTTAAATTTAGTATTTAAATTTACCGTTACGTGAAAACCAAATTTTGTATGATTTTTCTACTTTCATAACTCTGGCACGCTTTTAGATATGGGCTTGCAATTTTGAGACAAGAAAGAACTTTTAGAATTAGTATAAGTTTGGTCAGAAAATTTTTTGGGCCACCCCCTGTTTATGAGCTATTAGGGCTCAAATATTGAAAATTTGCTATTTTTAAATACCTGTAGCTTAGGAATCTGTACACATTTTACTTCGGAAAGATATAAAAATTAAAGCTACAGTAATATATTTTAACGTGTGTTAAAGGTTTATTTTAGTTATATAAGGTTCCAGAGTTACAGCTCTTCAAAATTGCCAAAAAGCCCCATTTTCAGATGTATATATCTCAGGCTCTGCGTAATAGTTTTGCAATCTAAAACCGCTAAAAGACCGAAAATTTTATTATCATTATACATAATATTATTATTTTATTATACATAAAGCAATATGAAAATTATTCAATATTATGTGATGTACTATTTAAATTTACCGTTATGTGGAAACCACATTTTGCATGAAATTTCTTTTTTCATAACTCCGGCACGCCTTTAGATAGAGGCTTGAAATTTTGAAACAAGAAAGAACTTTTAGAATTAGTATAAGTTTCCTTAGAAAATTTTTTTGCACCGCCCTCTGTTTAAGAGGTATTAGGGCTGAAAAATTATAAATTTGATATTTTTAGACCTGTACAAATTTTTTTTCGGCAAGACATTAAAGTTAAAGCTCCATTAATATATTTTTATGTGTGTTAACGGTTTTTCTTAGTTATATAAGTTTCCGGACTTACAGCCCCTCAAAATTCCAGAAAAGTCTTATTTTCAAATTTTTTCTTATTACAAAAAATTTCTTAAATTTTCAAATTTTTGTGCAAGTAACAATTCTAAACACTTTATATTGTCTTTTGGAAATGTGCGCTTTTAAAAACCGTTGGTTTACATTCTACCTTGTTTTTTAATGATTTGAATTGTATATCATTTAATTTTTTTATAGTACTCTGTTGAATTGCATAACATACTTTGGATAAAACACGATCTCGTCTAGTTTCGTTAGCGATATTTTTGAAATTTATTCTAAAAGAATTGACGTTTTCTATGTAATTAATATAACTATTTTCTTCAACAGATTCAATTAAATTAAACTGGGGAAATCGAGATAATTCGTCCACTTTATTTGTTTTTCGCTTAATGCACTCAATTGAATAATTAAAACCTGATAATATAAAAGGCTATCGCTGCATACGTGCCGCTGCCATAATCGGCCAACTTTTCTTTTCACCAAGAACTGTGATAAAAAGTTTGTGATCTGTACGTATTGTAAATTTATTTCCAATTAAATATCGTTTCAATTTTGTAAGAGAGACTATAATGGCTAATGCTTCTTTTTCTAATGTGCTATAATTCTTTTCAGTTTTTGTTAATGCCCTAGAAATAAACGCTATTGGTTTAATTTTGTTATCAGAAAATTTATGTGAAAGAACAACAGCAATTGCATTATTACATGCATCCGTCGTTAAAACTATAGGTAATTTGGGATTAAAGTAAACAAGTACTTGATCAGATGTGATGCCTTTTTTTAACAAATAAATTCCTGCGACAATTTGAATTTTACTCCCTTTAATTGATAAAGTGGGCTCATTTTTTTTATAAAAATTAGCTATAAATTTTGAATAATAATTAACCATTCCAATAATGGCTCTAACCTCAGAAATGTTTTTGGGTTCTTCTGCTGTCAATATATTAGATATGCGTTCGTCAGTTTTACTTAGTCCGTACTTATCAATTTTAAAACCTAAATATGAAATTTTATTTTGAAAGATAGCACATTTTTCTTAAATTTAATTTAAAACCAGATGATTGTAATTTATTTAGTACCGTATTTATTTAGTAGTAGTCTGTACTTATCAATTTTAAAACCTAAATATGAAATTTCATATTGAAAGATAGTATATTTTTTTAAATTTAATTTTAAACTAGATGATTGTAATTTATTTAGTGCCGACTTTAATGTTTGTATACGACAAAACATTTATAAGAACAATATTATGTCATCTTGATAACACTAATTGTTATGTCATCTTGATAAACAACGACATAAGATATACCTCTTAATAAATTTTCCATTATTTTCTGGAAAATAGCTGCGCAGCTTTAGTTTAACACCAAAAGGTGATCTTTTCATTTTTAATGTGTCTATTTGAGTTCTCCAAGAACATAAATGTTGAGATTTTTAATCTAACATAATTGGTTGTACGCATTTGAAAAGTCTAATTTTGTGAAAAGCTCACCACCTTCTAATGAGGCAGAAATTTCCTCTATACGGGGTAATGGATATTTAAAATCTGTTAAAAATTTGTTAATTGTGACTTTATAATCACCCACAAGTTGCGTATGTCACCATTAGGTTTTAAAATGGAGTCCCTCAATCTGAATTATCGACTCGTTCATGAACATCTTTTTGTATTAGATCCCGTAATTGATTTTAAAACAAAATTTTGCTTTCACGAAATATAGTTGGGGGAGTGAAACGTGCTTCCAAAATTTCACATAACTGCTTGAATGTTTTGGGCAATGGGTTTGTGGACTGCATAAACTGTGTAGAAGACTGTATGAACTAGCATCAATTGATTTTAATAAAATGTTTTTTTTAGCATCTTCTCCACTTACATTTATCTCAAATAAATGTATGTCCAATTTTTCTTTCTAAATGAACCACGTTTCTTGATTTGGAGGAAATTCTGGAATGTTCGTATTTTGTACTAACGTTGTTGTTGTATTTGCAGCTTGATTGTCAGGCATTTTACTTGTTTTTTTTGTTATTGTTATATTATATTAAATGTTAATTGATTTATTAATTTTTATATGTATATTATTCTTATAGAAGTAACAAAAAAAAATTTTAAAATGATTTGAGAACATTTTTTTTTATGACTGTACGCTAGACTGTACCTGTTTCTTTTTAATTTGTATTACAAAAACAAAATTTACTACTTTGTTATTACAATTTGCAAAGTACAAAATTACATGTGCTTTTTTATACCCTACACATTAAGTATAGGGTATATTAACTTTGGTATGGTGTTTGTAACCACCAAAAGGAAACGAATTAGATATGGACATGTATATATATTCTGACTCAGGATCACCTCCTGAGTCGATTTAGCGATGTCCGTCCGTCCGCCCGTTCACACGATAACTCAAAAACTAGTGAAGCTATCTTGATGAAATTTACATAGTAGATTACTAATTACGAAAGGAAGGCTAAGTTGGAACCTGGATAAAATCGGTTCATGGGTTCGGGTACCTCCCATACAACTCCCAAAATTATCTTCGAAATTAATAAAGATAGAAACTTAAAATTTTGTACGATGATGTGTTTTCCTGAATCACTGATATCCCTAAAATTTGAGATGAATTGGGAGTGGATGTTCGGGTACCTCCCACACAACTCCCACAACCGAACAAGCATATATTCGAAATTAATTAAAAGATAGAAACTTCAAATTTGGTACTAGGTTGTTGTTTCCTGAATCCCTGTTTTGTCCAAAATTTGAGATGAATTGGCGGAGCTGTTCGGTTACCTTCCACACAACTCCCAAAACCGAACACATATCTTCGAAATTAATAAAGATAAAAGCTTCAAATTTGATACGAGGATGCTGTTTCCTGAATGCCTGATTTGCCTAAAATTTGAGATGAATTGGAGTGGTTTGTCGGGTACCTCGCATACAACTCCCAAAACCGAACAAGCATGTCTTCGAAATTAATAAAGATAGAAACTGCAAATTTGATACGAGGGTGTTGTTTCCTGAATCCCTGATTTGCCTAAAATTTCAGATGAATTGGAATGGTTGTTCGGGCATCTCCCACACTCCTAAGACCGAACAAGCATGTCTTCGAAATTAATAGATATAAAAACTTAAAATTTGATATAAGAGTATTCTAACCCTGTTCTGATAATGTCTCTAAAATTTAGGATGAATTGGGGAGGTGGTCAGGGTGCCTTCACACTCTTCTCAAAACCTAACAAGCATATCTTCGAATTTAATAAAGATAGAAACCTGAAATTTTGTACAAAGGTTGCAAAAGCATTGATTTTTTTAGATTATATTAAATACCTAACTAAAATAACTTATAGATTTTTAATTTAATTTGAATTTTTTAGGTGTAGGGTATAAATAAGTCGGTTGCATCGACTTACTGTTACATTCACTTGTTTTATTCTTCTTTGTTCCTCTTCTTCTTAATTTTATTCTCGTCGCCAATTATATGGTGTATTAATAAAACAAACATTTGAGTTCAATAGATAATTAAGAACTGATTTATTACAATTTTTCAATGTAAAACTAAACTAACTTGTTAAGAGTAAATTGTATCGTTTTAATGAGCTGTATATAAATTGGAGACTTTTTATAAAATGTAATGTGTACAAAGTGTTACCAATATCTAAACACCCAATAAACATATCTAACGTCAAGGATAGGGTAATATATATATTCGCAGTGACATCTTGTTGAATGTATTGACGTCGTCTTAACCACAAAGACTGAGTTATATGGGTGGCGAAATTTTAATGCCAGAGATAAAAGTAAATGACATCTTCTAAATGTCTCCTCTGCTAGGCTTCATGAACAAAGTGCAGAACAAAGTAGGCAACTTCTACAGTATGTTAATTTTCTGCTTATAAAGATTAAGGCGATTAAAGAAACTGAAATTAAGCAAATCGAATACAAATATAGGCACAATGAAATGTCTGAAACCTACGAAAGACATCAAGGCTTGCCCAAGAAGAAAAACAAATAGCAGAGTACAAGTTTCGCATATTTATAAAAATTTCTATTGTATTATATAAGATATTCTATAAATTAAAATTATTGCAAGAACAAAAATAAAACCCCTACTACAATGTATGTATTAACGAAAAATGTAAGTCTGTTTTCTTTTTTTATTAACGTGTCTATTATATAAAACAGAAAGTATGTTTGTATGTTTGTGTCTTTGTTTGTTTGTTATTTATGCATTCCTACAGGGTATATCCGGTTGTAACCACATTTTTTAGGAATGTTCTCTGAACTCGGAAGATGTATTCTACTTCTTTTCCTTTCGATCTGTGAACACGTTCCAGCATCAGAATCCTTTAAACGTTTTTTATTTTTTCGTTGTTTTTTCTATATGATTTCGTATTAGTGAATTTTTCTGCAAGGTTAGCAACCATAAGTAGGTTAATAGATATTGCGGCATGTTTATCTGTCAAAATAATTGTGTTTAGTTCGATGCTTTAATAGCTTCAAAAAACAAGTTTAGGAAGTTCCGTTTTAAAAAAAATTTTCATCTTTTCATCATCCTGTCTATATGGGGCGACCGATTGAATTCAAATTTTATTAAAACGTGGTTCCTTGCTAAAGGAGTGGTTTAATATGGCTATGATCCGTTGGTCCATACCGGCACGTTGATCTATCAAAAAAAATTTTCCGAATTAGGTTTAATTTTGTAGAATGCTTTAATGGATGTAAAGAACAAGTTTGACAAATTTTTGAGAAATTTCATTAACTCTTTCTGGCACTACGGCAATCTAAGAAAAACTTTCGCCTTTTCATTATCAAATCCTCTTGGGTTACCTAACCTATCTTAATCGGTTTAAGAGTTCAATCTTTGAAAAAGACGTAACTCAATCGGTTTAGCAAAGTAGTTATCTTAATTTCTTATGTTATGTTTTGTCAACACGTTGCGCCACTTCGATATGTATAAACAATTTTTCTTACTAAAGAAGTTTGTTGTATCAAGTTTGCTATAGCCGTTAAATTGCAATTTATTAAGTATTCGTTATCTAATAGATATGTGTTTACTATGTAAAACAAGTTGCCCATAAGGATTCCTCATTATACAAGCATCAATAAAATCACAATTCGATTCTCAATAATGTTAGAGATCGAAATAAGTAAATTTATTTATTTATTTATTTAATATTATTGCATATTATAAATAAATACACAATAATTTTTTTGGCCGGTTGCCTTAAAGGCATGTGGGCCATCTTATATGCTATATTATATACTAAATATTAAAAATATTATACACTAGATATTATAAATTTACTTAACTATATTATATTGAGTATTAAATATTAAAATATAATGATATTACTATTTGTTTTATATTTATATTTTCTCCCAAATTTGGTGGTGTTTTAGCAGTCCAATTACTTTACCGAGACTAATCTTGTCATTCTTTGCTAGAATTTCCATCAGTGACACTCTTTCATTTGCCCAAAAGATCGTTGTTTTGCTACAGTCGGTAAATATGTGCTTGATGGTTAGCGTGTTGTTGCAGAAACGGCAGATTGGGGGGTCTTCTCCGCTGAAGAGGTGTTTGTGGGTATACAAAGTGCAACCCATTCTAACTCTGGATATCCTTATTGCTATATCTCGGTTTTCGGTGCCTATTAAGCTTGATACATTTGCATTCGGACTGTGTAACTTTCTGAAAGATGTTGAGTTGTCCCACACTTGTTGCCTAATTTTTTGGATGTGCACTGCAATCTGCTTTTTGGCCATTGTATATGATCTAGGAATAATTAGTTTCGTTGGGCAAATTGTTGCAAGTTTTGCCTCTTTGTCTGCTATTTCATTTCCTTTGATTCCAACGTGGCCTGGAATCCAGCAGATTTGTACTTTGCCTTTACTTTTAATTATTTCATTCCTTATCAGCGTTGTCGTTTGTGAGTTATTGTTTTTAATAGCTTTTACGACACTTAGGCAGTCCGTATATATTATGGATTGGTTGTTTCTTATTTGGACCTCTTTAATTGCTTCAAGCAGAGCCACTTGTTCTGCCACATATATTGGACAATAGCTTGGTAGCACCGCCGTTTTTATTACCTTATTGTGTTCGATTATGGATAAAGCGACTCCGTTTGTTCCTTTTGTGGCATCTGTGAATATTGGCACTAATGTTTTCGTTTGTTCTCTATGCTCTTGGTATAATTTCCTGTATGTTTCTTCACTAGTTTCCGTTTTTTTCTTTTCACTAAGTGGTCGTGTATCCATTGTCTCCAGTTTCCCCAGGAGATTTGGTATTCCTCTTTTCTATGTCGACAGGCGGATATATCTAATTCTAGGTCCTTTATTAGTTGTAAAACTTTACATAATGCGGAGTTTTTAGGAATGTTCAATTCTCCTTGAATAGCTGCATTTGCTAGGTTGTGCAAAGGATGTGTGTCGTTATAGATGGCCTTTGTTATTAACCTAAGTGACAGTTGATCCCTTCTTTCTTCCACTGTTGAGAAATTTGATTCTGTTAATAATGCGTCAATTCTGGTTGGCCTAAGGGCGCCAATTGCTATTCTTCCCGCTTGGTTCATTGCAGTTTGCAATTTTCTAATATTTCCTTTTGTTGTGAAACTATAAATTGTCGCCGCATATTCGATTTTGCTAAATTGAATGGACTTTGCTATTCGAACCGCTGTTTCCGGTGGTGGGCCTATATTTTTTCGACATATGAGTTTTAAGAGATTGTTTGATCGCTTGATACTAGCCACTGTTTTTTCTATCTGTGCGTTGAATTTTAGGTTTCTTCTAAATGTTAGACCTAAGATATTCATGTTTGTCTGGAAAGTTACTGGTTTATCTTGATGGTAAATTTCTGAGTCGTAACAGATCCTTTTTCTGCAGACGTGCAAACCTTCTGTCTTGTTCGGTGAGAAATAAGCCCCCGTGGTTGAAGCCCAGTTTTCCATCGTATTTAGAGCTGTTTGGAGGGCACACTCTCTGTTCACTTTGTGTCCTGTTGTAGTTATTATATATTGTCTGCATATATAAGATGCTTGATATCTTTAATTTTAGCCAGGGTTTCGCTCAGTTCTGTTATATACACGTTGAAAAGTTGCACGGAAAAAGGTGATCCTTGTGGTAACCCGTTTACCAGGTTTTTAAAGTTTGATTTATAACCATTATAGCTTACAGCAATTTTTCGGTTGGTAAGGAAACCAGCCGTATAATTAATTCTATTTTTTCCCGTTTTCCATTTTATCAATTGCTCAATGACTGTATCCTTTTTCACCCTATCGAAAGCTTTTTCTAAATCGCAGGAAAGTATGTCCATATGTTGTTTTCTTTCTAAGACAATTTGGGCTTGAAATTCCAATCGTGAAGTAAGGTATTTGTGCTTCTATGTTTCCTAAAACCGTGTATTTCTTCTGGTAAAATATGCTTCATAAAGTGGCTTAATCTTTTCGCAGCTATTTTTTCCAGTATTTTGCTCGTCGTGCTCAGGAGAGATATAAATCTGTAATTTTCTTGGTATCGTGGATCTTTTCCTGGCTTTGGTATGGGCCTTAGCTCGGCCATTTTCCAACTTTGTGGAATCTGGCCAGATTTATATACCTTATTATAAAGTGTAGTTAGCCCGACAATGTACTTAGTTGTTGTGTTTCTTATCATTTCATATGAGATTTTGTCGATACCCGGTGTTGTTCCTTTAAAACCTTTTATTACCGAAATCACTTCTTCAGTTGTTATTGGCAAATCTATAGTTTCATTCGGCAAAATGTTTTCTATTGGCTGGAAATTGATTCTTCTTTATTATAATATTATTTATATAGTTATAATATTATTTTATAAGTAATTATTTTAGTTAATATATAATATTAACTATTATTAGAGTTATAATATTATTTTACCAAAACAATATTTTGTTGTTATAATTATATTTAACATATTCAAATAAAAAGCAAAACAGTGTAACTCATAACAAAATACCGTTATAAGATTACTTTTATAATTGAAAAGTTTTACTGGAAGACATTTCTTTCATAGTTCAAATATAATTTTATGTTTCGAAATTTGCAAATATATAGTGAAAGTTCGCTTAGCACTATTAATTGTGTACTCAATTGATTACTGATTCCTTTAAAGATTTTTCATAAGTGAAATATACAATTAATTTATTTTGCTTATCTTGAGCCGCATATAGTACAATGATTAATAACTTGACACCGTTTTTTAGCACATTTCCAAAAAAATTTTTGAAAAAATGTGCTTATTAGTTTCACTCTGTCCGTCCGTCCGTCCGTCCGTCTGTTTACCAAAACTTCTACCCCGTTAAAGATAGAGAAAAACAATTTTAACCATGGGTAGGTCTCATAAAAAAAATAATTTTGTGGAACAACTTTTTCAAGTTTATTTTAGTTGTAAAGGGTTCCAAAGTTGCAGCTCTTCAAAATTGCGAAAAAGTCCTATTTTCAGATGTATATATCTCAGGCTCTGCGTAATAGTTTTGCAATCTAAGACCGCCAGAAGATCGAAAATTTCATTATCTATATAAAACAATATCAAAATTATGTGATATTTTGTAATTTACTATTTAAATTTACCGTTATGTGAAAACCATATTTTGCATGATTTTTCTACTTTCATAACTCCGGCACGCTTTTTGATAGAGCCTTGAAATTGAGGCAAGAAAGAACTTTTAGAATTAGTATAAGTTTCCTCAGAAAATTTTTTGCTAGCACCCCCTCTTTAAGAGTTATTACGCCTCAAAAATTGAAAATTTGCTATTTTTAGGCACCTGTAACTTAGGCACATGTACAAATTTTTCTTCGGCAAGACATAAAAATTAAAGCTTCAATAATATATTTTTACGTGTGTTAACGGCTTTTCTTAGTTATATAGGATTCCGGAATTACGGCCCCTCAAAATTTCAAAAATGTCCTATTTTCACATTTTTTCTTATTACATGAAATTTTCAAATTTTTGTGTAAGTCACACTTCTAAACAGTTTGTATTGAGTTTTGGAAATGTGCGCTTTTAAAAACCGTTGGTTTACATTCTACCTTGTTTTATCTTAATGTCAATTAATAATCTTTTCTCGTGAAATATGAGTGAATTAATGTTACTAGAAATTATTTTAAAATTACCAATTGAGTTCATTGTAGTATAATTAAATTTAATACTATTACTAATACGAACTATTTATTTTCATATTTTGGTTTTCTATGATTATTTTAAAATTTTTTAATTGATTTGTCTTGATTGAATTAAATTTATCTGATTTCTCTTGTCTGATAAATTTTTTGATATATCTAATATACATTTATACAATTTATTATACTACTATTATTAATAACTGTATGGTTAGTATTATTTAAGTGACCTCTATCATGAGTTGTAAACTGCTTAGCCGTGTCTGTATATGTTCGCTCTGCTCTAATTAAATTATTTTGTAATGTCCAGTGGCTATAGTTTTTTTTGGGGTTGGGGAACTTTCATATAATATCTCAAATTTTTTTTTACCACTTCTAGTTAAATTATAATTTATTTATTTTTGTTAAATACACTTTCTACAAATTTTTAATGTCACAAGTGTAGCTTGGCCACAATTTTTTTATCGTTACCTTTGTAACAATTATTATCCTAGACAAGAACCAACACGTGGTCAAAATAGCTATTCAATTCGTAATTAAAAAGGTGAAACGATAGAGGGGATGAATTTAGGAAAATATGGTACATGTGGTATTTTGTTGAGGAAAAAGAAATAAGAAGAAGAGGCAAAAAGAAGAAGACCATCGAAAAAAAAAAAGAAAAAAATTGTATAAAATCTATGAAATATATTAAAAATTTAGCACTTAAACTCCAATCATTTATTAAATATCGGATACAATTTTATTAAAACAAACAAGAAGAAAACAAATTAAAATAGTGTTTATTTGTAATAATTTTTCAGCTAACATAATAAAAAAATAATAATATAAATAAATTAATATTTGACATCAAATCTTAAGCAAAATTAATTCTTCAATTAATTTTCCCTAACAAAAAAAATAGAATGTATGTATTTATCAAAAATACATTTTTTTTTTTTGAATTAAAAACGATTTTTTTTTGGAATAAAATTTTTAGCACATTTCCAAAAAAAAATTGAAAAAATGTGCTTATTAGTTTCACTCTGTCCGTCCATCCGTCCGTCCGCCCGTTCGTCTGTTTATAAAACTTCTACACCGTTAAAGATAGACAAAAAAAAATTTTAACCATGGGTAGGTCTCATAAAAAAAATAATTTTGTGGAACAACTTTTTTATGTAGCCCCCTCAATTACGGAGCTGCAGCCTCTCAAACTTTGAAAAATCCCTATTTTTAAATACATATATCTTATGTTCCGCTTAAGATTTTTTCACTCTGAAAACGTCATTCGACTGGTATTTTTTTTATCTTTTTAAATTAGTATCAAAGTTATACAATTTTTTTAAATTTAGTATTTAAATTTACCGTTATGTGAAAACCAAATTTTGCATGATTTTTCTACCTTCATAACTCCGGCACGCTTTTAGATAGAGGCTTCAAATTTTGAAGCAAGAAAGAACTTTTGGAATTAGTATAATTAGTATATAATAGAGTTTCAGAGTTACAGCTCTTCAAAATTGCGAAAAAGCCCCATTTTCAGATGTATATATCTCAGGCTCTGCGTAATAGTTTCACAATCTAAAACAGCCAGAAGACCGGAAATTTTATTATCTACATGATGCAATATTTTGTAATTTATTATTCAAATTTACCGTTATGTGAAAACCACATTTTGCATGAAATTTCTTTTTTCATAACTCTGGCATGCCTTTAGACAGGAACCTGAAATTTTGAGACAAGGAAGAACTTTTAGAATTAGTATAAGTTTCCTTACAAAATTTTTTTGCGCCACCCCCTGTTTAAGAGGTATTACGGCTGAAAAATTGAAAATTTGCTATTTTCAGGCACTTGCAACTTAAGCACCTATACAAATTTTTCTTCGACAAGACATAAAAATTAAAGCTCCCGTAATATATTTTTACGCGTGTTAACGGTTTTTCTTAATTTTATAGGGTTCCGGACTTACAGCCCCTCAAAATTCCAGAAAAATCATATTTTTAATTTTTTCTTATTACAAAAAATTTCTTAAATTTTATTTTTTAAATTTTCAAATTTTTGTGCAAGTCATAATTCTAAATAGTTTGTATTGTGTTTTGGAAATGTGCGCTTTTAAAAACCGTTGGTTTACATTCTACCTTTTTTTTGAAATATAAAATTTGATAAAAAAATATTCTACGAAAAAAAAACGAAAATTTTAAAGAAAATCTTTACATTTACTATAAGTAATTTCATACATTATTAACATAAAACATATTCATATTACAAGAGCAGTAAACAAAAATAAGAAAATAAGAGTAAAAACAAAGAAATTTGAAGATTGAACTTATTATTTTAATTCCTATAAATAATAATAATAAAAAAAACATTTTTTTTAAGTAACTATTAAATAAAATTATATGTTTAAATAAAAACTAAAAGAAAAACTAAAATATTTATATTAAATATATATAGATATGTGCTTTAAAAATAATTTATTTATAAGTTTCTCTTAATTATTGTAAAGAAATAAATAAAAAGATGAAAAAGAAAAAAAATGTAAAGAACAAAAACCTAGCAAAAGAAGAAATATAAAATTTTAATTTTACCTGCAAAAAAAATTTAACCATTAAAAAAAATATATATATCTTAACTTATAAATTATGAAAATATTAATTAAACTAAAACATTTATAGTAAAATGTAAATAAATATAAAATATAAAATAAATAAAATATTTTATGAATTAATTTTTTTTTTTATACATACATTTTTTCTAATTTAATTACAATAAATAGATCTTAATTTTCAATTTAATTACAATATAATATAATATCTGTTTAGCCCGTGTTTTCATTAGTTGTCTTTTTATTATTAAGAAAAAAAAAACCTTGATCATATTATATTCAGAATCGCCACATATGTTATAATAAATTATTGTTATGTTACTTTTTTGAATTATATTAATTTTTATTTAAATCTATTTAAGTAAATATATATAAAGATATTGAAACACGCAATAATGTCAATGCATAAAATCAAGTACAAATTTGAAAGAAATTGTAAATAAAGAAAAAAAAGAAATGAAATTTTTGGAAAAAAAAGTAAACATTTATTTTTTATTTTTATTTGATTTTATTTTTATGTTATATGAAGAAAAAAAAAATAAGTTCATAACTACTATAAATATATGCATATTTAAAATTAAAAAAAAAAAAGTGAAGTTAGCAATAATAATTAATATATGAATAATTGCAATATAAAAAACAAAAAAAATGTATTATAAACGTAAAAAAAAGGAACTAAAGTATTCACATTTTTTTTGATCATAAATGAAAAAAAAATTAAAAGAATTAAATTTAAGTGTAGACCTTCAGGTATATTTTAAGCGACTTTTTTTAAATAATTTTTTTATTTTTAAAATGAGCTTTTAAAGCTAGCAATAAGGAGCTTGAGCTGAGTATTATTGGTCCAAAGTGGTAATGACGTAAACCAGCCTAACCATGAAGTAAGTATGATTTAGGCAGGGGTGTTGTTTATCTTGGCATGCACATTTTTGCCCTCCCTGCTGAGTAATAACCCGGAGATCAGCCAGGCATGCAACGCTCGATTTGGTCTTGGACCCTCCCAATCCATTACAAATGGCGCCCGAGCGGGGATCATCAATCTTCCGATTGATGGTCTCTAGAAATTTTATATTTTTGAAAATATTTTTTTGGTTAAATTTAACTTTGTATTTTAATTTTTTTTTTCTTCCAAGATATGGGTTGGTCTCACTGCTCCATTGCCACGGAATATACTGGTAAGTCAGCTCTTAGGACATGCAATTTTTTTGAAAAAGTTTCGAAAACTGACCAAGGTCTGATAAGATCAGTGTTGATAGGGACACCGGAATGCTGTCAAGTGAAAAACTCCCAAATCCTATTATACAATGTTGTCCACCATCTGGATTCTCAGAATTTTCACCAGAAATTAATTTTGGAAAGGCCAAATGAAGTTTTTTATAATTTTATTTTGCTATGCTTATATTGGTACATAAATTACTAATATCTGACCACTATTTCTGAGATTACTTTGAGTAAAAAGAGTACGCTCACAATGAGCCTTAATGGCTCGAACATCACCCCGTTTTATGCCGACAATTAACCATTTTATTAAATTTTAAAAACTTCGCATGTTTAATTTTTTTTGTAAATGTTCTCGTTTTGCTAAATCTTAATTTTTCAGCGTTTGGCAAGGTTTATGTATACGGTAGCGACATATGTAGCAGGCAGCTAAATTTTGCAAAAACCCGTTCCGTCATTCACCGTTATTCGTTGAAAATTAATATGCTTAGCTCGACTCTACTATAGAAGACAACATAAAAAAAAAAAATTTTTTTTATCATTAATGTTGGAAAAAAATTTTTGGAATTTTTATGTAATTAAGTTTTTTTTGTTTTTTTCCTGTTACTGCACTAGGGAGCATAGGGTCTCCAATCTTCCCTGCTTAACGCTTTTTCTTCAATCCAATCATGTTCCAAATCTTGGAAATCAAATTGCATCTGCTTATTTCACTTAGGACAGTGCGTTTCCAGGTCATTCTGGGTCTACCTCTAGCTCTGGAACCTCCTTGTGGATTCCAACATAGCGAAACTCTGTTTATGACATTTTCATTTTTCCTCAATGTGTGCCCGATCCATTTCCACCTTCTCCTGGTTATTTGTTTTACTAGGGGTTCTTCATTTGTTAAGTTCCATAGATCTTTATTGCTGATTCTGTTCGGCCAGAAAATTCTGCATATGATTCTTAGGTGCTTGTTTATGAAGACTTGCAGCTTATTCTTGATGGAGTTCGTTAGCAACCATGACTGACTACCATATGTTAGAGTGGTTTTAACACAGGAGTTGAATATGCTAGTTTTTGTTCTTCTAGATATTTGGTTGCTGTTCCATGTAGGCCGAAGTCTGCCAAATGCTGACCTTGCCTTGCTGATTCTATTTTGTACATCTTCCCTAGTACCACCTGTAGGAGTTATTACGCTGCCGAGGTAACAGAATTCGTCTACACTATCTATGTGTTGGCCTTCTAGCATGATGGGGGTGTTGCTTATGTAATTAAGTTAATATTGTACAATGACTTTTTTGTGAAAATTAATACAAAAAAATTATAATATCACATTTGAATAAATTTATGAAAAGTAAATAATTTATGAATTGGTTAGAATTAATTGTCTGAGGTCAGTAAATTGAAAAAGTGTTGATGTAAAGTGTTTTTGAAGGTATTTCTGGAAATTGTTGAAGAATAGAGATAACTGATTTTATTGAATGAATGTAATACAACATGTGTTTATCGGTTCATTTCTTCCGTATTCTGTACTGTGTTTATATTCCATTAAAAATTTCATGTATCTTGTTTGTCTAACTCTGGCTTTGCTAAAATAAGTGTAAGTAGCATTAACTTTATATCTTTTCTCCATTTTATTCAGGATTTCAGATGTGTATAAAATAAGGTTCGTTGACTTTTTGTGAAAACGTGTTTGGCATTTATTACAAGAGTAATTTTATCGACAACAATTTTTTCGAATAATTTTGGAATAGTCGATCCTATACCTCGCTAGTTTTCTACCGATGATCTTTCACCTTTTTTATAGATGGGAGTTAAATGAGAGGATTTCCACACCATTCGAAAGCGATCTGTTTAAAATGAAATGAAGAGGAGTAATTAGATCATGAGCACAGTTATATAAGAAGAGTGGAGGGATTAGGTCAGGTCCAGCAACCTCTTTGTGTCAAGACTCATAATAGCTTCAAAAATGTCAATTTCGGAAAGATACAGATCTGAGATTAACAAATTTGAGCTATTAAAGCCGAATATTTTTCGTTTTATGTTGACAAATTTAAAAAAAATTTTGGGATCACTAATTAATTTGTTGCCTATACTAATGACATAGTTTTCATAGGCTGTATAAGCTTTCAGTTTGAATTAATTTGCAAGTAGCTTATACGTATTCAATACGTTATCGCTTGGTGCTGGGTGTTTAATTTTTCTGTATATTTTATTGCGCTGGTTACGCAAAGTCCTAAGTTCTCTATCTAACCATGGTTTCGTTATTTTGTTACGGATTTTAGGTACAAAAACATTTATAATTTCAAAAGTTTTTAAACAAAAGATAGAGATTTTTACATAATAATTTATATCAAAGCAAAATAATTTCTAATATTTTAACAACATTTTGTTATTATTACAACATTATTCAATAATAATAAGCAATGAAAGCGAAAATATATGTATGTGTATTCATTCATACATCCATTTAAATTATTATGTAATGTACCTACATGATTTTTTTGAAAAAATGCTCTATGGCAAAGTTGTTGCTCTTTACTTGTGTAACAACTTTTTCTTAATATTTTTTCTCATAAAATTTTTCTGTTACGAAATATTCGTAAAAAACTTAAAAAGTACACTAGTAAACTACCACTTGTGGTTGTCCGATTTACTCCAAAAGCTTATCAATCCGAGATATTTACGTCAAACCCTTAAATATGAAATTGCAAAAATTCCGCTCAGTCGTTTAAGCTATACACGTGTCCACAGTAATATCCACACACGCTTCCACAAACACACACACACACAGACATCATGCTAAAATATTTTTAAGGCCTTCTCCACACCGGAGTAGTACATATTTGCCAAAATCTCGGGTGCAAATTTTTAGTATGAAAATAATACCTACCTTAATACATTAATGTATGCAGTCGGTAATTATACGCATTGGCTTAATTTAATTTTTCTTTTAGATTTACAACAATAAAAAGAAAAAAACAAAAGAATATGATATAAAGAGGTTCGAGAAAGCTGGAGGAGATTCTAAAGAATAGTGGAAATATATAAAAGAAATAATTAATGGTGATATTCGTAATAAAAAACGGAATTAATTTTTTTTCCTGATCAGGATTTAAATCAAAATAAAAAAAAAAAGAAAATAAATTTATTTAACACATATTATAGCACAATTGCTGAAAGAATGGCGTAAGGTTACAATAAAATATATTTTTCCGAAAAAAATTAACAGCGTTAAATTTTTATTTTTTTTTATTGCATTTCTCTGCTACATAAATGTGGACAGGAAATTACACAGCCTTCCCTGTTCAGGCGTGGCTGTAAATGTCGTAAGGAGGAATAACTCTTACGACGTGTGTGGGACTCGAACCCACACTCCCTCGGTGTTTACAACGTATTTTATACGCTCTTACCCACTAGGCCACCGAGGCCCCTAAATTTAAATTTAAACCAATAAATAGAATAATTATGAGATAAATAAAATAGATTATCAAACTAATTAATGGTCTTTCAAATTCAAAAGCGGCAGGTTCGGATGAAATTTCGTTATCCATAATAAAAGAATGCAAAGAAGAATTAGTTGAAAATCTTTCTAAATCGGTAAATGCGTCATTGCAGTAAGGTATTATAACAGATATTATGAAAATTAAAAAGGTTATACCGATAATTAAAAGTAAGGGAGCTATATGAATAACTATAGGCCGATATCGATTTCTTCATCAATTAACAAGATTATAGAAACGTATGTGAATGAACAACTTACTGAATATCTACAACAAGAAGAATTATTGAGCAAGATGTAATATGGCTTTAAAAAGAATTCTAACCCGCAAACAGCTCATTTCACTTATTATCACAGTACAGAAAAATATAAATGATGGTAAAAAGTGTGCAATTATGTACTTCGACGTCCAAAAAGCTTTTAATTCGATGGACAGAAAGACCATATTGAGAATACTTGGTGAGCATGGTGTTATGGGTGCAGTACTACATTGGTTCAAGAACTACCTATCAAATAGACTGCAGTATGCTGAATGTGAAAGGACAAAGAGTAGCATATGGTAAATAGATATGGAGTAATACAAGGAAGCTCTCTTTCATGCTATATTACGCATAGCATTCCAGAAATATTAATGTTAGAAAGACTACATATAATGCAGAAATATAATGTAATCTTTTGTACATACAAAATGTAGATATGGTTCTACAAAATATTGAATGTGCAGTAAAAAGAAACAATGACTATTTGAGTGAATATAAACAAGAATTTGAGAGTGCACTAAAAAAATGAGTTAG
This sequence comes from Poecilobothrus nobilitatus, assembly GCA_947095535.1. Classification (NCBI taxonomy): domain Eukaryota; kingdom Metazoa; phylum Arthropoda; class Insecta; order Diptera; family Dolichopodidae; genus Poecilobothrus; species Poecilobothrus nobilitatus. The sequence continues at coordinate 744,372 of OX352774.1, read as the reverse complement.
AAACAATGCAATTACTGAAAGCTATTGAAGATAGATATATTGAGCCTTTAAAAAGTATAAAAAGTGTGTAACAAACAGAACTAGAAACATTTTCTAAAATAAGTGAATTATTGAAAACGGAAAGTGAAAAACTTATTATAGCTATGAATAATACATTATTAAAAAGCGATGAACTTTGTAATGAATTAAAACAAAGAAGCTCAAATGAAAATAAAATAAAATTAAGTTAAAGTATGTCATTCTCTGATGTTGTGAAAAATAATGCATATGCAAGCAATATTACATTACTGTCAATGAAAAAAGATTTGCCTTTAGTAATTAAACCAAAAAATAAACAAAAGTGTGATAAAACGAGGCTTGACTTAAATAAGAAGGTTGATCAAAAAAAATTGAAAATAAAAAACATTGAGAACAAAAAAAAAGGAGTGATTTTAGTTGAAGTGGAAAATAAGGAAGAAAGAGAAAAAATTAAATCTGCTTTGGAAAATAATTTAACGGATAGTTATGATATAAAAATTCCAGTGGATATTAAACCAAGAATTGAGAAAGTGCATATTAATACTAAATACACAGAGGAAGAATTAATAAGTAAAATGAAAAATCAAAATCACTTCTTAGAGTTGAGTGAATTAAACGTTTTAAGAATATATGATGTAAAGAAAATTTGGATATATATGATATTATATATAGATATTAAAACAATATCTGGAAAAATATCTATTGGATGGCAAAGGTGTAAAGTTTTCGACGGCATTCGAATACTCCGCTATTATAAATGCAAAGGTTTTGATCACAAATCTACAGAATGTAAAAATGAGGAAACTTGCCTAAATTGTCATCAAAAACATAAAAATAATGAGTGTAATAAAGAAAAAAATAATAAGTGCATTAACTGTATCAAATCGAATGAAAAACTTAAACTCGGACTTGATATAAATCATAATACTCTAAGTAGGGAGTGTCCAGTATATTTAAATAAATTAAATTTAAAAAAACAAAAAATCGGTTATTAGCAATTAAAGAAAGAAGTTAAGAATTATGATACTATAAATATTATTCAAAGTGAAAATAAAACTCAAAACAGAATTTTTTCTTATGATATTTATAAAAATGATTCGATTGAAACTTGTAATACTAATAATAATGTTAATTCTGTAAAAAACAATATTAAAGGGGATAATACTCATAATAGCAATAGCAAAAGTGATATAAATTTCAAAAACTTAGATACTGAAAATGATTATATTAATAACAACAATAAAAAGAAAAATAGCAATAATAATTATATTAGCAGTACAAACACCGTCAACAAAGATAAGAAAATTAAAATGACCATTAAAAAGAAGAATAGTAATATATTTAATATTCTTCCAAAATTATGGTCAAGTAAAAACATTAAGACTGAAAGAACTTGCAGTAAAAAACATATTATTAACAGTAATAATAAAAATAGCAAATACACTAGTGATATCCACAATAACAACAATAACTATTCTAACTGGATAAAAGGAGAAATAATAAAACCATCTATTGAGATTAAAGCGGATCAAAATACTACTATAAAGGAAGAAAAAATAAACCCATCTATTGAGATTAAAGCGGATCAAAATACTGAACAAATTAAAAAAACAAGTTGCATCAATCCGATATTTTCACCTATCGTAAAATTAGCACAAAAAGTTGTAGCAGAAGGTAACAGTATTTATATCTTCTCACGTCTAAGATATCATAAAGTTTATAACAATGTAAGGCTGTATCTAAAGATACAACATTACGAGTTGGAGGCAGTGTTCTAGTTTTCATTTAAATCAAATAAGCATAATAATGAATAATACCTTAAAAACTTTATTCAAAGTGGATATGAGATGCAGCACAAAAAAGTTATATAAAGATACAAAGGAACTGGATATTAAACAAATTATTTATTTTGAAAAATGTAAATTTATACATAAATTATTAAACAAAAAATTGAGATCAAATCGGAAACTAAGCTTGAGAGAAGAAATCCATCACCATAACACGAGAAATAAACTAAAATTAAATGTACCGAAAGCGAGAACTACAACAAAGCAAAAAAGTCTCAAGAACAGTGCAATAAAGCTATACAACAAACTTCCGGAGTACATTCAAAATTGCAATGCTGTGGAAAAATTTAAACGACTATTGAAGACACATATTCTAAATTTTAGAGATTAATTAACAAAACTCAATTAAACAAAAAATATTAAAAATATATCACGAAAAAAAAAAAAAGATATAAATATGTATATGTTATTTAAAGATTTATGGTACATATTTTAATTCTAATTTTCTAAATCTACTTTAATTTAATTTAGTTAAGTAAAATTAAGGTTAAAAAAATAAAAAAAGAGAAAGAAAAAATGTTTTGTTTATATTTTGAATTTCTTATACATAATTTTATATTTATATTGTAAAATTATCTGAAATTAATAAATTATTATTAAAAAAAAAAAAAAACTGTTAGCGGATGGATGGAAAGGCATAAATTAACACTTAATTTAGGAAAAACAAAATATACCCTTTTCAAGGCGAAACCAACTGATAATATCAGCGTGCAATATAACAACTATAAAATAGAAAAAGTGCAACAATATAAATACTTGGGGGTCATTATAGACGATGAGTTGTTTTGGAGTCCGCAAATTAAAGAAATTACAAAGAAAGCCAGAAGCCATAAAAAACCTCTACGGATATAATAATAGAACCTCTACCAAGTACATTCATTGAGCTGAACGTATTTTACCACTAGATCTGTTAATAAAATATAAATTAATTACACAAATACACATGATGAGAATTAATAAAATACATTCCAACACTATTCCTACTTTAAACAACCAATATCATGGGTACAATACTAGAAGAGTGGGAAATATCAGGGTGATGTTGTCTAAAATAAGATGCTGTAGTAAAGAAGCTGTCTACAATACTGCTTACAAAATGTACAATGATTTAGATTCAGAATTTAAAAAAATTAAGAATGAAAATGCATTTAAAAGTAAAATAAAAAATATGATGTAAGATAAAATTTAATATTTAAAATATCTGTTTGTGAAACTGAATTGAAAAATAATAATTAGTAATAAGGTCTATATGAATTTAATTTTTAATAATTTCCTATTTTTTTTAATATAATTTATAATTTTTTTTTAAATGCATTTCTCTGCCACATAAATGTGGACAGGCAATTGCACAGCCTTTCCTGTACATGCGTGGCTGTAAGTGTCGTAAGGGGGAATAACTCTTACGACGTGTGTGGGATTCGAACCCACACTCCCTCAGTGTTTACAGCGTATTTTATACGCTCTTACCCACTAGGCCACCGAGGCCCCATTTTTATAATTTTGGTAATGTGATCTTTAAATTACGAGATAATATTACATACGACATATTATGATAAACTTAAATTTAATTTAATTTATACTGGTTTTAAAATTTGAATTAACATTATATTTATTTAAGCTGTCTATTCTTAAGGGGTTTAGATTTTTCTCTTTTTGTATTTTTATATTTTGTTATGTTGTTATTGTTTTTGATTTTTTTGAATAATATATAGCTAGTAAGATTATAACACTCTGTACGAGCGAATGATTCCTTTTTGGCCATTTAATGTCACAATTTCTTGAAATAATCGAATCTCCAAACTTTTCTCGCAATAATTCGGTTGTTGCACGTGCTGTGTGGCACGTAGCCCCGTCTTGTTGGAACCAGATGTTGTCAAAATCAACTTCTTCCAATTTCGGCCATAGAAAGTTGGTTATTATCGATCTATACCGCTCTCCATTGACAGTAACGGTGTTACCAGCTTTATTTCGAGGGAAGTACGGACCGATGATTCCACTAGACTAAAAACCACACCAAACTACCAATTTAGGTGAATATAATGGTTGTTCATGAATAATTTGTGGATTTTCTTCGCACCAGAATCGACAGTTTTGTTTATTTACCGCACCACTCAGATGAAAGTGAGCCTCATCGGTGAAGATGATTTTCTTAAAAAAATCGTTATCATTTTCAAGTTGTTCCAAGACAAAATCAGCAAATTAACGACGTTTACGGTGGTCCAATGGCTTCAGTTCTTGAGTAATAACAATTTTATACGGATGCAAGCCCAAATCTTTTCTTAATATCCGCCAGGTTGTGGTTTGAGACAATCCCAATTCTTGAGAATGTCTTGGAATCGACAAATTGCGGTCTGCAGCAACACTTGCCTGAACGGCAGCAATATTTTCATTATTTCGAGTGATTCTTTATCTTATTGGCACTAAAACATTATGTAAAGAAAATGTACGCTCGAAATTTTCAACAATTCGACGAATAGCGAGCACAGTTGGCCGATTATTACGAGAATAAACTGGCAAAAGCGCATGAAAAGTTGCAATTGGAGAACGATTATTTTGATAATAAAATTGAATAATTTGTAAACTGAATACAATTAAAAAAAATGACAAATCATGACATACTACAAATGGCCGAAACGTCACTTAAAAATCATATCACTCAAATTGGAAAATCCGTTATGAAAGCTACTCGAATCTATTGCACCAACACAACTAAATTTAACAGAAGATATTGCTCTAAAACTTCATCATCTTTTGCAAGATTTTAAGCGCTTAGTTTCGTAAAGTTCCAAGAGGTGTAAAAAGCCTGAACCTACTGCTCTACCCCAACCAATTTTTACAGAAGTTGTCAGCAAGCAATTCGACATCTTTTTACCAAATTTCAGATACCTAATAACTTCAATAGGCTCGGAGTTATTTTCATTTAAAAAGAGAAGTTTTATGGCAGATACCTGAACTTGTTGCATCAGCACAACCAAATTTTACAGAAGTTCTCTAGACCAACCAAAATTTTACAAAAATGTTTGACATGTAACTCGAAATCTCTTCACTAAATTTCAGATACCTTGCTTCAACAGATAGTGAGTTATTTCCACATAATTAAAGAAGTTGTATAGAAGCTACTCAAACTCGGCGACCGAAAATGCTAGATTTAAATAGCGAAATTGACAATTTTACAAAAGTGACCTAAAAAAAATTTCAGTCTCCTAGATCCTTCATTTTATGAGTTACCGAGCGGATGAACGGACGTACGGACGCACATGGCTTAATCGATTTGGAATTCGATTCTGAGCCGATCCATACCTTTGACACTATATCTAACTCGACTCCTTTAAGGTGTCACAAAAGTAATGGCAAATTTATTATTATTTTTTTTTTTTAATGCATTTCTCTGCCACATAAATGTGGAGAGGAAATTACACAGCCTTTCCTGTTCAGGTGTGCCTGTAAATGTCGTAAGGGGGAATAACTCTTACGACGTGTGTGAAATTCGAACCCACACTCCCTCGGTGTTTACAGCGTATTTTTATACGCTCTTACCCACTAGGCCATCGAGGGCCCCAAATTTATTATACTCTTGAACATAGTTTATACGGGTATAAAAATCCAAAAGGTAGTTCAAGTATTTCAAAATCCAATTTACTTGTTACCGTTTTGTAACAAATTCTTTTCTGAGAATTTTTTATTCTAAATACAAATTGTTACCAAACATATAACATATATTTTTAAAAAAATATTTTTACCTATAATTGTTTAATTTTTCGAATTAAACTTTTTATAAAACTTAAAATAAAAGTAAAACTTTATTCATATTTATTTTTTTCTGTTAAAAAATTCTTATAAGTTTTTTATTTTTGTAATTAAAAGCACCGTATCTCACAAGAAGTAGTTGACAATTAGGAATGCAATTTCATTTTGAATTGTTTCTCAAAATTCCAAATTTAATGAATGTTAAATAAATAAATAAATAAATAACAATATTATATTATGTTTAATTGATTTTAACTGCTAAATTTTTAAAACCTTGTTTTTGTTTTATTTTATTTGATTTTTTAATTTATTTGGGCGCCCAAATAAAATAAAAACAAGATTAAAAAAACAAGGTTTTGAAAAACAAAATTTAAAAAAAATAAATAAATTTTGTAAAACAAGATTTTGAACAGCAAGGTAAAAAACAAGTAAATGTAACAGTAAGTCGATGCAACCGACTAATTAATACCATACACCTGAATAATTCCCATTAAATTAAAAATCCATAAGTTTTTTGGCAGCTGCTTGAATAGATTCCTTTTTATTCCTTATTCAACTTGAATTTCAGGAACGAAAATTGTTTTTATTTTCTTTTGGAATCAATAAATTTTGTATCCTATATGACTTTTTTGTAATTTAGATGTCATGTTAAAATATACTTCACAGCAGCTACAGGGCCCTTAGTCTATAATTATAATTTAGTAGTTTTCAGCCACACATTACGTATTACGGCATTCCGCTAAGTTGTGAATACAAGTACATACTTGGATACGATTTTTCTATTACAAAATCTACATTAACATATAACATACATATGTATGGCATGGGTACGGATTTTGGAAGCTTCCGAACAAGCCTCAGAGCAAACGAGATTATCTCCAAAACCAACAAAAATAGAACCTTTAAATTTGATATACACTGGTATGTTTTCTTTATGTCCCTGAGATGGATTTGATGAATTGGGGTGGCAATTTGGGTACCTGACACATGCCTTTCAAGGGCTAACAAGTATATCTTTTTTTTTTCAAATTAAGATTATAAGGAAATTAAAAAAAAAAAGTAATACATACATTAAGACTAATTCAATTACTTAAAACTAAATTAAAAATTGGTGTTTAATAGAGATCTTAGCACAAGCAGTCTGATCTCGTTAGTATTTTTAAATTACTTTGAAGACATAACTAAATTTATTCTTTTATTTTTACATTACAAAATTCATTTTTCATTTTTCAAATTTTCAATACATATTTTATATGAATGTTTTTATTTTTATTATGATCTTAACATTTAATATTAAAGTAAGCCATACTGCATTTATTTTAATTTGTTATTATTAGTATTTGGATTTATTTTTATTATTAATCAAAAATTTTCTTTTCATTATTCAAATATAAGTAATTTTCTTTTTGTTTTTTATTTACAAATAGTTTATATACTAACATTCAAAATAAATTCTTTTAATTTCTTTTTAAAGATTCTTAAGGAATCAATTTGTTTTAGCTCGTTAGGTAATTCATTATATAGTAAAAATTTGATTTGTTGCGCGTTTTTTGCGTGTGGATATTAATCATTCTATTTAGAATAAAATTATGTTTGATTTTATTACTTTAAATGCTATTATATAAAGCTGCCTTTTACATATATTCTCGAAACTTATAAATCTATTCGAATATAACAAATATGTTGGTTGCCTAGGAGGATAAAAATGAATAATTTTGATTGCTTTTTTATGAACGATATCTAATTGATGTAACAGTTGCTGACTAGCACCACTCCATATAGAATTAAGATAAATAATGTGCGACAAAATAAAGGACGAATATATATCATATAGGGCACTGGTCGAAAAAAACTTTCGCAGTCTATATAAAATGAATACGTATGGTGATACTTTATTGATTATATGTTGGATATGATCTACCTACTTTAATTTTCTATCAATAATTAATCTTATATAGTCAAATATTTTACTGTGTAAATAATTTCAGAATTATAGTGAAAGCTTTCAGAGCTGTACAATTTATAACCTAATAAAAGAATCTTAATTTTTTTTATATTTACACTTAACTTTTGCTGTGTGAGCGAATCTTCTAGTATTTTAAGATAACATCCTATATCCATTTTCTGTATTATAAATGCAGTATAACTATAGTATTTTATCACTGCATCATCGGCATATAGTTGGATGAAGCCTTTGAGTGCTAGACGTGTAATATCATCGATATACAGTTTAAATAGATCTGGTCCCAAAATAGATCCCTGAGGGACACTTGTTTTGTCCTTCAAATAATCACTGCACTGATTCCCAATTTTTACTTTTTTAGTCTTTCACTTAAATAAGATTTAAAGAAATGTAATTCGTCAGAGGAAAATTCTAGGTTGTCAAGTTTCGACAGAAGTATATGGTGATCGACACAATCAAATACCTTTTGCAAATCTAGAAACACACAAGCCACGTGGCCATGATCTAAATTGCTAGTTATATAATTTGTCAAGCTAAGGCAGGCGGGTGTTGTGTTCGAATTGTTTTCAAAACCATATTGCTCGTTGTGCAGTATATTATTATTAATTAAAAAGTGGTTTAAGCGGTTTTTGATTGTGGTTTCAAATATTTTAGAGAATGTATTCAGCACAGAGATTGGACGATAATTTGATGGATTTGATGGGTGTGTTGTAGCGGCAGCTTTGTGTATCGGTGTTACTATTGCCTTTTTCAGACTTTTTGAGAAAACTGAGTTTTCAAGAGAAATATTTATTAATTTTGCTAGCACTGGCGAACATTTTTTAATAAATTTGGTGGAGATTTGGTCATAACCCGTAGTTGCTGATGGCTTTAGTTCAGAAATTATCTGCCCAATTTCTTCTGCATTTGTTGGATATAGAGAAAAGCTGCTATGAATTATCCTTCTGGTGTTTGCAGTAATTATCCTTCTATTGCACTAATTATCCTTCTTGTATTTGCACAAGAAGAATTTATCGGTATAGATGAAATATTAATTCCGTATGTGACATTAACAAAAAAAGCATTCATTTTATTGGCCATGTCATGTGTACTACTAATTTTTTCATTACTTATCACAAGAGACTTGATAACTGAGTTCGATTTGTACTTATCCGTGTTATACATCACTTTGTTATAAAAGTTCTATAAATTTCTGGCATTTGTAACGCTATTAATATTTTTGGAAAATAATTTTTTTTTGGCTTGTGTAATCAAATAGTTAACTTCGGGTCTAGTTTTCTTATAAAGTTCAAACACCCTTGTATTACTTTTGTATTTGCGAGATATTTCATAATAAGAGTCTTTAATTTTCATTTTATTTGATATTTCAGTTGCCATCCAAGTTTTTTTATTTTTTACCTTTTTCTTAACAATAATTTTAGTGTTCTTTGTTATAAGTTCTTGTAGACTATTAACTAAAAGATCCATTTCAGTGTATGAATCAAGTCCTAACCAAAAATTATCTGAACCAATTTTATCATAATCTAAAATAGTCATGTTTTGAGTATTTTCTTCTATTTTGGGTTTGGATTTAGGCTAACGAGTAACATCATGGTCATGGTCAGAAAGAGGGATATTAGTAATGGTAAAGTAATATAATAAGTATATTTGAACAAATCACTAAGAAGATGGTCAATAATTGTTTTAGTTGTTTTACTAATTCTCTTAGCGTAATCAGGGGTTATTTTATTATAAATAAAAAAGCCATCACTTAACAATGTGTTGTATATGTTGTAACTTGATTTTTATTGACTTTTTGAAGTTCCTACAATGAACTGGAATGTCCCTTAACTTAGATTTTGTATCTGAAAACATGTGCAATAAGCTTTAAATGATGACTGGAACAGTTTTTTAGTACTAAGTAGCAGGTATGAAACCTTGTCATCAATAGTGGAAAATAAAATTATTAAATACTTAATCGCATTTTAAGGCAGATTCTTTAAAATATGATGTACGTTTCTTTGACAATTAGGGTCTAAACAAATATATAAATATATTGGCTACATGATGCAATATCCATCTAAGATCTAATATATATGCAATGACCATATGATCACACTACCATAATAGAAGTACAAAACATTCGGTTTTTTATTGCGAAGTGCATAAAATACGTATTTATTTTAAAACTGTTTATGATATATTTTATTTCTAATAACATTTCTAATTTGATTTTATTAATAACAATTCATTGATACAAAATTAAGAATAATTAAAAACAAGGTAGAATGTAAACCAACGGTTTTTAAAAGCGCACATTTAAAAGCGCAGTTATGAAAGTAGAAAAATCATGCAAAATTTGGTTTTCACACAACGGTAAATTTAAATACTAAATTTAAAAAAATTGTATAATTTTTATATTAATTTACAAAGTTAAAAAAAACACCTGTCGCATGACGTTTTCAGATTGAAAAAATCTTAAGCAGAACATAAGATATATGTATTTAAAAATAGGGCTCTTTCAAAGTTTGAGGGGCTGTAGCTCCGTAATGGATGGGGCTACATGAAAAAGTTGTTCCACAAAATTATTTTTTTTATGAGACCTACCCATGGTTTTTTCTCTATCTTTAACGGTGTAGAAGTTTTGTAAACAGACGGACGGACGGACGGAGTGAAACTAATAAGCACATTTTTTCAAAAGTTTTTTGGAAATGTGCTAAAAAAAGAGATAAATTAACAAAAATTTTAAAAACAAAGCAAAATTCACACATTTATATAATATTATTTTACAGTAAAAAATATCTGTTCATCAATCTTAATTTGTTATGATATTTACAAAAACATTTTAATACAAGACCAACATTCTATTTTTTACATTTTGTTCTTTCAAAAAAAGTTCATTCTTCAAATATACATCTTCTTCGTTTCTTTTCGGTTGTAGGTTGCACAAAGTGGTCGTTGTCAGCGTACAACATATAACGTTCTCCTGCTATTATGCTAGAGATTTTTGCCCTGAATTTCCAGCTCATTTTTAATGAGGATAAGCAGGAATTCTCTACTGTATTTACTGTATTAGGATTTGAACAAAACCTACCTCTTTCTTTTTGTCTTTCTATTAGTTTTTTATTCTCACGGACAGTCTTTTCCTAAGTAATTTGATCATATTGTGCTCGTGCAATTATATCTTCTATTTTTCGTTTCATATAATAGTGGTAAACTAGTAAATGGATTATCACAATATTAATTTCTTTTTGTCTTTCTATTAGTTTTTTATTCTCACGGACAGTCTTTTCCTAAGTAATTTGATCATATTGTGCTCGTGCAATTATATCTTCTATTTTTCGTTTCATATAATAGTGGTAAACTAGTAAATGAATTATCACAATATAAGTAGTATGATAAGTTCCTTTTTTAATAATATTATTTTTTTTTATTGCTCTAATAATAGTTAGTTGAATAAACTTTTCTTAAATTAAAATTTGATTCTGTGCTTTCTTTATAAGATTTTACTTTGAGATTTACGACTTCCGAAGTATTTCACCGTAGTCTGGTCACGCGGTATAAGCTGTGCAAGTATAAAATGTTGCATAAATTTTTCAAATTCTGGGAATATTGGATTAACGAACGTAATTTAGAATATTTATTAACTATCTAATCATTGGAAAGTATAAATATTTCATGATTGTTTCAAACTATTTGAAATGCATTGATTTATAAACAGACTGAGTTTGCAAGTCATCTTCATTAGCGCAATATGAAGCTTGGCTGGATGTTTTACAATAACCCGAAACAATAAAAATTCCTATAAATACTTTTAGTTTATCTTTTTATACCTTTGAGTTATCCCAATTTTTCCAGGATACATAATAGCTGATTGGTCACGAATATGATTTGATATTTCAACTATTTCATTTGATATTTCAAATGTATATAGCTCGAACAACTGAGAAAATTTAGCGTACTTAGAATAATGTTACTCGGGTAACACAAATTTCGTTCCATTTTACGTTAATTTTTGTTGTCTTTTTCCTTCAGATTTCAAACTCATCCTCATTAGTTTCATTAAAAAATTCAGCTTCGACTCGAAGTTGTTTGACAAATAATTGACACTTCAACTTCGTTACCGGAATCTTCATCAGTCAGCTCATTTACAGTCTGCGGTAGAATACACATATCTTCGTTTATAATTTATATTTTCATCACAAAGCAAGTAAACAATATCATTTTGTATAAGGTAACTATTAAATAAAAAAAATTGTAGTCGTATTTTGATAGTGTGACCATTTGGCAGCACAAAAACCATTGTGGTGAACTTTTTTTTTTATCTTTTTTATATAATCCTATACTTTTCTTCGCCGAATTACTAAATTATACTAAAAATAATTACTTACTCTTATTTTGAAATCATTTTTATTCTAATTTTAAATAAATATTATTTTTTAAATTAAATTTCCAACACCTTCTCTTAATGCAAATTGATTAAATTAAACATTTTTTTTTTTAAAGAAGGACGTTAAATAAAACAAATATTTGCTTAGATTCCAATTTAAAATCAAAAATTTGTTTTGATTAACAAGAATTAACTCTAATTAATGTAACTATTTGGTCATACTATTGGATAACCCATACAGCATTAACATTTAATTTTTAATTATTTATTAATAAATTTATTTATTTTATTAATTACGGGACTAATATATACAATAACAGCCTACTATGTTTTTTTAGTCCTTCGTCCTTATACCTTGTCCATATAACTTGAGCCAGAATACTATTATTAATTTATACAGTAATCTATTTTGTTTGTATTATGTATTATATATGTTTCCATCATATTTTGTCACAAGGGAAACCTGTAAAGAAAAATTAATTTTTCAGCAATTTTACTTCTAATTAAAGAAAACTTGCTGCCTGTGTCGAAATATGTTATATACAACTATTTTTATCTTATGAAAACTATTCGTCGATCAAATTAAAATAATTAAATTTATATTCAAACATCACGCTAAGAGATGAGAATAATTTATGATCATAGTTTTGTGCTCCTTTAGATTTTCAATGGAAATAATGAAACTTTTGCATCTGCGAAGAACAGTTTTAAATTTATATACATATCAATATTTTACTTTATCTATATATATATAAGTTTTAAAGTAACGCTAAGTAATCCAGAGAAACTGGTTAGGCTTGTAAAAAAATAATACACAAAAATATTTTCTGAGATAACACATAATAATACCAAAAGATCTTTCTTCTCTTAAAATTTCAAGGCATTTCAAAGGTATGAAGGAAGCAAAGTATTGTAAAATATTCTTTTTTTCACATGTCGGTAAATGTAAATCTAAATACTAAATTTGAAAAATTTTTATTTTTTTGACATTGATTTATAATGTTAATAAAATGTTCTGTTGTTTGAAGTCTCTAAATTAAAAAAATATTAAGCAGAATTTGAGATATAAAAAATTATTTAAAAATAGAAATTTCTTCCAAATTTGAGGGGCTGAAGCTCCGTAATCTTATATAACTAAGACAAGTCTAACGTCGTAGGCTATGAAAGTCAAATTAAAATTCGAACATTATGTTTTTACGTGCATTAGCATTAGCATTGTTTATTATGTTTTTTTCTTTTTTCTAACATTATGTTTTTACATAAACTTTTTTAATTTTGTAATTTTTGGTTGCCTTGAAATTGTCACCTTTTTTTATATTCATTCTTTTTCATTGTCATCGGATTTACTAATTCTGAAACTATGAAAACTTTAAAATGTTGAAAAGTGAGTTTCAGTTAAAATATTCCCTTAGTTCATAGGGAGCAAACTAATTAAAAACTTTAAATAAATGAATAAAAAGAGGACATATTGTACTAACAATGGCTACATCATCTTTTCAAACATTATTTTTTCACTTTTGTATACATACATATGCCAATATAATCTTTAAAATGTAATACAACATAATTATATACAAGTACATATAGGTATTTTAAAAAAGTTGAAGGAGAAAGATTCACAAAGAACACTGCTGGTTATATACAGGCAATCTTGTAGAGAGAGAATTTAAAAAATTTTTAGGCAATTTAGTATGAAAAAACAGAATTTTTCAACTTAAATGGATCTTTTGAAGGTAAGGATAAATTGGATCTTATTGAAGGTTGTTATTGTAGAAAATAATAAATGATATTATTTTTATATAATTAAAAATATTTTCTATCAACTGAATGAAATGAAAATCTTTTATGAAAATCTGAAATAAATGAAAATCTTTTTAAAAAATTTAATCATTTACATGCTCAAAATAGTGTTTTAAAAAAATTCTAATGAAATTGAAAAATACACACCCACTTCGATTTAAATGCTTAAGCACAAAAGTACTGACTAAACCAAGCATAACTAAATAATAATAAAAAAGCGAAATCATATTTTTAATTTTTATATGCACTAAATAAGAACAAAAGAAAAATAATGCTAGAAAATAGAGAAATATTATTTTACGAACATCATCTGGTGTACTTCGTCCTAACTAAAATTTTCTACAAGATTGCCTGAATATAATCAGCCGTGCAAAAAAGCATGGCAAACCTGTTGAAAATTACTGACAGCGAGTAAAATACATAAAATAATTGAAGTTTTTATTTTTATATTTATTTCACCTAATTCTCTTTGTTCATTTATATTTTAGGCAACTTTAGCAGCGAAGTATATTAATACACAATGCAGCAGTATTTTTATTGCGTTCTGTTTGCAAGTTTCATTCTATTTGCTAACATTAATGATGGTAAGTAAAGATAGAAATTTCTGTATTATGTGATTTATTTCAATATATTATTATGTTGTTTAAAAGTTTAAGTTTTGATTTAATCAAAATATTTTAAGAAATCGTTATTTAGATTTATCTAAATAAAAGAAAACTTTTAAATAAAATTAAAATATTATTTACGCAGTTCATTAATATCAACAAAGCAAATATAATATACGATGGAGACGTATTCAATACCATACAAATTTTTTGTAATGAAAGTTTCAAAAAAAAAAAGGAAATACATTTGGGCCTTTTTTTGGACCGAGGCGTATTAGTATTAGCATATAGAGTGCACGGTTCAAATTCTACAGAGTTAGTTTTTAATTGGAAGGAATATTACTGCCTTTTTTGATGGCTCGTTAAATACGTGAAGTATTAGACAAAGGAGTGCAGGGATAGTTTTTGTAATTGCAAGAAAAATAATTTTTTTAAAAACATTTTATTTACTACCAAACTATAGTATAGATATATAATATTTAAATAAAATAAATGTTATTTTCTTATTGTACTCGACGTATAATGCCTTAGTAGCCGATTATATATACAGAGCGTTTCCCAGGTAAGTGCACTACTATATACTGTTGCACAGACTTTAGTGAGTATGTAAAGTTTTCGTATGAAGCCAATGTTCAGTGAACATTGAATTGTTTATTTTTTTGCAATTTAGTATTTAAATTTACCTTAATGTAAAACCATAATTTTTTAAAATTTTCAATGGATTGAAAATTTTTTAGACGAATGGAATGAATTATTTAGATAAAAATCTTTGAAAAGCTCATGCATCGCAACGGATTGATAAATCTAACAACTTTGTGTCCACCTTCTGCATAGTGCCACATATCGTAAAACTTGTTGTGTCGAAAAGCATTAACGAATCGAAAAAAAAAATAATTTACTTGACCTTATCGAGACTCAGAGTAAGATTTCTGCAAAGTGTAATTTATCAGATGAAAGGTGTAGGAATACATAGAGCACAAACAAATATTAAATCAGATTTATATAATAACAGCAATATTCAGCGTTATCAAAAGTATTATGCAAGTTGATTTTTAATTTATGTTAATTTAACTATTAACCACAGAACAACTTTTAGATATTTTTGGAAAGTTCCGTTAAAACGTTTTTCACTACGACATTTTAAAGGAATTTTCATTATAATTTCTCTATGGTTCTACCAATTGAGTACAAATTTTGTGAAAATTTTGTATTTTACTAAAGCAGTTCGCTTGATGATTTTGGTTATAATTCGTTAACCGATTCTAGAACGCCGATCTCTAAAAAAAAGTTTTTAGCCAATAGTTTCCAATTTCTTTAACCGCCTTGGAAAGCACCCGTGATATATTTATGTAAAATTGTATTAATAGTGTAGAAATTATGTTCCTTACAAAAGGAGTATGCCGTATGAACGTGATTGTGGTCTGTAAACCTGATTCGGTAACTGGTAAGTCGGCTAATCAAATTTTCTTTTATAGACTAATTTGTATAATTTTTTAGCGTACTTTAATAGGCTTACCACTATAATAAATTTTTGTTGAGTTGCCGTTATGCCGTTCTGGAATCACGGCCTATTAAAAATATTTCTTTTTGAGCTTCAACAAATGTTTGTCCAAATAGTTTGACTCATTGAGTGCAATTGAGTTCACTGAAAATTATTTAATGTTTTTATATTTTATTATAATTTAACTTCGTTACAAAACCGAAGACCTCGTTACTAGCGTTATTTCACGAATTTAACTTAGCAATTGTATTATTAAGCTAAATAAAATAATAATAATAATAAACTTCGTTACAATACATTGATCTGTATAACGGATAACTTTGAAAAACGGCCCCTATATATAAGATATGATAATGATATGATATACTATATTTCTTATTAGGCATACTCTTATTATTTTAAGCATAAAGAGTTTACGCAGAAAGGCAACACTATACAATAATCAATAAAATTATTATAACTTACTACTCTATTATATTATTTATATTAGTGCAACATATTTTTGGAGACCGAAATAAGAAATATTCTAACAAAATAGTATTTTTTTTTCTTAATTATATTTAATACATAATCAAATAAAAAGCAAAAAGTGTTTTTAATTCATAAAAAAATTACGCGACACTACGAAGATAAAGTTATCTTCAAGTTTTATTGAAGATAACTTATCACAAAAAAATTGTTCACAGGTTACTAATTTATTTAAGGATTTTTTGTAAATAAATTGTGTTAATTTGTTTTTTCCCTTTATATACTTTGATCAAAAAACGCTGAATGATATGAAATTAACTGATGCTATAATTAATTATAAAAAGAATTTGAATATTGAACTATTAATTCCCGTAAATGCATATTAATATTTTAAATAGTTAAATTAACATAAATTAAAAATCAACTTGCATAATACTTTTGATAACGCTGAATATTGCTGTTATTATATAAATCTGATTTAATATTTGTTTGTGCTCTATGTATTCCTACACCTTTCATCTGATAAATTACACTTTGCAGAAACCTTACTCTGAGTCTCGGAAAGGTCAAGTAAATTGTTTTTTTTTCGGTAGTTCTATTACATAACGTAACTATATAAGTACAGTGAACTTCTTTGGTAAAGAACTATCCTTTCACAAATTTTGAACTCAATTATAGGTACCATATAGATTGGATATCGAATGAACAGATGGAAAGGAAAAGTAGTGCACGTCATCTTCTGGCTCAGAACCCAGAGAATCCTACAAAATCAAAAATCGAAGAGGAAATCATAACAGATTTTTTCGATCTGATTGATTGTTTGATATATGTATCTAACTCTGATTGTAACGCCAGCAGTTTCTCTAATAATTTTATTTCAATTTATTATCAAAATGTTAGAGAACTGCATACTAAAACTTCAAATGTTTTTCTTACCTCTGACTCTTTTGACTTCGACTTCTTTATTTTAACTGAAACTTGGCTTTCTAATACAATTAATTCTCTTGAACTTTTTAATAACTCTTAGTTACTTAGATTTTCGTAAAAACCGATTCAATAATGATACGTCTTCCAATATTAATTCGGTTTTTCGTCCAGGTGGAGGTGTACTTATAGCATCCAAAAATACATTTGATTGCGTTGAAATTCCTCTGCCAGAATTTTCTGAATTAGAACTGATAGCAGTTAAATTCAAAAGGGAAAAGAATTTTATCTTTATTATTTGTTGCTTCCTAATTCCTTCTAATTCTAATAATGATATCTATTATAATTTTTGTTTAACTCTTGACTCAGTAACTACACTTATGAATGTTGCGGATGAGATATTAGTTTGTGGTAATTTTAATTTACCACAATTAAGTTGGATTCTTCATGATGAAGAAAATTTTATGATATCACTTTATGTTAACTCTGAATCTGCACAAATCTTTGTTAATAAGTACAATGCCTGTTGCCTGCAACAAATCTCTAATATTTCAAATTATCAAGGTAAACAGTTAGATCTTATTTTTACTACTGACTGGTCCAATTTTAAAATCAACAATTGTCGTATCCCTTTAGTAAAAATTGACAACTTTTACCCACCGATTAACTTTACATATTCTTTTATTAATCCAAATAACTCTAAATTTTCTAACAACTCTACTTATTTTCGTTTTAATTTTAATAAGGCTAATTTTTCTGATTTAAATAACTTTTTTTCGGCAATTGACTTTTCATATTTGGAAAATTTTAAGGATATTAATTACGCTGTCAGTGAATTTTACTCTATTCTTAATGAAGGATTTGGTTTGCATATACCTGTCATTAACTTCTAACTATCTTAACTTCACGGCTTGAAACCTGCGTAACAATCCCAAATTGTTCTGGAAGTTTGTTAACTCCAAAAGAAAATCTGATGAATATCCAGATTACTTATTTTTCGAAAGTAGAACTTGAACCGATTCTCATACAATTGCTGAATTTTTCAAGAATTTATTTTCCAGTACGTATGTTGGTAATGCATTTCAAGTTGCTGAAAGCAAATTTAACTATCTCGCGCAGCATCCTCCTTCAAACAATTTCTCCTCTGACTCTGTATCTATTATCTTAAGAATGTGTTCAAATTTTTTAGCTTTTCCTTTATCCATTTTATTTAACCTCTCATGCAAACTGGGTGTGTTTCCTAACTCATGGAAAATATCCTTCATTAAACCAATCCATCAAAAAAAATGCTAAGAATGATATTTCTAATTACCGACCTATCGCCAAACTTTGTGATATTGGTAAATTATTTGAATTAATTCTATACTATTACATTACCAATTCTGGGTGAATTTAATTTCTCCTAATCAACATGATTTTTTAAAATGTAGATCCACCATCACTAATTTGGTTGAATCGACCTCTTGTTTTCTCAATATTATGGAAACTGGAGCTCAATCTGATGTTTTTTATATTGATTTGAGTAAAGCCCTCGATATTCTGCCGCATAGTGTTATTTTATTTAAATTAAATTATCTTGGATTTACTGCCTCGTTTTTAAAATGGATCAAATCAGATTTAATTATTAGAAGCTATAAAGTAAAATTCAGGAATGCTTCCTTTGATTCTTTTCTTTCAAATACTGTTGTACCTGAGAGAAGCCTTCTGGGGCCCCTTCTCTTTATTCTTTCGATTGACGATGTGACTCCTATTATTAAACATTGCAGCATTATTATTTATGCCTATGATATGAAAATCTTTAGACGCATTACTTCGCCAAGTGATACACTTATGCTTCAAGAAGATCTAAATACTTTCTTTAATTGGTGTATTTTAAATAATCTTAGCCTAAATGTTGGTAAATGTGCTGCAATTACTTACACCTGCAGTTTATCTCCCATTTTGAATAGTTATCATTTCAATGGTGAGTTAATCAATAAATGCTCTTCGTTTAATGATCTTGGTATTCTCTTTAATAGCAAACTTCCCATATTAATGCAGTAATAAATAAAGCTAATTCAATGTTAGGATTTATCAGAAAGTGGTCTAAAGAATTCAATGATCCATACATCTTGAAGTCATTATTTACATCTTTAGTTCGCCCGAATCTGGAATACGCTAGTTCTGTTTGGTCTCCTGTGTATAACGTACATATTAACAGAATTGAATCAGTTCAAAAAAAAAATAAGCCGTTAAGTAGAATGTTTATGCTTGTTAATCGTTATAAAGATTTAATTAATTTAGATATGAATTAAACTCAACTAAAAATGTCATTATTTCGAAAACTTCCATAACATCCTAAGTTCTTGTTATTACGTTTTCAATTCCTATTTTTATTAAAATTTAAATAAATTTATGGGAAATGTTGTAAATTTCCTTTACTTTTTAATTTAGGTACTAGGTTTAGTTAGTTTTAGTTATTTTTATATTTGTCTTTGTGTAATTAATTTTTTTTTTTTTTATAGTATATAATAAAATTGTAAATGTTTGATTTAAACATGAATAAATAAATAAAAATATTGTTACAATATGGTCCGTTATGTAGGAATTGGATAACAAACATACACAGATTTCAAGAAGGGCAAGCTATCGACTCATCTTATATAAAAAAAAGATAGTTATCTTACTAATAAAAGTAATTGCATTCTATTGAAAAACTTTTTCCTAGTACTATTCCATTCCAGAACCAATTATAAAAAAAGAGCCAGTAACTAGAATGTTTTTGCTTGATAATCACCATAATAATTTAATTCGCTTATATAAATGAGTTAAATAAATTTTAAAAATTCGTTATTTGTGAGTTTTCGAGAAAATTTTATATTAATTATCTTTATAAATTCTTGTTATACTTCCAAATTTTTTGTTTATGTACAATGATTTAATAACGATATGATGATAAATTACTTAAGTTTTTAATTATTTGTTGTAATTATACTACCAACAGAACTATAAATAAAACCTTTTTGTTAATTCATATGTGTACGATTTAATCAAGTTTAAGAAGAACGTTAACATCTTTTTTTCAAAATTTACTCCCATCCTAGAAACCAAGCTGTAAATTTGCTGTAAATTAAAAGGCTCATCCTAAAGTTTGGTTTCAAAAGAGCGTCGTTCTTGTACGTTAAAGTCGCACAACACAGTTCCATTTGGTGGGTTTCGAAGCTTTTCACTGACTATCGTTAAAAAAAAATTTAAAAAACCAAGTTTCATAGAAGTTATTGCCAATAAACTTGCAACAACCAAACAACTTGGAGCAACCAAACTTCATAGAAATTATTGCCATTATACTTGAGCATATTTTACAAAATTTCAGATGTCTTTATTAAGTAGCAAGTTATGAGGACACATAAATTATGCTAATATGAAAAATGAAGTTATATGACAGCTGCAGTGAAAATATTTATGTAAGAAAAATAATTAGGAAAGATTTTAAAATTGGTTTCATAAATTTATTTGGCGAGGGTTATATATTATTGAGGGATATATTATAAATATACATGTGAGAGTCTGAATTAGGCAGGATTTTAGAGTTGAATTCAAATTTTACTTTTATATTATAATAGTCCGAAATAGTCCAAGTTCTACAATCAATTTAGGGGGCGAATTCGGATTTGATAAGAGCATATTTTAAAAAATAATGTTATTTTATACTTTTTAGTTTTAAATGAAACACATAATTTGAATGTAAGAATACCTAACCTTAAACCTACCTTTCCTACCTAGTAATCGCTTAATAAGATCATTCAGTAAAAAATGTTGACAAATATTTTAATTTAAATTATAAACAAATGTAGCGAACAAAATAATTTAATTTTAACAATTTTTTTTTGAAAAAAGCACATTTACGTGATAACATAAGATGAAAAAGTTTCAAGATTTTACAATATTTCTAATCACCGAATCTTCAGTTTTAATTTCCAGAACTTTTTATTTCAGTAGTTTATACTCTTTGGGAGATTTTTATTTTATCATAAAAGCAATTTTGAAAATTTTGGATCTTGCAGACCATGAAATAACACTTTTACGACTAAAAGTTGTATGAAGATGCATGTGAACGACTAATGGAAAATTTCGGATTTTCAAACAAATTTAAATTGGAAAATTAATATGTGCATAGAACAAGATGGGCGCCACATAAACATTTACTTTAGCAATATAATTCTGGTTTTGTATGAATAAAAACAATTTAAAACAATAATTTTACATTTCAGTAGTTTTTTTTCTTTATCTCTAAAAGAATAATAATTCCTATTACAAACTAATTTGTCGTATTTAATTAGTATCATGAAGAAAATATAGAGTTACCTTAAAATTGGGCCTACAGAAAAAAGGTTGTTCTTATAAAATTAATATTTTTGTGATTGTGCAGTTAAAATTGAATGGCTCTATTTAAAAAAAAATGTGTGGATCTAAAAGTTAGGTGTTCGAAAGCTACCCGAAGTTTTTGTCGGCTCTCAACCAAAAAAAATAGTGAACCTACAAATTGTTATAAGAATATTTTGTATTAATTCAGGACTCTAGCTTTCTTAGTTTTTGTTCGAAAGTTTTCTTATTTAAAAGTTAGGTGTTCGAAAGCTACCCGAAGTTTTTGTCGAATCTCAACCAAAAAAAATAGGGAACCTACAAATTGTTATAAGAATATTTTGTATTAATTCGGGATTCTAGCTTTCTTAGTTTTTGAGTTATCTTGCTGACGGACGGACGGACAAAGCTTAATCGACTTAGAATTTGATTCTGATCCGATCCATACCTTTGAAGGTATATTTAGCTAGCTTATTTCGAGGTGTTACAAACGGAGGAGCAATTTTAATATACTCGAACCTTATCGTACGGGTATAAAAATTATTAAAATTTTTACGTTCTATAAATTTAGAAGCTTGAAACTGTAAGAGATAAAAAATTGATAGGTACGTATTTAAAAGAATATTTTTTAAACTTTCCTATACATTTTACAAAATTTTCATAAGTAGTCTAGAAATAGAATTAAACGCAAAACTATGAAAACTAAAAAAAAATATTGAAATTTCATTGTTTCGATATATGGCGTACAACTTATTTCTTTATATGGGAATAACTCAGTGTCTATTGAAGTTATATATCTGCAATTTTGTGAAGAGGTGTCGAGTTACTTGCCAACAATTTTTGTAAAATTTGGTTGGTCTAGAGCAGCCGGTTCAGATTCTTGCACCTCTTGGAACTTAATGAAGCTAGGCGTCTGAAATCTTATAAATGATGATCAAATTTTATGACAACAATTTCTGCAAAATTAGGGTGTGCTGGTGCAATAGATTTGGGTAGTTGTTATGTAACTCCACAATTTACATAAATATATCTCGGCAGTTATAATGTTGGTAATAAAACATCTGAAATTGTTTAAAAAATGATCAAGTTATATAGAAACAGGATAAATTACGTTCATACGGATACCCCAGAGTTGATACAGTTTACTCTACTGCACTTTTCCTCGTTTTTTTGTTGAATTTATTTTTTAATTGCCTTTTTATAGCTGAACTATGTTCAAGGGTATTATAAATTTGTAATTAGGTTTGTGACACATTAAAGGAGTCGAGCTAGATATAGTGTTAAAGGTATGGATCTGCTCAGAATTGTGAGTCGATTAAGCCATATCGGTTCGCCCATCCGCACGATGAATGAAAAAGTAAAGGAGGTCGGATGCTGAATTTTTTTTACGTCACTTTTGAAAAATTGTTAGTTTTACTATTTAAATCCAGTATTTTTGGCCGCCGAGCTCGAGTAGCTGCCATACAACTTCTTTCTTTATAAAAATATCTCAGTTCCTATTGAATCTAGATATCTAAAATTTTGCAAAATAGTGTCAGCTATAGAATTACAATATCTGTAAAATTTGGTTGTACTGGTCCGACAAGTTCGGGTAGCTGCCATATAACTTCTCTTTTTAAATAAAAGTTGAAGCTAGGTATCTGAAATTTAGTAAAAAGATGTCGAATTGCATGCTAAAAGGTTCTGTAAAATTTGTTTGGGCTAGAGCAGTAGGTTCAGGCTTCTTGCACCTCTTGGAACATTATGAAGCTAAGCGTCTGAAATCTTACAAAAAATGATCAAGTTTTAGGCAATAACTTCTGTAAAATTTGGTTGTGCTGGTGCAATACATTCGGGTAGCTGTCATACAACTCAACAAATTAACTTGAAAATATCTCGGTAGTTAACGTCAGTACTAAAACATCTGAAATTTTTTAAAAGATGAGTAAGTTTTATAGAAACAGGATATATTACGTTCATACGGATATCCCAGAGTTGGCACAGTCTACACTACTGTACTCTTTAATTATGTCTTATTTAAAATAATTAATTTTTGACAAAATAATCTATAATATAACACACAAGATGTTGGCGAGACGTTGCTGGCATGTTAAAAAAAATATTTTATTTCTATAATACACCACTCACACTGAATGAAAGCTAAACTGGCAGTGATGATATTTCTGTATATTGATTTAATAATTTAAAATTTTATTATCATAGACACAAATGTTCGACTAAAAGTATTATCAGAG
This sequence comes from Poecilobothrus nobilitatus, assembly GCA_947095535.1. Taxonomy (NCBI): domain Eukaryota; kingdom Metazoa; phylum Arthropoda; class Insecta; order Diptera; family Dolichopodidae; genus Poecilobothrus; species Poecilobothrus nobilitatus. The sequence goes on along the minus strand of OX352774.1, from coordinate 720,555 downwards.
ACACAAAATCTTCATTAAAAAAGTAAGGATATTAAGATTCTTCACTTTTTAAAATTTAAAGCAAATGTTTAATTTTCAAGTTTAACCGCCGCATCCATTATGAACTGGTCAAGTGGTAAATTAAAAATAAATTAATCTTCTGTTTGCAGTTCAAATGATTCTTTGTTTAAAAAATAAAAAAAATAAAAATACTCTTAATAATATTAAAAGGCCTGAAAGTGAAAAGAGCAAAGTTTATGTTTATAGAAAGCCTCATATTTATAAGAAAAAAATAATAGGTCGACTTTATTCTTGATTTTGTTTTCACTATTACAAAAGCTGGTAAAAGCTTCGCAAAAACTTTAAAGTAGTTTTAGGTTAGGTTAATTTAGGTTGGAATTTTGATTTTTAAACTGAATTTTTGATATAACATAAAATATTAAAATTTTTTTTATTAATTTAAAATTTGGCAAACTTTGATAATTATATTTCATAACAGAAGTCAAAAACTTAATAAATATTATAGAAACGGATATTTTTATAGAAACGGATATTTTTATAGAAACGGATATTTTTATCATAGAAAATATAATTTTAGAAGCCTTCTCTCACAAAAGATTAATAATTTTGTACTAATTTATTATTAGACTATTAATAATATTGTTAGCCGTGGAAAAAAATAAGATTTATTAGTATCATCAGATCAGATATAGTTTTTAAAATTCCTTAGTATGTGTGAATTCCGCACCGAAAATATTTCACCGCCAGAGTCGCGACGGTTTTATAGATTAATTAGAAAGCTGTCGAAAACGACCGTCACAAAAAAAATGCGCCCGAAAATTTATGAAATTTCATTATCAGTGACATGAATATTTTATTAAATGTACCAAAGACATCTTCCAAAGTACATTTAAATAAAATAACAACGCAAACGACTTGAAAGTAGTTTTGTTAAATAAAGTTAAAATTTTTGATATAATGTAGAAAGACTTAAAACTTTATTTTAATATATTACTTTATTTTTATATATTATTTAATTACACTAAGATTGATAGAAATATCACGAAAACACTAAGATTGATAGAAATATTTTTGCAAAAAAAAAATAACACTAATTATTTAATAGGTGTCCAAGTCTTATATTCTTTTAACTTTCGTGTGAATTCCCAAACAGAAAACATAAAGTTTCAGCTCGAGCTAAAACGTAAAAACACATTCAGGTCGGCGACCGATGGCGGTGGACGAATTTCGGGTCGAAAATTTCGCGGCGAAAACAGCTGTTTTTATTGGCATAAAAAATTAAAATTAATTTAAATTTTTTAAAACTAAAGAAAAATGAATAGTAAAATTTTAAAAAATATTAAAATTATTTCAATAATTGCGATTGTTTTAAATGTAACAAAAAAAAAATGTCGTAGCGTTTGGTGGGTGAATTCGAATTTCAAATGAAAATCGGATCAAGATTATTTCTTCGTAAAATAATATATGGGAATAAAAGAAAAGGATGAAGAACTTTTTTTGAAATTAACAAGAATGAATGTGTCTTCATTTAATTAAATATTTTCCTTATTACTTCCTCGATTAATTTTTCTTGAAATGACATATTATTATCTTAATCTATTTACAAATCGAATGTTAAAAAAATGGTATTAAAAATTGTTTTTGAATTTTAATGTCACAATATAACTATATTGACTTCGCCGCTAAAAAATTGTAGAATATAAATTTTTCAGCCGGTCAAAAAATCGTCGGCATTTTTGTTTCCGATTTTTATTGTGCACTTTACACATGTGTTTCAAACAATTTTTGACGTATTGCTACGAACTTTTACCCTGAATGTGTAAGAATTTATTATGGGATTTTAAGCTATACTCTGGGCACTTTGATTATAGTTATATATAACAATTAGTGTTGAAATATTGTATTCTAATTCAGTCAATAATTTTTTAAGATATAACGCTTCTTTTGCAGCTTCTGTTAGTGCCATATATTCTGCTTCTGCTGTGGATAAATCATATAATAGTTTTTTTTCCTTGCATCCCAAGTTATAGCCGCACCTGAAAATGTAAATACGTAACCCGAATACGATTTTCTGTCAATAATATTTGATGCCCAATCACCATCGGATATGCAGTCAAATCTTCATTATTGTTTTGATCCGTGATTCTTTAGCAATATTCTCTAGCAATCCGTGATTCTTTGTTTTATTTATATATCTGAGTATACGCTTTGCAGTTTTCCAATGCTCATTGTTATAGCAGGTATTTAATTGACTTAAATAGTTCACGGCGTATGAAATATCGGGTCTGGATATAGTTGAAAGATAAAGCAAAGAACCTATTAACCTTTGATATAGTATCTTCATATTTTCAAAGTTATTTGAATTTTCTTGTTATGGTTTAGTTAATTTAATTTTGTTTCTATAGGAGTTTTAACACGGTTTGATTTGTCCATACCAAATTGGTATATCTAGTTTGTTTTACAAATATTTGTTGATTTCCAGTTTTTAAGTTGATTTTTAAAATTATTAATTAAATTTAAATTATTTGATCCAATTATAATATCATCTACATAAATTGCTACTATTAAAATATTATTACACATAATTGATTTATAAATGCATGGGTCGCTTTTCAATGACCTTAATCTAAACTCTAGTAAGTTTCCATGTAATTTACTGTACCATTGTTGGCCAGATTGCCGTAACCCATAAATAGATTTTTGAAGGCAGCATACTTTATTTGCACAATTTTCCCTTAATAATTCTGAATAGTATTCCGGAACTTCCATAAAAATTTCTTCACTGTTATCGCCATTTAAAAATGCTGTTGTTACATCTCATTGTTCAAATTTCAAATTCCATTTAACACCCAATGCCATCAATACACGTAAAGAAGAATGTTTAACTACCGGAGCAAAAACTTCGTTAAAATCGATTCCCGGTCTTTGTGCGTAACCCTTCGCAACTAGTCTTGCTTTTCTTTCGATAGCGTTGTTATCTGAGCTAATTTTAGTTTGAAATACCCATCTACTTCCGATTATATTTTGTCCATGCAATTTGATTACAAAACGCCAAGTTTTATTTCTTTTGTGAGCTTTTAATTCCTCTAACATTGCATTTTCCCAGTCATTTTTGTTTTCACTACAGATAGCTTCTTTAACACTTTGCGGATTCCTGCAGCAAGCTAAATTTACTATTTCTGTTGCAAATTGATAATCTTCACTGTCACTTGAAAATATTACAGACTCCTTTGATCCTTTCAAATATTTTTCATTTGCATAAATTTTTTTAGGGAGTCTTTTTGTCTTTTTTTTTTTGAATTTTTGGTCTTCTGCGTTTTCGTTTTTTTTCTTTATCTTGTATGTCATTATATTTGCTGATACTTTTTCTTTATCAACATTTTCAATTTTTTCTTTATTATTTTGCATATTATTATTTTTATTATTATCATTATTAATATTTTCAACTTCATTATTAAAATTCTCAATTTCATCATGGAAATTCGTTTGATTTCTTAATTCATTAATTTTTGTTCATTTTCGGTAGTATTTGAATCGCTTATTTCAACTTTGACCATTCCATGCTGATTATTATTTTTCTGAAGATCTGCTGAATCATAAAACAATTCTAAACTTCCATACATATTGAATTTTTCCATGGTGAGAAACACTGTGTCTCTGCTTTTAATTATTTTTCTTTCTAATGGTAACCACAATCTGTATGCTTTAGAGGTTTCGCAGTAGCCTACAAATATATGTTTTTTGGATTTTGAATCGAATTAACCTTTTTTTATTCCTTTTTCAAGCACATAAGCGCCTGATCCAAATATTTTAAAATGGTTTTGGGCTTCTTATTCAACCATAAATGAAAAGGCACTTCATTATCAATGGATGAAGAGCTGCATCTATTTCTGATATAGTTCGCCGTATTTATTGCTTCTGCCCATAAACTTTGAGAAAATCCAGATTTCAACAACATGCATCTTGCCATTTCGACCAAGCTGCGATTTTTTTTTCTTCTACCCCATTTTGCTGAGGGGTATACTCGGGATATACTAAGTTGATGATGAATACCTTTTTTTATGAGAAACATGTTTGATTTTTTACAAAGTACAAAAAATTTTTAAATGATTCTAATACATCACTTTTCTTTTTAATAAAATAAACATGACAATATCTAGTATGGTGATCAATAAACGTAACAAAATACTTTGCTCGTCCTTGGGATTCACCCGCATTGGGCCACAGATATCACTGTGGATCAACATTCATTTCTCAGTAGCTTTCTCTACATCTCCCTTTTTAAATGGCAGCCTACTTTGCTTACTTTGTATACAAATTTCACATTGCATTAACTCTAAGTTTTTGATATTTGATTTAAGATTTTCTACTTGTACTCCAATTATTGTTTCTTTTTTAACCATTTTTTTTTTAAAGTTTTGTAATTTAAATGCCCAAATTTTTTATGCAAATCTTCTAACCAATTTTTAGCGGAGTAATTTATTATATTAACTTGTTCATTACTACTGTATTGTAAAACTTTATATAGGTTATTGACTTTGAAAGCTGTTAACACAATTTCTTCGTTAGTCGTTTCGTCATTTTTAACAATTTTTTTTGTTGTTGGCAAAAATTACTAAATAGTCTTTGTCGGTTATTTTTGAGACAGATAATGAATTTAATTTCAAATCTGGAACATAAAGTGTGTGCTGTAATTTAATTGATTCTGTCATACTTACTTTACCAACACCTTTAATTTTAGCAACAGCATTATTAGCTAATTTTAAAAAATTTTTCTTTTTTTCTTTTTTCATATTTTTAAATTTTGTTGAATCTTTACACATATAAGATGTGGCGCCACCATCTTCTTTCTTTTTTATATACCTGGAGAATCGTCACTTTTATTTTTTCGGTAATCGTATTCTTCTATTATCATTATTATCTATTAAGCACATCTGGTGAAGGTAAATTGTCTCGTGATTCTATGACCATTCTAAAATTATCAAAATTTTCAGGAAGACTATATAATAATAATATACTTAGCAAATCATTGTCCAGTACAAGATTTATATCCTTCAACTTTTCCACAGCTTCAAAAATTTTTTTTGAATTGTTCTCTTGTATCCATATCTATGGTTACTTTGTTTAAAATTAGATATTAAGATTTATTTCAAATTATTATTTTTTATTTTGTCGCCTGGGCCCATAACCTGTTCTTATTCCAGTTTATTTCAAAGGTTAAAAAGAAAGTATATAAAATATAAGTAATAAGTAATACATTAATAATTAGAAAGAGATAGTTATACATTGTATATAAAAGTACATTAATATTAAAATTGACAGGGTTTACAAATATATATAAATATACTAACATTATTGATCAAATGTTAGTATATTTATATATATTTGATATATACAAATATTGATCTCCATGATCTATTTCTTAACAGCTTATAAACAGCTGTTAAGCTTGCCAATACCAAAACATAAAATCGCATTTTAATTATAAAATACCCATACTGTAATATATTTTTTTCGTAAGTTATGTCTTTTCATTTTTCAGAGTTATCCGTTTAAGCACATTTTGAAAAATTTGCTATTAGTTTCACTCTGTCCGTTCGTCTGTTTACTTATACACTGAAAATTTCATTGCTCTTTAATAAAGAGCAATGAAATATTAACCATGCATAGGTCTCTTAAAATAGTAGTATTGTAGAACAACTTCTTTATGTACCCTCACCGTTGGAGATCCTACAGCACCTACAGATCTTTAAACTTTGAAAAAGCTTCCTTTTAAATACATACATCTCAGGTTCTGTTTAACATATTTTTAATATAAAAACACAGGATCGTTTTTTACCTTTATAAATCAACCAGAATTTTTTTACATTAACTTTTTCTATTACATAATTATGTTTTCAAATTGATATTTAATAAGGCTAAAAATATGTGTTAGACTCACAGAACTGTATATGGATAAAAATGTAAGATTTTCTCTTCTTTGTTATGAATGTACACATTTTTGATTAAATACTGTACAGAAATGTGAATATGTTTTCTAATTTAATTGATTGTAGTTATTGATGCTATATTGTTGTAGTTTTTACTTGATTTGTTGTTGCTTTGTTTAATTATGGTGACATTTACATGTTTAATTATGGTGACATTATAGCTGCACTGATAAATTTACTCATTACTTGGAAGTAATATATTAAAGTATGTGCTCCGAAAAGTTGATTCATCCAACATAATATTAAAAATTGGATCCGAATTTGCTTAAATAGTTAACAAGAAGAACATGAAAAATATAAATGTTTTAGGAGTCAATCAAAAAGAAGTATAGTGTATCTTGTTTAAAGGTTAGGGAAGTACTGTTTTATTAGAAATTTAAAATATATATCTCGGTATTTGCTTTTTTTATTTTCCGAATGTCTTATTTTGCCAATAATGGATAGGTCACCTCAATTTTGAGATGCTGCCAATGGAGATAAATCGAATTTGTTAGTCAATAACTCACCATTTCCAAATTAAATAAACAAATCTTTTTCCACGCAATGCAGATAAATCGAATTTGTTAGTCAATGACTCACCATTTCCAATTTTAAATAAACAAATCTTTTTCCCACCTTCTAGAGTTACATATAAAAAATCTCGAATTTAAACTTGGTGGAAAAAATGCCGAGTGTTACAAAATCCCGAAAAAAAACCTGAAAACCAAAAATACCGAAATAAAATTATTTGTAAAAAATAATGCATTCCTGAATGATAACATAATTGCCCTATGGAGGAGATTATTTCTGATTTTAAATAACTGCCGAAAATATTATGTTGTTAAAACTTAAGCACAGTATTCTTTAGTTGCTTAATTAGGTTTAATTACTAGTATGTATTAAAAATTTGCATTGAAAGCTTTTTATGGAATATCAAAAACAATATAGACAAAAGTAAAGAGTGTTGGAAGTATCTTTTTAATAATAATAAGAATACAAAAAATTGGGCGGTATATTTTTAATAGGTATTCGTGGGGGAAATGGATTAACGAATGTTAACAAAAATTTTGTCACAAATCTTTATTTAGAGTCATAAATTCAACCTGCCAAATTAGAGACAAATTAGGAAGAAAATTATTTTTTGACAGGCTATTGTGCCGAAATGGTTTAATGTATCACGACAAAATTAATTGAATGAGCTTATGTGCTAAAGTTCAGTATTTGTGCAAATTTTCAAATAGTTAAATCGTTTAAGCACGACAACAAAAAAATGAGAAACTTCATGGCCTGAGGCCTGATACTGAAACGGGTAAATGTATCGTAACCAAATCAACTTAGTGAGCTTCTGTGGTAAAGATCTACACTATTGTAAATCTTCAATTTAATTGGTCAAACCATTTAAGCGCGACAACATAATTGAGCCCCGGTGCCGGGACGGGTTAATGGATCGTAACCTAATCAACTTAGTGAGCTTCTGTAGTAAAGAGCTACACTTTTATAAATTTCCAACTCAATTGGTTAAACCATTTAAGCGTGACAACAAACAAATTAAAAAACTTCATTGATCTATGGTGCCGAAAGGGTTAATGGATCGTAAGCAAATTAACCTAATGAGCTTTTCTGCTAAGGAGTAACAGTCAAATCAATTGATTGAACCGTTTAAGCAGGACAACAAAAAAATTTAATAAACTTCGTTCGACTCTCGTGCCCAAACAGGTTACCAGAACTTTATAACAATTTATCTCAGGATATTTTTCAGACCATAAAACCACCATACAAAATTGGACAAAAATTGGAAACAAAAAAGTATTTGGAGCGAATACGGTTAATATATGGCAACAAAATTTCTTCGGTACACCCCTAAAGCTATGAAGAACATTTGAAATAGAAATGTTCTTGCAAAATTTGTTTGAAATCGAACTGGTGCTTTTACGTGAATCAGGCACAAACAAACAGAATTTCTTCCATATTAGATTAAAGTTCCATAGCAGACATTTATTGACAACACAATAACAATACTGATTCACTAATAGTTTTAGACTTACTATTGAACATCAATTAATTTAAATATTTATTAAATTTATATATGTATTAAAATTTTGTAGTACAAATTAGGTTATCAGTTAATAAACAAAACATACATAGACTTAATACCTTCACGGTAAAACATAATACTACAGTTTTAACAATACAAAATGAACAAAAAAAGTAAACAGAACAATATTTTCGTTTTAAAATTCTTATAAGAACTAAATTATTAATAAGGGAGCATAATATAAAACAAGTAAATGTAACAGGAAGTTGATGCAACCGACTTATTTATACCCTACACCTAAAAAATTCAAATTAAATTAAAAATCCATAAGTTATTTTAGTTAGGTATTTAATATAATCTAAAAAAATAAATGCTTTTACAACCTTTGTACAAAATTTCAGATTTCTATCTTGTGTTTGATGGCACCCGGACCAGCACCCCAATTCATCTCAAATTTTAGAGACATCATCAGAACAGGATAGAACACTCTTATATCAAATTTCAAGTTTTTATATTTATTAATTTCGAAGATATGCTTGTTGGATCTTTGGAGTTGATAAATTTCATAGCATCATTATTTTTTGAGTTATCGTCCGTACGAACGGACGGACATCTCTACATCGACTCAGGATTATTTAGTCATTGTTAACCTACAGTATAAATTTCATCAAGATAGCATCATTATTTTTTGAGTTATTGTGCGTACGAACGGACGGACATCGCTAAATGGACTCAGGAGGTGATCTTGATTCAGAATATATATACATGTCCATATCTAACTCGCTTCCTGTTAGTGGTTACAAGTACCATACCAAAGCTAATATACCTTATACTTTAGGTGTAGGGTAATAAAAAGAAAAATAACTGCAAAATTTCAAAAAAATCCGGATGTCAACATTTTAATAGATATAAATAAATTGATTTAAAAAGTGAGCTGTCAATAATTGTATCAAAATTTTGGTATGTTAATAAATATATTCATTACGCCATTATGTCAATAAATATAGTCATTATAGTCATTATGTATTACCTTAAATTGAAACTGGTGAATTGGAATTGGTGATTTTGAAAATGAAATTTATGTAAAAATTACAGTTATTTTATAAAAACTGTGAAAAATATTAATATTTTTCCTATATTAAAATCGAATAATTAACTCTAAAAAAAAGAAAAAAATGGCTTAAGGCAATATCTGATTTAATTAAGTTTTTGATTTTTAATTTCGTTTACATGTCTATAACAATATTATATATACATTAACATTAAAATTAAGTTTATGATATACAGTATTTTGTGATAAATAATTCATAAAAATACTAAATCTATAGTTTTTTCAATAGATTTTCCGGTCACAATAATATTACTTTCTTTTTTCTAACTTTCGCAACAAAAAATTTTGTATGGGATTGAATGTCTAATATAACTGTATATAGTATATTGTCTGGTAAATCGACTAATCGTTTAAAACATTTCAAGCAGTTTGTGATCAAGTTATAATTACATACAATTAACTTTTATTGTTTGAATAAATAAATTAAGAACAATTTAAATATTTTAAATAAAGCTAAATTTATTACTACGTGCTGAATTAGCTATTTAATGTTATTTTATTGTAACAACATTTTGTAAATTTATAAACACATATGTAATTCTTATTTTTATCATAATCTATTTTCGTAGGAAAATCTCAATTACATAGTTCATATATGACACAGCATGATTCTAGTAATATGCAAGAAATAGCTCCAAAATTTTTATCGAGAGGACATCTATATAAAGTAATAATAGGAGAGACAATAGAACTGCCATGCAAAGTTCAAAATTTAGGTTCCTATGTATTATTATGGCGTAAAGGAACATCTGTGCTCACAGCTGGAAATTTGATGATAACTAGAGATCCAAGATTTCAAATAGTAAATGATTACAATTTACAAATAAATAGTGTTAAAACCCAAGATGCCGGAGATTATATTTGCCAATTGGGTGACCAAGAGAATCGTGATCAAGTACATACGGTGGAAATTTTAGGTAAGTTATTTATATTTCTGTAAAGTTCTTTTTGAAAATCATTGAATTTCAGTTTTTTTAAATATTGCGTTCTAATATTGAATTTAATTTTGTAAATTATAATATATGATTAAAAAATAAATATTTAAAAGAAAATATCTTTTGATGACCCAATAACAATTAATTATGAATCTTTATTAAAGGAAAACATACTTATTAATTTATTTTTCTTAACACTATTTTATTTTTCTTAAAGCTATTTTGATTGTTGTGTTCGTGTGACTGTAAACTATTTCTCTTAATTGATTTAAACAAGCAATTGATGTAAACAAGCTCACTATATTAAAATAATATAACTAAGAACTCGAACTAAGTGAGAAATCTTTAATTCTATGAATCTACACTATTTTGAGCTGTTCTGAGGTTTTACCTCAAATTACATTTATCTATAAATATTGATTTATAAAACTTACATAATTTATAAGCTGCAGTATTGCAATAACATACCACTCGCCGAATAGGATTACCAATTTTAATTTAACTAATTTGCTTAACTTTCAATTCTTTTTTGAAGTTTGGTAATTTATTATAAATAATTTATATGAGTGTTCAACTAACAAATGGCAAAAGTTAACACATCTTTTTAAATCCAGGCCACTTTATAAATCTGAAGAACCACTTTGTGTTACAAAATCCATGCTTTTAATATAATATATACACTTTCATTCAGATAATGAAACCTTATTATAAACCTTATCGGCTTTAGTAAATATCAAATTATTGTCTTTAATATGTTATTGGATATTTTTTAATACAATTTTTGATTAATATTTGGTGTTTGAAATTATCTAAACTTTTTGAAAAATATCCGCACATAAAGATTTCGCAATAAAATGATGATTTAATGCGTTTTCTATACATTTCCTGCGATATTAATAAAACTTTTTTTTACATAAATGTTCTGTTGCCGGATATTTAAGATCTTTATTCAAGAATATAATTTTCTTATCTGAAAAGTAACGTTTTATAAATTTTTATCTCTTTCATAAAATTCAACTTCAACTTTATTTTAGGATTTATATTATTAGTTTCACATGAAATTAGTCTATTTGATAAGGAGCTTCCCCTTTTAATATATTATACTTATATCTACCGATACACCTCTAACCTTCCAATCACTCATTCTAAACTTTTCTAAAATTTGCAGTTTATAAACAGATTGGTCTAAATCAATACCTTTTTTTTGCTGATGAATGTGTATGCCCATACAACTTTTAGCCACTTCCAGATCTGTGATATTAAAATTTTTTAACTTTTTTAAATCATCATTGTCTTTGCAAAAAATTGGCGATTATTAATTTTTTATTTTCATTAAGGGTCGGCTTTAAATTTTTTAATCACAAAATTTTCATTGCATTATCCAATTCAAAATTACATTGCCGACCAGCTTGTTTAGGTCCGTATATTAAACGATTCAGTTTACACACCTTTTCTGCATTGTCATTAAATTGTGCAGGTTGTCCCATATAAATCTCTTTGTATAAGTATTTTTGTAGGATGGCCGTTACTACATTCATTTGATGTACCTTTTAGTTGATGTACCTTACAGCTAACGCTATGAGAAATCTTATGGAAGTATACCTTTATTCTTTGATAAATCGATTAGTATCAAATCAAATAGTGTCCATATTTTATCGATAGTGTGCATTCTTGTTTAAATTGTATTTTATTTCGCATACCTGATAAATCAGTTTTTTGACCAAAAAATATTCCATCCGTTATTTTTCCGATCGAATTCACACTTTTCTTCATCAAAAAAGATACCATATTTATTGCTTCAGACCAATAAGATTTTGGTAACTCGGCGTCAAGCAGCATACATTTCGCCTTTTGCACAGTTGAGCATTTCATTCGCTAAACAACACCGTTTTCTTGTGACGTATATTTATTTGCTTTTTGATTAATTATATAACTTTTTGATAAATAGTTTTCCATTTCGCGATTAACGTACTCCTTTCCGTTATCGGTTTTTATTATTTTTATTATTTTGTTCAACTAATTTCCAACGAGGTTTTTAAAATTCACTTCACTTTTATTTCTTTAAAAATAGCTAAATGTTTTCTTCGAAACATCGTCAATAAATAGGAAAAAATATTTAGCATCTTCTATGGATGTTGTTTGAGTGTGAATGAAGTAATTCCAATACATCGGTTGCTCTATTTCGAAGAGTTTTAAATGGAATTCGAGTTTGTTTGCCTTCTGCACAAATTTTACAATTTTCGATTTCAGTATCAACATTAAAATTTATAGCTGTAACTAAACCGGCATGCATTTTTTCTTTAATTTTGAACGTTTGCAAGACCTGACCGGCGATGCCATAGTAATGCAATTTCCACATTATTTGTTAGCATATCCCGTTTTAATACATTTAATTTTGCATATTGCATATATTTTATACACCCCGTTTTCCGGTTTACATTTTACAACAACATTGCTTTTAATATTTTTTATTATACAGCTGTTTTTATTGAACAAAACCGTATTCCTTTTTTCAACAATTTTATTTACCGATAATAAGTTACCCAGTAAATTTGGAACATTTAATATGTTATCAATTTCAATATCAGTTTCATTTCACTCGATTTGAACATTTCCCATTTGTTTTGTTGGTATTTCTGAATTACTTCACTTATAATTGAATTCCTAACTTATAACTATTTTCCTACTTATAACTAATCCCTCCCTGGCCTAGCTGGTAGGAACACAAGTATTGCAATCATACCAGCTACGGCTTTCTCGGGTTCGATTCCTGATGGGGGATACCTTCATATAGCAATTAATATTATATTAATATAATCCTCATATCAAGTAATTTTCATATATATATTATAACAAATTTTCAATTCATATCTATAACTCACAGATACAATAATCTCAAAATAACCTTCATACCAGAATAACCAATATACATAACTATTTTCACTTTATAAATATAACTCACAGATATAATAAGTTGTCAATAATTAATAATTCAATAACTCAATATAGCCCACAAATAACTTATATTCCTAGCAAACACTAGGATCGGTTGCAATAGGCCAATCCCATATTCAGCTTAAATTGAAAAGGATTCAAGAAACGGAAGCAAGAAGCCTCGGATATAATAGATTTGGAAATACGGCAATGACCTTTGGCATGAATATAAGAACACGAGTAGAACAATGGAATGTTAGGACACTTAGAGAAGCATCCAGGACTGCAATTAGAGCAACAAGCAGCTGCATATAAGATAGGCATATTAGGCATAAGTGAGCTAAGATGGAATGGAAGTGGTGAAATAAAATCGGAAAACAGCAACATTCTTCTGTAAAGCGGCAAAGAATCCAGAGGCGAAAGTGGTGTTAGAATACTAATTGAGAGAACCATAGTTGATACGCTAATCTCATGGAAATCTGTATCAGATAGAATTATTACCGCTCGGTTTCGCGGCAGAGTCAGGCATGTTTCGGTCATTCAATATTACTTCCCAACTGAAAGCACAGAAGATGACGAGAAAGACACAATAGGGAAACATGGTCTGGGGATACGTAACAACAATGGTGATAGACTGGTAGAATTATGTAAAACCAATCAGTTGGTCATAGGAGGCACACTGTTCCCCCACAAAGAAATACACAAATACACATGGGTCTCTCCTGGTGGTAGAACAAAGAACCAAATTGACCATATATGCGTGAGTAGAAAATGAAAAAACTCATTGCAAGATGTAAGCAATAGAAGAGGTGCTGATATACAGAGCGACCATGAGCTTATAACAGCTGACCTGAAGATTTGGCTAAGGCGTAATACTAGCAACACGCAGAAACCCAAAGCCAAATTGAACTTAGACCAGCTCAGAAACCCTGCAGTAAAATGTAATATCATAACGGCTATCCAGCGAACTATATCAGAAAACATGCAGCCGTCATAGGAGGAAAAAGCTAAAGCCATACGACAAAAGTCAGTAAACGTCCTAGGCACACGTCAGAATAATATAAAACCATGGATCTCTAACCATATATGAAACCTGATCAAACATAGGCAACAACTAAAGAACCAAATTAATACTGATAACCCTATTTCGCTAAGGCAGCCGTATCAGACCCAGAGCAAACTAGTTAAGAAAGGAGCCAGGGCTGATAAGAGAAAACACATTGAGAAAATGGCTAGAGAAGCAGAAACAGCAGCTGGCATGAATGATATAAGATCAGTACACAATATCGTAAATAGCCTTACAAACCGATCTCACAGAGGTAACCACCCTATAAAAGATCGAAACGGCAACGCTCTAACCAACGTTCAAGAACAAACCCAGTGATGGAAAGAACACTTTGAGGAAATAAGCAACATTCAGCCGACACACAGCTCTCAATGGGAAGTAATAACCAATGACGTCAATGAAGAAAACACCGCCATTCTCAGCTCAGCACCTTCTATCCGTGAGATTAAAGACGCCATCTCAATACCATCATCATGGAAAAAAGGAATTATTATCAAAATTCCAAAGAAAGGTGATCTTTCTGATTGCAACAACTGGAAGGGTATTACATTACTGAATACGATATATAAAATCATCACAAACATTATTCAGAATAGACTCCAAGAAGAGGTGCAGAACACGCTAAGAAACGAACAAGCTGGCTTTATACCGGGTAGAAGCTGTCTCGATCAAGCCAACACACTAAGAATAATAGTGGAGCAATCACACGAATGGCGATCACCGCTGTGTCTGGTCTTCGTTGACTTTAAGAAGGCATTCCACTCTATACAAAGAGAAGCCGTATGGAAAGCCCTTGTGAACAGAAATATACCAAGGAAAATCGTGAATATAATTTGTGCTCTCTATGATAACGCCGAACTCTCAATAGAGGCACTCCATGTATACAACAAATGAACGAACGAATCTATCGACAATAATAAGGAAAAGCTGCAAATGACAGTGAAGCAAACAGCGAAAATAGTCCTAGGGGCGCTCAGACCTAGGATAAGGGATCGCTGAGGTTCGAAGCCGGGTTCCTACTTGTAATCGAGAGAAGGAATGTATTAAATTACATATATTTATATATATTTTTTTTGTTTATTTTTTTTGTACTACATATACTAATAAATAACTTGGCCAACGGGCAACAAAAACTATTGACTCGTCCATTTGAGATATGATTTAATACATTAACATTAAAATTGCAAAGCAAAAAAAAATAAAAAAATTTAGCGTACTTTTTAGATTGCTATTTCGTTCAAAATCATAGAACATTATTTTATTTAATAAGATTACGATATTATGATGATGAATTCTATTGAAAAGAAAAGAAAGAAAAAATGAAATAGAAATATTATTTAAAGATTGCACACATTTTGTTGATATTAAAATATGTAGCTAAATAGTAAAGTTAATTATAATATTAGTAAAATTATTAGTGAAAACATTATTGAAAACAAAAATTAATTTTATATTTTAAAAATCTTAATACTTATAATGAAATCTTAATACTGATAATATTAGTGAAAGTAGTGATTGCAGTAATAATTGCATAATTGAAAACATTTTAAATAACCCATTTTTACAAAAAAGTGCTAGTGAAAAAATTGATATTAAAAATATGGTAAGGCCAACCCCCTTATTACCAAATTTGAAGTTAAAATTTAAATCTGAAAAAAAAACAATAAAAAATGTTCATGTTGAAACGTATCAGAGATACGAATTTATTACGGGTTGAAAAACAAGTACAGATAAACAAAAGCAAATTAGTTTCAATAAACACAATGAACTGGTAAAAAAAAACGTACTATTATGAAAATAATTATTGACACGGTTTGTTTATTAGAACAGCAAGAACTGCCTTTTAGGAGACATAATAAATCCGAAAATTCTTTAAAATGTGGAAATTTTAAGGAAACTCTAAATTATTAGCAGCATATGATTCAGTGTTAGCAAACAATTTAGAAGATTCAACAGTTTCTAGTGCTATGAAAAATGATATTTTAAATGCGGTTAATAATTTGGGTGAAGTTTAGAACTATGGGTTGTACATATATTCAAACTACATATATGCTTATACAATCTTCAAAAGCAGATTCTAACCTTCCACATAACGATTATCAATCCAAAACTTTTTCAAATATTCTATAGTACCATTTAATACTAAGCGGTAAATGTATATTAAATTTACTTAGTACAGTAAATATAATTTTAAATATTATAATATATTAATGCGCACATAGTATATTTATATTGTTATAAGTATAGCTCCATACATTGCAATATTTCTTTAAAAATATTTCCATTCATCCATGCATATACATTCATTCATTTATCCATTCCATAATCTCTTATAAGTACAATAAAATACATATATGTATGTAAATACGGCGTTATATAATATACATCTATACTCTTATCGTTCATTCATCAGTGACCTATACGATGTGTAAATAAACATGATATTATATAAGTATTTATATATATCAATATCATATAAATAAAAATTCTTCAAGCAACCGTTATGTTGTTTATTTATTTACATTTTTTTGTACTACGCATTATATGCTCAACAATTTCAAATTATCGAGTAAAACAAAATGCAAAAAATTTGTTAACGAAATTTGTTAGAAAATTTGAAAAAATCAAGTAACACTTTCGTCATTTATAAAGTAACCCTATATTATTAAAAAAAGTGGTTAACAAAAATAAGAGTATAATGTTGAAACTTTAAGTTTTATGTATTACTTCAAAAAAATTTTAACAGGTGTTCAAGTTACAGGTGTTCAAAAATAGGAAATTTTCACCTTATTAAAAATTAGAAATTAGGACCTTACAGCTCCTAAACGGGGGTTGATACAAAAAAAATTTCTGAAATGACTCATACTTATTTTCAAAGATCTAACTTCTGTCAAAATTTTTCAAACTTAACCAAGTTTCCAACCTAAACCGTTTAGAAGATAGAAGGGTTAAAGGATTTTGCAATAATTCAGTTTCGCATAACGGTAAATTAAGACACCGTATAGCACAAGTATATATTTATTATATACATGTTTGTAAAGCTCATAATATCACCTATCGTTTGGAACTTTCAGATTGAAGATATACCTTTTAGAGCTTGTGTTATAACAATTTAAATATAGAGATTTTTCGAACTTTGGGGGGCTGTAGCTCCTTAACGGGTGGGGCTACAGAAAAATTCATATTAATATAAAATTGATATTTTTATAATATCTATCAGCAGTTAAAATTTCATGGCTCTATTTCAAAAAAATTGTGGAGATCTAAAAGTTAGTTGTTAAATCTAATAAATAAGGAAGAAATTCTGTTTGTTTGTTTGTTTGTTTGTGCCCTTTTCACGTAAAAACCACCAGTCCGATTGCAACCAAATTTTGCAGGAACGTTCCTACGACCCGGAAAGTGTTATAGGCTATATCGCGTTTCGGTTCATTAACCCATTGCGGCCCGAGAGCCATTTAAAGCTGTTTCGTTTTTTCGTTGTCCTGCCTAAACGGTTTGATCGATTGAGTTGCAAATTTGGAGAAATATTCTTCTTATCATTGGACGTTTTGTTTCCGATTTATGTCCAATTTTGTATGGTGGTTTTATGGTTCGAAAAAAAGCCTGTGACAAATTTTTATGAAGTTCCGTTAACCCGTTTGGGCAGGAGAGCTGAATGAAGTTCATTAAATTTTTCTGTTGTCCTGTTTAAACGGTTTGACCAATTGAGTTGAATATTTACAATAGTTTAGCTCTTTACCACAGAAGCTCACTGAGTTGATCTGGTTACGATCCATCAACCCGTTTCGGCACCAGGGGTCAGTGAAATTTTGTAATTTACTTAGTTGTCGCACTTAAACTGTTTGACCAATTGAGTTAAAAATTTATCAAAGTGTAGCTCTTTACAACAGGACCTTACTGAGTTGATTTGGTTACGATCCATTAACCCGTTTCGGCACCAGGACTGAATGAAATTTTTCAATTTCTTTGTTGTCGCGCTTAAACGGTTTTGCCAATTGAATTGAAAATTTACGAAAGTGTAGCTCTTTACCACAGGAGGTCACTGAGTTGATTTGGTTACGATCCATTAACCCGTTTCGGCACCAGGACTCAATCAAATTTTTCAATTTCTTTGTTGTCGCGCTTAAACGGTTTTGCCAATTGAATTGAAAATGTACAAAAGTTTAGCTCTTTACCACAGGAGCTCACTGAGGTGATTTGGTTACGATGCATTAACCCATTTCGACACCAGGGCTCAATAACATTTTTTAATTTCTTCGCTGTCGCACTTGAACGGTTTTAACAATTGAGTTGCAAATTTACAAAAGTGTAGGTCTTTATAACAAAAGCTTTCTAAGTTGATTTGTTTACGATACATTAACCCATCAGGCTTCAGGCCATGAAATTCTCATTTTTTGTTGTTGTGCTTAAACGATTTGACCAATTGAAAATTTGCACAAGTATTGCACAAGCCCTTATTAATAATATTTTGCCTAATTTTGTGTATTGTTATTATTATTAAAAAGATATTTCCAACACTCTTTACCTTTATCTATACTGATTCTAATATTCCATAAAAACCTTTCAATGCAAATTTCTAATATAGAACAGTAATTAAAGTAACCTTATTAAGTATCTTAAGAATACTGTGTTTAAGTCTTAACAACATAACGTTTTCGGCCGTTGTTAAAAAACAGAAACAATCTCCTACATTAGACAATCATCATGTCATCATTCACAAATGCATTACTTACGTGTGGTCTTTACATGTGGTCTACCTACATAAGATGCATGTGTATAACATGTTTCCCATAAAATATCATTCAAATATGTACATATAGTATGTATAATATCCGTATATTTAAAAATACTATAAACTTAATCAATTAAATTAGAAAACATATTCACATTTCTGTACATCATTTAATCAAAAATGAGTACATACTTATTTAAAGAACAGAAAACCTTACATTCTTATCCATATACAATTTTTACACATATTTTTAGCCAATCAATTAGGAAACATAATTAGAAAAACTAAAGGTAAAAAAATTCTGGTTGATTAATAAAGGTAAAAAACAATCATGTATTTTTTATATTGAAAATATGTTAAACAGAACCTGAAATGTACCCATTTAAAAAGAAGTTTTTTCAAAATTTGAAGAGCTGTCGGTGCTGTAGGATCTCCAACGATGAGGGTACATAAAAAAGTTGTTCTACAACATTACTCTTTTAAGAGACCTATGCATAGTTAATATTTCATTGCTCTTTATTAAACAGCATATAAGTTTTAACAGACGGAGGGACAAAGCGAACTTAATAACAAATTTTTCAAAATGTGCTTAAAAGGATAATTCATCAAAAAATGAAGTGACATTACTTACAAAAAAAAAAAGTACTACATTATGGTCATAATTGAAATGCGATTTTATGTCTCGGTATTAAAGAATATATTGTGGAAATTCACTTCGCGGTAATTGTGTACTCAATAGATTATTGATTCCTTTAAAAAATTTTTGTAGAAGAATTGTCTCCAATTCTTGGCTCTGTTTATTCAATTTATGTAATCTGTAATCACATTATGGTCTTTTATACTTTAAATACGATTTTATGTTTCGGTATTAACGAATATTAACGAATATATAAGTTTTGTAAACAGACGGAGGGACAGAGCGAACCTAATAGCAAATTTTCAAAATGTGCTTAAAAGGATAATTCACAAAAACATGAAGTCACATTACTTTCGAAAAAAAAAAAGTACTACATTATGGTCATAATTGAAATGCGATTTTATGTCTCGGTATTAAAGAATATATTGTGGAAATTCACTTCGCGGTAATTGTGTACTCAATAGATTATTGATTCCTTTAAAAAATTTTTGTAGAAGAATTGTCTCCAATTCTTGGCTCTGTTTATTCAATTTAACTAAATCTAATTAAAAATAGAATATAAACTACCAGCATCTGTAAATGCATAGTAATAAGTTAACTAAATTAATTAAATTATATTAACGCAGAAACAAAAGTTAATCATTTTTATTTCATAAAGCCAATAAAATACTCCGGGCAACGCCGGGTACTCTGCTAGTCTAATAAATAAGGAAGAAATTCCGTTTGTTTGTTTGTTTGTGCCCTTTTCACGTAAAAACCACCAGTCCGATTGCAACCAAATTTTGCAGGAACGTTCCTGCGACCCCAGAAAGTGTTATAGTGTTTCGCGTTTCGGTTCATTAACCCATTGCGGCCCGAGACCCATTTAAAGCCGTTTCGTTTTTTCGTTGTCCTGCCTAAACGGTTTAATCGATTGAATTGAAAATTTGGACAAATATTCTTCTTATCATTGGACGGGTACCGAAGAAATTTGGATTCAATATGTTACCCGGATTCGGCCCGGCGGGCTTCCAAAAAATTTTTTGTTTCCGATTTATGTCCAATTTTGTATGGTGGTTTTATGGTCTGAAAAAAGGCCTGTGACAAATTTTTATGAAGATCCGGTAACCCGTTTCGGCACGAGAGCCGAACGAAGTTCATTAAATATTTTTGTTGTCCTGCTTAAACGGTTCAATCAATTGATTTAAAAACTTGCAAAACTGTTGCTTTGTAGCCTAAAAGTCCACTAAGTTAATTTGGTTATGATCCATTAACCCGTTTCGGCACCAGGTCTCAATGAAATTTTTTAATTTCTTTGTTGTCGCGCCTAAACGGCGTGACTAATTTAGTTGAAAATTTACAGAAGTGTGACTCTTTACCATGGAATCTCACTAAGTTGATTTAGTTATGATTCATTAATCCGTTTCGGCAGCAGAGCTCAATGAAGTTTTTTAATTTCTTTATTGTCGCGCCTAAACGACTTGATTAATTTAGTTGAAAATTTACAGAAGTGTAGCTCTTTACCACAGAAGCTTACTGAGTTGATTTGGTTAAGATCCATTAACCCATTTCGGCACCAGGACTCAATGAAGTTTTTTAATTTCTTTGTTGTCGCGCTAAAGTGGTTCGACCAATTGAGTTGAAAATTTACAAAAGTCCTGCGACCAATTTTTCTTAAGTTTTGTTAGTCCATTTCGAGTGTCTAAAGTCTAAACTATTATTTTTTCAATACCTAATTTTTGGTAAGTATTGAGTGGTTAATTTTTTGAAATGTTATTATTATTAAAGATATTTTCAAAATTCTTTACTTTTATCTATGTATATTTTTTTGTTATTTCATAAAAAGCTTTCAACGTAAATTTCTAAAATCTAATAGTGATCAAAATAACCTAATTAAGTAGGTACCTATCTTAAGAATAATGCTTTTGAGCTTTAATAACATAACATTTTGGGCAGTTATTAAAAAACTGCAACATAATCTCCTCTCATAAGATTATTAAATTATCATCATATCCATCAGTCAATAATGCAATTTAAACATGAGGTATACTTATGTGGTATGTGTATAATGTATTTCAGCAAAATATCATTAATATAAGTGCATAGGTACTATATCTATAATCTAACGTATATTATTCTCCATTCAATACAGTATACCTATTTAATCAAAAATCAGTACATATTACACACATATTTAAAGAACAGAAAAGCTTACAGCTGTTGTTACAACTACATATTTTTAGTCTTATTCAATATCCATTTCAAAGCATTGATATGTATTACTAAAGTGTAAGTAAAAAAATAATCACTGTATTACGCAGATTATCATTGATTATCATTGATAATATTAATTTATCAATGAAAAAAATAATAGAAAATTTGCCTAGGTATTAAAACCACAATAGAATAATATGTATGTAATTACTCATTATGAATCTGAAAAATCAAATAAAAAATTCCAATTACATTATTTTCTTAATCTTTATTTTTTAGGAATCTATTTTGCAAACTTTATTTTTGATATTAATTTTTATTATTCAAATAATCAGAATCAAAGTATATGTATCTATTATGAAAAATTAGTACCTGTTATGTAAAACATTTTATCAAAACAGCTAAACGAAAAAACTCCTAAACCAAAATTTTTATTAAAAAAAAAGAAAAACAAAACAATTTTTAAATTAAACAGCCAAAATGAATAAGGCCTGCATTTTTTTTGGCTTCACTTATAAGATTTAATCTGCTTTTTTCTTTTTTGTTTTTTTATTATTTTGTTTTTTTTCTTTCTTGACCTTCTTCTATAAAATAAATTCGTAAGAATTAGATTCTTGTTTTTGCTTTTTTTTATTTCTCAGTTAGAAAAATAATAAAACTGTACTGTTTGTATTTATATGTAGTATATGTATATTTAACCAAAATTATTAATAACGTCATATTTATAGGCAACTATCTTTCTTAATTTGAATTGGCTTTAAGTTTCTAATTTTTGTACATTAGGTGTTATTTGATTTTGATGAATCATTTTTAAATATTTAAGATAATTATTTTTTTTTGCTAAAACTCAAAATTAACCAAAAAATTTTTCAAAATATTATAGAATTAAAACTACCAATATCTATTAAAGTTATATTAAATATATAACCCAACAATTATAGGACATTGTTCACCTATTTTAGAATAAAACTATGAAAAATAATTAATACTTCTTGTATTGAATGGTTATTGGTTTTAACTCCAATTTTTATTAGTATAATATTAGTACATAACGTACTAATTCATGTTGATATTCGAATCATAATTTTTGTTTTGGAACTGAAAGTTAACTAAAATTATTCAAAATGTATTCAAAACCTAAATAGAAATATTATAACACAAAAGTTTTCTTAAAAAAAAAAAAAACAAAACTTTTTTTAAAATAACGAATGATGCTTAAATTATTTTTTTCTCCGGCTTTTTTGGATTTCCTTTTTTGTGCGTTTTTTATGTCTTACATCATAACCTACATTAATTTTTAGAAGGCCTGGACATTGAAATACTTAAATGTGTTTGTGCAAATTGTAAATGTATTGTGAGAAAAAGCTTCCAAAAATGACATTTCATAAAGATTTTTTTGTTCTTTTCTGTTTTTGTTTTTGTTTAAGAAAAATGCCGATTTTTAACAATTTTCTTTTCGAGTTTTCGATATGAAATATTTACCCAAACATGCCAAATTGTATATTAAAATAAAATTTGGAAATTTTTCTTTAACATACCAAAATTTCAGCTTTCAACTCGAAATTTTTAATATATTTTCAACAAAATAAAATTTTTAGTTTTTCTCTAGCATTTCATATCGTCGCCATTTAATACTCTCAAAAAATTATGAGAATACACAATTATAATAAATTAGTGAACATAACCTAATAATTTAAAAGCTTTCTAATAAATTGTACTGGAAATTTGGAAAATATATTTTAGTTCAAACTAAGTTTTTATATTTTTAATTATATTAAAAAATTATAAAATTTATGCAATAATAAAGTTTGAAGTTTTATCTTTATGTCAATAAAAAAATTAACTTTCAAATCATATTTTTCAGCAATATTTTAAAGAAAAGAAAAAAAGAAGTACCAAATTCTGGTTAAGCAATTTTCGTTTTTTTCTATACAGTCTATAAAAAAAAATTATTGTAAATAGAATATTCATGTACTTACATGAAATAGAATAATCTTTTTATGAATGAAATTTTAAATTGCAATACTATTTGATAAGTATTAGAAAAAAATTAGGTAATATTTTATTTTAAATAACTCTAAATTTTAGTAATATTTTATTTTATGTAGTCATATTTTTGTAGAGTTAAATTTTTGAATTGAATTATTATTTTTAAAAGATTTTATTGTATGAATACCTATTTAAAAAAATTAATTCAATTATTTAGTGCCTAATATTGCTTTTTTTAATAATTTCCTTAAATAAAGTGGGTGGAAAACATTCGGTTGTTGGGTATAAATCCAATTATAATAATAGCACGATATCTGTAGCTACTTTTAAATTTCCGGATAAAGAGCCTTTGAGAAGCTTAAAAGAGCTTTGTACAAAGATCAGACTGGCAACCAACAGCTTATAGTTCCATATGTAAATTGCATTTTTCAGAATCGTGTTTTAAATTAAATAATGATAAAAGTCCGCGTTTAATACCAGATGCACTTCCAAGTATATTCACCAATTACTTGGTAAATTTAATAGAAACGAATGATAAAAACTTACGCGATGATAATATAATTTTAAATTTCTCTAATTTAGTTTTAAATGTTAGTAAAAAAATAAATTTAAAATACTGGAAATTATATAAAGGCCAAAATAATATTATTTTATATATTTTAATAGAAAATAATTACTTTAAATGTGATTTTAAATTTATAATAATAATTAATAATGATCTAAGTTACCTATTTGACAGGTAATACAGAAATAAAACAATTTCAAAATATTGAACGATATTGAAAAACGCAAAAAATTAAATAGTATTATTGACTAAATTAACCTTTTTGATATGAATCTATATATAGTACCTATATATAGTTGGGATACAATAGTCATATCATTTTTCATTTTTGCCCACTCAAGATCTATTATTACTATCCGGTCGGAAAATATTGATTTTTGTGATATTTTTTTTGTTTTTTACTTTTTTTAATATTGTTTTGTTATAAATTAATTACTTTATTTTGTTTTATTAAATTTTATTTTAAATATATCATATTATTTAGTTAAAAAATTATTTATATATTATTTGTATGTATTAATATATTTTTTTTTATTATTTTAGTTTAAGGCCTAGTCTTCAGGCGATACCACTTTAAAAATAATCGCCATATCCCCTACCTCAAAGGAAAAGGCGAATAACTTATAATATTAATTTATTTTATTATAGTAATAACAATTTTAAATAAGTTAACATAAATTAACTTATTGTAAAAATAATTAAATAGTTTATTTTTTGCACTTAATTTTATATGCATTCTAAAAAATTTACAATATTTATTAAAGCAAATCAATATTGCAATAAAAATTAGTTTTCAACATTTTTTTTTGCTCAGTAATGTACCAAATTAATGCTCTTTTAAAAAGATTTTAAGAAGCTTTTTTTTGTTGAAAAGTAGTTGGAAGACATTTTTTAAAATGCATATTTATGAATGAAAATTTAAAATTTTTAAAAATTTCTTTTTACTAAAAAACGTAAAAAAGACGAAAAACGTCCCTTAGGACGAAATTAAAAAAAATCTGTAGTTTTTGTGTTATTTCGAGATTTCTAGGAAGACTACTATTTTTTTCCATAAGACTACGTGTATTTTTTTTGAAAAAAAGGACTACTATTTAGCTTTCCTCTCTCAATGTCCAGGTCTTCTAAAAATTAATGTAGGTTATGCTTATATACATAAGTATATTATCAGTCAATAATGCATTATTAAACATGTGGTTTACATTATATTATATTATGTTGTAGCTGTACAATGTATTTTTGAAAAAATATCATTAAAATATGTAGGTACATATGTAGGTACTATATGTCTATATCTACATATAAAGTAACATATTATATTCACCTTTCAGTACAGTATTAATCAAAAATCTGTCCATACATATTTAAAGAACAGAAAAGCTTACACTTCTTACACATATTTTTTGTCTTATTCAATATCCATTTGAAACCACAATGATGTATTAGAAAAATGTAAGATATCATTGATTATCATTGATATTAATAATTTAACAATGAAAAACAAATAAGAAATTTACCTAGGTAATAAAAACATAATCTAATATATAAAGCAGAAATTCTGTTTGTTTGTTTGTTTGTGCTCTTTTCACGTAAAAACCACCAGTCCGATTGCAACTAAATTTTGTAAGAACATTTCTACGACCCCGGAAAGTGTTATAGGCTATATGATGTTTTGGTTCATTAACCCATTGCGGCCCGAGAGCCATTTAAAGCTTTTTCGTTTTTTCGTTGTCCTGCCTAAACGGTTCGATCGATTGAGTTGAAAATTTGTACAAATGTTCCTCTTAGCTTTGGACGTGTGCCGAAGAAATTTGGATACCACATGTTATCCGGATTCGGCCCTGCGGGCTTCCAAAAAAATTTTTGTTTCCGATTTATGTCCAATTTTGTATGGTGGTTTTATGGTTCGAGCAAAAGCCTGCGACAAATTTTTATGAAGTTCCGTTAACCCGTTTGGGCAGGACAGCCGAACGAAGTTCATTAAATTTTTCTGTTGTCCTGCTTAAACGGTTTGACAAATTTAGTTGAAAATTTACAGTAGTGTAGCTCTTTACCACAGGAGCTCACTGAGTTGATTTGGTTACGATACATTAAGCCATTTCGGCACCGGGGGTCAGTGAAGTTTTGTAATTTACTTAGTTGTCGCACTTAAACTGTTTGACCAATTGAGTTAAAAATTTATCAAAGTGTAGCTCTTTACAACAGGAGGTTACTGAGTTGGTTTGGTTACGATCCATTAACCCGTTTCGGCACCAGGACTCAATGAAGTTTTTCAATTTTTTAGTTGTCGCGATTAAACAGTTTTGCCAATTGAATTGAAAATTTACAACAGTGTAGCTCTTTACCACAGGAGCTCACTGAGATGATTTGGTTACGATCCATTAACCCGTTTCGGCACCAGGACTCAATGAAATTTTTCAATTCCTTTGTTGTCTCACTTGAACGGTTTTACCAATTGAGTTGAAAATTTACAAAAGTGTAGGTCTTTATAACAAAAGCTTTCTGAGTTGATTTGGTTACGATACATTAACCCATCAGGCTTCAGGCCATGAAATTCTCATTTTTTGTTGTTGTGCTTAAACGATTTGACCAATTGAAAATTTGCAAAAGTATTGCACTTTGGCAGACAAACTCATTCAATACATTTTGTTGTGATGCATTAACACATTTCGACACGATAGACTGTCAAAAAAAAAATTTTGTTTCTAATTTCTGTCTAATTTGACAGGATGAATTTATGGTTCTAAATTAAGCCTGTGACAAAATGTTTGTTAACGTTTGTTAACCCATTTCCGCACGAGCACTTATTAATAATATTTTGCCTAATTTTGTGTATTGTTATTATTATTAAAAAGATATTTTCAACACTCTTTACTTTTATCTATACTGTTTCTAATATTCCATAAAAACCTTTCAATGCAAATTTCTAATATAGAACAGTAACTAAAGTAACCTTATTAAGTAACTTAAGAATACTGTGTTTAAGTCTTAACAACATAACATTTTCGGTCGTTGTTAAAAAACAGAAACAATCTTCTACATAAGACAATCATTCATGTCATCATTCAGAAATGCATTACTTACATGTGGTCTTTACATGTGGTTTACCTATATAAGATGCATGTGTATAACATGTTTCCCATAAAATATCATTAAAATATGTACATATTTTTTTTTTTTTTTTTTTTTTTTTTACGAGGGACGGTGGAATACATCAAAAGTCACCCAAAGGAACTGCACGAGGTTCCTCTGAGTAGTGTTGGACTTTAACCAACCAAAACCACCCCCTTTAAAACCAAACTATAGGATTGGTCCTTTAATACATAATAATATAATGTACAGCTTGGTTTTGGGGAAAAGGATGGGGGAAGGAATACTTGGGTGTTTGAATATAGGAAAATTGGGATTATGGAGGATGAAGGGAAAAATTTGGATAGTTATTTTGAAGAAAGATGTTAGTGTTCTTCTTGAATTTCGATATATCCTACACAAATGAATTACCAACTTTTGGGAACACATGTGCGGGCATAAGGTTCCATAAACGCGACGTGCGCATGACAAACGAATTCCCGAATGCTGTATTGCGCCATCTTGACAATTCGACAGTGTATGGGTGGGCATCTGTTGCACTCCTCGTTTCACGTTGGAAAACTTTGAGTGGAGGCATCAATTGTTTTATTTCTTTAGAACAGGTGTTCACCCCTACAAGGTATCTATAAAAGAGGGTCAATGACCCAACAGTACGGCGATGGCAAAGTGGAGTGAGCGTTGAGGTAACACTGGGGTCGCCAATAAGGCGAATAGCTCTGTTTTGCACTTTGTCGAGAAAACCCAGCGCTGTTTGGGGCGCTCCAGCCCAAATATATGCATTATACTCCATTTTGGGCCTAATGTACATTTTATAGATGTTGAGAAGATCGGAAGGAGAGAAGTAAGCTTTACAGCGGTACAAGAAACCTAGACATTTAGCAGCATCTTTAGCTATACCAAAAATATGATTTGACCAGGTCAATTTCTGATTTAACTCGATGCCCAGAATGTTTAAATCTGTTGAGTGCTGCAAAGCCTCACCCTGAAAAGTCAGGTTGGGTGTAGTAGTAGCTACTTTACGCGAGATTAAACAGCATTGCGTTTTTTTGGTGTTGAAATCAACTCTGTTGCTTTCACCCCATTTTTGGATTTTCGCTAAATCATTATTTAGCTCACTGATAGTGAAGTTTCTTGCTGTTCTATTAGTTTGGTGATTAATACCACAGCGGCTATGAAATTCATAGGAAGCTACAAGGGTGCTGTCATCTGCGAAACTATGGATTGGATTGGAGGTAATTGAAAGTAGGTCATTGATAAATATTAAGAAGAGAGTGGGAGACAAAACCGATCCCTGAGGGACACCAGCATTAATTATAAAATTGTCAGATGAATAACCATCGACAAGTACCCGAATCATGCGATTCGAAAGGAAATCTCCAATCCATTTTAGAAAGACCCTACCTAGTCCTAACGCTTTGCATTTTGCTAATAAAGCATCATGCCAGACTCGGTCGAACGCTTTAGAAATATCCAGAGCCACTACATCAGATACATATAGTATGTATAATATCCGTATATTTAAAAATACTATAAACTTAATCTATTAAATTAGAAAACATATTCACATTTCTGTACATCATTTAATCAAAAATGAGTAGGTACATACATATTTAAAGAACAGAAAACCTTACATTCTTATCCATATACAAATTTTACACATATTTTTAGTCAATCAATTTGGAAATATAATTAGAAAAACTAAACGTAAAAAAATTCTGTTTGATTTATAAAGGTAAAAAACAATCATGCATTTGATTGTTTGCTGAAATGTATGCATTTAAAAAAAAGTTTTTTCAAAATTTGAAAAGCTGTCGGTGCTGTAGGATCTCCAACGGTGAAGGTACATAAAAAAGTTGTTCTACAACATTACTCTTTTAAGAGACCTATGCATAGTTAATATTTCATTGCTCTTTATTAAACAGTATATAAGTTTTAACAGACCGAGGGACAGAGCGAACTTAATAACAAATTTTTCAAAATGTGCTTAAAAGGATAATTCACCAAAACATGAAGTGACATTACTTACAAAAAAAAAAAATTGATTACATTATGGTCTTTTATAGATGTTGTTTTGTAAACAGACGGAGGGACAGAGCGAACCTAATAGCAAATTTTTCAAAATGTGCTTAAAAGGATAATTCACAAAAACATGAAGTGACATTACTTACGAAAAAAAATGTACTACAATAGGTCATAATTGAAATGCGATTTTATGTCTCGGTATTAAAGAATATATTGTGGAAATTCACTTCACCGTAATTGTGTACTCAATAGATTATTGATTCCTTTAAAATTTTTTTGTAGAAGAATTGTCTCTAATTCTTGGCTCTGTTTATTCAATTTAACTAAATTTAGTAAAAAATAGAATATAAACTACCAGCATCTGTAAATGCATAGTAATAAGTTAACTATATTAATTAAATTATATTAACGCAGAAACAAAAGTTAATCATTTTTATTTCATAAAGCCAATAAAATACTACGGGCAACGCCGGGTACTCTGCTAGTAGTTAAATAAGTTGTAAAAAAATAGGGAACCTATAAATTGCTCCCAGAATATTTTGTGTAAATTTCAAGATTCTAGCTTTCTTAGTTTTTGAGTTAGCGTGCTGACGGACGGACATGGCTTAATCGACTCAGAATTTGATTCTGATCCGACCCATACCTTTGAAGGTATATCTAACTCGCTTATTTCGAGGTGTTACAAACGGAGGAGTAATTTTATTATATCCGATACTTATCGTACGGGTATAAAGATTTCCAAATGTAGCCCCCATCAGATGGAGATACAATTCTAAATTAATAGAAGTTATTACAAATTACAGGGATGGTTTAATAAAATATTTTGAAAAAATAATTAATTACGACGATGAAGACACATATTAGGATGCAAATACAATTAATTTATCTCGT
Organism: Poecilobothrus nobilitatus; assembly: GCA_947095535.1. Classification (NCBI taxonomy): domain Eukaryota; kingdom Metazoa; phylum Arthropoda; class Insecta; order Diptera; family Dolichopodidae; genus Poecilobothrus; species Poecilobothrus nobilitatus. The sequence continues at coordinate 690,389 of OX352774.1, read as the reverse complement.
TGGATATTTTCAATTTTTAAATAATTTTGAGTCTCAGTTTTTAGTATTGATATTTGCCCAAATTTCAATGCTTTTCAGATACTTTGTATATAATGTTTTGGAATTTGATGTGGCATATTGTATTAAATTTCTTCAAGAAACAAAACAAAATATTAATAAAAATATTTATTTATTTAAAAACAGTCTCCTATCACATTGTAGGAGATTGTTTTTAAATAAATAAATAAATATTTTTATAATATATAAATAAAGAGAACTCTGCCTTCCCTTACAGGTGTGGCAGAAGTTTTATTTTACATTGTTTAAAAAGTTTTTTAAATTTTGTTATTATATTGCATGTTATATCCTTTTTACGACCTTTTTATGTAATTGTATAAATATATAAATAAATTGAACATGTAACGTAAAACCAAATGCGTATTGTAATATCTAATCCGATCTTACCTAGACTTTATGGGCTTAGAAAAATACACAAACGTAAAGGAAAAATGCGGCCCATTGTTTCAAACATACAAGCACCAACATATGAAGTATCTAAATGGCTAATATCAGAATTCAAAAAGCTAACACCACCTTCTGATTTATCCATCAAAAACACTTTTGTAGACCAAATAAAAGATAAACATTTAGGCGAGGATGAAATTTTAGTTTCATTTGATGTAGTGTTACTATACTCAAATGTACCAATACCAGAAGCCTTAAAATGTATTAGAGAATGGTTAGGTTATTTCAGATGAAAAAGCTAAACTCCTTTTAAACAGGACAACAATGTGCATGTAACAGAGCTAATTTCAATTTAACGGCTCCTTTTATAAACTATTGCGTGGGACAAATATGGGTAATCCTCTCTCCTGCTTTGTAGCAAACATCTTTATGGATTCTTTAGAAACAAAATTAAAGGCACAACATAATTTACCGAAAGTGTGGAAAAGATATGTTGACGATATTTTTACAATAATGAAGGAATCCGATATCCCAAATCTCCTAAACATCTTGAATAGTCAGTTTCCATCGATAAAATTCACCGTTGAAATAGAAACAAGCGGTAAACTACCTTTTCTGGATCTGCTAATACAATGTAAAAACAACAAATTTGACATTGACATATATAGAAAAACAATCACTACATCTAGATTTATAACAAGCGATTCCTTCACATTCAACGGAAATAAAATGGCAGCATTCCATACAGAATGTGTGGACTTCCCCTCTCAACAGAAAACTTCACAAACAAATTAATTAACATAAAACAGGTAGCTGATGTAAACGGTTTGCATACAGAAATAATTGACAATATCTTTAGTTAGAATTAGACAATATATTTAGTTTTAGTGTTTAAAAACAAACAAAGTTCAATCAAGCGGATTAAATTCTTATAAGCGGCAGATTTAACTGACAGAGGACCTTTAAAAAACACAAAATAAATTAGTATATACAAATATTTTGGGAAACACTAAAGACAAAATAGATTAATAATAATAAATCTGGTATATACGAAATGAGTTGTTAAAATATATAGGACAAACCAAACGAGCCATTTTAACAAGATTTAAAAAACATACAGCACACATCAGGCACAATAAACCAACAAAATCAGCAGTTGCTCAGCACATACTTGATTCTAAACACTTTAACAATAACATAAATAATTTAAAATTAGTAAAAACTATCAACAATAGAGCAGAACTTAATGCCTGAGAGAGTTTATTTATTTAAAAAACTAGAAAAGTAAACAATTTAATGAATATTGGCACAAAACCAATTGTATCACCACTTTTTAAAATTTTATATACCTAATAAGAAATAAATACAAAATTAAGTATGTACCTATATTTCATTTTTTATATTTTTTTACATTATTTTACATTTTTTCATTTTTTTACATTTTTTTAATTATTTTATAATTTTACATTCTTTACAATTTTTTAGAATTTTACATTTTAAATTTTTTAAATTTGCGATATTTTTTACAATTTTAAGACGATTTTTAACATAAATAATTTAACAATTTTATTTTTATTTTTAAATTCTAAACTAAAATATCTTAAACTATCATAATATGGACTTTAGTGTGTGTGTAAGAATAATTTATATTGTCGTTTTTAAAATGTTATGTTGAGTCTGAGTGTTTTCCATTACTTTTTATTTCATTTTTAAGTAACTTTGTTATTGTATTAAATGTTAAATTTAAAACTTAAAATAATATAAACGAGGAAGAATACAGTTGCCTTTGTCAACTCTTAGATACCCGTACGAACCGTTAGTGTGTTCACAGCTTGTCATTCTGCTTACAATATTATTTTTTTAATATTTTAGTATTTTAAAATTATTTGGGTGAATTTTATAATTTCTAGAACTATGGCTTGTACATATATTCAAACTATATGTTTATACATTCTTCAAAAGCAGATTTTAACCTTCCACATAACGATTATCAATCCAAAACTTTTTCAAATATTCTATAGTACCATTTAATACTAAGCGGTATATGTATATTAAATTTACTAAGTACAAAATAGTAAATATAATTTTAAATATTATATTATATTAATGCGTGCATAGTATATTTATATTGTTATAAGTATATCGCCATACATTGCAATATTTCTTTAAAAATATTTCCATTCATAGAATAATTTCTTATATGTACAATAAAATACATATATGTATGTATGTAAATACGGCGCTATATAATATACATCTATACTCTTATCATTCATTCATCAGTGACATATACTATATGTAAATAAACATAATATTATATAAGTATATATGTATATCAATATCATATAAATAAAAATTCTTCAAGCAACCGTTATGTTGTTTATTTATTTACATTTTTTTGTACTACGCATTATATCCTCAACAACTTCAAATTATCGAGTAAAACAAATGCAAAAAAATTTGTTAGAAAATTGGAAAAAATCAAAATCAAAGTCAATTATAAAGTAACCATATATTATTAAAAAAAGTTGTTAACAGAAATAAGAGTATAATGTTAAAGCTTTAATTTTTGTGTATTACTTCAAGAAAATTTTAACAGGTGTTCAAGTTACAGGTGTTTAGAAATAGGAAATTTTCAATTTTTGACCCCTTACAGATCCTAAACGGGGAGTGATACAAAAAAAAATCCTGAAATGACTCATACTTATTTTCAAAGATCTAACTTCTGCCAAAATTTCAAGTTTCCAACTTAAACCGTTTAGAAGATAGAAGGGTTAAAGGATTTTGCAAAATTTGAGTTTCGCATAACGGTAAATTAAAACACCGTATGCCACAAATATATATTTATTGTATATATACTTTTAAAGCTAATAAAAATAATAATTGTTTGGCGTTTTCAAAATGAAGATATACCTTATACAACTTGTGCTATAACAATTTAAATGTACAGTTTTTTTGAACTTTTGGGGAGCTGTAGCTCCGTAACGGGTGGGGCTACAAAAAAAAGTTATTAAAAATAAAATTAATGCTTTTGTGAGATCTATCAGTAGTTAAAATTTCAAAGCTCTATTTCAAAAAAAATGTGGGGATCTAAAAGTTAGGTGTTCGAGAGCTACCCTAAGTTTTGGTCCAAACTCAACTAAAAATAATAGGGAACCTACAAATTACTACCAGAATATTTTGTGTAAATTCCAAGATTTTAGCTTTCTTAGTTTTTGAGTTAGTGTGCTGACGGACGGACGGACATAGCTCAATCGTCTTAGAATTTTTTTCTGATCCGATCCATACCTTTGAAGGTTTACTTTCCCGATCCATACCCTTGAAGACTTATTTCGAGGTGTTACAAACGGAGGAGTAATTTTATTATACCCGATCCTATTGTACGGGTATAAAAACTAATTTAGTCGTAAATCAGACAGCAGCTCATGATGATATGAAAATATCGAAATTCATTCTGCAATTTTTTAAAAGAATATTTACAAATTTGATGATTATAATAATAATAATAGATAATTTTTAAAATTACTATAATTTGTTCCAGTTAGTTTTTTAAAAATTCTTTGAGTGAAACCTAAACATTGGAGTTAAATGTTGTTGCGACTAATTTGTATGTTACAATAAGTATTTGGTTTTACGTTACATGTTCAATTTATATATATATTTTTATTAATAAATATGGCATACAAGCTCTTAATAAACAAATATTTACGGCTCAAGATAAGAGTTCAGTGTAAAAGTGGCTCAAGACAAAAGTTCAGTGTTTTATTTTCTGAAAAAATGCAAACAGAAGAAAGTTTTTCCAAATTTCATGAAAATTAATTGTCCAATTTCAAACAATAGAAAGAAAAAGTTATTAATCTCAGCAAAATGAAATGGTTAAACTTAGAAAGAAAGCACATCCATTTAAAACTTAGAACTTGAATTATATGCAATACATTTAAAAATAACCGCGACACTAAATACTAAACTCAATGTATGTAAAAATAATAACCATAAATTTGAATACAGCGACTGCTTAAAATACTTAAATTTAGTTTCTGATAAAGAATTAAAAATTGTCGAAAATAAAAACAGATTTTAAAAGAGAAATTTTCTACTCTCACTAAAAAGAAATTTAAATCATCAAAACCTAAAGTAAAATTAGTTTCCGATTATGTTAAAAATATTTCTACCGAAAGGTTTACTGAAAACTTTCTAAATAAAGGTCTTAATTTCATACCTCATCCAAAATCATTAAATGTTGAAAATACAATAGTAAAGTATCTAACAGAATTTGTCAAAAATATTATTAGAAAAGAAACAGAACCCATTTTAAAAATCACAATATCCAAGAAACACAACCTAAATAAAGAAAAAAGCGTATTTTATACAGGAGCAGACAAAGGTAATTCAGTCGTAATTAGCGATAAATCAGATTACTTTAAAAATATGGAAGAAACTATTATTGAAACAGAGTTAAAAGTAGAAAAATTACCAGAAATCCATTGCCACAAATGATCAAAGAAACAAACACTGGCATAACAAAAATTGCAGATATTTTTGGTATACCGAAATAGCGACTGTCAATACCCATCCGATCTTACCGAGACTTATGGGCTTAGAAAAATACACAAACTTAACGGAAAAATGCGCCCCATTGTTTTAAAGATATAAGCGCCATCATGTAGGCTAACATATTAGCTAATATTAGAATTCGAAGAGCTAAATTAATATGTTAACCTAAATATTAATATGTAATATGTGTTTTTAATTATTGTTAAAAAATCATTAAAAGAAGGTATAGTTTCTAATGAACTTAAACTGGGTAGAATAGTTCCAATATTTAAATCTGGTAGTAAAGGTGTTATTAATAATTATAGACTGATGTGTATTGCGCATGTACTCTCCAAAATACTTGAAAAAATTGTCAATACACAAATCTGCTGTTTTCTTGAAAAAAAAATAAACTATATAAACGGCAATACGGTTTTAAAAAAAAATCTAAGATTTACTTAAGTTTAAGAAGAACATTAACATCTTTCTTCAAAATGTCCCTCTAAATTTTCCTACCTATCCCCCATAATCCAAATTTACTAATTCCAATTTCCCCAATTATCCTTCCCACATCCCTATCCCCAAAACCAAACTGTACATTTGTATTAAAGGTTCCATCCCTTTAAAAGAGGGGTAGTTTTGGTTGGTTAAAATCCAACACTACCCTGAGGAAACATGTGCAGTTCCTCTTGGAGACTTTCGAGTTTTCCACCAACCCTCGTGAAAAAAAAAATACAGAAACTTCAGTGATATACATGATAACAGCTATGCAAAAGATGTAAGGTGAAAAAAAACTAGTATCACTACATTTTCTAAATTTATCAAAAGCTTTTGATACACTCGATCATGCTTCTACAAAAGTTACAAAACTTCAGCATCAAAACTGTGGCACATAATGGTTTGCATCGTACTTAAAAAATAGAAGAATATTTACTAAAATTAATGATATACAGAGCTCCATTGAAAGTGTGGGCTTTGGAGTACCTCAAGGTAGTATACTTGGGCCACGGCTATTTACGTTATATCTGGATGGCATGTAAGATATAAAATTAGACGTGGAAATAGTATTATTTGCAGATGATATTTGCTTAATATCATGCAGAAAATTATGATATATTGATTATGATATATAAAATAAAATGAATAATGAATTACAAAAACTTAAAGATTGGATGGTAACACATAAATTAACAATTAATCACTCCAAAACGAAATATATGATAATTGATCGAGCTGGAGAAAATAAATGTAACAATTTCAGAAGAAGTACTTGAGCAGGTTAATGAAATAAAATATCTTGGCATTTGTATCGATAATGTGTTAAATTGGAACACAAACACAAATTACCTATGCAAAAAATTATCATCAATCGCAGGTATATTCAAAATAATATTGGAAGTGTTACCACAATCTATCAAAAGATCAATCTATTATGCGCTTTTTCACAGCCATATTAGCTATGGTATAAAACTATAAGGTACTTCATCAAAGCAAATAGTAGAAGAGTTACAAGTCGTGCAAAATAAAGCTATAAAAAAGTATATGGCCTAAATTGGAAGGAGAGGACTATTAATATACACAAGAAAAAAATATATTATTGTTAAAAGACTTTATTCATATCAAGTTAACACTTCATATACACGACATATGCAAAGCAGAAATTCATACCACTATATCTCTTCTCAAGCGGCAAGATCTTCATTCAGTTAATACCAGAAACAAAAATAAAATTAATTTGGAACGAAAGAAAACATCCCAATTTGGATCAAAAACAACCATGTACAAAGCTATTAAACTATATAACAACACAGATGATTATCTGAAATCTTTAAATGCAGTGCCATTAAAGAACATTGATAACAAATTTAATTAATAATTATAATGAAATAATATAGTATAAGTTTTTTATTTTTTATATTAAATCTATTATTTTTTATTTTTCATATTAAATCTATTTTGAAGTAATTTTTGTATGTACTTATTTTTTTTTTTTAATGCATTTCTCTGCCACATAAATGTGGACAGGAAATTACATAGCCTTTCCTGTTCGGGCGGGAGTGTAAATGTCGTAAGGGGGAATAACTCTTACGACGTGTGTGGAATTCGAACCCACACTCCCTCGGTGTTTACAGCGTATTTTTTACGCTCTTACCCACTAGGCCACCGAGGCCCCTATGTACTTATTGTAATCTTTTGAACTTCAAATCTATTTTTGTAAGCAATGAATTTTGGTTTTAATTTGAAATATTTTTTATTTAATCTATTGTGAATTAGGTTTTTTCTACATAATCAAATAATTATTTTTCGCATTTCCACTTTAGTAGTAAAATTTTAATATTTAAAAAAAAAAAAAAAAATTAGTGTAATAATTTTATGTAAGATAAAGCCACAAAATGTCATTATAAATCTCTTTTGGCAACAATAGTAGTTGAAAACAAATAAATAAAATAATACCACCTTCTGTCACTTCATTTGTCAAATCACTTTTGATTTTGTAAACCAAATAAAAGATATACATTTAGACGAGTATAAAATTTTAGTTCATTGGATGTAGTGTTACTATACCAATACCAGAAGCCTAAAAATGTATTAGAAAATGGTTAGGAAATTGCAATATTCCAGATGAAAAAGCTAAACTCCTTTTAAACATGACAACAATTTTCATGGAACAGAACCAATTCCAATTTAACGGCTACTTTTTTTTTTTTTTTTTACACGCTAACTAAACGCTTTATACATATGTCGGTTAAGTTACTAGGAAAATAGGATGTTAAAGGGTAATTAGTGGGAAGATGGGAAACGAACATATAAAGATTCGTTTTGAATTTTTACCAATTGTAGTACTGAACATTATTGACAGAGGGAACACATTACATGGAAGCATATTCCACATCTTAGCCGTTCTCATAACAAACGAGTTTCCATAGCCAGTTTTAAATCATCTTGGAATTTCGACAGTGTAGAAATGAGCACTTGCAGCTCCTCTGGTGTTACGTTGGAATTGTTTAAGAGGAGGCATAATTGATTTAAGTTCAATAGAGCAAGTATCATTACTTACAAGATATCTATAAAACAGAGAAATAGCTCCAATATTACGACGAGAGTTAATTAGAGTAAGTGTTACTTGTTCGACAGGGTCGCCTATTAGGCGTAAGGCGCGGTTTTGGATTTTGTCGAGGTAACTCAGAGAACTTTGGGATGCCGCAGCTCAAATGTGAAAGTTGGACTCCATCTTAGGTCGAATGTAGGCTTTATAGATATTAGACAGATCCATTGGAGAGAAATATGATTTGCAGCGGAACGGAAAGCCCAAACATTTGGCAGCACTTTTAGCTATATCAAAAATATGCTCATTCCGCAGCATTTTTGATTTAGCTGCAAACCTAAAATGCTTAGACTTTCTGATCGCTCTATATTTTCTCCTTGGAATTGCAGAATTGGTTAAACTGATTTCTTTTGCAAGAAATCAGGAAGCTTTGAGTTTTTAAGGTATTAAACTCAACTCTATTAGTTTTACCCCAATTGGCTATTTTAGCTAAATCATGGTTAACTGAACTAACCATGATATTTCTCTTCGAACTGATTGCGGTAGGTGTGACATTAGATTTCTTAAGGAAATCGTAATATGCCACTAGAGTGCTGTCGTCGGCGAAGCTATGAATTGGATTGAGGATTGAGGAAAGTAAGTCGTTGATAAAAACCAAAAAAAGAGTTGGTGATAAGGCGGAGGCTTGTGAAACGCCAGCGTTTATTTTTAAAGTGTCAGACATAAAACTGTCGACAAGGACACGAATACGACGATTCGAAAGAAAATCCTCAATCCATTTGCAGAAAGGATTACCAAGACCAATAGCTCGGCATTTGTTCAAAAGAGCAGAATGTCATACTCGATCAAAAGCCTGAATACTGGTGTTGAGCTTTTCGCTGAGGTATGTTAGAAGATAATCTGTAGATCTTTGACTTCTAAAGCCCTATTGCCTATCATGCAAAATACCTTTGTAATCAAGGTAATCAAGTAATCTCATCAGCCTTTTATGAACGAGAATTTCCATAACTTTTGAAATGACCGGGAAAATTGCTATTGGCCGGTAGTGGGAGGGGTCGCTTTTGTCACCTTTTTTGGGGATCGGAGAAACATGAGAAACTTTCCATTGGCTGGGATATCTGCCAGTCGAAAATGATAATGAAAAAAAATTGCGCAGAGGTTTTCGCAGAGGTTTCGGAGAGGCAATATATTTATGAACCATCGCAGGAATTCCATCAGGACCAGTGGCAGGAATTCCATCAGGACCATAGCATTCAGATTTTCAAGCACTTTTACTACAGTACGTGTTCTAAAGTACACCCTATGAAGAATTTAAACCTTTAGAATTTGCTGCAAAGGATTTTCTAATATATGATAGAATTATTGTTATCAATCAGCGGCGGAGAGGATGATTCGCAAAAGTTATTCTTGAAGTAGTGAAGAAGTGAAGTAGATTAATTATTTTACGTTTTAATTTTTGGTTGTAAAAAAACTTTTGCTGATTGATACTTCTCTTGCAATTGTTCCTGGCAACTTTATAATCCCCAAATGAGGACCCAGGCACATTTTCTTTGTACATTTTGAAATGCTCTTCTTTGGCTTGAATTGCATTCCTAGAGATGTCATTAAACCAAGGCTTGGACTTAGTTTTAACCGGTTTATATGAGCTGGGAATGAAAAGTTTAATTCCTATCATGATTGTTTTACTAATGGCATCAACAGCAAAGTCAACCTCCCTATAACGGAAACACATTGACCAATCAAAACCTCCCAAAAAGCTTTTCAGACTTACCCAGTCGGCCCGGTTATAGTGCCAGATTAGCCTTTTAGGAATAGGATTTCGATTGGACGATGTACGCATTGGAAAGCTGGATTTAACAAGGCAATGGTCGGAGCCTTCAATTGAGGCGCTAACAGAAATATTGTATTTTCTGGATTTGATGATCCAAAAGATGGTATTTTTGATGTTCTCGGTTCGGAATTCGAGTTGGGCTCTTTACAAGTTGAGAAAGTTGATATAAGTTTGAAAATAGTTCAACTTGTTTGCCTTCAGGGCTATTGTGACTTGAAAAATGGACCCAATTTTTGTTGTGGATATTGAAATCACCCGCGACAGCTATCTCACATTCAGGATTCTTTTCCAGAATTATATTGATATTGTCGGATATTTCTTCGATGGCCACAACAGTTTCCAGCTCACTGGCTTGAGCGGATCTGTATAAAAAACAGAAAAATATTGTAACATTTTTAACACGAAGTTTAACCCAGAGATAATGAAAAATCGGGTTGGAGCTTTTGAAGGGAGATCATGAAGGGTGTTGAAAGCTACATTAGAACGTGTATATAAAGCGACTCCTCGGTGAGGTATAAAATGCGAAATAAGTGTATAGCCGTTGATATTATAATTAGTATCATCACCTACAACTTGAGTCTCGCTTAAGGCAAGTATAGCTGGTCTTTCGGAGTAAAGATGGGCTTCAACTGATTGGAAATTACAGGCTAAGTCTCTAATATTACAAAATTGTAAAAAAAAATTTGTTCCCATTAACTACAACTTGCGGGCGAATAAGGAGGGAAAGAGATTTGAAAAATTTTAATTTGAAAACATTTAATTTCAAAGTTGAATATTTAAAAAAAAAAAATATTAGAAAACATAAATCACACATTGAACATACACAGTAATTATGAGATATAATGAAAATAGTGTGAGAGCAGAAAAAAAAAATATAATATTATAGAGATAATAGTTCTAGCATCAAAATAGCGGCGAACATTACAAACGAAAATCCGAATACAACAGTTTTTAGTACCTTATTGAACCCAGAGATTGCCTGCAAAATTCACCACTAAATTAGCACAAATATTATGTTTTCAAAACATTATGTTTTCTTTATCCCACATATAATATTGGAAGTATAATATATAAATAAAAATTATACAGAAAGGTATAGGATAGCTACAGAAAGGTATGGGATAGAAAAGGATGATTAGTTAGCGTGCATTCTATAATATTTAATCCTGAATGTGAGATAGCTATCGTGGGTGATTTCAATATCCACAACAAAAACTTGCTCCATTTTTCAAATCACAATAGCCCTGAAGGCAAACAATTAATTAAAGTAAACAAAAATTAAAATTAATTTACAAAATTTAAATAAAAATAAAAATTTCAAAGTTTCAAATTAATAATAATATAAATTAAATAATAATATAATAAAATATATAATAATAATAGTATAAGAAAATATAAATTATACCATGAAAATTTTAAGTTTCATTAAGTTAAACAAGGTAGAATGTAAACCAACGGTTCTTAAAAGCACACATTTCCAAAACTCAATACAAACTGTTTAGAAGTGTGACTTACACAAAAATGTGAAAATTTCATGTAATAAGAAAAAATGTGAAAATAGGACATTTTTGAAAATTTGAGGGGCCGTAATTCCGGAATCCTATATAACTACGAAAAGCCGTTAACACACGTAAAAACATATTATTGAAGCTTTAATTTTCATGTCTTGCCGAAGAAAAATTTGTACAGGTGCGTAAGTTACAGGTGTCTAAAAATAACAAATTTTCAATTTTGGAGGCGTAATAACTCTTAAGGAGGGGGTGCTAGCAAAAAATTTTCTGAGGAAACTTATACTAATTCTAAAAGTTCTTTCTTGTCTCAAAATTTCAAGCCTCTATCTGGAAGCGTGCCGGAGTTATGAAAGTAGAAAAATCATGCAAAAAATGGTTTTCACATAACGGTATATTTAAATAGTAAGTTACAAAATATCACACAATTTTGATATTGTTTTATATAGATAATAAAATTTTCGATCTTCTGGCGGTCTTAGATTGCAAAATTATTACGCAGAGCCTGAGATATATACATCTGAAAATGGGGCTTTTTCGCAATTTTGAAGAGTTCCAACTTTGGAATCCTTTACAACTAAAATAAACCTTTAACACACGTAAAAATATACTACTGCAGCTTTAATTTTTATATCTTGCAGAAGTAAAATGTGTACAGGTTCCTAAGTTACAGGTGTTTAAAAATAGCAAATTTTTAATTTTTAAGCCCTAATAGCTCATAAACAGGGGGTGGTCCAAAAAAATTTTCTGAGCAAACTTATACTAATTCTAAAAGTTCTTTCTTGCCTCAAAATTGCAAGCCTCTATCTAAAAGCGTGCCGGAGTTATGAAAGTAGAAAAATCATGCAAAATTTGGTTTTCATATAACGGTAAATTTAAATACTAAATTTAAAAAAATTGTATAATTTTGATATTAATTAAAAAAGATAAAAGATAAAAGATAAAAGAAATACCTGTCGAATGACGTTTTCAGATTGAAAAAATCTTAAGCAGAACATAAGATATATGCATTTAAAAATAGGGCTTTTTCAAAGTTTGAGGGGCTGTAGCTCCGTAATGGGGAGGGGGCTACATGAAAAAGTTGTTGCACAAAATTATTTTTTTTATGAGACCTACCCATGGTTAAAATTTTTTTTCTCTATCTTTAACGGTGTAGAAGTTTTGTAAACAGACGGACGGACATTGTGAAACTAATAAGCACATTTTTTCAAAAGTTTTTTGGAAATGTGCTAAAAAGAATAGCCCAAAGTTTAATTAATTAAATTTAAATTTTAATAAACTACCCTTTTATAAACTATTGCGTGGAACAAATATGGGTAATCCTAAAAACAAAGTTTAAGACACAAAATGATTTACCGAAAGTGTGGAAAAGATATGTCGACGATGTTTTTACAATAATAAAGGAATCCGATATCCCAAATCACCTAAACATCTTGAATAGTCAATTTCCATCGATAAAATTCACCGTTAAAATAGAAACAAGTCGTAAACTACCTTTTCTGGATCTGCTAATATAACGTAAAAACAACAAATTAGACATTGACATATATAGAAAAACAACCACTACATCTAAATTCATAACTAGCGATTCCTTCAGATCCAAGGCAAATAAAATGGCAGCATTCCATAGTATGGCATACAGAATGTGTAGACTTCCGCTTTCAACAGAAAACTTCACAACAGAATTGATTAACAAAAAACAGATAGCTGATGTAAACGGTTTTCATACAGAAATAATTGACAATTTCTTTTTTTCTCGGTTTCTTGTCGAGTATTGACGTGTTTCAGAAGTGAATTATTGAAATTAAGATTATTAAAAATTAATTAAATTATTATAATAACTCACTTTTAAATCTATATGGACATATAAACCTATTATTCGAAAAAATTGGAAAATATTGAAGTACTAATAATAAAAATAGTTTTGCCAAAAAAAAACTAATAATTGGGGATGTATAAACCATGCCATTGCCGTTTTGGTACACATAAATAATTAATTGTTTAATAACAAATTGTAAACAAAATTATAATAAAACAAGTAAAAATATAAGTCGATGCAACCGACTTATTTATACCCTACACCTAAAAAATTCAAATTAAATTAAAAATCCATAAGTTATTTTAGTTAGGTATTTAATACAAGCTAAAAAAAATAAATGCTGTTACAATCTTTGTACAAAATTTCAGGTTTCTATCTTTATTAAATTCGAAAATATGATTTTTAGGTCTTGGGAAGTGTGTGAAGGCACGCGGACCACCACCCCAATTCATCTTAAATTTTAGAGACATCAACAGGGTAGAACATTCTTATATCAAATTTCAAGTTTATATATTTATTATTTTCGAAGATATGCTTGTTTGGTCTTAGGAGTTGTGTGGCAAATATCCGAACAACCATTCTAATTCATCTTAAATTTTGGACAAATCAGGGATTCAGGAAACAACACCCTTGTACCAAATTTGAAGTTTCTGTCTTCATTAATTTCGAAGATATGCTTGTTCGGTTTTGGGAGTTGTATGGGAGGTATCCGAACAGCTCCTCCAATTCATTTCAAATTTTGGACAAATCAGGGATTCAGGAAACAACACCCTAGTACCAAATTTGAAGTTTCTGTCTTTATTAATTTCGAAGATATGCTTGTTCGGTTTTGGGAGTTGTATGGGAGGTACCCGAACGACTACTCCAATTCATCTCAAATTTTAGACAAATCAGGGATTTAGGAAACAGCACCCTCGTATCAAATTTGAAGTTCCTATCTTTATTAATTTCGAAGATATGCATGTTCGGTTTTGGGATTTGTATGGGAGGTACTCGAACAACCACTCCAATTCATCTCAAATTTTGAGGATATCAGGGATTCAGAAAAACACACCCTCGTACAAACAATTTTAAGTTTCTATCTTAATTAATTTCGAAAATATGCATATTAGGTTTTGGGAGTTGTATGGGAGGTACTCGAACGCATGGTCCGATTTCGCCCATTTACAATCCCCGCCTTACCTTAGTCATTGTTAACCTACAGTATAAATTTCATCAAGATAGCATCATTATTTTTTGAGTTATCGTGCGTACGGACGGACGGACGGACATCGCTAAATCGACTCAGGCGGTGATCCTGATTCAGAATATATATACATGTATATACCTAACTAGCTTCCTTTTGGTGGTTAAACACCATACCACACCAAAGTTAATATACCCTATACTTAATGTGTAGGGTATAATAAAATATCTTAATTTCTAACACATAATTTAAAAACAAAAATTTTTAATCTTTTACAACAATTAATATCCAGCATTAAAAAACAATACACAATTTGACAAGTTAAAAAACAATACACAATTTAACAAATTAAAAAACAATACACAATTTATTAAGTTAAATTGAACAATATAAACAATATTTTCTTTTATTTATGTAATCAATATTAATTAATTCAATCTAGTTAAATTAAACTGAGCATAATCTCAATGAAATGAAATAAATTTATAATATGATTATACATACGTTCATTAAGCCCAAATATAAAAAACTTAATAAAATTCGTAAAAATAAAAAATAAAAAGAAAATTTTTTAATATTATTTTCATATAATTAAATTAAAAACTGTTTCATTTTAAACCTAATATTCTTTATTTATATATATATATTTTTGTTTTATTATTTTAAATATTCTAAATTAAACTAAATTTGATTTGATTAACATATAACTAATTTAAACAATAAAAATATAACTAATTTAAATAATAAACAACAAAGATCAAATAAATAAACTTATTATTATCAAAATGCCGATCAACTGTCAATGATTCTTTGAATAAATAGTATTGTAAAATATAGTGATGGGACTTACGACGTTAAGTATCGATTTATTTTTATATAATTCAACTTAATTCAATTAACTAATTATTCAATTAATTAATTAATTATATTTCAACTCAACTCAATTAATTTAAATAAAAATATTCTTACATATTCAATATCTAAATTAAAAAATATAAACTAAACTAAATAATAATAATAATTAAAATTGAAATAATAGATAATCAATTATTTATATAATATATAAATATTAATATTAAATTAATATTAAACATTAATAAAAGTAAATAAAAATTGAAATAGCATATAATAGTAGGAAATAATTGAAATAAACAAATAAATATTAACTTAAAACAATTAATTAACTAAATTAAAAACCATTACACATAACTTACTTATAATACATAAACTTGGAGCTAATTATTACAGAAGACGTGTTTTATTAAATTAATTTACTTTTCGTTTTGCTACAAATTTTGCTTTGGTGATTTCCAATTTGTGCTTTTCATACTTCTACTTCTTTTTAATCAACTTAAAATGGCTTCAAACACTCCTAGTTCCAATAGCAAAAATATGAAGTTGCGATCCCACAGCACTTCTTCATCCGCTCCGCACCCACGAGTCATCCTGTAACCGCAGCTTATACTAATGAAAGATTCATCAATTGCCGATAAATTCGACTCTTTCGAAGTAGCAACAATTAATGACAGATTCGTTGAATTAGAAAGTCGTTTGAACAAAAAACTAGACGATTCGATGGCCTGTTTTGCAATAGTATTGATGATATTGATAAAAAATCGTAAACATTGAGAGATCGTTAAACGAAAAAATTGCGGCTGCGTCTGAAGCTAATATTGAAATTGTGCAAAGTAAAGTTAATGAAATTGCAGAGAATCAGTACAAAAGTGTTAACGAACTTATCGAACGAATCAACTCTACCTACTCTGCAAATCCACTACTGTACAGCCGAACATAAGTGAACGACTGTTTGCAATTGAAAAATTGACATATATCAGTGATCTTTCGGTTACTGGAATCCCTTATGTCGAAAATGAAAAGTTGGAAACACATTTTAATTCAATTGCCAGTACCATTGGCTGTAACATTAATTACACAAGCATCGGATCGATGCTTCGTACTGTGGGATTCAATTAATACCAACGATATATTAATAGGATAATCTGGTCACTCTGAAAATGTCAGTAGGGAAAACACTTGCTGAAAAATATTTAAAGAAAAATAAAATAAAACAAACAACAAGAACCAGTTTTATAATTTGACAATTTTGCTTTCTTCTTAAAAAACACGAGCTAGCATCAAAACATGTATCAAGACGAAAAATAAGTAGCAAATTTTAATATACAGCGTGTTTCATGAGTAAACGGCATCCTTGTAAAGGGTGATAGGGTTATTCATTTTATTTAACATCAATGTGCATTAGGTGGTTAACCTTGAAATTAGTATTATTACAAGTTAGGTATGTGTACAATATAAACGGGGTGAGAGCAAAATATTTTGTATAATGTAAATCAATATTTGTGTAAAATAACAAAAATAAGATAAAAAGATTAAAGAATTTTAAAAAAAAGAAAATCTATAAGTCCCGTTATCTCGGAAACCGTTAGGAATAGACGTAACTTAATACTAAGTTTTTTGCTTGTTTTATCTCCCCTATCACCCCTTGCAAGGATGCTGTTTACTCGTGAAACACCCTGTATATTTTAAGAGAAATTATAATATTGTTAAATTAAATTTTTTTTATTGACAGTAATTTGTATATTTAATTTTTATAATAGAATTAAACTAATTTCATTTTTGATAAATAATTTTTATATTTAATTTTTATGACAATATTGATTTTTTTTTTTAATTGGACTTTTATATATGTACCTAATTTTTATAATGAAGTTGAATTGATTTTTTTTTGATTACTAATTTCTAAAAAATAAGAACAAAAGAAAAAAAATATGCACAAGAAAATAAAAGTGAAATTTATTTAATAAAGTTAAGCCAATTTATTATTATAAAACATTTTTTTTCTATTTAAAATAAAATACCATAAATTTGGTGGCTCAACCAATAAACCTATAGAAATACATTTGTTCAATTACTTACAGATCAAAAAAAAAATGCAAAATTAATTAACAAAGAAGCACATGTTTAATCAATTTCTTACGATATTAATAATTTTATTATTGTCAATAAGGATTAATAATTAGTTTATTAATATTAAAAAAAAATTAAAAGACGATTCGGAAAAAGACGACTTCAAAAAAGGCTTTTAAGAAAAAGATAATAAAAAATGTGTTCCCTTGGAAATATAAAATTCATATCGAGCGGAATCAAAGCTGTGGGTAAAAAATTAATGACAAATTTTCATAAAATTGTTTTTGAGGTAGACAGTGGAAGACAAAACAGGAAAAACTTGCGTGACAGTAAAGAATTTTCAAGCAAGATCAGGTATATTGAAAATGAGTTACCTTTGGAAGAAATAAAATCAGTGGCAAATTTATTACGTTTGGAGCACGAAAATTTAAATGCAGGACAAATAATACCTCTAATAGTACATAATTTGATAAATATAGTTGAATTAAAAATAATGAAGGTAGCGACGACGACAACGACGATATTGAATGCAGTTCAACAGCAAGTACAGTAAGATCTTATGCAGAAGTTGATCGGCAAACAACAGTAATCACTTTTCAAGATTTAGAAGGGTCAATACCAAATTTTGATGGCAAAAATACATATCCAGTTGCAAAATGGATTCAGGACGTTGAGGATTTGTCTTCCTTGGCTGGTTGGACTGATCTACACAAATTTATTTTTGCGAAAAAGCATTTAATTGGCGTTGCAAAAATGTTTGTGCAAGGACAAAGATCTATAAAAAAAGGTTTAATTAAGGAATTTAGAACCGAAATGACGAGTAATACGCTTCATCGAGTTTTGTGTGAAAGAAAAATAAAAAAAGGAGAAACGCCAAGTGAATATTTCTTAGTAATGAAAGAAATTGCAAATACAGGACGAATTAAACCAGAATCATTAATACAATACGTTATAGATGGCATAGAAAATGAGGAACAAAATAAGTCCGTTCTGTACGGAGCATACAATTATAATGATTTTAGACAAAAATTGAAAATTTATTCAAAAATTAGGAGTAAAAGATTAGAACAATCGCGAAATTTAAAATCAACTTATTCAAAATCAAGAATTAATAGAACACAGGGAAAAATAAGATGTTACAACTGCGGAACAATAGGGCATACATCAACAAATTGTAGAGAAAAAAAGAAAGGTTTAAAATGTTTCAAATGTAACAATTTCGGTCACAAATCTTTGGAAACTGCACAATCCGAACGCGAAAGACCAGAAGAAAAGATACAAGAAATAAATTGCATACAAACCAATTTTACAACCAAAATATTAAAATTATTGACTTCAACACTTCCGGATTAATAGATACTGGTAGCTAGGTAAATCTTTTAAGAGAAGACGTGTATAAATCAATGAGATCTCCAAAACTTATTGATTTTCACATTTCCACATTTATTGATTTTCACATACACCATTCTACTATCGCCCAAGAAGACTACCTTTCAAAGAACAATACATCGTTGAGACACAAATAAAAGAATGGCTAAAAGAAAAAATTATAGAACCTTCGAACTCCGAATATGCAAGTCAAGTGGTAGTTGTTCCTAAAAAATGTGGCTCTCACTGTGTGTACATTGACTACCGTCGTCTAAATAAAATAATAGTAAAATATAGACAACCGCTTCCATTAATTGAAGAGCAATTGGACAACCTACAAGATGCTTTGATCTTTAGTACGATAGATTTGAAAAATGGATTTTTCCATGTGGATGTAAATGCTGAAAGTCGAAAGTACACTGCTTTTGTTACAAAAAATGGCCAATATTCTTTTTGTAAAGTACCATTTGTACTGTCAAATTCACCAACCGTTTTTCAAAGGTTTATTAATTGTATTTTTAGAGATTTAATTAGTGAAGGTGTTGTATTGGTGTACTTAAACGATCTCATTATTCTAGCTGCGGATGAAAAACAAGCGACTATTAGACTACAGAAAGTGAAAACTATCATCTGATTATGGCCTTGAAATAAATTTTAAAAAATCACTTTTTTTAAAAAAACACGTACATTTCTTAGGACACATAGTCGAAAATGGCAAAATTTATCCATCAGAAGAAAAAATTTGCTGCTGTAATGAAATTTCCTGAGCCTACAAACAAGTAGAAAGTTTTTTAGGTTTATCTGGATATTTTCGTAAATTTGTACCCTACTATTCTTTGATCGCTAAATCATTGAGCGATTTACGAAAGAAAAATAGCATATTTAAATTTCAAGATGAAGAAAATCAAGCATTTAACACGTTAAAGAAAGTATTAACAGATAAACCAGTTATACAAATTTTTGATAGGAAAGCAGAATTACATACGGATGCATCAAAATTCGGATTTGGTGCAATACTATTGCAAAAGTCGATTAATGATAATTTGTTCCATCCAGTTTACTACATGAGCAAAAAAACTAATAGTGTACAGCAAAACTACAGCATTTATGAACTTGCTGTCATTGAGCCAAAACTTGCCGTCATTGAAGCCATTAAAAAATTTACGGTTTATATTTTGGGATTAAAATTCAAAATAATTACAGACAGCTTTTCAGAAAACTATGAATAAAAAAGATTTATGTGCTAAAATATCAAGAAGGGTATTCATGTTGGAGGAGTATGATTACAATATCGAACATAGATCAGCAAACCGTATGCGCCATATAGATGCACTTAGCAGGTATCCTGTTATGACTATTTCTACAAACAGTATTAGCCTAGGAATAAAAGCAGCACAAGAAAAAGACGATTACATACAAACAATAAAAAATTTACTTGAAAAATGTCCTTATAAAGATTTCATTATTAAAGATAACAAAGATAATATAATTTACAAAGTTGAAGATGGTCAAGAAATCTTGGTTGTACCGAAATCACTTCAAAGTCAAATTATACGAAGAATTCACATCGTACACATATGAATTACCAACTTTAGCGAACACATGCGATGGTGTATGGTTCCACAAACGGGGCGTGCGCATGACAAACGAATTTCCATAAGCTGTATTTCGCCATCTTGATATCTCTACATTGTAGAGATGAGCTTCTGCTGCCCTCTTTGTTTCTCGTTGGAAAATATTGAGGCATTAACTGTTTTATTTCATTGGAGCTGGTGTTAACCCCTACTAGATATCTATAAAACAAGGTTAGTGTCCCAACTGTGCGACGATGACCATTGATAAATATTAAGAAAAGAGTGGGGGATAAAACTGATCCTTGAGGGACACCAGCATTTGTTTTGAATTTGTCAGATTCAAATCGACCAGTACACGAATCGCACGATCCGAAATCTCCAATCCATTTTAGAAAGACTAGACCTAGACCTATTGCTTTGCATTTTGCCAATAATGAACAATAACTCAATAATGAAAATTTATTGGAGACCTCGAGGAACATAGACAACCTCTCGAATAAAATATGTATAAGTAAAAACATAACTAATCCATCAGAGTGTTTTAGCATTCCCTCGACTATCAAAACTTTAAATCATAAATTGGATGAATTAAGTAACAAATTTTTAAACACAATGTCGGACATAAATAATTCATTGGAGGTTATACAAAAAAATCAAAATAACTTAACAAGTAAAGTGCAAGATATTTACAAAGTTTATAATGATATGCCAGCTAATTTTGCGGAGTTTTATGTACCTAGTTTGGTTATGCCTTTACAGGGCACCCCGGTTTCTGTGTCAACCGAACTTCATAATGGAATTAACAAAATTGATAACATGTACAGTAAATGGGAAGATATGTTTGTTTCCATAGAAAATAAAATTAATCAGACCTCAGCTTTAACCCCACCCGACACGCCCATTCATTGCCCATCTATACATGATGAACTAAAAGCTGTCGATTTAAAACAAAATGAAAAAAAGTCCACTTCTGAAATTAGCAACCGCAAATATACAAAAAATATCAAGTTAAACGGTGGAACTACAGATAGTGAAAGTGCGGTTTACATGTTAAAAGGAGTATCATTTGGAAGTACACATCAGCGTATAAAGAAAATCTTTTATGACAACTTTAGAATTCCCATCATAAGTGCAGAAAAAATAGTTCCGAAACAACTAGTAAAAAGAAAAAAATACAAATACGAGTGTTTCAAGATATCTATTTCACTTAAGTACGATTGGCTTTTCTTTGCGCACAATAACGATACTTCCTTCATTGGTAATAACATCACTCTAAGTCGCTGGAAAAACAGGTATGTTAAGTTAAACAAAAATAAAAATAATAGTTTAATTTACAACTCTAAGAACTCTAGTAAACCTAAGTTAAAAAATAAATGCAAAAATATAAGTAATGCGAAAAAATGTCCTAATCCTTACAATTATAAGTTTAACAAGGATTCTTCCACCTCAACACAAACCTATCCAACACTTACACAAGCCTCTCTCAAACCTGTACTTTCAAAGAAAAACAAATCTGTAGACACTACACAATTAAGTAATTATCTAAACAATAGTTCAACACACACACAAACAAATTTATTGAACGGTATACATGACGCTAGCTTAATTATAGCTGAAAAAAACACTTCTACTTCATCGGAAGTTGATAATGATACTAGCTTAGTAATAGCCAAAAATCATTCTTCTACTTCACCAGAAGTAGATAATCCCAAACCATCTTCCAGCAAAAATTATGATAACTTTATTTATTCACATACAATAATACCGGGTGCTTGCAATAATATAATTGATAACATTAATAATATTAAGTATAATAATAATAATACTAATAATAGTAATAGTAATAATAATAATAATAATAATAATAATAATAATAATAATAATAATAATAATAATAATAATAATAATAATAATAATAATAATAATAATAATAATAATAATAATAATAATAATAATAATAATAATAATATTAACAATAATAATAATAATAATAATAGCAGAATGTCTGCTAATGAAGCTAAAGAAGACCTAAGTGCCTTTCGCAGTCACTTGTCCAGCAAAAGACGTGAGTATATCCAAAAGCTTAGAGATATTGATCAAAAGTTTTTTCGTGCCTAATAAGCCAAATAATACTTATCAAAGTAAAAATAAGTCTCAACTTTATAATAATACTATTAGGATGTTCTATCACAATTGCAGTGGTTTAAGAAGTAAAATAAAAAACCTTTTTATCGACGCCAAATCATGCAATTTTAATATACTAGTGATTACAGAAACCTGGTTCAGCGACTCTTTTAAAAATGAAGAAATTCTCGATAACAATTGGTCAATTTATAGAAATGATCGTAACTACCTTTCCACAGGTCTCTCTAGAGGTGGTGGTGTTCTAATTGCTGTCTATAACGGCTTTTCATGTGAATTAATATGTTCCAACAACTCTTTATCTTTTGAATACATTTTTGTTAAAATTCTTACTGGTAGTAAAAGTATTTATCTAGGAGTAGTATATTTTCCTCCAAATTCTGATGAATCCTCTTATTATGAATTCTTGGATATATGTAAGTCTGTAATTGCTTTAATGGCAGAGGATGATAATATTTTTGTCTTGGGCGATTTTAACCGTCCATCTTTATCTTTTGTGATTGATGAACTGGATAATAAACTACTACCAGTTAACTTTTTAGATGAAATTGAGTTTAGTATTATAAGTACATTTTATGGAAATGATATACAACAAATAATACAACATCCTAATAGTAATGGTAGATGGTTAGACCTAGCTTTTTCAAATGCTTATGATGATGTTGTGGTTCATGCTGTCAATGATACAGATAATCTTTTTACCAACTCACACCATCATAATGCAATATCAATAGAACTAACTCAAGCTAACCAACAATTTTCGAAGTCCTACAATAATGAAATTGTATATGACTTCCGTAACGCTAATTACGAAGGCATTAACAATGCCTTATCTAATATAAACTGGTACGAGCTGTTAATGCAGCGAGATTTAGATTTAGTAGTTCTGGATTTTCATACAATTTTATCATCTATAATTGATAATTACTCGAAAAGGATACTAAAAAAAGATAAATTAATGGAACCTTGGCTAGATAGGGAACTCAGATCTTTACGTAATCGTAGAAATAAATTATATAAAATTATTAAATCATCAGTTGATCCAAGCTCTGAAACTATTAATGAGTATAAAAAATTGACTGATGAATTTAAAATAAAATGCATTGCATCGTACGATAATTACGTTCAAAATATTGGTAACTATTAAATTAAATTAATTAGGATTTTAAATAATCCTAGAAAATATTTTGAATTTGTTAATACAAAACGTAAGTCGTCAGGTTACCCAAACTCTATGTCCTTAGATGGTAAAGTCTCATCCTGCCCTGATGAAATTTGCAATTTTTTTGCACACAAATACCAAAACGTGTACCGTCAGTCGCAAACAGGGCATGGAAACGTGAATTTCCAGACCTTAAATAACACTATTCCTCTCATTCAAAATTTAAACTTATCATTAGAAGATGTTTATTCAGAAATTAGTAGTTTAGATATTAAAAAAGGATCTGGTCCTGATCTTCTTCCACCTATTTTTTTACATAACTGTATTCATAATTTAACTGTCCCACTTACATTAATTTTTAAGAGATCCCTTATGTCAGGTACTTTCCCACAATTTTGGAAAACCTCATACCTGATTCCGATTCACAAGAAAGGTGACAAAGCATTAATAGACAATTATAGAGGTGTAGCAATTCAGTCGACTATACCCAAATTATTTGAAAAACTTGTTACTGATAAAATGTATACTGTAAAATGTAAACTTGTTACTGATATAGGTGTATAATAGATCCTTATCTTAATCAAGAACAACATGGTTTTAGAAAAGATCGTTCAAGCACCACCAACCTGATGGTTTTCACATCAGATATATTATCTTCTATTGAAAAAGATCTTCAGATAGACGCAATATATACAGATTTTAGTAAAGCATTTGACCGAATAAATCATGATATACTAAAAGATAAACTGGCAAAGCTAGGATTCAGTGGTTCCATATTAAAATGGATTAAGTCATATGTCACTGAAAGAGTACAATTTGTTAGATTTCAAGGTACTCTATCTAAGCCCATTTCTGTCTACTCTGGGGTACCCCAAGGCAGTCACTTAGGACCACTTTTATTCGATATATATATAAGTGATCTTTCGAATTTCTTATCAGGCGTTGCCCCTTACTTATGCTGATGATCTTAAGTTGTATCATGTAATTAAGAATGATACCGATTGCTGTTTTCTTCAATCAAAATTGAAGTCCTTAGAAAAATGGTGCTGTGACAACATGCTAGATCTCAACATTAGTAAGTGCTATACTATGACCTTTTCACGGAAAAGATCCAAATTGATGCATAATTATTGCATACAAAAGTGCAACCTAGAATGTGTGAATCATATTACAGATTTGGGAATGATTTTGGATAACAAACTGAATTATAATCTTCACTATGAATCAATGTTATCAAAAGCTAACAAAATGCTAGGTTTTATCAAAAGAAGAGCAAGAGAATTTAACAATATCTGGGTAACAATAACTTTATATTGCTCACTTGTACGCTCAGTTTTAGAATACGGTTGCATTATCTGGAATCCAGCCTTTCTTATTCATAGTACAAGAATTGAATCAATCCAGAAGCAGTTCCTCCTCTTTGCTTTAAGACATCTACATAATCCCAGAGACTTTCATAACCTTCCATCATACAATGAGAGGCTGCAGTTAGTCAATTTACTTAGTTTAAGTTCCCGTAGAATCTTACTATCTAACTGCTTTACATTTGATGTCTTATCCAATAAGATTAACGTCAATTTTATTAAAGATAAAATCAAAGTCAACAATAATGTCAGGCCCACAAGATATACCAAATTCTTAATTGAAACAACACATAGAAAAACGAACCCACAAACAGGTGTTGCATATTATTTAATCGATTCGACAACAACATTTTCTGTGACACAATTTCAAAAAATGCTTACAAATCTAAATTACATAACATTCTTTAACAATCGTAAAACATTGACATAATTTATATGACATAATTTATATGACATAATTTTTTAACAATAATATTTCCTTTGTTTTTTTTTTTTTTTTTTACATAATTAACTAACTATAAACTCAAAGTAATAAAAATTTAGCATAAGTATTATGTGATAAAAAGAAGAAAACAAAAAAAAAAACCCATATTAAAAGCATTGACTCATTTTACATGCATAAAATAAAAATAAATTTTGTCTTTATTGTAGCTATCATAATTAATTTAATTTTAACGAAGTACAAAAAATTTATTGTATCATCTTACATCTTTTTTTTTTAATAGTAAGACTAAGCTAAAGGCATAACTTAGCTTCTTTATATTGCTCTGAATGATTCATAATTCATACATTATAATTTTTAAATGTATCTAAAAAAAAAAAAAATGTAAAAAAAGAAAAAAAAAGAGAGAAAACAAAAGAAAAAAATAAATTGTAATTTTTTTTGTAGTCTTAAGTCAGCAAAATAATGTACTTTTTTTTTTGCATTGTATTGTGTAATATTAATTTTAAGTTTAACTTTAAGAATTTTTGTAACAACCTTGCTTTGGTTCTAAATAAATAAATCAATAGAGCATCGTGCCAAACTCGAACGAAAGCCTTAGAAATATCAAAAGCCACAACATCAGACTCACCAGAATGATGAAGGCTGATATGCTTAGCTTCTCACAAAGATAACTCATTCACCGATCGAACGATGGGCTCTGAACCCGTATTGACAATCACGAAGCAGACCTTTGTGATCCAGGTATTTCAGAAGCTTTTGGTTCACAATTTTCTCCATTACTTTGGAGAGGACCGAAGTTATATCAATAGAGCGGTAGTTGGAGGGATCGCTTTTATTACCTTTTTTGGGAATTCGGAAAACATGTGAAACCTTCCATTGGGTAGGATAAATACCCGAAGTG
Organism: Poecilobothrus nobilitatus; assembly: GCA_947095535.1. Lineage (NCBI taxonomy): Eukaryota > Metazoa > Arthropoda > Insecta > Diptera > Dolichopodidae > Poecilobothrus > Poecilobothrus nobilitatus. The sequence continues at coordinate 664,141 of OX352774.1, read as the reverse complement.
AAGGAGAGGTAGAAAAGGTTGTGCTGAGATTTTGAAATAATGGAGTAGAATATATAAATATTTTTAAATATTTATAAATATTTTTATATTTATAAATATTTTATATTTGTATTATTTATATATTATATAAATATTTTTAAGCACCATGTTGGTTATACCATCTGGACCGGCTGACTTATTTGTATCAAGATTTTTCAAGATTTTCATCACCGCCCGCGTCCTCAAGTAAATTTTTCCAAAGCAGCAGCCAACTCGGGGAACAGAAGGTGGCACCTGAGCTGACTGTGGCAGTGTCGAATTAGAAGCGAACTGCTTGCCAAATAAATTCGCTTTCTCTTTAGAATCTAATACTGTTCTGTTATTATTATCAACAAGTGCTGGAAAGGAAGACCCTTTTTGTTTTTTTATTATTTTTGTGCATTCATATATATTTTAACTGTTTATTTTAAGTATTTTAAGTAGCGACAATCTTAGCGGTCGATTTCTAGGAATGTGTGCAAACCTCTCCCTTAGCATAGTTAATAAGTTCACCCCCACGCGATTTTTTGAAACTCGCTCTTCGCTCCTAGACTATTTATTAACATCTACAAACCGCATGAAGGAGGTTAAAACCAGGTATCGGTTTCTGACATATCCGATCACGATCTTATATATCTGGCTTACAATATACCTACTGTTTTGAATAGTGAAGTTATTACCTATCGCGATTATAAAAATTGCAATATTCATGATCTTGCCGAACATGCCTCCGGCCTACCCTGGGGCGGAATATATTTCCTCGAGCACTTGGAGGACAAAGTTGAATATTTCAATAATCTAGTTCTGAAACTTTTTCATCTTTATGTGCCCCTCAGAACTTTTCGCCCTCGAGCAGACTATATACCATATTTTAGCGTACAGGTTAAAAATCTAAATCTAGTCAGAGACTTGGCATTTGAGGAGTGGAAATCCGATAGAACCGCTGCGAACTATGCTAAATTCAAAAAACTACTTAAAAAGGTTACTCTTTTGGTTCGCCAGGCCCGCAAGCAATACAATGCAACTCTGCTTAACCCCAACCTGCCATCTAAACAGTTTTGGGAAAATGCAACTAAACTCAGCTTAATTGATTCTTCACGTAGTAGGAGAGAAACCGAGTTCGACGCCAATGACCTGAACAAGTGCTTCTTAGTCGAGCCGCAAACAAACGTACTCCAGTCCAATATAGGTGTCCCGGCTGTGAGCCGAATTCGTGCGGATATACCAACTCCTAACTTCTCATTTAAAAACGTGAATCAGAACAACACCCGGAGGGCAATTTATCGTATTAAATCGAATGCTGTGGGAATTAACTTTATTCCTTTAAAATTCTTAAAACTCTTTCTGCCTATTCTTTTGCAGTTTAACACCCACATCTTCAACACTACATTCATTTCATCTGAATATTCATCGGCGTGCAAGTTATCCAAAATCATTCCCGTGCCCAAGAAAGCTAGTCCGACTTTAAACGATTTTAGGCCCATTAGTACACTTCTAGGGCTATCTAAAGCTTTTTAATTCTTAGCTCACGAGCAAATGACTAAGTTTCTCGATAACAATAGCCTGATTTTTCCTTTTCAGTATGGTTTTACGAAAAAGCACAGTACCAGCACTACTCTACTGAAAATAAATGATTTTATTTCTTCAGAAGTGGATATGAAACACACAACTATTTTGCTACTCCTAGATTTTTCTAAAGCATTTGACTCAGTCAACCATAGTCTTTTGTGTGAAAAGCTGAGTAGAGACTTCAAATTTCACAAAACAGCCATGAATATCTTGCAGAATTATCTAGTAGAATTATCTAATAGATTTCAGTGCGTTAGAGTGGGTAGTTTCTCGTTCGATTTCTTGTCAAACAAATGTGGGGTTCCTCAGGGATGTATTTTGGGTCCTCTACAATTGTCCATCTTTATTAATGATCTACCCAAATGCCTGAGTCTAGCCCAATGCAGAATGTATGCTGACGATGCTCAACTTTTTCTAAGCTCACCTTTATCTCATCTTTCCAGCAGTATCGGTACTTTGAATGATGAACTGGAAATAGTTTCCTGTTGGGCTAAATCGAATCATCTTAAGTTTAACCCTGTGAAGTTAAACCATAATTATAAATTCTAAACCGGTAGGCCATAATTATATATAAGGCCATAATTATATATTCTAAACCGGTAGAAACTGTGAACCTACCACAACTGATGCTCAACGGAAATGTTATCCCCTTTGTTGAAAAGTTTAACAACTTGGACGTTGTATTTAGTAATGATCTTAAATGAGCCAAGCATATCAAAAGAGTTGGTAGGTTGGTCTAGAGAGGCTCTGGAAGATTGCTCCTGGTATTTCATTCATTACTAAGTGTCGACTAATTAAAGCTCTCGTCCTATCTCATATTTTTAATACAACGTGGTTTATTCTTCGATGAGTGCTAGTGAGAGTGCCAGTTTGAATTTAATATTTAACACTTGTACAAGATTTGTTGCAAACCGCCGTAGGTTCGATAGGATATCTGATGCCTCTAAAAGTTTATTATTACCCTCAATAATTACTTGAATCATAAATACCTCTGTTTCTTTCACAGGCTTATCACAACTGGATGTCCAAATTACTTATACAGTAAAATAAGTTTTGGCAGGTCGTTAAGAACTTTGAATGTCACCACTCCTCATCATAGAGGTCGCCTAAGGCATTTACCTTATTTTGTCAAAATTATTACCTTGTGGAACTCCCTTGCGACTGATGGCAAGCGCGCTAGAACTCACAGAGCTTTTAATAAGCTATCACTCAATTATGTCAAAGATAGGTAAATTGAACGTGTTTGTTTATCAATTATCTTTCATTTTGATAATTTACTACTTATTTAATCACTTACGAATTCAGTATACATAATGTTTCCTTATTTTTAATTACACTTAATTAATCAACATATTATTATTATTTTATTTTCATTTCACATTTACTAGTATGCTAATTGTATTGCCAGTTTAACACAGAGAATTAAATTAAGTTAAATATATTTAAGTTTATTGTAAATTTTAAAATTAAATTACAAATCTGTACCAATCGTTAGATATGCATAGTATAGAGGCTCATCGTCTCAATGCATTGAATAAGTAAATAAATAAATAAATAAAAATAAATAAATTTAGTTAGAAAACATTCTAGAAATCTGAAAAAACATAGTTTATCGACTTTCTTTAAAAACAAACAAAGTTAATCAAGTGGATTAAATTCTCGTACGCAGCAGTTTTAACTGACAAAGTACAAAGGGTCTTTAAAAAACACAAAATAAAATTAGTATATACATAGGCGCCCACAGGTAGGGGCAAGATGGGTCACTTGCCTCCCCCTGGCTTTTAAAAAAAAAAAAAAAATTAATTATTAAATTTAAAAAATAAAAATAGAGGGATAGCAAAACAATATCAAAACATTTAATTAAAAAAAACCTTAGTAATGCTTTTCAGAAGACCAAAGAAAATAAACCACTATATATAATATTTTTTCAAAAGCTTTTTTTCCATTTTTCAAACTCTTTTTCACACGCTTTTTCATATCGATAAAAACTGCAAAAATTTCTTCAAAACAAAAGGAAGAGATTACTCCCAATGCATTTAAAAAAAAAATGTTTTTAGTTTTTATAGCCAATATTCAAATTTTAGCATAGTAGGCTTTGGAAAAACTATTCTAAATATCTGAATATGATTTTGGATTGGGGGGTTGCGGTATTTCATTGTGATTGTGAACTCAGTTGATGCAGGTTGAAAAATACATATATTATTGCTTTTAATATTATAATTACTTATTTAAATGTTAAATTATTTTAATAATATTTTTCGAATATATAATATGTAACATATTAGTTTATTAGCTAGTAATATTAATTCATTTTATTATTAAAATCTAAAAATTTAATAAACTCAGTGAAAATTCTTGATACTATTTAAATAATACTGAAAAACCAGGTAAATAAATATATTTCTATTTTAATATTATATAATATTATATAATATTTCAATTATATATTAAAAATATTTCAATTATATTTAAAATGCATAGAAAAAACCATGTTTTTTTTCATGCATAAGATAAAGCAAGAAACAAAATTTCATTTGTATAAGTAGTTTTTTCAATTATTATTTGATATTAATAGTGAAAAATGTATTTTATATTATTATCGTTTAAATTTTATTATATGAAAATATGGAATTACTTCAATGGTTTATTTTTAATTGTAATTTAATATTCTTCGGTGAATATTTTTTCTGTGCATTTTTTTATACCGTTTTGCAATCATTTATTGTGATTTGGATAATGAGTTATATCTTTATCAGCCAGTTGTATCTTTGTTTTCAGTTAATGCAAAATTTTAATCCTTCATAATGGATATCCGTAACTTCTTTAAGAAGCCCAGGTTAGAAGAATCAAAAGGCCAAAGTTCGTCAACAATTATTCCTAAAGAATCAAGGAAACAGTCGATAGATAATGTTAAAAATAAACTACCTCTTGAAGATTGTGCAAATACCTCCCATATTTTTGATATAGGAAATTTCTTGGAAACAGATATTGTTTTATCAAGCGAAACTCAATTCAAGGCATTAACTCAGTCTTGGGTACCAAATAAAGATTACGATTTTAAGAATGACTCTTCTGGTCCTCGAACTTTTCGTCATCAATGGTTAAGTGAGTATCCTTGCATTTCATATTCAGAGAAAAAAAAAGGAATATTATGCCGGTCATGTGTATTATTTAAACCGCATGTTGATAGAGGATTTCAAAACAGCTTTATTGTAAAAGAATTTACAAAATACAAAGATTTCCATGCCAGTATTAAAAAACATATAACATCGAAATGGCACTGCGAGTCATCGTCAAGTGCAAGTAATTTTGTTCAAATTATGCAACGTCAACAACTGAATGTTGTTGAACAAATTGATTCATCTGTACATAAAGTTATTGAATCTAATAGGCAAAAATTATTGCCAATCATCAAAACTTTGGTATTTTGTGGAACACATGGCCTTCCTGTTAGAGGCAAAGATGATGAGCACAGCGTATTCCAAAATTTATTAGATTTTCGCATTGATGCAGGTGACTCGATTTTAAAAAATCATTTGGAAACATCTACCAAAAATGCAAAATACAAATCGCACAGAACACAAAATGAAATAATTAGTATTTATGGAGATATTTATATTATACACATTATGCAAGCTATAAACAGTAGTGCTTTTTACTCGGTAATCGCTGATGAGTCTGCTGATATATCAGGAGTTGAGCAATTATCAATTGCAATACGATTTGTAGACAAAAAAACCACTGGTTATTATATTAGGGAAGAATTCTTAGGATTTGTTCCGCTGGAAAGTATGGACGCAATAACAATTTCTAACAAAATACTTTCATCATTGAGGCATTTCGGCTTGAATTCGTATAAAATGGTAGGTCAAGGATATGATGGCTGTTCTGTGATGGCAGGAAAAATAAATGGTGTACAAAAACTTATTCAAGAACAATATCCTATGGCAAACTTCTTTCACTGTGCTTCGCATAAACTGAATCTGGTTGTAAATGATTTAAATAATGTTCAAGAAATACGGAATACAGCCGAATCTATTAAAGAGGTCATTAATTTTTTCCGTGAAAGTCCTTTGAGAAAAAAGTACATACCGCGTATACCACCTTTTTGCGAAACACGTTGGACAGCAAAATATAAAAGTATTAGAATTTTTCAAGAACATTTTTGCCCCATCGTAGAAGGACTACAACGGTGGACAGTAGAAGGAAATAATGTTAACACTCGACAACGTGCTTTTCAATTATATCACGTATGCAGTTCTTCAAATTTCATAATCTGTCTGCATGTTATAGCACAGTACTCAGTTTTACTCGAACCTGTTGTTAATATTCTTCAAGGACCTGAGCAAAACTTATTCTCTGTTAAAAACCAAATTAACACAATTAAAATATTTTTTCGGGATCACCGAGAAAATGCCGAAGAACAATTTCATGCAAAATGTTGAGAAAAACGTTCAACAAATTAATATTAAAATAAAATTACCTCGTCTTGCAAATAATGAAAAAAATCGGTCAAATGTACCTTGTGATTCACCTGAATCGTATTATAGAACATCTGTTTTCATTCCGTACCTGGATTCGTTAATAATATCTTTAAATGAAAGATTTTCTGAAGAGATTAGATAAGATTCGGCTTATTACTTTTTCAGCTACATCCTAATAATATACGTCAATTAGCAAAAGCGGAATATGAAGACACAATAATAAACATTCAGAATAAGTATGGCTGTTATTTGGAAAATTTTACAGCAGATGCTACAGTTTGGTTTGGTTATTGGAAAGATAAACCAATAAAAGAAATCGAAAATCTTAGCTTCTTAGATTTATTACAGCATTCATCGGTATTTTATCCTTCGGTTTTTCTGGCAATTACTCTTGCACTAACACTTCCAGCGACGTTTCTAAATCGTTTTGGGTTAGAGAAGAGGAGGTTGCAATTTTTTTTTTCCAAATAATTTGTGGTTAATATGATTAAAGTTAATATGATTAATGTTTTTATATTTTTATATTTTATGAGAAGGAAAATGAATAAATGAAATCCTTTTATTAAATTTTTTTTATTGGTTATTAAGAAATTTTTGTTTTGCCCTCCCCTGGAAAAAATCTTGCGGGCGCCTATGAGTATATACAAATGAAAACAAATTAAAAAATATTTTAGGTTTAGTGTTTCCCAAAATAACAAATAATAAATCAAATATACAAAATAACAACAAAATAAATAATAATAAATCTGGTATATTCGATTTTAGTTGTAATGATTGCAACTTAAAATATATAGAGCAAACCAAACGAGCCATTTTAACAAGATTTGAAAAACATACAGCATACATCAGGCACAATAGACCAACAAAATCAGCAGTTGCTCAGCACATACTTGATTCCGAGCTCTTTTACATTAACATAAATAATTTCAAATTAGTAAAAACTATCAACAATACAGCAGAACTTAATGCCTGAGAGAGTTTATTTGTATATAAAACTAGAAAAGTAAACAATTTAATGAATATTGACACAGAACAGAATTGTATCACCACTTTTTAAAATTTTATATACCTAATAAGAATTGAATACAAAATTAAATATGTACCTATATAACATTTTTTATATTTTTTAAGTTTTTCCATTTTTTTCCATTTTTTACATTTTTTTACAATTTTACATTGTTTACAATTTTTTACAATTTCACATTTTTATATTTTTTATATTTTTGTATTTTTTTTGAATTTGTGATGTTTTTTACAATGTTGAGACAATTTTTAACATAAATAATTTAGCAATTTTATTTTTATTTTTGATTTCTAAACTAAAATGTCTTAAACTATCATATGTACTTTAGATAGTGTGTAAGAATAATTTATTTTTCCGTTTTAAAATGTTATGTTGAGTCTGAGTGTTTTCTATTAATTTTTATTTCATTTTTATCTCATTTTTTGAGTAACTTTGTTAGTGTATTAAATAATAAATTTAAAACTTAAATTAAAATAAAAAAACTAATTTTGTCGTAAATCAGACAGCAGCTGATGATGATATAAAAATAACGAAATGCATTCTGCAATTTTTTAAAAGAATATTTACAAATTTAATGACTATAATAATAATTTTTAAAATTACTATAATTTTCCAGTTTGTTTTTATTTTTTTTAAAATTCTGAGTAAAAATTGGTGTTAAATGTTGTTGCGACTAATTTGTATGTTAACATTAAAACAAAATATATTTAATTTAAGCGAAAATTATTATATTTTTTTAATGAAATTAGTAAATTAGATGCAGGGTCGTCGCGAGGGTCGACTGCGCCCCCCTGCAAAATTAATTTTGACGCCCTTAATAGAAAACAAATTTTTTAGCGCACTTTAATGGTTTCAATACCTTGATCATTTTTTGTAAAGTTCAACTAATCCAATTGGCACAACGATAATGTAAAGAAATTTTCAAATTTTCAAGAAAAAATAAAAAGACCTAGTGGGTAAGAGCGTATAAAATACGTTATAAACACCGAGGGAGTGTGGGTTCGAATCCCACACACGTCGTAAGAGTTATTCCCCCTTACGACATGTACAGCTACGCCTGAAAAAGAAAGGCTATGTAATTTTCTGTCCACATTTATATGGCAAAGAAATACATTAAAAAAAAAAAAGAACGAGGAAGATTATAGTTGCCCTTGTATGACAATGTTTAAATTTCAGTAAACCGCCTCTTTTATAGGTAATATTAATTTTTGAAGTTTTGACCCAAAATAAGACAATAAAATATATATAGAAAAAAATTTAAATAAGACAATAAAATATATATAGAAAAAAATTTGAAATTTGAAAAATAATTTAAAAAAACAAAACAACAAAAAATAAAACAATTAATCAAAAAAAAAAATAAAAACAAAAACACAAACACAAAAAAAAATTTAAAAAAAATTCCGTTACCCCAAAATTCGGTCGGAATAATTTCAAACCTTGCCTGTGCTTTTGCCCTATTACTTTACTCATCCATTTTGAATTATTTTCAAAGAAATGCGATTGAGAACTTTGCATGGCAGCTACTCTAAAGAACGGTCCAAATGTTTTAAAACTTTGCAAAATTATTTGCTTTATTATATTAGTCCCTGATATCAATTTTTAACCTTCTAGTTATTGCTGGTAATGTTAAAAGAATTCTTAAAGATATTGATAAATTTGGCACAACACCTTCCAAATTATTCGAATAAATATATTCCAGCAATTTATATGGGTCTGGTATTTCATCGACTTTTTGGACAATATCAATTAAAATTTTGATTTCATGAAATAATTCAACTCCTTCAATATATTTGCTAAGCTCGTCAGTCAAAGCTAATTCTAAATCTTTACAATTTCTCATTAAGTTCTCATCATTTACTTCTTTAACTGATTTTTGTAAATTATATAAGAATTTGAATTTAGTATGATTTTTAAATTTTTTATTTCGGTTAATGCTGATCCAATATCATAAGATCGTGCTTGTAAAATTTTACTTATTATATTTATTCGCGTTAATATACCGCGTAATATATAATATTGTATGTTGTACCATATAATAATCGAACACAGAAATTTATAATCAGCTATTTTGGAACATATGATACCAGCTAAACATTTCGAATCGTTATCAAATTCATTACTATCAATTATTGATGTTGCAGCGTCATATATTTCGCCAACGTGAAATCTTAAAGGTTTTATAGCTTCTACACCAGACTACCACCGAGTATCAGATAGTGGCGCAAATGCTGGCAGATGCTTCTTAGAAGTAGCCCAGCGTTTCGTTGAGCATGAAAAAAAGTTATATATTTCTTGTGCGGTAGAAAAAAATGTAACGGTTGTAGTGTTAACTTTTGCCGCAACATTTACAACCAAATTGAGTGCATGTGCAGAGCACGGAATCAAAAAACCTCGCTGGTTCATATTTAATATTTGTTTTTGGACCTCATTATGTCCTCCACTCATATTCGCCCCGTTGTCATTACCTTGATCTCTCATATTTTTAACATCAATGTTAAGTTCTCTATCTCTAACATCAATGTTAAGTTTTTCAATTAAATAGTTTGTTAATCAAACACCAGTTGAAGTTCGTACGTTTAAGAAAGCGACAAATTGCTTTTCAATTTTCACTAAAGTCGTCGTCCCTCTAAAATTTACACATTGATGAGCTAAATATTTAATAATTTCAATAATTCTAGTTACCACAGCAAGCCAACGCAATCTTTCAGATTCAATTACGGGTTGCAGGATCCTGGACAACGTTAATAGTTAGAGTAATATTTTCTTGTATATTTTCTTCTTGAATATTTTCTTCATTTTCATTATTTTCGCTATCTGTTGAAATGCAACTAGAACTAGTGTCATCGTTTGAATTTTCTTGAGTACCTAATAATTCCCTAATTTCATTATTCTTTTCAAAAGAAGAGGTTGTTGGTGAATTGGAATCATTTTTATCTGTAATTCCGGTGAAGTTATTTGCATTAGAATCTGGCTTTTCCAATTTTTTTTATATATTTAGTTAACGAATCATTTTGTTTATTTATGCTTACATTTTTAGCATGCTTTTTTAATTTGTTTTGATAACCGTACAATTTTTTCTTTAAATTCCCCATTGTAAATTTTTCGGTTTCAAATATATGTATATAGTTTTCTAAATCAATAGACAATAGATAAATAATAGATATGACGGTTGTTTACTTTTAAGAATAAAACCTTACTTACTTACTTATTATTATATCTATAAAAATAAGAACAAATTTCACTTGCTAATATAATAAATTATAATTAATAACGAACATACATCAAACATATAAAAAAATAAATATATGTTCAACCAACCAACCAATATGTTCAATATATGACAACAGCCAAAATCAGTTAATTTTAAAATTTAGATTTAAAATTTTTGAAAATTTTTTATTAAAAGTTTTTAATATTCTATATACTCATATAAGAAATATATACTAAATGTAAATATACATATTGCATACACAAAAATAAATTTAACTTACTAATTACTTTTTCAAGGCCCGCTAATGCATATTCAAATAAATAATAATAGATAGAACAATAAAACAGCGAGTTTTAAAATTAATTTTATAATATGTATATTCAAATATTCTTAAATATGTCATTTGTATTTAAATTTGTATTAGTATTTTTTTTTTTTTATTGCATTTCTCTGCCACATGAATGATAAATGTGAACAGGAAATTACAAAGCCTTTCCTGTTCAGTAGTGGCTGTAAATGTCTTAAGGGGGAATAACTCTTACGACGTATGTGGGATTCGAACCCACACTCCCTCGGTGTTTACAACGTATTTTATACGTTTTACCCACTAGGCCACCGAGACCCCTTGTATTTATTTGTATAATAAGTATAATATATAGTAAGCACACTGCACGTGTAATAGAAATTTTTTCCTACTTTTTCCAGTTGTGGTTTATCTAACAATTAACACAGTCACACAAAATAACCTAAAATATATGTATACACAAATGCTTTTTATTTGCTTTAATTATTTCTTATTTCTTCCGTCTATAATAATATTATATAAAAACTACTTATTTTACAATAATTATGTAGGTAGTTGTTTGCTACTTTTTTGTAATGCCGGTGGCAAAAAGTAATTTTGGCTAGTTCCAGATTTAGGATGTAGTTTAGTGATACAATAGCCACGAGTCATCTTATTTGTTGTGATGGGCAGAAAACATCACTAATATCACCATCAGTATTGGTTCGATTGCTTCCTATTTTGAGATTATATTAATATCTGGTCATATCTGATGGAGTATTTCCAGAACAGCTCAATAAGGCAATTATTTTAGCATTATTTAAGAAAGGCCATGTAAAAGATATTGTGAACTACAGAACAATTTCCATATTACCATCAATTTCAAAAATTTTTGAAAAAGTTATAAAAAATAAAGTGTTGTGTTTCTTAAATCAATCCTATTTCTTTAGTTCATTGCAATTTGGTTTTATGAAGGGATTATCCACAGAAGATGCGCTTTTAGAGTTTTGTACTAGTGTGCAAAAAGGGCTTGATAATAAGAAATGTTGTGCAGGTCTCTTTGTGGATATTACTAAAGCTTTCGACATGGTAAACCACGAAATTCTCTTAAAAAAACTGTACTCAGCGGGCTTCAGAGGCTTTATATATTATTGGTTCCGATCATATTTAAATTATAGATCTTAGCGGGTAAAAATTGGTGAATGCTTCAGTAATAGTAGAATTATAGGAACGGGAGTTCCACAAGGATCTGTATTACGGCCGATACTTTAAAAACATTCTCGAAATACTTTAAAAACATTTTACTATGGAATCTTTCATTCTAAGCTGCAATATTACATTAGTTCTTGGGGTGGTGCTTATTATAATAAGATCCATCCTTTACTTATTCTGCAGAAGTGTGTAGTTAGAAAAATATGCAATAAAAGCCGTCTATATCCTTCAGTTGATTTATTTAGAGAATTAAAAATTCTACCTGTGCGCCATTTGCTTTATTTTATAGTTTCAAAAATATTTTTTTATTAAGTGCGGATATCTGAATAGTAGAATTACAAATGATTATAATTTACGTATTAATAGTAGCCAGTTTGTTAACATTCCGCCGTTCCGCACAACTAATTACCGTAATTGTTACGGCATCGTATCAGCCCGACTTTTCAATAAATTTCCAGAATCATTAAGGTATACGCGAAACCTAAACAAATTTCTGAGGATATTAAAATCTTGGCTTCTGAATTTTGGGCATAAAGAAATTTGAATTTTGCTAGAGAATCCTGTTTAGTTTATAGTTTATTTTTTGCCATGCATTTGGTACTTGTATTTTTTGCATTATATAATTCTAATTAATAATTTTATACTAATTAATTTAATTTAAATTGTTCACCCTACATAACTTTTTAAAATTTTTAGTTTATAATATTAATGTTATTCTAATTAATACAAATATGAATTGAAGTGACATTTAACACTATTTTTTGTACTACAGTAAAATAAAAAATGCCACTATAACTTTTTCCTTTTTATATTATAATAATTATTAATATTACTTTGTAATCCTGGTAAAATTATATAATTTTCTGTATTTAATTGAATTATGTATTATATATTATAATTATTTCCCTTTTTATTTTAATTAAAACTTTACTTTTTGGGTTTAAACAAACTTTATTTTTCCTTTATTTTTTATTTTTCTTCCTAAACCGATCTCCATGAATGTTAAAATATGACTAAAAAAAATGATGGTATTGATAAAACATTTATTTTTATTCTTTAATTATCTAACTGTTCCGCTGACATCGTATGATGCACTTCTTAGAATTGTAATCACACGATGTAAGCAAAACATAAGACAATTATTCAGGGACGTAGTAATTCTCTGAGGTTTGTTAGCTATGTTAACTTTTATATAAATATATATGAGGTTAAATTTACAAAAATATGTATCAACTACAGCTTTAACAAGTGTACGCTTTATAGGTTAAGAGAGAACTGATGAAAAATTGAATTAGAAATTTGGAAACATTAATTATTGTACTTACCTGTAAAATTATTTATAAATTAGGTCTTGATTTTAAAAGAAATATTTCTATCACTTAGTTGTAAAATGACTCTTCTAAATGCAATTTCAGAATGCCAAATTTCCAATTCAGAAAGCCTATTCTGTCCCATAATGTTACGTGAATAAGTTTTAATTTTGTTGATTATAAAAAACTGTTAAATAATAAATTCAAAAATTATGATTATTCTGATTCGGTTAACTATACTTATTATATAGATAACATGATATTAATCTTATACAAGGAAATTAGTGAGGCAATTGAAGAAGCTATTCCTAAAAAGAATGTTCACTCTTTTGTAAGAAAAATTCTTAACTATATCTTGGATCTTATTAAACAAAGAAATGTTATCAGACGTAAATGGATAAAAGCAAGGGCATTTCTGGACAAAGCACAGATGCAACATTTGAATTATAAAATTCAAGGTGAAATTGCTAAATACAGAAATGTTAAATGGAACAATTTGCGCAAAAACTTGAAGAAAAGTTGCAAACCGTTGTGGAAACTTAGTAACCTTTTTAAAAATAAAAATCCATTAAGAGTAAATGGTACAAAACTTGTTACTACAGCTGAAAAAGCAAAAGCTATTAGTGATCACTTCTGTTCTAATCATAACACAATTACAAATCCAGTTGAAATCAATCTCAGAAAAAACATTAGTAACTCGTTAAATATTATCAATAATTCAGCTTATACTATTGCAGAGCAACATTTAATTTCTGTAACAGAAATAAAAAACATCATAAAATCACTTAAAAACAAAAAAAACCCTGGCCTAGACAATTTTTCAAATATATGTATAAAAATGTTACACAATATCGTTATTAATCATCTAAAATATATTTTGAACTCCTGCTTAAAATTAGGCTACTTTCCGTATAAGTGGAAATAAGCTAAAATTACAGCTATTTTAAAACCAAACAAGCCTCCACACAAGCCTCAGAAAGCTATAGACCACAAATAAACTTCATCTAAAGGCTGGATTGGATACTATTAATATTATGTTAAATAAACCCCTTCCACCCTTAAAAGAAAAGAATAAAAACAACATATTTGTGTTGTAAATTAAATTTTTTTTATTTTATAATTATCTAATCGCATCAACTTCAACATCAACATCAACCATTTAAGATAACATATCTCAACCTACAAAGACAAAAATTAATATCGATGATATAGTCAATAATATAAATTGTTATACTTATCTGATAAACGTGTAACTACATAGTCTATGCAAATGGGAAAATTCATATCTAAGTTGAAACTAAGCAACTTCAACTGCAACATCAACTCCAAAACATCCAAAACAAACAACTGCAACATCAACTCCAAACAGTGAAACTAATTTAAATAGTATTTTATTAAATACATAATGTATTTAATCTAAATTTAAAGATGCAAACTTACTTTTTCCAATATTTTGTTGTTTTTTTTATTGCTCATTGTCAAAATTATACTAATGTTAAATTAATTATCAGTCATACCAATTTCAAAAATTAATAAATATATATTTATTAATTTTAAAAAAGTACATAATATATTTATTTTCAATTTCAAGTCAACTAATGTCAACTTAAATCGTAAATGCAATAAATCTTGAACCAATCCTACAATACAGAAGTTATTTCCATAAAATTTGATCATCATTTGTAATATTTCAGACGCCTAGTTTCATTGAGTCCCGAAATGTGCAAGCTACATGAACCTGTGGCTCGAGCACAACCAAATTTTACAGAAGTGGTTGGCATGCAACTTGACATCTTTTCAGAAAATTTGAGATATATAGCTTTAATAGGCACTGATATTCCATATAAAGAAAGAAGTTGTATTCAAGTTATACCAATAAATGTTATTGTGGAGGAATTAACTCTGATAAATGCTTGCGTACAATTACTCAATGGTAATGGTAACTATATCAAAAGCGATAGTCTTACCTATCATCTATCAGTCTATAATTACAATTTAGTAAAATCTTCAATATTAATTTACAAAATAAAGCAACAAGACAAAATATGATTATTACTGAAGCAGGGAAAAAAACTATAATGGTCTTTGTAGCCTATGGTTCAATAATATTGCGTTACATTTATGTATGTAATATTAATATAAATAAATAAAAACAAAAACAAGTAAATGTAACAGTAAGTCGATGCAACCGACTTATTTATACCCTACACCTAAAAAATTCAAATTAAATTAAAAATCCATAAGTTATTTCAGTTCAGGTATTTAATATAAGCTAAAAAAATAAATGCTTTTACAACACAAAAATTTTGTACCAAATTTCAGGTTTCTATCTTTATTAAATTCGAAGATATGCTTGTTAGGTCTTGGGAGTTGTGTGGGAGATAGCCGAACAACCATTCCATTTCATCTGAAATTTTAGGCAAATCAGGGATTCAGGAAACAACACCGTCGTATCAAATTTGCAGTTTCTATCTTTATTAATTTCGAAGATATGCTTGTGCGGTTTTGGGAGTTGTATGCGAGGTACCCAACCAACCACTCCAATTCATCTCAAATTTTAGGCAAATCAGAGATTCAGGAAACAGCACCCTTGTATCAAATTTGAAGCTTTTATCTTTATTAATTTTGAAGATATGTTTGTTCGGTTTTGGGAGTTGTGTGGGAGGTAACTGAACAGCTCCTCCAATTCATCTCAAATTTTGGATAAATCAGGGATTCAGGAAACAACACCCTAGTACCAAATTTGAAGTTTCTATCTTTATTAATTTCGAATATATGCTTGTTCGGTTTTTGGAGTTGTGTGGGAGGTACCCAAACAACCACTCCAATTCATCTCAAATTTTAGGGTTATCAGGGATTCAGGAAAACACATCCTCGTACAAAATTTAAGTTTCTATCTTTATTAATTTCGAAGATATGCGTATTCGGTTTTGGGAGTTGTATAGGAGGTACCCGAACATTTTGTCCAGATTCGAACATAGCCTTCTTTTCGTAATTAGTAACCTACTATATAAATTTCATCAAGATAGCTTCACTAGTTTTTGAGTTATCGTCCGAACGGGCGGACGAACGGACATCGCTAACTCGACTCAGGAAGTGATCCTGATTCAGAATATATATACATGTCCATATCTAACTCGCTTCCTTTTGGTGGTTACAAACACCATACGAAAGTTAATATACCCTATACTTAATGTGTAGGGTATAAAAAAAACTATAATAATAGAAAATATACTTATAAACGTGATAAACGTATATATAATAGAAAAAAGGGAAATATTTTGTAATTCTTAATAGTAAAATAATGCATATAATATTATATGCATATGTAGTATTCTATGTACGTAAGAAGTACTATTAAAGTACTTCTGCACTGCTGAATGGAAGAACTTCTTTTCTACTGAAATTAATAGGAGATGTGAGAAAAAATTCAGTACTTTTGCAGTAATACATTGAAAATTTTTAGACTTCCTTTCAGTGATTTTGCATTAATTTTTCAGTACTGAATGAAACTGCTTCTTTCTATAGGACAGTTCAGTTCCTTTTCAGTTTCAGTACTGAATGGAAGTATTTCTTTTCAGGGCTGATTTAGAATTTTTTCAGAACTCGGTATCCATACCAAATAAAAATACAGATTAAATAAATTGTTAATTTTATATTTATTATGCCCGTACGAACATACGTTACGGCTAGGCTATAATAAATTTGCTATTACGTTTGTTTACACCTTAAATCAGTCGAGCTAGATATAGGCTCAATGGTATGGATCGGATCAGAATCGAATTCTGAGTGGATTAAGCCATGTATTTTCGACCATCCATCGACCATTAAATCCAATATTTTCGAGTTTGAGTAGCTGCCATATAACTTCTTTCTCATATGGAAATAACTGAGTGTCTATTGAAGTTAGGTATCTAAAATTTTGCGAAAAGATGTCGAGTTACAACATCTGTAAAATTTGGTTTTCCTGACGCGACAACTTCGGATAGCTGCCATACAACTTCTTTTTTTAAATGAAAATAACCCAGTTTCTATTGAAGCTAGGAATAATATAAAATTAGTGAAGAGGTGTCGAGTCGAGTTAAATGACAACAACTTTTGTAAAATTTGGTTGGTCTAGAGCAACCGGTTCAGGCTTCTTGCCTCTCTTGGAACTTAATGAAGGTAGGCGTCTGAAATCTTATAAATGATTATCAAGTTTTATGACAATAACTTCTATAAAATTTGGTTGTACTGGTGCAACACGTTCGAGTTGCTGCCATACAACTTCTACAATATTTTACTTTAACGCAAGCAAACCAATTTGTTGTTAATAGTGAATCGGAGTTCCATTTTAGCTGGTATAAACATAGTTTTAAATTTAAAGTTTTTACAAAAACAAAGGATAAACATATTTAAAAAAAAACAAAAGCAATATGAGGAACGCGACATTATAACGTATATGTACTGCAAAATAAATATAACAATTTTGATAAGAATTATTAACTATAAGAAATATAATGACTGTTTATTCATTCCACAATATTTTCTGACTTAGCTTCATACCTAAAATAATAAATTAGCTAAAAGCAAAAGCAATATGAGGAACGCGACATATTATAACGTATATGAATTGCAAACTAATTATAACAATTTTGATAAGAATTATTAACTATAAGAAATATAATGACTGTCCATTCAGTCCACAATGAAGTTCATTCCACAATATTTTCTGACTTAGCTTCATACCTAAAATAATATTAGCTAGATTTCAAAAAAAATTGTTTTGCATTAATTTGAAGCTTTATTGTCTTTAAAACAAAAATTTATACCAATATATTTTATATTTTTTTTATAGGAAAAAGATAAAAACTAACTTGTATTACTAATGCATAACTTTTTTTCATTATTTCTACTTTAATTACATTAATATAACATAACGTAACAAACCCATTCAGTTCCACCCACTTTAAGAGCCTTACCACATAATGGACAAGTAACAGCCAGGAAAGGCAGTACAGTAACATTAGAATGCAAAGCTTCAGGCAATCCAGTTCCAACAATATATTGGTACAAAAAGGACATGTTTTCGGGACCGACACATCTGTCAGATAGCTCTACTTTAATTTTGGAGAATGTCGACCGACATCATGCTGGAATATATCAATGTTCGGCAGACAACGGTGTAAAAGAACGTGTTTCAATGGATATTCAATTAACTATATTATGTAAGTAAACTACATAAAAAATAAAGTTTTATTTATTTTTTTATTCATAAATATATGATATTCTGTTGAAATTATATTTATTTCTTTATTTGTATTACTATAGGTACATAACTACATACATTATTTATTAGACAATAAAAAAATTAAGTGAACTCTTCCCTATAATTTCATAATATGTTAGGTCCAAGCACTTATTTCGAAGGCAACTAATCTTCTTCCGGCGCTGCGCAATGACTTGTAAACAGAACAACACTGAGTTATAAATAAATTTAAATCTAATTCAATTTTTAATTAATTGAAAGCTTAATTTACAAAACATCAACTTATAACACACAACTTAAAAGGGTTAGATAATAAATTAAAATAAAACAAGCCAACATGAAATGAATAACCATAAATTTTAAAACTAAAATATCAACCGAAACCATATAAAATTTAACACACCTTCATTTTAATAAAATTGTTACTTAATTAAATAATCATAATAGCAAAAATAACAAGAAATCAATAAGTTATAAACCAACATACATAAACTAAACTTTAAATACCAATATATATAATTTTAAAAAATCTAATTCTAACTATATATAACTAGGAAAGCCCTGTGCAATTGCAGAATTTCTATAGATGCAAATGCATTTTCATTATTCTATGTGCCAACATTTTAGGGAGTAATGTTTATGTTTTCATCAGTCCTAGTGAAAAGGGATTTTAAATTATTTAGAAATTTATTATTTCACACACGTCGTAAGAGTTATTCTCTCTTACGACATTTAGAGTCACGTCTGAGCAGGAAAGACTGTGTAATTTCCTGTCCACATTTATGTGGCAGAGAAATGCATTAAAAAAAAAAAAAAATTATTTGAAACAGAAAAAATATGGCATATTTTACCATTATATTATTTTAATGCCTTCCGATATCAACATTTTCTCCAAAAAATCTGTTTCCTGTGTAATTTCCTGTCCACATTTATGTGGCAGAGAAATGCATTAAAAAAAAAAAAAATTATTTGAAACAGAAAAAATATGGCATATTTTACCATTATATTATTTTAATACTTTCCGATACCAACATTTTCTCCAAAAAATCTGTTTCCTACTAGCTAATAGTTAAGTACTAATGATAGTTAAGTGCTAAGCTAATATCTACTATTTATTGTTTCGTTATTGATAATTGAAAATTGAAAAATAACCTTGTTTAAAAACACAACTATAAGATCCTTCAAATTCTTCAGACAGCTCGTTCTTTATTCGTCGTCTTTTTAGAATTTTTAATAAAATTTAATTTTTTTTTATTTTCTTTTATTTTGCGTTTATCATAGTCATAAATAAAATAATCATAGTCATAATTTTAATTCTTTTTGTGTGTATTATAATCTCGGATCTGGAATCATAAATAAGATAAGTGTACTTTTTTCCCCTATTATTTTTTTTTCTTTATTTTTGTCTAATTAATTTTGCCATTTCTGTCATGGCCGTCGCTTATCCAATACAAAAATTACATATTTATTGAATATTGTTTTTATTTTTTTTTAATGGTTTCCATTCAACTTAAATAAGAATAGAAAATTACTTTTTATATTTTTATTTTATTATTTTATTTATTTTCCAACAAATATTTAAATTTTATTAAATTATTGATTTTATATTTTTTTTTTTATTTATTTATTTATTTTTAACTACATAAATGTATAAAATATATAAAATAGTATTTTAATAATTACATTCATTACATTATTACAATAAAATTTTAAATCTTATTTTATATGCTTTTATATTAACTCGTCGGTGTCGGTTTATTATATGCTTTTATATTAACTAGTCGATGTCGGTTTATTTATTTATTTATTTGTCATTCTGTCACGCTTTTTATTATCTTCGAAATCTGTTAGCAACATTTGTAAGTGTTGTATGGTGCAGAGGAAAGTGTACAGGTTTCAAACGTGGGGGTCATGTTGTTCGAATCCAATTCACATGCAACTTTTTTTTTTAACTATCTATTCATCAACATTTTTTGAATAAAATATGTATATATTTTGTATATATGTATATTTTGTATATATAAATTTTTATCTCTAAAATTCAGCATACTAAAATTCACATGCAACTTTTTTTTTTTAACAATCTATTCATCAACATTTTTTGAATAAAATATGTATATATTTTGTGTATATGGATATTTTGTATATATAAATTTTTATCTCTAAAATTCAGCATACAATACACACGCAATATATTTTTGATCTTTTCTCCTATAATAGTATAATATTGATGTCCATTGCACATGGTGTTTTGTATTAGCAAAACACAATACATACAATATTTGTATGTATGTTGCTAAATTATTTTGTTTACAACATTTGTTTAGTATTTAAATCAAAATATTTGCTGTCAACATTCTTTATTGCATATTGAATATGCAAGGTGTTAAAAATTAATGTTTTATTTGTTTTATTTAGGAGCATTTATTATGTATATTGTGTATATAGATATACATATAAAATTTTATTCAAAATAATTCCAATTGCCAAATTCAAACTACATACATACATAATATTTTTTTTAATGTACATAGTAAAGAATATAATAAAAAGTAAAGATCATTACAAAATTATGCTTTTGCGCATTACGCATTATGATTTACAAACAAAATTTTGTCAACACAAAAAATTAAAACTACGTATGTAAATATGTACGTACGTATGTACATAATATTATGTTAAACTAATTTCCTAAATTATTTTGTTCCGCTCCATTTGTTTAATTTAAATCAAGATATTTGTCAACAATTTTTACTGCATGATCTTATTATATTATAAGGTTAGATGTTTGTTTGGATATACAATATACTACAATACTATACTATAGAAATATACAGTAAAATACATTTATGTACATATATCATTTTCATACGTGTTAGAAATGTTGCTTCAACTAAAATTGGGTTGTAATATTTATAAATTATAATCACAGTATTTTGGTACATATTTTACTCTTCGAGGTACTTTCAATATTTATGAGTTACTGAAATAAAAAAAGTTTACTCTTGCTGTAATGGAATCGATTTATCGATAATATAAAAGTAAATTGCTGGAATAAGGTTAAATAAAAATCTAGGAAATTTCAGGTTCGTGTTTCTTTTTTATTCCAGCAATTTACTTTTATATTATAACAGTCCAAAATGCTTGCACTAGCAATTAACTTTTATATTATAACAGTCCAAAAAGCTAAAGTTTTGCTTACAATTTTATTTTCTACTTTCTACGAATTCGGTTTCGATAAAAGCATATTTTAAAAAATATTTTTTTTACATTATTTTATATATAGTTAAGTGTGAGAAAATATAAGGTTGTTCTTCTTTGAATCGCTTTTATTTTCAGATTAATTAAAAGTTTATAAAATTTTCAACAGGTATAAAAATTAGCTTGTTAAGCAATTTTGAATTTTTATAATTAAAACGCGTTGCAATGTGATCACTTTATAACGTGATCACTATGCAATGAGTTTTATGTATGATAATTTATGGGAATCAAAAATAGCAAATTACACCGGATGCGCGTGTTATTATTAATGCGCGTGGGAATTTATTTAGGGAGGAAAGGTTAATTTTATATACAATTTTAGATAATACAATTATTGATTGTTATTGATTCTAGTTACTTTATCTTCTCGAAATTTTTATGCCAATATCCTAATTTCTTCGCAACTAATATTTTTTTGAATGAAATCTATTAGTCGTAGTCCCGTTGTGGTGTGAATTGTGTTATTATAAAATATTATGGCTTTTCTGACTCTATCGTCAAGGTCTTCTTTGTCCATTTCGTCTACTTCCATTATACGAAGGTGTTCATTTAACGTGCCGTATAATCTTTCTATGTCGCTATTCCCTGTTTTGCTACCCGCTGTAGTTACATGGCGTTCTATGTTGTTTTCTTTTAAGAATAGTTCTACTGAGTTATGGAGCATACAGCGTTCATTGTCATATATAAGTTTGTTCGTTTTTCCTAAGTACATTATTCTTTCTTTTATTGACTTCAATATTGAAATCCAAGTCCTATCGTTTAATTTATGCAGGGTCGCATATTTACTGAATTTGTCTATAGTTGTAAGGTACATCACGTTTCTGACAGGAAACCAGATGTCGATGTGGACTATTTTATTAAAACAGTTAGGACTTTCTGAAATTTTTAATGGTATTTTTATGGGATGCCGATCGTGTTTAGCTAGGGCAGGGATGGGGAACCTGCGGCCTTTTGAAATATTTTTTGCGGCCTTATCACATATTTTACAGTTTACTAGAAATTACAAATGAAATACTGTTTGTACAATTATTTTTATTATTTTTTTATTTTATTTTTTTTTAAATATTCTTTAGTTAGTTTTCTATAAGAAAAAGAGTAGGCTTCGTTTTCCTGGATAACAAAAATACCAAAGTAACAAAAACTGTTTTATGTTGCGCAACTGAAAACAAATAATTTAGTTTAGTGTAGTGTAGTAATCTGTTGTGTTTAATATTATTCTTAGTTCAAAATTCTGCATTTACGATATCTTCAACCATCAAGTAAGTACAATTAAATATTTCTTAATAGTTCTTTTTATTAACAAAATATATATTGATAACACTTTTTATTTTAAGTTATCGACTTTAAATGCGCGTAGTTTCATTTTTACGGTTCTACAAATATACACACTTAATTTTATAATTTATTTTCAATTATGTCAAAAAAACTTAAAAGAACACTGAATGAGGAAAACAGAGCATTTAATGAAGAATGGGAAATGCAATACTATCTTATTTCTATGAAAGATAAAATGTTTTGTTTACTATGTAATTCTGTACTAAAAACATTAAAAAAATACAATGCGAATCAGCATTATATATCTCACAAAGACCACAAATATGTCCAACTAGAAGGCGAAGCTCGTAAATCCGCACTTCAAAAAATGAAGAAAGAGAGGCAGGATCAAAAACAAGCTTTCAATGCTTTTACAAAGCAAGGAACCGCTGCAACTGATGTTACGTTCAAAATAGCGTATATACTTGGAAAAAGAGGAAAACCATTTAGCGATGTGGAAATTATAAAGGAATGTATTGTTGAAGCAGTAGGATGTTTAGATCCTGAGAAAGTGAATAAATATAAACAACTGGCTCTTTCAAGAAGGACTATAACTGATAGACAACACGAATTAGCTTATAATGTGACAGAACAGCTTCGCACAATAATTCAAAATAAAAAAGTATATTTCTCAATAGCGTTAGATGAGTCCACTGATAAGACTGACTCGGCTCAGGTATTATATTTTATACGTGCAATAACTGAAGATTTTCAGTGTTTCGAGGAACTACTTGCTTTAGGCACACTTACAGGAAGAACTCGCGGAACTGATATACATGATAACTTTAAAGAAAAATGTCGTGAAGCAGGACTAAATCTTGATAATCTGGTAAGTGAGTGTACTGACGGTGCAGCTTCTATGAAAGGGAAAAGAGAAGGATTCGTTTCTTTGTTAAAAAAAGATAATTCAAATTTAAAAACATTAATGTCATTTCATTGTATTTTACACCAACAAAATCTCTGTGCTAAATCTACAACATTAACCAATACTTTAGAGAAAATTATTGCTATTGTTAATTTTATTAGAGCAAATGCAACACGACATCGCCAATTTCGAAACTTACTTATGTCAGATGACGACACATACAGTGTAGATTTGCCGTATCATTGTAAAGTGCGCTGGCTATCAAGGGGACAATCTCTAGTAAAAGTCTTATCATTACGAGAACAAATCGTTAGATTTTATGAAGAACAAAATCAGCAATGCGAATTAAAGGATGACGAATTTTGTAGAAATAGTGCATTTTTGTGTGATATTATGGCAAAGCAGAATGATTTGAATATTTCTTTGCAAGGTAAAACAAAAAATATTTATGATATGTGGCAAAAAATCCAGGCCTTTCGAAAAAAGTTATTATTTTTCAAAACTATTTTATCTCGATCGGAAATTTCTGAAGAGCATTTTCCGCAATTATCAAAAGTGTTAAGTGAACAGGAATCTGGAATTGCAACATTCCAGGATTACATTGCTGTTTTGGACTCGTTAATTGAAGAATATACTGATCGGTTTTCTGACTTTGAAGAACATACTCTCACAATGAAATTAGCATTTGAACCACATCTGGTTGATATCTCAACAGCACCTTGCGAACTACAGATGGAATTGTTTGAGTTATGTGAAGATAATATTATAAAATCTCTTTTTGATGCAAAGAAAGATCCGATTGAAATATGGAAAAATGCAATTGAATACCCAAATTTACGTCAAAATGCTCGTCGACTGCTTTCATGCTTTAGAACTACGTACTGCTGCGAATCAACTTTTTCATATTTAACACAAATTAAAACCAATTTAAGGACACAGATTACTGATGCCCATTTAGAAGACCAACTCAAATTACGAGTTTCTAAGCTGGAACCTAATTTCCAATTACTTTCTAATAAAAAACAGACACAAAAGTCTCAATAAATTGGTTATCTATGTCTCATATTAATTTTTCCAATATCATAATGTCATTATTTTATTTTATATTTTGGAATTTAAATGTATTTTAATTGAATAATGAATTAATAATAATAAAATTGAATTAAAATAATCTCAGAAATTATAATTTATTGTCTTCAATTTTATTTTTTGGACTTCTAGAAAAAAGTTGGAAATAATATATTTCATGGTGAAGAATAATTCAGTAAATAAGGTTATATGTGGCTTGCTTACAATATTCGAAATTAAAATTGGCCTTCCACATTAAAAAGGTTCCCCATCTCTGAGCTAGGGTACAGATTTCGCAATTGTTAATAAAGATTGTAATTAGTTTCAGTAGATCGGGATGATAGTACTTTTCTTTTAGTTCTTGAAACACTTCATTTATGCCTCGATGGTTATTTTTTAAATGCTCTTTCTTTATAATGGTTAGAACTTGTTCTTTATCTGATATATCGATAAGTTTTATATTTCATTTCAGTAATTTTAGTTTTTTGTTGCTCGAAAAGTTAGAAACGTAAAGGTCTTGAAATTTCACGAATAATTCAGTATCGTCGCAGTCATCTGCATCTGCACATTATGCCTTTATTTATTATAACCCTCTTCATGATTTGAAGTAAATCGGTGTTTGTGCCAATAGTAATAATATTCTGATTTTTTTTCTTTTTGATATAGTTCGAATTTTCTCTTTTTCTCCTTTTGTAAGATATATCTGATTTTTATACAAATTAATAGCTCTATCGGTAATGTAGATGTAGTTTGTTTCATCTTCTTCCGCAATGTGAACGGTTGCGGCTGTAGAAGAGATTTCATTATTTTCATTTTCTAAAATTTCAATTGCTTCAGTTGTATTTGGTTCATTTATAGTAAAAATTTATGCCATAGTGTAATACGTCAGTCTGGTTTTCGGTGTTGATAAATCTGCTATGTTCGCCTGCAACGTGGTTTTCTTTATCTTTGAGATATGTTATATTAAAATCATACTCGTTCAGCTGTAATTTCCACTGTTGCAATTTCATATTGGGTTCTTTTATATTACTAAGCCAAACAAGTGGCTTATGATCGGAATTTACTACGAATTTTCTTCCATACAGACAAACGCGAAAATATTTTATTACCCATACTATTGATAAAAGTTCTTTTTCGATAGTTGAATATTTAATTTCTTGATTATTTAAAGTACGCGACGCAAAGAAAATTGGGTGATGGTTTTGACTTAGTACCGCTCCGATTGCGTAATAAAAGAATTCCTTATTAAAATTAGGACTTTTAAGTACGGGGTCACTGGTTAGCAAAAGTTTCATCTTAATTGTAATCTTAATTGTAATTGGAATTAATGTACTCTTGATCTAATTTATTCACTTTTGCACCTTTTTTTAAAAATTTAACCATGAAATACGCAACTCTTGCGTAGTCCCTTATAAATTTACGGTAATAACCGGTGATTCCAAAAAATTGTTTAATTTCCTTGGTGGTACTTGGAAGTTTCATTTTAAGAATAGCTTACATTTTTTTATTGTCTGGTTTTATACCGTTGTTAGTAATTGTGTGCCCTAAATAGTTTGTAGATTGTGCTGCGAATTGGCACTTATCTGTATTTTTAAATTTGCGTCCTTTAAGCGTTGTAAAATTTTCTTAATTGAGTCTAAATGTTCTTCCATAATTGTTGAAAAAATTAAAATGTCATCTAAATAGACGACACATATTATGTTAATATATTGCTTTAGTACATCGTTAATAAGTCGCTGAAACATAGTCTGCGCGTTTTTTAAGCCGAACGGCATTCGAAAAAATTCATAATGACCGTTTGCGGTTGAAAACGTAGTTCGCCAAATCGATAGTAGTAAAATAGTTACATCTCCCTAGTTAATCAAATATTTCTTCAATATTTGGAATAGGGAATTTGTCTTCAACGGTTTGTTCGTTTAATTTCCGATAGTCGACTACTATTCTCCATTTGTGTTTTCCTGAGTTGTCCGCCTTTTTGGGAACAACCCAGATAGGAGAATTGTAGGGACTATTGCTGGGCTTTACGATGTTCTGCCTCAGCATTTCCTTAATCTGACTATCGACTTCCTGGCGGTGAATTTCGGGATACCGATATAGTTTATTGTAAATGGGTCTATCAGTTTTTGTAATTATTTTATGCTTTATTTTACTTGTAAATGATAGACCATCTCCTTCCTTCAAAAATGAATTTTGGAATTCTAACAGCAGGTTTTTTAACTTGTGAAAATCTTTTTTGTTTAAATGACTAGCGAAATTTTCGTATGGAATTTTATTGTTATTATGATCTCTTTTTTCAATAAATGTTTCTTCGAATTCACTAGTATAACAATTATTAGCGTAAATTTCTTCATTTAGATTTAAAAATATAGGGATAGTAGCGTTATCTGTTATTAAACGTCTACCCTTGTAATCGATTATAGAATTTAATTTCATTAGAATATTATTTCTTAGCAATTCATCGAATTGATTGTGCAAATCGTACTCCAAGAATTTTACGAAATAATTTGTTAAATTAAATTCTTTAAATAGTGGAATTCTGTATTGAATATCACATTTTATGATACGGCCGAGAACCTTTAGCTGTTGGTTAAGTTGCATTTTGGATTACATAAATTCGGATTTAAAATGCTGTGATCAGCACCAGTATCAATAATGAGTTTTAATTTTTCAACTGGGATATTAATGGTTATATAGCGTAGGAGTTTTGGGCTCTTGTTTGAAAATTTCTAGGAACATCGTATGTTGTATTTACAAATGTATCCATTGGTTCAACTTCGTTTCTATTTGTACTTTGTCTATTGTAGCTATTACTAGATCTACGGGATTGAATACTTCTTATACGTTGCATTTCTTAATAATTTCCGTTGTCATTATTACTAGAATTATTATTATTCGATTCATAATTATTATTCCTATAAAAATTAAAAGAGTTGTTATTTCTATAGGAATTTGGGTTACAATTATCATAATTATTTCTGTTTTGATTGTGAGAGTTTTGATTATAATAATTTCGCGCATTTGCATTACTTTTTATGTTAGACAAAGAGAGATATCCGAATTATCTTAATATTTCATAGGCTTCGTCCAAAGAAGTTGGGTTTCTACATTCAATAAGATTTCGAGCTAATGGTGGTAAATTTTCTCTAAAATGTTTAAGAGCTAATGTTTCTACTATTTCCTTGTATTTCGTTATTATTTATTTGACCTGATAATAAACGTGTATTA
Source organism: Poecilobothrus nobilitatus (assembly GCA_947095535.1). Taxonomy (NCBI): domain Eukaryota; kingdom Metazoa; phylum Arthropoda; class Insecta; order Diptera; family Dolichopodidae; genus Poecilobothrus; species Poecilobothrus nobilitatus. Next base: position 636,046 of record OX352774.1, on the reverse strand, counting down.
TTTATTCTAAACAAAAGTGAACTTATTTTTCTATAGAAAATTTCTGCGGTAGAAGTGCAACGTGTAGTTCTCAATTCGTCCAATAATTCGGAAACAGGCGTACGTTCTCCATAATTTCGGATAAGACTTGCTTTTATACTGTCCCAATTATTAATTATACCGTCTCTTATAACGCTTTATTTAGCATTTCCTTCGATTTTATCTAAAATGTACCTTATAACGATTGGTTGAGCGACATTATCTAAAACATTTATTAACGGAATTATTTTTTTTTTTTTTTTAGTGCATTTCTATGTTATATTTGATGAGCAGTCACAAATCAAAATGTATAATAATTGTTTTTCTTTCATTAATTTAAACTGTATTAATATTATTTTTTGTTTTAGTTTCACAGTATTAATTTAAACTGTATTAATATTAGTTTTTGTTTTAATTTGACAGTATTAATTTAAACTGTATTAATATTAGTTTTTATTTTAATTTCACAGTATTAATTTAAACTGTATTAATATTAGTTTTTGTTTTAATTTCACAGTATTAATTTAAACTGTATTAATATTAGTTTTTGTTTTAATTTGACAGTATTAACTATTAAATAAATTAAATTAAATTAAGTTAAATTGAATTAAATAGTTTCACGAATTTGGTTGTATTGATTTAAATAATTATCGGTATTTTTTTCTTTTAAATTAATTTCATTCACCGTATTATTTAAAAAAATTTTTCACCAACTGCGTCCTTTAAGTGTGAGAAAAAATAAGGTTCTTCTTCTTTGAATCGCTTTTATTTTCTGATTAATTAAAAGTTTATAAAATTTTCAACAGGTATAAAAATTAGCATGTTAAGCAAATTTGAATTTTAATAATTAAAACGCGTTGCAATGTGATCACTTTATATCGTGGTCACTATGCAATGAGTTTTATGTATGTTAATTTATGGGAATCAAAAATAGTAAATTACACCGGATGCGCGTTGGAATTTATTTAGGGAGGAAAGGTGAACGGTTAATTTTATATAACAATATCCAATATTTTTTATGCTAAGATAAATTTAAGCTATACGGTAGCGAATTCACGCTAGTGGCGTATAGTTATATATAAATTTGATTCTTAAATTTAACTTAATGCTAATAAAAGTGTTAATAAAAGTTTGATAGATATACATATTTTTTTCTCTTTGTTTGATTTCTATTTAAAGTAATTTATGCATTAATTTTTCCTTACACTATTTTATTTTAATTAATTACATTAAAATTTTGTTGTATTCTTTTAAAGATATTTTTTTTTCTTTCTTATAATTAACTTCATACATTTTCTTTTTATATTATTATTAATAAACTTAACTTATTTGTTTTGTACATAAATTTAGGCACTCTTATAATATACAATTTAGTAGAATTCCTTCTAGCTTAAAATTTAACACTGCATAATTAATTTGTTATCATAATTGTTCTTTTTATTTTTATTATTAATATCTTAGCTTTAATTTTTGTTTTTCTAAATTTAACTAATTTAAATTTTTTAATTTACAAACATTGTTTTTATTTAAAATATGTGTTCTTTTCACATTTTTTGTGATAGGTTATATTGTTGTCTATTTTATTAATTTTCTACCTCATTTTGCTATGTTTGCATTAAGCATTATTCAAGTATCGCGTTTAGATTACCTCTAGTTGACTTTGAGTTGCAATAACTTTCGATAAGGAAATAAAAACTGTTCAAAGTATTTTGCAAACATTTTGTTATATGTGATGATTATTAATGCTAAATGTTAATATTTATTAATTATTAATATGTATTAATTGTTTATCTTTTAATATTAATTAATTTGTAATTCAGTATTAAAATGTATTGGAGATTTTCTTTCGAATCGTTCGATTCGTGTCCTAGTCGATGGTTACTCTTCAAACCAATTCAAAATTAATCCTGGTGTCCCGCAAGGATCTGCTCTCTTCCCGACACTTTTCCTAATATTTATAAACGATCTATTAAATATAACCTTCAATTCAATGAGCGTGCAGGCGACAGCATGCTCATTACATCTTACGAAGACAACGTCAGTAAATATTCTGCTTCGCTTGAGCTAGGAAAAATTTCAAATTGGAGAAAAATCAACAGAGTCGATTTTTACTCTAAGAAAACTCAGTTCTGTTTAGTCTCTCGGAAAAGAAACACTTCGATCCGAACTTTAACTTTTCAAGGAGAAGTTTTGCAACATGCGGGTGAGCTCAACATCTTGGGCATGGAGCTAAATCGAAAATTAAGTTGGTCCAATCATATTTTTGGTATAGCTAAAGCAGCTAGGTGTATGGGTTTCTTGTATCGTAGTAAAGCCTTCTTTTTATCTTCTGATCTCCTTAACATCTATAAAACATATATAAGACCAAAGACGCAGTACAATGCACATATGTGGGCCTTCAAAACGGTATTGGAATTTCTCGATAAAGTGCAAAATAGAGCAATTCGTCTAATAAACGATCCCAATTTCACCTCTACGCTCTCTTCATTCGGCGCCTAACAGGAACATTTACCTTGTTTTATAAATACCTTCCAAAGAAAGCATTCATTCCAAAGAAAAACAAGGAGAGTTTCTGCTGCTCACCCCTATGTAGTTCTAATTCCCAAATGGCATAATTCGGCTTATGGAAATTCGTTTGTAGGACGAACATCGCGAATGTAGAACCCACCTGCCCACCTATTTGAATTGTAAATAATTGATTCCCACCTACCTTAAAAAAAATGCTGAATGATTCCCACCTAGCAAAAAAAAAGTTAAACATAACTCTGTACCTACAGCCTACGTAATGTAAATTATAATTTATAACTTCTACTAGTGAATATTGCGTACGGAGTATTAATATAAAATGTTTGATTGCAGAATGAATTATTACAAAAAAATTCAATTAAAGCAAGCATCGAAGTTGATTGATAACTTATTTTAAAAATATCAGCTAGTAGAGAAATTTCTTTAGTTTGAGTGTGATTACATTTTTGTATTATTGTTTAAAAATTAACAAACATGATCAGATTGTTTAAATTATAGGTTTGGTTAAGGTATATAAAAAGAGAGATCTGTCATCTGACAAATTTGTGATGATTGGATTTTTGATAAACTTCATCTTTACTTCGAAGTGTTCTTTTAGGGTCCCCATCGATAAATCTGGAACAACAAAAATCTTGAATCAAAAAAAATCTTGAAAAACAAAAACCTGAAAAACAAAATCTTCAAAATAACATCTTGAATTAAAATTATTTATTTTTGAAATGATGATTTCAAAAATAAATACATAATTGTAATTCAAGATGGCTATATGCTATTGTTGTATGATTCTTTTAATACTTATGAATATTTATGTTTAGCAAAATATTATGGAAGAAGGTAAAAATTAGCTGTGTTATTTAGCAAAATGTGTATCAAACTTTAAATATATATGTACGCAATAGATTATTATTACCAAAAATTAACATAAATGGGTTGGGTACGAAATCTCGCGTTCCACAAGCTTAAAATCTTCGAAAGTGGCCTTTGTTCGAAATAAGGATTAAGCCGACGAAATTTAAATACTAAAAACTTTATTTTGTAACGAAAAATTCAATTTTTTAAATCTTAAAGCAGAACATTTATTTTACAGCACCTCCAGAAATTACGGTTGAGAAGTCATGGGTTCATGCAGCTGAAGGTTATGATATTGAATTAGTTTGTACAGTACACGGCGATGTGAATTCAGAGGTAACATTTATATAACTAAAAAAGTAAAAATATTTTTAATACAAATTTGAAAGGAAATTAATATTTTATTGTTTCCTTTTACCAGATTTAAATTTTGAAATACATTCTTATAAGTTTCCAATATTTTGCAAAATTTTAGATGCTTTGGTATCAAAATTCGTTTCTGTTGGATCCAACTGATAGAAGATCAATGCATTCTCGAGATGATAGATATAGCTTAACTATTCGTCATTTTCAACATTCAGATTTTGGAAACTACAGTTGCGTTGCTGATAACGCTTTAGGAAGAACAAAAAAATATATTGAAGTTTCTGGGCGACCAGGACCCGCTGAATTTATTTCACCTGCTACAAGTGGAGCGTTGGATCATTATAATATGACATGGACAATCGAATCGATACCACCTCTAGAAGAAATAAAAATTTTATATAGAAGATTATTGGTAAATATTTGATTTAAAATAAAACTGAATAAGTAAAAATAATTTAAAGTTAGATAAATATATGCACATTATAGACTCTGCGAATTAACGCCAGGAGAATTTTACAAAAAAATTCTAATGACGCTAGTTCAACAAACCAAAAAATTGATCTATTCATATGATGTTGGAACAAGCCAGAGCTTTAAAAACTATTATGCCAGTAGGAAATAGAGAACACTTTAATTATGTCATGGTTATCATATATAATTTTTCTATATATGATAACCAAAAATTTAAAAGTCAAACAGAAGCAATAGGAAATAGGTTTTAGCTCTACTTAATATTTTTGATGACCTTTATAAAAACGAGGAAGAGTGTAAAGTAGTTTGTGTCGCCTCTGGGATACTTAACTAAGATTGTGTTGACCTACATAGCCTAATCAACTCAGAATTCGATTCTGATTCGATCCATACACTTGACTCTATATCTAGCCCAGCTTCTTTAAGGTGTCACAAACGTAATTGCAAATTTACATATGAATACAGTTCAAGGGTAAGTAGGTATTGGGTTACTCTGGGCTGGGAAAAAACAACCCATATCGCACCACCCACTGACCTACATTTTTGATTCATGGGTTTATTGTAGGTTATTCTTGGTTAGTATCAAAAACTAGTTTTAATTGTATAAGCGTGGGTTATTAACTTATAAGTTCTAGTGGGTAGTGCAGGTTGTAAATACTGTGGAAGTTGTCAGATAAGGTTAATGAACAGAACAATGGATTTTATGTACGTTATTCTTGGTTTAGTACGTCAAAAACTAATTTCAATTGTATAAGCGTGAGTTATTAACTTATAAGTTCTAATAGGAAGTGAAGGATGTTGATACTGTGGAAGTTTTCAGGCAAGGTTAATGAACTGAACAAGTTTAGGATATTTAGGTTTTTCAATAAATTTATTTGTACTTTGTGATAGGACATCATACAAATAGTAAGAAAAGATTTTTTTTAAGTCAAATCAAGTTTGTTTCTTATTGCGCAAATTCATATGCATAATAAAATATACATAGATAAAAGAAGATATAAAAGAAATGAAAAAAAAAAATATTCATAGGTACTAGGATAACAAGATTACAAAATAAAAATAAAACTAAAATTGTTGAAGGTAGTATGAGTACATATATTACCTATATTAAATAAGTAGACATGCACTTTAAAAATATTTTGCATTCTTTTAATTCCTGTTGTTGTAAAATAAATTCTAGAAACTAGTTATTGAACTATTGTTGAAGGTAGTATGAGTACATATATTACCTATATTAAATAAGTAGACATGCACTTTAAAAATATTTTGCATTCTTTTAATTCCTGTTGTTGTAAAATAAATTCTAGAAACTAGTTCGACTCTTTCAAACAATTTAGAACTGAATGCTAATAACAAAAAGAAAAAAAATTGTTTAAATGAACAGTGTATCTTTAAAATCGAAAAGAAAAAGTGCAAACCTGTTTTCTGCTAGCATAAAGAAATGAACTTCAAAAAGAAAAAAATAAAGTAAGATATTATGTAGATACATAGAATTAAAAGAAACAAGTACAAACTTGTTTATGTTTACGTAAAAGGTGTGCTGTTCTGAGATGTATCTATGTGTGTTTTTCTACTAAATATTTAGAGAAGAAAAAAGAAAACGAAAGTAATTAATTAACTGACTCCATGCCGTGTAAGATTTTTATTTTTTTTATTTTTAAGTAAGAATGTTGAAAAAATATGAATAAAAAGAAAACAAGCAGAAAATCAAAACTATGGAAGTGCTTAAAGATATACTCTTTAGATGCATTCTATGTTTTTTTAATAGAATAAAAAATAATTCAAAGATAGATTAATTGCATTTGGTACCTATTTTGAAAACATAAGATAAAAATAAAAGACAATTATATTAAATTTTTATTATTATATTTTTTATTTAAATCTAAGTTGAAATTTTTTATTATCATTATCACATGTTAAAATTTTAGAAATGGTGAACTTACTTTTTCTATGCTCCTGTGAAATCAACTTCTATCACATGCGTATTTCTCCCAATACTGACAATAGTGTTTACTGACCTTTTCGTGCTGATCTGTAAACATAGTTCCACACATGCATAAAGTGAATTTCTTGTTTTATGTTGAAGTGAACTTTTTTAATTTTGTTATTTAAATTCATATCGTGCAAGTATGAAAATTGAAAGTTTTAATTCAAAAAAAATTTTTTTTAAAAGATGCATGTACACATTTTTAGGAATTTTTAACAGCATATCTAAAACTGTTGTTTGATAAGTATATAGGACATGTTGATTTATAATTATCAATCTTTAGTAGTGAAGGTAAATCTCTGATTAGATCTTCTATTTTACTGCTGTCAATGTACTTTTCAAGGAAAAGTTTTTTTTGTTCTCCTTTGACATCAATTTTTTCGACTGGTTCTAAATAATGTTTTAATATAGGTTTAATGTCCAAATAATCAATTAATCCGTTAGGCCGTTTAAGTTAATTTATCTTATTTTCACAATATTGATTATTAAATTTTACCTCTTGACTAAGTTCTTCTGCGTAGTATGGTGGTTTAAAGTGATACACAATTGGAATTAAACTTCCTTTGACAAGAATAGCTAACTTTTTTAGAAAATATTGCATTTCATTTCCTCGTAAAAAAATAAAAATGTCAACTACGAATATTTGTTTATCCATAGCGAAGGTTTTTGGATGAATATTCGATAGAATAACTAGATTTAGATTTATATTCATTTCGGAAAAAGGGCTTTTTATATAAATATAGATTAGCTATGCTAGTTTTTAACTAATACAATTATGCTGTTTCATGCATTTGCAGTGATGGTGGCTGGGCCATCAAGCTGTGGTAAAACCACTTTTATTCATAATTTAATAAAATATAAAGAAGAAAATATACTACCACATATTAATAGAATTATTTGGTATGTAATCCAGACAAAAATCCGGTTCCACTATATATGAAAGATATTAAATATAGTAACACTATTCCAGATTTTAATGATAATCAAGAACCTTTGTTAATTGTTATCGATGATATTAAATTCTCATGATAAGTATGTATGGGATTTATTTACCATAGGTTCACATCATAATATTTGTTCACATCACATCTGTAATATTTGTAACTCAAAATATTTTCCACGAGAGATGTTTTCAACAGATATTTCACTTAACTGTAAATATCCAGTACTTTTTAAAAATCCAAGAGACAAATCGCAGACATTACCCTCCGAAAGATTTCGGAGGGTAATGTTCCAAATCAAATTAAAGCATTTGAAAAGGTATATAATGAAGGTACGTCTGACCCATATGGGTAAATATTAATAGATTTTACTCAAAAGGTTAATGATTTATTTCGAATAAGAAGTGATATATTTGGAAAAAATTGTGCTTTTGTACAAGAAATCAATTAGAACAATTTTGGAAAGAATATGAAACTTTTGAAGGCCAACCGTCATATATAGCATATATTAAAAAGCTCGAAACCAAAATTTCAGAAAGTAATTATAAAACACTGTGACCCTGAAGTAATCAAAATATTTTGTGAAATATCTTTAAAATTTTAAAAGGTAATTGTAATCTAAAAAAGAAATCAACAACCCAATTACGAAAGTATAAAGAGGAATTGAGATCCCTCATTTGCCGTCAAAAATCTATAAATAGTAAAAGAAAAATCATTATTCAATGTGGTGGATTTTTATTTACACTTCTTGCTGCAGTACTTTCAGAAATATTCGAAAATTTTATAAAATGAATAATACAACATATAACAAAATGATTATATTAAAACCCGAGATTTATGAAAAAATGAGGCGAAATGCAGACGTTGAACTCTATGAGTTGAATAAAAACATACTATTAAATAAACAACTGGCAGGCACCCAAAATAGTATTTATACCGTCAAACCGTCAAAATTTATTTAAAATAAGAAATAAAATTAGAGTTTTTCCTCGTAGTAAAGAAGAGCATTTAAAAATTACAGAAACAAAAGGTACTCAAACTCGTGCAAAATCACTGTATATTGATGCAGAAGCTCAAACAAACATACCTGAATATAAAGATGCTGCAATAGAATTTGTTCCCAAAGAAGAACTGTACGAAAAAAAAAGCTAACGAAGTATTCGATGATGAAATGGAAGAAGAAATTTTTACAAAAGCATTGTCAACTGCTTCAGCTGGAGAACGTTTTAGAAATAGAAAATCTATTAGAAATAAAAATGTACAAATTTTTGAAACTGATGCAGGAGACATAATAACAGTTCCTTTAGATAGCCCCAGCCCACCAACGTATAAAAAAAATATATAAATAGCAGAGTTAAGCAATACATCAAGACGTGTTTTAGGATCAGCTATTACAAGTAATACTCAAACAGAACTTAATTTTCCCATTCGTAAGAATAAATCAACCGGCTCATGGACAACATACAAATAAACGATGAATTTTACAATACTTTACTCAGCGATTCATCTTTTAATTATTATCCGGAAAATACATTATCAGCTTTTGCAAACAATTTAAATAAGCAAGTCATTTTGGATTCTAATTGGAAAGCTGGTATTTCTGAAATATATATAAATGATTTTATTCCAAATGCATATAATGAGAAAACCAGGAAAAAAGAATTACAATTCATATCGGAGATGCGGAAGTTAAATATAATAGTATTGGTACAACGTACATTCCATACAGATCTGAACAAATTAATTGTGAATTGTGATTAGAAAGCATTTGTTTTACCACAAATTAACTATATACAGATAAATCATCCAGTACAACTAAAATGTTTCTTTCAAAATTTTTTATTAAAACACATATTTCGTTAAACCACGTTAAATATATAATTTTGCCAAAAAGTATGCAACTTTTTTAAAGAAAGTTATGCAATTTTTAACTGCTGTTAAAATTTAAACAAAACTCTCTTTGTTCTTTCTACACATCTAAATACGATCCGCTCCAGCCACCTCCTATAACACATAAAATGTGTTAACACACCTTTGAAAATAACACACTTTTCTATTGTGATTGAAAATAACACATATTCTTTATATCTCTAAAACGCTTAGAGATAGAGAAGAAGTTATTAGGTACTAATTATAAGGCTTGAAAAGCTGTTTCAAAATATGCCATAAAAAGTACCACAAATACAGGATATTTCAAAAGAAAATTGAGTTTGAAACATATTTTTTTCATTTTAAATCATTTTAAACCCCATCACTTTGTAACTGTTGGGGTTATGGAATCATTAGGGCATAAAAATTAAATCTAACAACTTACTCTATAAAATATTAAACATTTTTTTTGTCTCTCTATAATAGGCCGTTCAAAAGTTGTAGATATTTTTATGAAAAGTCTCTAAAAAATCTTTAATCCCCATTTATTTAATACTTCAAAAAAAAAGTCTTTTTTTATTAAAATTAAAATGATACCTCAATTTTGAACACCCTATATATTTACAAAAGTAAAAATTAAAAATTGGTTGTAGGTGGTTGTAGTTGTTTACCTAAAATAAAATAATAATTATATTTTTATATAGAAATTATATAATAGATAAATTGCATTGTTGTCGAACGACTTTTTGGGTTGGTATATATTTTTAATAGATAAATGACAAAGTAAATTCTATTGTATTTTTGCTCATTCAATAAAATTATAAATACATACTACAATGTAATTTTTTCCATTAACAGACTAACCGTACGTGAAAGTATGTTTTATAAAATCAAAATAAGCTTTATGATAGCACAAATGATAGGTACATATATATAAAAACTTATTTTTTTTAGAAAGAGTTAACTTAAATTCGTTATTTTAATTGACTTATGACTAACATAATAACTTAAACTATTGGTTTAAACATTTTTATTCAAATATTTAAATAACTTGACATGCACTGGAAAGTTTATAAGAATACATACATATGTAAATATAAATGTATAAGTAATTATGTTTCTTTTTTAAGCTTTCGAAAACCAGCATAAAACCGACAAAAAATATCTAAACTATTAAATTTTCAAATTAAATATCACAATTTAATTATAAATTTAGCCCTAAAAAATATTATAATCAATAATATTAAAATTCGATCAATAATTGAATCCAAATTATATCTGCCTACTAACTTTGGAAAACGTAAAAGGAAAGATGGTAAATGAAAGCGAAATGTACGTAAATTGAAAAGAGCTCAAGGAAAACAATACACCTCTGCAAAAGGGAATATTGTTTCAGCAAAACTTTTTAGTGATCAAAATGATTTCTGTCGTTGTGTGAAAAAGTGCAAAACACTTCAATTTAAACGTTAAAAAATATTTTCGAAAATTATTATAATTTAAGTGATTTTAATTTGTAAAGCAAAACAATTTAAATTAATAAAAATTACTCCGGAAAATATGAAGAGCACAAGAGAAATCGAAAAATTAATAACGAATAGAAAAATATCTACTGAGAAATCAAAAGTAGAGTGGCTAAAAATACAGTGGCTTCACTATAATCACAGCGAACCTTTACTAATAAAATACAAATATTCAAATAATGTCGATGTAGAATTTTTTTCTGTTAATATTGGCAAACGATTAATGGAAAAGAAACTTCTTTCAATTTCGTTAAGTCAGTTGTTTGACCAAGGGCGGCGAATAGAACTTCCAAAATATAAAGATTTACAAGAACTGAAACAATACATTCCACCAATTCATCACGAATTTTATAACAATTTAAATAGTAGCCATATGGCTGTAGATGATGAACTTATGTATGAAGGTTAAAGTAAAACAGGCCTATATTAAGTAATATATATATACAATTAAACAATGTGGTGATGCAAAACCGGCCTGACTAATTTTTTTTTTTGAAAATGAATGAAAATTGAATTAATTTATATATAATTTTAATGTTTTTTTTTATATTTGAAAATAAATGAACTTTAAAATATTGAAATAGGCATTAAAAATGTTGTTTTAATCCGTGAAAAATTTAAAAATTTTTGAATTCCATTTTCTCGGTATTAAAAATTTCTTAATAGGCCACTTTTGCGCTGAGTCACTCTACGATTAGAGTTTTTTATTTCGTTAAATTTAAATTTTTTTTCTTAGAAAAAAAAGATTATTTTGTTCATTTTTCGTCAAGTGGGGTTTTTATTTTAAGCAAAATAAAACGATCATAAAATTTGCACTGGATGATTATCTTATGATTTATCTATATATAGTTAATTTGTGGTTTTACCAAACTAATACAAATTATACAAGCATTTCATGGATATACTAAGCCAGACTGAACGTCAACATATATGCCAAATTTATGATTACATTTCTAAAGATTCTACTTATATAAAATCTAAAGAGTCAGCATCGTATGTTGGAGAATTAATTAAAATTTGTATTAATAATTCAAAAGTGGAAATAGAATTTAAAAATGTTCAATATTTCCCTGTTGAAAAGAAAAGTTTTGACTATATTTCTATTTTATTATCGATAAGTATTGTAGTCCAATGAATCTCCCTACTAGTAGTATATTGTATATTCAGTCAAGTATATTGCGTTGTGAATAAGCTCCCTATAACCCCATCGCTTCTTTAGATAATCCATCAGCCATGGAATTTGTTTCATTAGGTCATGGTGATACATATAGAGACTTATCTTCTACCTATCTAAAATTAAAAATTCAAATTTAAAAAAAAGATGAAACTCAATGGAATAAATGGATAAATGGATAACTGGATAAAGATAAAAAAATGCTGATGAAAGTGCTATACAACAGTCAAGTTAATAATATAAGTTATAGTTGTAGTTAATAATATATTATACTCATTAATAAAACAATGTAACGTTCAACTAATCTGAAAGAGTATATCTCCATGAGATGAATATCAACTATCTGCAACTATCATTACAGAGTTTATATTGAATAATTATTAAATTACGGTACAGGTGCCACTGCAAACCATTTAAAATGCACTGGATGGACGTTAGATAAGCCGAATACAGCAAAATCAGATAATAGTGGTTCAAAAGAACGGACAGTTACCAAATACAATAATATTTTGTATGACGGAAAATGCAAGTTACTCTGGAAAAGATCAAAAAACCCATACAATTTTAAACAATTTTATATTTGACAATTTATATTAAACGTAAATGTAGTTCAAGCACCCAATTCAGCAATTAAAACTAGTTTTTCCGAAAAAAATAATTGCTAGACTAGAGCATATAGCACAATTTTTTCAGGTACTGAAATTTACCATAATGATAAAGGATTTTAGATAACAAAGTATATGTTTATGCCATCAATTCTTTATACGAGCTTTTGATTTAACTCCAGATGCATCTGGAAATGAAGTGTGTCAAGGTTTACTAAACCAGGGTACAATTAGAATACAGGCAAGGCTATCAAAGCCCCGTACATCAACACTAACTGCTATTGTTTATGGAGAATTTGATGTAAGCTTACAAATTGATAAAAATCGAAATATATTCACAAACCTATAAATAGCATACATAAAAGTAAATATAAATATTTGACAAAATGTCACTGTCTTGTGCACTTCTGGATGTAACATTTTGTTGTGATGATAATAATAATTTGTTTGCGAAAGATATTTGTATAGTTGGTAACCTTGTAAAAAAATTGTAAAAGAGCTCAAGTATATATTTCCAACTAGGGATTTGGAAAAAAATAATTTTGAAAATTACTCTTTTGGAACTGTGTACAACGATAAAATAAATAAAGAGCTCTGTCAAGTACTAGAAAAATTTAATGCTATTATAACAAATAAAAAAATCAAAAAAGATTTTTATTGAGTTACATTAAAGAAACAACCAAAGTATATGACTTGAGTCAATTTAATTAATGAACACTCTAGAAATAAACAGCGTATGAAAATGTAACAAATGCACAAGTAAATTTTTTAAGGGAGTTTTTGCTTCAGTTTTTGCTTTTAAGGGAGTTTTTGCTTTTAAAAAACAAACTTTTTTAATTATAAACACTGACAAAGCAGAAGATCGAGGGATCTTAAACACTGACAAAGCAAAAGATCGAGGGACATTAAAGAAACAACCAAAGTATATGACTTGAGTCAATTTGATTTGGATTGGCCATTCAATCTTTATTACGACATTAATATGTTTAACTCTTAATCGAGACTTCATTCTAATTGGAAAATGTACAGGTATGTATTTATACTTATATTAGAAATTGCAAATTCGGCAATTTATACATTTTTATTTTTATTATTTAAAGTTTATAATTTTATTTATTTTTTATTTTATTAATCAAAACCAAAACAAGGTCCTTACAAAAAATTCTTAAATTAATGCTTATATTTAAAATTATACAAAACAATAACTTAGAACTGAACTTTTAATACTTAAATCTAAAAAAAAGTTAAGTTAAGTTAATTTATTATTGTTATTATTCATTATCAAACTACATTTTCAAATTCATTTTACATACATATGAATCACTCAGATCAAAAAAATAAAAAAATAATTGCCTAGGTAAGAATTAATTGTCTGAGGTCATTAAAGTCGAAAAATGTTGTTGTAAAATGTGTTTGAAAGTAATTCTGGAAATGGATGTAGAATAAAGATGACTAATTTTATTAAAAGTAGTACAACATCTATTGATGGGTTCATTTCTTCCGTACTCTGTATTGTGTTTGTAATCCATTAAAAATTTAGTATTAAAAAAAAAAAATTAAATTAAAAATTTAGTATATTTCTAGTTTGCCTAACACTATCGTTAAGTCTAAACTTGTTAGTAAGAGATTGGATAGAAATACTATTATTCAAAATATCAAAAGTAAAACATGAAGACAATAATTGTCTACGTAAAGATAAAGAAAACATGTTTAATGAATTAAGTCTTGTAGTGTAACTAGGAAGATTAGCTAAATCAGAAGGATTATATTGATTTCTTAATGCAAATAAAAGAAATTGCTTTTGAACTGATTCGATTCCACTGGAAGGAACTTGAAAGGCTGGATTCCATATAATGTTACCGTATTCTAACGAACTAGCTAACAATAGAGAGATTTAGTTATGTCACTGAATTCTTTAGCTCTTCTCTTAATGAAACCTAATATTTTATTAGCCTTTGAAACTAATTCGTGATAGTGAAGATTAAAATTAAGTTTATTATCGAGAAGAATTACTAACTCAGTAATGCTAAAAACCCTTTCCAAAGTATACGTTATCTATTTTGTAGTCGTATATCAAAGAAGAACGTTTTCGCGTAAAGCTTATAATCTTACATTTCTGTATGTTGAGTTCCAATTTATTTGACGGGCACCAAGCTTGTAACACTGATGAGCCTGATAGAAGTAAAGCTGCATCAGAATTATCTTTAAAAACTTGATATATTTTTAGGGCATTAGCAAACGAAATGTGAGGTATATTACATAGATATTCTGAAATAAATACGTTAAACAGAAGTGGGCCTAAATGGCTTCCTTGTGGAACACCGAAAGTAACTCCGATTGTGTTGGATAATATGTTGTTTTTCATTGAGTTTTGCATTTATGATACGAGTAATTCTATCAACGACAATTTTTTCAAATAATTTCGGTATAGTCGAAAGGATTGCTATACCTCGATAGTTTTCCATCGATGCTGTATCCCTTTTTTACAGATAGGGGTTAAGTAAGACGATTTCCACTCTTGTGCGAAAATTCCAATTGAAACTGACTTATTGGAAATAAAATGAAGAGGGAAAATTAGACTGTGAGAACAATTATATAAAAAAATTGTAGGAATTAAGTCCGGACCAGCACCCTTTTTTATATCAAGGCTCAACATTGATTCAAGAATTTCACTTGCAGAAAGATACACGTTTGTAATTAGCAAATTCGAGCTATTAGATAAAGAGTTAGCCGAAGTTGTAACTGGTGCTGTTGGACGATAAACTTGTTGAAAATGATCAGAAAAGAAGTTGCAAATTTCTTTTGGACAAGCAGAAACCACATTTCTTTAGAAATCATGAAATTGGGATACCCAAATAATTTTCGTTTTGTGTTAACAAAATCAAAAAATTTTTTGGGATTAGTAACAAGTTGTTGCCAATATCAGTGACATAGTTTTGACATGCTGCATTGGCTTTTTGTTTAAATTCGAGGGAAAGTTGCTTATACATATTCAATTAGTCGTCGCATGGTACTTGATATTGTTTAAGTTTCTTGTATATTTTATTGCGCCGATTTTTCAAGTTCTATAATTTGAAAGAGATTTAAGTAAAAGAAAGAAATTACGGAATTGATATCTAGCTGTATCCTGTTGTACTATCAATTTGTCCCACATGATTAATGCCAAAGCATTATTAATACTTTGATAGTCAGCGTTAAAAAAATCATATACAATTTCATTATTGTAAGATGTGGTCAAAAGTGGAATAGAAGTGGAGAACTCGAAAATGATTGTGTTATGATGAGTAATGTTAGTAAATAGATTATCTGCATCAACAGCGAGTTTAACCATCACTCTATCATATGCATTCGAAAATGCAAGATCTAACCACTTTTTATTACTATTAGGATTACAATAATTTGCTGTAGATGGTTACCATAACATTCACTAATTAAACCAAAGTCAATGTCGTCCTGAAAATTAAATGATAATAACAAATTATCCGTATCGTCTATAATAAAAGAGAGAGAAGGACGGTTGAAATCGCCAAAAACAAAAATTGAATCATCCTCATGCATATCGAAAATAATATTGTGATATACACTATAAAATTCAGAATATGAGGAATTATCAGAATTCGGAGGAAAGTAAACAATACCTAGGTATAAATTATTCGTACCTAAGTTTATTTTAATAAATTGGTGATCGAAAGATTGATATGTATCAGTAAATATTGGTACACTAGATATATAATTATTAACGGTAAGTAGCACGCCATCTCCTCGCGAACAATTTACAGATAGATAATCACGACCTTTCCTGGAAATGGACCAATTTTCATTATGAATTTCCTCGTTTTTAAAAGAATCATTAAGCCATGTTTCAGTAATAGCAAGAACACTTAAATTGCATGACTTAGCCTCAAGATAAAGTTTATTGAGCTTGCCTCTCATTCCACTACAGTTGTGATAAAATATTTTAATGTTATTTAAATTTTTTGTGGTATGTGTGGGTCTTTTAATAGGAATATTAATAAGATCATTGCAAGGAGCTTGGTAGAAAAAACATATTACAACTTTCACGAGATGAATTCAAGTGCTTATAGTAGTTACTTTCACAATGGCTCCGATAAGACCGAAGAACCTCTTTTACATCCTTTTCCGAAATATCTATCGAATTATGGAATTTGATGTACAGTTTATACAGGTCTTCATATCTAGTAGTCTTTCATTGTTAATTAAGATTATTAGGTTAGTTCGAGTCTTGCCTTCTAGAACACGGTTATAAGAATCATTGTGAAGGTAAGCTAAAAATAACCTAACGTTATTATAGACCCGTTCTTCTCTAAATCTTGAAAGAGCATATGTGCTATCACCCTGCAGCGATTCATATGTCATTCTAGTAATTGGTGGCATAAAAGGTTTGACAAATGATTTAATTGAAGTACTAGTATTATTATTACTATTGTCCAACTTAGTTTTATTAGTACCCCCATAAACGAAATTAGGATAATCATTATTGCCCAAATCTGAAGAAGATGCCGGTTCGGTAACAGAGATTAACGAGCTAGTATTATTGATACTATTGTCATTATTATTATCACTAATACTACAAACCTCATTAATGCTATGGATACTGTCATTATCGTCATTATACTGTGTATAATTATTATTATTTTTATTAATAGGAAGCATTAAATAAGGTTTATTGTTCGAGAAATCAGTAGAGTTATTAAAAGAAGGTAGTAAAGAATGCTTTATGTATAGTGGTGATGTCCGGAACGTAAAATTCTCGTTAGATAAAATTGAACTATTTAAATCAGTATTACTATTATATGAATTTAATAATGTTTTGATTAAATTTCATATTATTATTTTTACTAATATTTTTACTACTACTATTATTATTTTTCTTCATTTTACTATTTTTAATTACATTCTTATTGTTATTATGATTAATTTTATTAATACTACTATTATTAATTTTCTTATTTTTCTTATTCTTATTATCAAAATTTATAATTCTATTTTTAATATTTTTATTATTTATTTTAGCTTTATTACTTACAGTTTTTCCACTAAAATCATTAAAATCTGCCACTATCGTACCAGGTGTAATTTGAGCAATTGCATAATTTTGCTATTATGGAAAAGTAATTAATTTTATTTTCGCATATTGAAATATGAAACTATTTTAATTTATTTAGCAATAACAGGAAGTAATGATGTACTGTATGCTATTTTTGTAGCAAAAGAGTTTGGCAAATATGTAACTTCTCCCTCCTATAGATAAGAATTCTGCTGAATTCCATTATTAATTTTAAAGTAACCAAATTTTTTAAATAACATAATTGCTCCAATTATTCCAATTACAAAAAATATTAAATCTAGTACATAAGAAAATTCTTTATGAAATTTTAGTTCTTTAATTTTTTCTGTATTATTTTCTGTTTCTATAACTATATATTCTTATTCTGAAAATTAAAAGTTTAATTTAATGGGTAATAAAATTTTTGTTGGATACTTTTTTTTACATTTGAAAAATTATGATCTAGTATTTTTAAAATGCAATTATTGAAATGGATCAAAGCATGATCTCTTATAATAATATTTCTGTTGTCACAAAATTGATTTAGTTTTATATTTTTAGCATTTTTAATTACAATAGTTTCTCCATCTATTTGTATTATTTCTGTTAATTTATTATTTATTAGTTCTATTAGTTCACAATTATTTTTAAAAATACAATTTTTACTTAAAGATAATAATTCATTTAATGTTTTTAATTTTTCGTATTTATACGTTTTATTATTATGTATATGTAAAAATAATTTAATTTGGATAATCTTTATTTTCTTTATTTGGAACTGGAATGATAATTTCTTATTGAATTGTTTTAATTTTCCTTGGAATTTTGATTGCAAGTAATAATGGGTCTTGGGGCCTCGGTGGCCTAGTGGGTAAGAGCGTATAAAATACGCTGTAAACACAGAGGGAGTGTGGGTTCGAATCCCACACACGTCGTAAGAGTTATTCCCCTTACGACATTTACAGCCACGCCTGAAGAGGAAAGGCTGTGTAATTTCCTGTCCACATTTATGTGGCAGAGAAATGCATTAAAAAAATAGAAAAAAAAATGTGTCTTTTTCGAATTGAGCTAAACCTAGTTTTATGTATTGTAATTTATAAAAAACCATTTTATATATATTTCTGTATTTTTTCGTCTGTTAAAATTCCATTGGGTGTACAATTCAATGTCTAATTGAAGCTAAATTAGCTTTTTTTCTTTTATGAATTGAATCACTCTTATGAATCTTAAAAAGTAAATATATATTTTGTTGAATTAACGATTTCTGTAAATTATTTATTTGGTTTAATAATATATTTCTGTCACTTTCTATAATTGACTTAAGTTGCTTAGTTGTTTTGTGAAATTGCTGATTAATTGTAATTTGTTCATTATAATTTGTTATAAGTAAATGATTGTTATGATCTACAGTTTGTAAATGTTTTTCTATACTTTGTCGATCTTGTTCGTCCATTGTTCCGACACCATTTATTACTGCTCGTCTTGGGCTTTTATTAGGAATTATAGTTTTTAACTTGTTTTTTAGGTCTAAAATTTCTGTTTGCAAAATTGTCTCTTTTCTATTTGAAATATCATCGAGTAGATTTAATATTTCAGTTGGGTGTATGATATGAATTAGAATGTCAGTTTGAGTGACGAATTATTCTTTGTCTAAGTTTATTTTTGCAAATCCTGTATTTGAACTTATGTTGTTTATCTCTAATAGATTACATTTCACGGTTAGTGTTGTCATCATTATTAGTATTGTCATTATTGCTAATATCTGTAAGTTTCAATGGTTTTTTAATATTTTTTATATGAATATTGTCTAATTTCAATTTTTTCGTAATATCTGTAAGTTTCAATGGTTTTTTAATATTTTTTATATGAATATTGTCTAATTTCAATTTTTTCGTTTTTCAATTTTCTTTGGTTTTATGGTTTCTACATTTTCTTTTACTTTTTCAGATTTAATTTTATGATTTTGCACTTCAATTGGAGAGTACTTAATTGTTGAATTGTATCTTTTATTAATCAGCTTGTTGTATTAAACGTTGTACCGAGAAATTAGTTTTATTTAACCGTATAGTATTCTGAATTTTTCCGCTATAGTAGTATGAAATTTTTCTATATCTGCATTACCAGTATGACTGTTTGGTTCTGTCAGATGTAGACTTATTCCTTCTTCTATTAGAAATTCTTTAATTTGGATTGCCTTAAAGTCATTATCGGACACAATTTTCTTCGGTTATTTTTTTCTTAATTAAGATCGTTTCGACTTCAGTTTCTATTTCTTCTGCTCAGTTTCTATTTCTTAAATGAGCATTTTATAAATTTTATTTTATTATCATTCGAGTAAATTGCTATCAGTTTTTCTTGCATAATGTTATATTTTGTGTTTAAAATTTTTAAAAAGACTCCCACTTTATCTTTATTAAGATACTTTTTAAATATTTCGCCTAATCTATTAAAATCATATTCTGCTATAGTTGTGGTTCTTCTTCCAAAAAGAATTTCTAATTCTACTGTTTGTAGAATTTGTTAAAGTTATTTGAGTTTTATACTTATTTACTATTTCTTCTTTTATAGGAATATGGTTTAACAATTCTTCGCTTGCAGAATGAACTGTTGTCATTGTATTATTATTTTCAATATTAAAATTTTCAAGAGATTGTGCAAAGCTTTTATCATCCTCTCCCTCATTTACTTTATGTTCTATTACTAAGAAAATCTGTGACATGATTTTCCTTTCCTTGAGATACTCAACATCAAATTGGTATTCGCCGAATTTTAACAATCATCTTTGATGTCTAGATGATAGGTCTTTACCCTTATATTTGACATTCAAATATTTTATTGGTTGATGGTCCGTCAATGTTTTAAATTTTTTACCGTAAAGGTATGGTCGAAAGTAGTTTATTGGTCACATAATTGCTAATAATTCCTTATCTGTAGCAGAATAATTACGCTCATGACTATTTAAGGTTCGCGAAGCAAAATATACTGGATGTTCTTCCTGTGATAATACACCAGCGCCAATTATGTAGTTTGATGCGTTTGTTTAGCAAAATAAATGGTTTTTCAAAATTTGGATATTTTATTGACTTGTTATTAAATGTTTTAATTTTTCGAACGCTTCGATGTAGTTTGGGTCGTTGGTATTAATTTTTGTATCTTTTTTCAAATATTTCGTGGTAGGTTGCGCAACTTTGACGTAATCCTTCACAAATTTCCTGTAGTACCCTGTCATTCCTAAAAACCTTTTAATCTATTTTTGAGTTTTTGGTAGTTTTAAATTTTCTATTGTTTTTATTTTATTAGGATTACGCTTTAAACCATTTTTTGTTAATTAATGTTAATTGGTTAATTAGTTAATTTTGTTAATTAATTTTGTTACATATTAATGTGCCCTAAGAATTCAGTCTCTTTTTTCATGAAATTTTATTAATCTATTTCAATTTTCAAATTTTTTTTCTTCTAAAACTTTGAAAATACTATAGATTGTTTTCATATGTTCTTTGAGAGAGGTACTAAATATTAGTACGGATGACGGATTCGGATATTAATTGCTTAAGTGGAAATCTCAGGTTTTCTTGTAAGACTAAACAGCTTTCTTTTGTGTGAATTACTGCATTTAGACTCACGAGTGTGTCGTTTCCTATAATCCCGTCGAAAGTGGTCAATTTTGGTAGTATACAAAATTTAATTTTTGGTATTTCCGGTGTCTGTTTAAAGAGATCTATTTCGGCATAATGAGTGACTGTTTTGTTACCTCCAACTGAACTGATCTGGAACTCGTTCTTATTGTGAATTGGATTTCTTACACATCTTGGTTGAATATAATTTTTGTTAGACCACGTGTCTATAAGAAACTTTAGTATTTCCCCGTTTCCGCTTGATGTTCGATGTATGAAATCGAGGATGAGCTTAATCTAAAAAAGGATTAGGTAGTTTTTGCTTGCAAGATGAGCATTCTTTGCAAGTGTCCTTCTCCTTTTCATCTAATCCTTTGTGTTTTACTAGGCTGGTATGACTCATCATGCGTGATTCTCTTGTAGTTGCTGTTATATCTTCTTCCGGAAGTGTAATGGTAGTTGTTGTGATATGGTCTATTGCTGAAGTTTCTATTGTATCAAGGTAAATGTGTTTGGTTTAAACCTGCAGGCTCGGTTTTTAGTTGCTGACTTCTTTGCTCTCTAAGATGTTGCTAAGACGAATTGTGAATATAAAAATGATTGTTCTTGCGTTCCCATGAGCTTCGTCGGTGGTTATGGACGTTAGGTCTTTGATATGTATTTTGCGGTCTTCCATCTCTGTATGCGAATGAATGTCTATTTCTAAGATTGAATCTGGTTTGCGTATTTGATCTGCGGTCTGGACTATGATTGGAGCGTTTTTGAGAATTGTTTGCTCTCAAACACAAATCTAAAGCTTGTGGCAGGTCTTTTGGATTGAATAAACTTATTTGTGAGGAAAGTTGTCCATTCACGCCTTGGATGAAGGTGTCCAGCGCTGTTTCCCTATACATATTAGTCATAGCATGATGGGTTTCCGGTGCCAGATCCATGGATGAAATTCTTTCTAATATTAATGTCAGATAATGGAATATTTCTTTGTAGAAGTTTTTCACCGAGGAGTTCCCTTGCCTCTTGTTTCACATTTGATGCACCAGCGTACGAATGTTCCTTTTGTCAGTGTAGTACCTATCAAAACATCTTAGAATTTTTGCCAGTTTAAAGGTGTATTGTAGGACTCCAGCGCCGTGTCGGCTTCTTGTACTATTTTTCTTCTAATAGTGCTTAAAATCCCCTAATATTTTGACGTAACCCGTAAATGCTGCTACTTTTTGATGATTCGGTCTACATCCTTTCTCCAGGCACCGTATGCTACTCCCCCTCCTAAAAATGTTTCAATCTCTTTCACTACTTCAGGTACCTTATCCATACCTTCCAAATTAATGTCATTTTCTATGTCTATTTCTTGATCCATATCGTCCTTAGAAAGGTAGGACTCATCGTTTGTTTCTCTAAACATACGTCTAATTTCGTACTGTACCATTTCTGTAAGGGTTTCCCTAATAGATTCTGTGTTCTCATGGTCACGGTGAGATGATGCGATTGGGCTGACATCCGGCTCTTCTACCTCTGGTACTTCGGGTGTTGACATTACACGCGGAGACCTCTCAAAACTAATACGTGGTTCGATCATAGCGGTAACAAAATTTATAAATGAATGGAAAAGAGAAATCAATTAATCCAAAATGATAATTATTCCCTATCAGTGGACCAGAAACCAAGTAAATCAAGAAAAATATTAATTAGAGAAGAAGGAAATAGGAATATTTTATTTAAATTAATATTGTTAGTTAATACTATGATTTTTTTTTTTGTATTACCGTGCTCAAGGCACCCTCACCTTGAGTAATCGTCGAGTAGGAATAAATCACGGCAATATTTAGTTTTTACTTTTTTCTTAATAAAAATTTTTTTTTTATTACTACAGATTTTGATTTATTTATTTAAATATAAACCTTTTTCCTATATTTACACAATTTAAAAAGAATCTTTTTTTTTAATTTGAAATTTAAGATAGTTAGGTAATAAAACTAATAAAAATTTAAACTAAACTTAGAATATTTTTTCTTTTTTATTTGATTTCTAGATTTAAAAAAAATAAAAAATTTAATTTAATAAAATATTGTTACAAATTATAAAGTAAATTTGGTATTGTTAGTATTTTAGTTAGTTAGTTAATTAATTTGGTTAGCTTTTATTATTAATTTTTGATTATTTTTTTTGCGTTTATTTGCCCAGTTTGCGTTTATTTGATTTCTAATTTTTGTTATTTTTTTTTTTTTTTTAATTCTTCTTTATTCAAAATATTTTCAATAATTGTTTCCCCCTTTTCCAATATTATGTTCTTTTTCCTATAACTTTTATTTATTGTAGTAAAAATTTAGTCAACTTGCTTTCTTGTAAAATAAGTGTTTTTTTTCTTAAAAATTTTATTTCATTAATAAAAATTTAATTTGATTTTTTTTTCCCTGTTTTTTCCTCTATTTAAGGATACTTGGTATCTTAAGAAATAGTAAAGAAAAAAGATTTTTTGGACTTACAGTATTATTGAGATGTGAATTCTAATTCTAGGTTGGACTATTGTAGTATTTTGTTCCAGCGAAATAGGCGGCTGCTGTTTACACTTTGTAGTGGTTCTGGTTACTCCACCGTGCAACAGCTTCTTTTTGCTTTGTTTAAAAGCAACTCGGGGTCTTCGTTTCCTATCTTGTACTGCTGAACCAACTTCTGACAGGTTTGACCCTTGTCGTAGTTGCTACGCGCACCAAAAATTATGTTGTCAGGTTTTGCTCTCTAATCTTAATTTTATTCCACTATTTATATTTCTTTTGTTAATTTATTTTTACAATCTTTATCTTTAAAGTTTTGTTCTCTTTCTTTTCACACTATTTTTGTTAAATTTCGTTAAAAAGATTTTTAAAGTTAATTTTTAACACTTTTTTTTTTTTCAAATAAGTTTTTAGTTCTTAAAGTGAACCTTTTTTTTCAATAAAAACTTTTTCTTTTTTTGACTAAATTTAGCTAGAACAGTAACCATACACTGTTTGCCACTATGGTCATTGCTCGGGCGCCAGTTAAAGCTTCACTCTCTCAATAATGAAATTAATATAATAAATTCTTAAAAATTTTTAATTAAATTAAGAAATTACTCGATTTCAAAAAAAAGCTGTAAAAAATTATGATTTTTAATAAAAAAGACTTTAAATACTTTTATGTCTATATTTATTGAATGTTGAACTTACAAAAAGTATAAAAATTACAATTATAATGTTTTTTTTTAACAGCTTTTGGTAAAAAATTGTGAAATATTGAAATGAAATATGACCCTTATAATTATTTTTGAATAAATTGCATTGCGTGTGTTAACTTATATGCTTGTTCGGTTTTGAGAGTTGTGTGGGAAGTACCCAAACAACCACTCCAATTCATCTCCAATTTTAGGGATATCAGGGATTCAGGAAAACACACCCTCATACAAAATTTTAAATTTCTATCTTTATTAATTTAGAAGATATGCGTATTCGGGTTTGGGAGTTGTATGGGAGGTACCCGAATCCATGGTCCGATTTCGACTATTTGGAATCCCCGCCTTACTTTACTCATTGTTAATTTACAGTATAAACTTCATCAAGATAGCATCATTATTTTTTGAGTTATTGTGCGTACGGACAGACGGACGGACAGACATCGCTAAATCAACTCAGGAAGAGATCCTGATTCAGAATATATATACATCTCCATATCTAACTCGCTTCCTTTTGGTGGTTACAAACACCATACCAAAGTTAATATACCTTATACTTTAGGTGTAAGGTATAAAAATTGAATATTTTTGCAAAAAAAAAAGTTTTTTAAATTCCAAATAAAAATAAGTACATATTATAAAAAATTTAATTAAATATAAATAAAATAAGTTTGTAAGAAGTTTAAAAATTTAAGAAGTTGAGTCAACTGTCGAGCAATCAATTTTTGAAATAGAATTTGAACAGACTAAAACTAAGGATTATATTTCACGGTTTTAAGTTTTGCTTCCTATATAATTTTTTTGGAACAAATTTGCCAACGAAAGCCAATTTTTGTCTTGTATGGATAATTTTAGACAATTAAAGTAAGTAAGCACTTCTCCAGCAGGAACGAATGCCAAAGCTTTTACCATACGTATATTGGGCCTAAAATCATTGCCATTCATTATTGCCATACCTTTTTGCAAAACCTAAAAAAATTCTGCGTATGCCGTTTTAGATTTTTTGCTTATAAGAAAAAAATCAATGGAATAACCTGCTCTTCAATTACTCCGTGTATAGAAATGAGCTGGAGCATAATTATTGGAACTGTGTAAAATGTAATCCATTATCCAAATTTTGCATTCGCTTAATAGTTTTAACGATTTCCGAGTGCACATTTTTTCGTCACCAAAATCTTTTTCTGAAAGAATTAGGCTCTTGAATAGATTTTGCACGACTTCGCTGAATTGTTTTGCGTTGTACATTAACAGGTGGAAGATAACTTCGAATTTCAGCAGGAGTTTCAATATATCTCAAATGATAGCACAAGACTTCATACTCGTTCTGTTAGCAAGATTTTTCATGCTGACAATTGCTTCAGAAACTGCTAGTTTTGAGGTTTCAGGATCATAACAATGTGAGGATTTTGTGAGGAATGACAATGTGAGGAATTAAGATTGTTGAAACTCTTCCCTTATATTTTTAATTTTTTCGCTTTGAACAGCTCCATCTGTAAATCCCTGATTTATTTAAATCTAATTAATATTCGTAGCCGATTACAAATAATTTTTCTTTATTTTTGTTTGAAAGTACTGTATCCATTATGTATTAAAATATTATGATACAAACACTTCATATTTTTATTTACTTTATGCAACAAAATAACTGTTAACGTAATTTTAATATTCCAGTACCTGTTTTTTTGATATTAGTATAAGTATTGCCATTTCAAACCAAAAATTATAAATTGAAAATAATAAGTAATTGCAACGTAAGGCTACCAACTACCAAAATAATTTTTTATATGCTGCATTGATATTAATATTAACATTTTTAAAATTAAGAGCCTTTTTCTCTAATCTAAATAAGTTTTTCATTTGTTTTTGATGTTTTGATGTCCACGTTATGTTTTTCAAAATTGAAATGCAGATGTCGTATATATAGCAGTACCTTCAGGTAGCTTGCTTATATTGGAGCATAAATAAGCTAAACATCTGAAATCTTGTAAAAGATGGTCAAGCTGTATATGGCAATAATTTCTGTAAAATGGTTCGGAGCAATAGGTTCGAGTAGCTGTCACACAATTCCAAAATTTACATAAATATATCTCGGTATTTAATTAAATAAAGCATCTGAAATAATGTAAAAGACAATCAAGTTTTATGGATTCAGCATATATTATGGTCATATTGGTATACCAGAGTTGACACAGCCTACTCTAGTGCGCTCTTCCTTGTTTCTTTTTAATTTAGTTAAAGATCTAAAGATATATATCATTCATCAAATTTATTTAAGTATTTAAATTTCTTTTGTTTCTTTTTTGTCCGTTAAATGCTATGTAAACTTTTAGCACATTTTAACTTTTAGCACATAATTCATTTGTATAACCTAAAAACACGTGCCCACAGACACACACACATAATTTTTTACAGCTTTTTTCGCACCGAAGTAATGCATATTTATAAAAATTTCGGGTACAAATTTTTGGTATGAAAGCAATATATGTATGTACATTAATGTAAGTATGCGTGAATTCTATGCATATGTATATGAATTCTCTTGTTGATCACAAAATGCAAACACTAAAATTTTTGTTAGCAGATTCAATATTAATTTTATGTTTATTTTGTATTTGTTTACAGTTTCTATTATTTTTTATTTCTAATATTTTTGAATGAAAAAAAAAATCATGTAAATACATACATATGTATGAATGTACATATTTATACCATTAATTCATTGCTTATTATTGTTATTGAATAAAAACAATGTTATTAAATTAATAGAAGTTATTTTGCTTTCATATAATTATTATGCAAAAAATCAATAACTTTTCGCATTGTGCTTTTCGTGTAATACCGGTCGGTTCTGTGATGGAGACAGACAGACTGATTTTTTTTATCCCAAAAGTAATTTATTATTATGTAAAATTACATTTAAAAACTGATTTTGAAACAAAACTTGCCTACTTTACATAGAAGTTTGCGTGCAAAGTCGTTTGTTCTATTACAATATTTCAATTGCGCAATCAAAACCAGTCTATTCCATTTATAAAGATGTTTGGCAGAAAAATTTAAAATCAAAGTTGACGTATTCCAAATTTGGCGGGAAATTTAGTTTTGATTTTAATATTTGCTAATGACAATTTTCAGTTTCTTTGAAACTTTGAAGAGAAAAGACTATTTTTGTTTTAAAACTTACTTTAAAACTTTTGTTAAAAGTGATAAAATTGAGAGTGCAGAAGAGATTATTTTGGTTAATGATCAATGGGCAAGACAAAGAGAAAAAACTAGTAAAACCAAAAATGGCAAAGTTAAAGAGGAACGGTAAGTAGTTCTTTACACAGCTTAACAAATATTTTGCATATATTCACACAAATGAATGAAATACTTTAATTTTTAAATATTCAATTCAGTAGTCTATATTAAAACAAAAAACATAATGAAATACAATAAATTGTTTTATTTTATTATATTAGATATAAAAGAACAAGCGTGTTAATGATTTTTTCTAATGGATTTTATGCTACCAAGGATAAAATAAAGCAGAATTCTTTTTTATTAATGTATTACTTAATGGCAAAATCTAAATGCCAAAATCGTTGTTTCAAAAGTAAGAAAAGTTTTTTAAACCCCCTTAGAGGTTGAAAGGATCGTGTGCGATTCTGCAGTTTTTAATAAGCTATGTAACCATAAATGCGAGAATATCTCAACAATACGCTTGATTTGTGCGGTGGCCAAAACAAAAATACTACAATGCTAGGTATGTATTGTTTTTGGTTTAGTGAAAAGTCATCTAGAAATGTCATGAAAATTGAGTTAATTTTTCCAGGGCCCGGTCACTCTTACATATCTCCAGATATACATAATTTTTGCTCTTATTGAAAAAGATGTTGAAAATCTTGAAACCATTTTAAGTCCTAATACATACGATAAAATTTATAAAACCCATGGAACTCTTATTCATCTAAGTAGCAGTAACCGCCCGTTAAAAAACTGGAAACAGAAAGTTTTAAATCTACTAGTGCTTTGCATATTCCAATGTAAAAGAATAATATTAGACAAAACAAAATCTAAAAGTATCTATGTGAGAGATGTGAAAAGTTCTATAGGTCGAATTTAGGAAATAGATCGTCTATAGTAAAAAGAGGAGAAAAAATTAGTGAAATGTCTCCTAAAGTAATGGAAACTAGAATAAAACTTAAAGAAAAAATAAAGGATGTAAACAATTTATTAACTAAGCATTTCGGAAACGATTGGAAAGAAATTGTAGACACTTAGCATTTTACAAAAACGTTCTTAATGAAAATGAAGAAAACGCTCCAGCTGATGAGAATTTATTATGTGGAAACCGAGAGGAAGATATTGAATTACAGATATATTTATTTACTTATTATTATATTAATATTATTATTTAACACTTTATTCTCAATTTTAAAAACTAATAATGACTATTTTTGTTTTGCAGGTATAATCTATTTGTAACCGGTGAATTTGTTTAATTTTTAAAAACTTTGAATTTTTATTTTTTTTTAAGTGGAATATTACTTTTTATGTTTTTAAAGTTTATACTATGTAATTAATATATTATATTTGATTTAATAAAATTTCTTCAATTTCTGATAAACCTATTGGCTTTTATTTGAGAATTTTATACATTATTACATACAAAACTTACTTATTCTTTTGAAATATTTTTAGGTACCACCTTATTTCATGTGTCACTTTCAAAAATTATTCTGTTCCAAAATGCGAACTTCTATAGCAGGACAATTTAAGAGTTAAGAGTTAGATTTTATTCTGCTAGGCCCTAACAATATGTATGCAGCAGGGACCAAGCCAGAAACAATAATTTGCAAATATTTTGTGTGCTCTTGCACCACGTTTTTTTAAATTTTACTCGAAATTAATTAGAGTGGAATAGAAACACTTTCATTTTAATATACATATATACCTACTTAGAGTTAATTTTTAAAGTAATGTTTCAAAAACATTGACAGGAAAAATAAAATTTTATTATATGGCTCTAGGATCTTCGAAAAATCTTGACAATTTAGTTAAATTTGACAATAGAAAATCTTTCAATACAACTTTTTTTTAAACAAATTGAACATTTTTGTATTAAGAATTTATAAATTTAATTGGAATCATATTAGAAAACGTAGACATATGAAAAAGTATAAATTAAATTAAACTTATTAAAACTCGAATAGTTCATTTATATCAAATGCTGTATAATTTTATCGTCTCTTCCATTCAGGGTACTCCCACTTCACACTACTTTTTCATTGGCAAATAAAAACGCCATATCTATTTTTGTAAATGAAGTTAAATTAAACACATGAACAAAATTTAAAAAATAAAATTTCCTTTTTTATAATATAAAAAATAAAATTGAGGGAAAATTATACTTGTTTATAATTTCAGATGAATGAAACTTACCAACATCCTGACAAATGGCATGAAAGTTTTTATACCCCGACACCAGTGCGTTTAGATGCTAGTCACTTTATAATGTCACACGTAATACGTAAGCTTGAACATAATGCAGTATATGAAGCGATTGTTCAAGCTAAAAATCGTTATGGTTGGAATGAGGTATGTTAAAGTAAATTAGCAACATGGTTTATATTTTACTAGCAAAAAAAGATATTATATACTACTTTTCAATTAATTATCTTAAAACTTTTAATAAAAACTAAATTTAAAAAAAAATTTATTTCTTAAAATATCATTTTGTAAAATTTGTTAAAACAAATTATTTCCATTCATCGAAAAAATATACATATGTACTTAGAAAATAAAATAATCGTAACTTCAATTTTATTTTTATATTTCATTTTTATTTTTCCTAATTATTGATTACTTTTAATGTATGTTAATGCTGTATGTAAAACCTTTTCAAAAACAAATACATATCACTATCCCTGCATCTCGTTCTTTAAGGGCGAAAAGGGCATTTAAGAACATGCTTTCCCATTTCAGTTTTTTTATCTAAAGTGTTATATATTTAAATCAATTGAATATATATATATATATATGTATATATTTAATCTTAATTAAGTAGGGTAATGATCTAACCATTATTTTAACGTCTGTTTCGTAAGAATAGTGATACCGTTGTGGAGATATAAGAATTGAAAATAAAAATTTTGACCAAAACAATTTTATTTTTCATTTTTTCTTAAAAATGAGATATTTCAAGATTTTGTAACCAATTCTAAAATTCCTTCTATTATTTTTTTTCATACATAATTCAACAACAAGGAATATCGAGTGCAATAAAAAACAATGAAATTAACTTAGTTAACAAAACAAATAACTATTTAAGCATTTATATTATTATGTTTCAATTATCTTTTAATTATTTCTCATCATCGTTAAAACCATTACTTCTATTATTGTCTATAATGTTATCTCCCTTTTCATCAGTCTTATTAATCTTATCATGAATACATTAAACAGGATTAATATATATATTTTTTTTATTTTATATAGTTTTATTTTTTTATTTTATCAATTCTGTTTGTATTTCTATTAAAAAAATTTAATGGTGATGTCTCATGAGGCCCTGGCCCATTATAGCCTTAGATGTTATGACCCATCAGCGGTGTAACATAATGCCCAAATTTAGTTTAAGGATAATGTCTCATTAGCTGTGAGTTAGAATAGCCTTAAATTGATGGGATACAAGACTATAATAATTTTTATTGTTTTTTATGGTATGACCCGTCAAAATGGGACAAAATAACCTAATTTGGGATAGTATGACCCACTCAAAAAAGTCTTAAATAAAGGAAAACTAAGTATTAAAAATAATACTTTCTGTTAGACAAATAACTTAAATTTATTAATTATATAATATTATTTATTATGTTATAAATTTTGACAAAAAATCTCTCGCATATAATATATACATATTACATAATATAACACATTTATATTCTTGTCAAAAAATAGTAAAAAGCCTATAGGAGCCTCCACTATTAGGAAAGATTTCTGAATTGGGTTCAAAATCAGGGTTGCAATCATTTGTTTTGCTTGGATTATGTGTATATATATGTGTATGTGAGATTCACAATTAGAAAGGATTTTAGAGTTGAATTTTAAATCAACGTATTTCCTTTTTCCAGAATATTTATATATATGTATAAAATCAGGGTTATACGCTTTTTACGGAATATGTATATATATGTATATGCAAAATTCTGAATTAGGAGGGATTTAATAGTTGGTTACAAAATCTGGATTAAATACATATTCTGGAAAAACCGTATAATTAGATTTTGTAACATAAAATGTCTCCTAATTCAGAATCTCATATATTCATTTATATAAAATTTGTGACATTAAATAAAATGAAAATCTATGTTTAGAGTGAGATATGTTCCCCCTTAGCATGTCCTTAAATGTTCTATTCGTCCTTAAAGATATCGATCTTTAGCGGAGAAACTGATATATGTTTTTAAAAAGGTGATTTTACAAGGTACGGTTAGCATATACTGACTTTGCCATACGGTCCTGTTATCTTTAGAGTCCCCTAACATTATTAGCCCTTCTATGATTTGATCAATTAAAATAAAATGGGTATAGTTCGCCTATTAAACAAAAGTATTTTTAAAAGAACTTATAAATGAAATTTAAAATTACTTTAATAAAAGAATTATATTCGTTTTTAAAAAATATATTCTCTGCCAGCGAACGAGACTAAGTCTGATATTTTAAAAATAAATTAAACAAAATAAAAAATTTTTTTATAAAAATTATTTTAATTTTTTTATTGTTAAATTGTAACCTTATAGTTCAAATTTAAAATAATGAAGTATTATTATTTATGTTATAAAATGTTTTTTAATGAAGTGTTTAGTTAACTCAAAAATATTTTTCTTTTTCTTTTAGATAAGTGACATTCATCAGTTTTATACAAAAAATCATGATTTACTTTTAGATATAGACATGGAATATAAAATGGGAATATCGAGTGCAATAAAAAACGATGAAATTAACTTAGTTTACAAAACAAATAACTATATTAGCATTTATATTATTATGTTTCAATTATCTTTTAATTGTTTCTCATCATCGTTAAAACCATTATTTCTATTATTGTCTATAATGTTATCTCCCATTTCTTCAGTATTATTAATCTTATCATAAATACATTAAAAAGGATTAATATATATATTTTTTTTTAAATTATCAATTCTGTTTGTATTTGTATTCTGTTTGTAAAAAAAGTTTAGCAATTGTTATAAAATTTTATTTAACTCTAATCTTCAAACATTTGGCGATGACCAAACAAAACAAACAAAGCCGGAAGCGTCATATTTTAAGATTTTCTATATGAAATCATCAATAATCAATAATATTTTTAAATTTCATTCTTTTATAATTTTGTTTTTTTGACCATGAAAAACAGACTACTTTTTTAAACGTCACAAAATATATATTTTCTTGATTAAAGTTTTTTATCTATATTATTTTATAGAAACACTTTTTTAAGCTATAAAAAATGTAACGTTCATTTATTTGTTTAATTCAATAAACGTTATTGTTATTCATATTTTAAGTCATAAGTCATTTATTATTCATATTTGACTAAGTTTCAGTTTCTGGAATCTTTAATTTCACTAAGCGGTTGATTACTCGGCTGTAGCTATTGTACAAGACTATGAGATATTTCTTTTATTTCTATACCAGCTACTATTTTACACAAGAATTATGTTTTATTATTATTTTATTAATATGATAATAATTATAATTTATAAGAGATAATAATTATTAATAATTATATGCTGGCCCACAGCCGAAAGGGAAAGGGGCCATCGCTTTGCAAGGGCATGCAAATTTGTACTCCTATAAAAAAAAGTAATTAGAAAAGGTTTTGGAGTTCGATACAAAATCAGGGTTTCAATAAATTGTTAAGGAAGGTTTTAGCCACTACTTCAATACTTAAATTTTACAAATCTAATATACAAGGTGTCCGACTTTCAATGGTCTTCCTTTTAAAGGGTGATCAGTGTTGTCGGGATAAGTAGAAAAATGAATGGAAGGCTGAGTTTATTAACACTCCTTTAAAAATTATGAGGTTTTAACAGATTTATTAACTACAGTTTAGGTTTAATTCTATAAAACCTAATGGATAATTGTATAATGACGAAAAAAATGATGACAATAGTATAGCGTTTTTAAGCTTATTAACTCAACTTTCTCTTTCAGTGTTAACACAAATTACCGGCCAACGTTTTAACGGCTTAAAATCAAATATTATTCACCTTAACTCCTTGCACCGCACCCTTAGTTCAAAAAATTAGATGCAACGAAATGTGTCTAATTTTCCGAGCACTTCTATACTTATAAATGAAGCCAAAAACAAATTTTTATTGAGTTCGGTTCCAATGCAAGAGCATATAAAAAATATTTTTAAATTTTTTGTTCTGTGCCAGTGAATTCTCATTCTTACAGTTTCTTTTTTGACTAGCCCGCAAATTGTAATAACTCACTATAATTATCATTGTAAAACTACTGAATATTAAATTGCTAAAGAGTAGCAACCAGGACCTTTGTTTTTTCTCCTTGCCGCTTCTATAGGAGCATAGGGCATCCACTAAGTCATTTATTACTCATATTCGACTAAGCTTTAGTTTCTGGAATCATTATTTTACTAAGCCGTTGATTACTCGGCTGTAGTTATTGCATTTTTATTTAGTTCTACGCCATCTATTATCTTATACAAGAATTATCTTTTATTATTATTTTATTATATATTATACAATATAATATTAAAGACATATATATTTTTTTATTTTTTTTATTTAATTATATGTATTATACTAATTATATATTATAAGAAAAATCTATATTATTTTTTATTAATCAATATAACCCAGCCGGGGTTTGAACCCGAGGCCTTTCGTATGAAAGACCGGTGTCTTAACCACTACACCATTGGCTGGATAACCAGGACCTTCTAATTATACAAAAATAAATGAAAAATCCTCATTAACAGCGAAAGAAAGCAAACCAGACGAGTTACGATATACAAAATGGTATCAATATCGTAAAAAAAATCAAAATATGTAACATTTCAAAAATTAGCAAAAATAAAAAGAAATTGGTAAACTAAACTGAATGAGAAAAATATTTTGCCATACGTCCGCTCTAAGACAATCTTAAATTTTATCTAGTATTCAAAAATAAAAGTTATGCTTAAATATTGGAGGCAAGTGTTATGCATAGGGAATATGCAATAAACTTTAAGCTGTTAAAATAAATAAATAAATAATTCTTCCTAAATATTAAAATAAAAGAAAATAAAATTAATAAGTGTAATATTAATTTATAGAATATATTTATTAGAAATCACTATAACATGGAGATTTTTAGATCAAGTTTTAACATAGCACATGCCGTTTTCTCACAACTATTTAGAGCTTTTCCCAAGTTGTTTGCTTAAAAAACTATTCTAAATTAATGCACTTGTGTTACGTTTTTGGAGTATGTATAATGACTGTTAATAGCTACGAAAGCAGTATTAAGGTAGCTCCCTTAAAATTATTAAACAGTGTTAAATATTTCCTAACAAATGCATGGAACCACTCACTCACTCACTTACTTCACTCAGTGACTCACTTCGTATATTTTTGGTTCCAAAGGAGCCCTTTTATCCCTTTATATGTTGTATGGAGATTTGAATATTTATACCCGAATGTCCTCATCTGGGGTAACATTAAAAAGGTCTTGGCGAGCTCTTTAACTTTAATTTGTGTATTATTGTTCTACGACGCCTTGCTTGGTTTCTTAAACTGTTTATAAGCCCTCAATATAAAAGACAGCAGTATATTATCAATTGGGGTATCATTAAGAAGATCTTGGCCAACTCTACGACTTTTGTTTGTGGATCATGGTTCAAGACCGTCTTGTTGGAGGATGAGGGCGTTTATAAGCCCTTACT
This sequence comes from Poecilobothrus nobilitatus, assembly GCA_947095535.1. Taxonomy (NCBI): domain Eukaryota; kingdom Metazoa; phylum Arthropoda; class Insecta; order Diptera; family Dolichopodidae; genus Poecilobothrus; species Poecilobothrus nobilitatus. The sequence goes on along the minus strand of OX352774.1, from coordinate 600,921 downwards.
GTAAAATTAAGGAACATTATACTGTCATCATTGTTTTTATAATTGGTGTAATATCAACAACCTTCAACTAAATATTATTAAATGTGCTCATATTACTTTTACTCGCCGTTCTAATCCAATTTCATATAACTATTCCTTTAACCTTCAAACTATCCCTAAAGTTAATTCTATAAAAGACTTGGGTGTAATTCTTTATAGTAAACTTTCTTTTCATGCTCATTATACTTATGTTTTAAACAAATCCAACTCTATGCTCGGTTTTATAAACGATGGGCTAGAGAATTTGATGATCCTTATGTTTTTTAATCTTTTTACACTTGCTTAGTTCATCCTAATTTAGAATATGCCAGCCAGAATTCAGAATGGAATCTGTTAAAAAAAATTCTTAGATTTGCCCTACGCCATCTCCCTTGTCCCAAAATCAAATCCCAAATTAACTTTCAACTAACCAAAGAATCTTTAAAAAGAGATTTATATTCATGTCATTGAAACTGCATTATCAATATATATATATATTTTTTTTTTTAATGCATTTCTCTGCCACATAAATGTCGACAGCAAATTGCACAGCCTTTCCTGTACAGGCGAAGCTGTAAGTGTCGTAAGGAGGAATAACTCTTACGACGTGTGTGGGATTCGAACCCACACTCCATCGGTGTTTACAGCGTATTTTATACGCTCTTACCCACTAGGCCACCGAGGCCTCATAGATATTTTTTTTATATCAAATCGATGGTTAATTTTGATTTGTAATTTCATGCATTTTGTTAATAATAACTATGACTTTAATGTCATATGTATTATTCAATTAATAATTTTTGTAATAAATTTATATCTTCCATTTGTTCTTTTTTTTCCTTATAAAATTTTATTTTTAATTAAATTTATAATGTAGTACACACGAGTATTAATTATTACATTAAATATCATAAAATATTTTGTTAATTTTTATTTTATATAATTATTGTTTAAATTTAATATTTTTTTTAATTGAATTATATTGTAATTTGCTTATGTTAAGCTTGAATTAAATAAATAAATAAATTATGTGGGGTATCATTAAAATAGGTTTATAAAAGTTTATATATATACATAAATAAACAGCTTTTGTTTGGGGACTCTGGTTGCACGATACCCTTAATGGGTTCTGAAAGCTTTTATAAGCCCTTGATATAAAAGTTTTGTTTGTGGACTATGGTTCAAGACCGTCCTGTTGGAGGATGAGAGCGTTTACAAGCCCTTACTATAAAAATCAGCGATACAATGCTTTTCATCATGCGGTTTAATCAACTGTTTGACGCTTGCAATGCACACATTATTGCACACAATGCACACATTACAAGCAGACATTACTAGAATATAAAATGCGTTCCTGTAACACAGTTTTTAACATTAAAATAACAATTACCATATCATTGTGGAATTATTTCCCACTTTAAATTGTTATAACATGGTTGTATTTAAATTCTATTATATTTTGTCAATTTTTTTTATTTCCTTTAATGTTAAAATATTATTCCCAAAGCAATAACTTAAGTATTGATAAATTTGTATTAAAATTTTTTATTACAAATTTATTATTTATTTACAAATCTATATTATGTTTATTATGGATTACTCGTTGGGGTTTTTTCTCCTTATCTGCTAATGATAGTTTTATATTTATTTCCTTCAACAATTTAATAATTAATATAGTTGCTACTATTTACTAATGCGATATTTAGTAGCTTTTACTACGGCAGTTATACTTTTACGTGATTATTGTAATAATAATAAATTCAGCAACACTTGACGCTGAGTTCTTTAAGTTAATTCTACGCTCTATAAAAGAATTGGAATATTTTATTTGATTTGTACAAAGCATAAAACCAAATTTAATTATTTTTATTATACAACATGCGTTATAGTTTATAAAAATAATTATGGTTTATAATAAAAAATGTTATTTATTTTGACTCTTTTTAAATTTACATAATTTAAATTATTAAAAGAAATCTTTTTATCTGTGATACCTCACACCTGCGTGGTAATGGTAATTTGCTTTTTTTATTTCTTTTTTTTTGGAATCGTACAAAAAAACATTTTAATAAAATCATTTAAAAAATACCATTTTCAATACAAATAAATTTAGCAAATTTTTAATTTATTTATGTGAACGTCACATCCGTTATGAAGAATGAACAAACCTTCCGTTGGCAGTTTTCAAATGATTCTTTGTTTTGAAAAAAAAAATACGGTTAACAATATTAAAAGGTCTGAAAATAAGGAGAGCAAAATTTAATAGTAAGTCTAATATTTATAAGGAAAAAATAATTTTTTTTAACTTTCGTCAAACGGTGGCTTTAAATTCCATTTTCTCTACGCTATAATATCTAATTATTTTAAGATTAAAAAAAATATTTACATTTTAATTTAAGAGTATCAATTTAAAAAACTTCAATTTATGATTTAAAAAAAAATACTAAGTACACCTATTTTTCTATCTAAAAGCTGTTTTTCACTATTATACATGCTGATAAATCTCCTCTGTCAATTCAAAAGGCACAAATTTTCCAAAAGGGGCTTCGGTGGTCTAGTGGGTAAGAGCATATGAAATACGCTGTAAACATCGAGGGAGTGTGGGTTCGAATCCCACACACGTCGTAAGAATTATTCCCCCTTACGACATTTATAGTCACGCCTGAATAGGAAAAACTGTGTAATTTCCTGTCCACATTTATGTGGCAGAGAAATGCATTAAAAAAAAAAATTTTCCAAAAAATTTCTTCTCTGACAATTAACCTTGTTTTACTAGTGCTGATGTAAAAATCTAACTTTTAGGGAGTTTCTTTAGGGAGTCAGTACGATAACGTATGAAAATGTTTTTGCAACTATAGCGGTAAACCGACAAAATACGTATTTCCAAAATCCAAATGAGACAAAATCTCTAATTTCTTAAAAATCCCAATTCCCAAAATCCAAATTTCAAAAATTCAAATTCCTAAAATCCAAATTTCTAAAATACAAATTCCAAAAATCCAAAATTAAAAAATCCAAATTACAAAAATCCAAACGTCAAAAATTCAGACTGAAAAAATTAAAATTACAAACGACAACTCCAATTATACCAAAAAACAAACGCACTAAAATTAGGGTATCACCCTTCGAATAAGTAAAAATTGAATTTGTAACAGCAGACATATAAAATTGTGTCTATTAGAATTTCATTGTGAAATTTATCGAGTGAAAAACAAAATGAAAAGTATTGTTTTTAATAAATTCCTTTTTAGGGGCCTCTGTGGCCTAGTGGGTAAGAGCGTATAAAATACACTGTAAACACAGAGGGAGTGTGGGTTCGAATCCCACACATGTCGTAAGATTTATTCCATGTACATGTACATGTACAGCCACGCCTGAACAGAAAAGGCTGTGTAATTTCAAGTCCACATTTATGTGGCAGAGAAATACATTAAAAAAAAAATTCCTTTTTTAATGTATTTGATAAATTTATTTATTTTTTTTAAATAAATGTATCAAATCATTTATAAATTTTCGAATTTTGTTTTACTAAACTGTGTAGATAACTTATAACTGAGGATGGATCCAAAGTGGACAAAATTTGGTCTGGATCCAAACTGGATAAACTAGATTTTGTCCGGTTTGGATTTTGTCCAGTTTGGATTATTGAATTTTGGATTTCGGGAATTTGGATTTTTAAATTTGATAAAAATAGGCATTTTTCATTAAATAAAAACAAAAAGTAATTTTTGCAGCCTTCTCTTACAATTGATAATTTTGCACTAATTATTAAAATATTTTTTAACGGGCTTTTAATAATGTTAGCCGTGGTAGTGCTATATTCTATAACTATAATCAAAGTATATCTATTTTAATAATAAAAGATAACATAATTAACTGAGCTTCACAAAATAGTACTAAATTTTCTTCTATGTATGTATGTATGTATCTATAATAGTTCCAAAATTATAAATAAAAAACTAAACAACATGTATAACAAACATTTTCATTTCAGTTATCCCTATACCTAATACATTAACTCAAACAAATTCATTTGGGTGGCATTAAAAATTACATTATTAAAATACATATACATATATGTACATATAAGTACGTATTCGTATAGTGTGCTTTTTTTCTTTTTCTTATACTTTTGTCCTGTACAATGTATAAACATAGGTTGTACCTACATATTATATGCTTTTGCAAATAGAATTTTTTGTTGTAAAAATATGTATGTATGCAAAACATAGTTGACAAGCAGATATGTATACACAATATATATATTTACACAAAGTACAGTGGAACTTATTACTTTTATTTATAAAACACAACTACAATGTTCTCTAGCGTTACGTAACTTTTGATATAACAATACTACAACGGTTTTTTATATTGCATTAACAATTTCTGATTCCAATAGATATTTTTTTTTATTTTAATATTAATTATTAAGTTACATTTAATGACCATGTTCTCACGTGCATGTAATCTTGTATCTGTGTGCAAAGTTGTATTTATCCTTGTATTCAAATGTGCTTAAAAACTCTCACGTTCAGAAGTGTATTTAATTTTGTATGCAAAATTGTATTTAACAACTCTCACTTTATATGTTTGCGTTAATATTATCAGTTATCACCTAAATTTCGAGTATATCACAAATTTTTTTTTACCTGATAAAATTTTGTTATTATTGCTTTGTACGTATTGAAAGTTGCAACAGCTACAGCAGCTAAATTTTGGTTAACAAAAATGCATACACGTTTTCGTGTTCATACGCATTTTTATGGTTTTTTTTCGTTTTTCCGATTTTTGTTTATAAAAAACGGGGAAGTGGGAAAGAAAAAGAAAAAGTTGCAACTGAATAATGCGATACGTGTGAACATGGAGAATTACCACAAATAGTTTTTTTAATTAGTTGACTCCAAAATATTTTACACCCTCCGAATCCATTTTAAATGTCAACACTATTAAGAATAGAAATTAACTCTTTTGCGTTTAGAAATACTTTGAATGTGATTAACTGAAGTAAGTATTTTGATACTTTACTTCACGTCTACAAGCAACTGTGATGTACATATTTCATTATCCAAGTTACACTACGTTTTTTTATTATTTCAAAAACAAATATGTGGAAAACGAATATTTTGCTATTCTGCAATAAAATTTAGTTTATTATTTCTGTTGTGATCTTCAAAATTTTTTATTATCTTTTAAGGTCTTCAGTTTTGTTTATTTAATACCTTTTAAAAATCACTACATATCTCAATTGAGAGTACCAATAGTATATACATATTATTATTTAGTAATTTATATATAAATAAAAATAAAATAAAATTTTTAAAGGTTAAATATATGTATATTTAAGATTTAATAAGATATTTTGATTGATTTAATAATATATTTTGAATGACCGATCAAATTCGGACAAAAGTTTAAAAAATTGTAACTATGAATAACATCTTTTAGCCTTTCTAGGAACATAAATCATTCAAGACTCGTTTTATTTAAATTAGACTTAATTTCAATATATTAAAAATAAACTTGAATAAACTTGAATAATAGATTTACCAAACTAATTTTTACTTGACTTTTGTTGAAAATTTTGAACCAGTACTTAACTATATATTTTCGGACCCATATTATATTAATATTAATTTTTTGTTGTTTATTTAATAATAAACTTACCCCGTTCACCACGTATGAATTAACACCGAAATATTTTATTTTATTTAAATACTGGCGGAGCGATGTTTCGAAAAAAACTTCTTCTTTCATTTTCAAGCGTTTACTAATTTAATCAACAAAACAATACAATATTACGTATTTACTAGAAAATCCACTGTGCAATTGCACAATTTCTATAGATGCAAAAACATTTACATTATCATTCTGACTCCCTTAATAAACTCTCTAAAAATTTCATTTTTACATCAGCACCATTAAAAAACGTTGGAATCACTTACTTGATGTAATAGAAAAAAAACATAAAGCAAATCTAAACACATAAAATAAAAAAAGCTGAGTACAGTTTATTAATTTTTTCTTGCCGTTTTCTCGTGGCGGTAATTTTTTACAGTTTTTTAATTATTGAGAAAAAATGGTCCAAGCTAAAAACACATTCAGGGTAAAAGTTCGTTGCGATATGTCAAAAATTGTTTGAAACACATGTCGCACAATAAAAACGGGTGAAAAAATGCCGGCGATTTTTTTGCCGGCTCAAAAATTTATAGAAAATATGAAGAAAATTTTATATAATTTAATATGAATTTATATAAGGAATAATATGTCATTTGAAGAAAAATTAATCGAGGAAGTAATAAGGAAAATAGTAAATTAAATGAAGACACATTCATTCTTGTTAGTTTCAAAAAATGTTCTTCATTCTTTTCTTTTATTTCTTAGTGTTTTCGACATAATTTTATCTAAATATGCCGAATTTTATATTAAAATAAAATTTTTAATTTTTCTACATTATATCAAAAATTTTAACTTTATTTAACAAAACTACTTTCAAGTCTTTTGCTTTTATTTTTTTTTGCTTGAAAAAAATTTGCTGAATTTATTTTATTTAAATGTACTTTGGATGAGGTCTTTGGTATATTTAATAAAAGATTCATGTGTCTGATAATGAAATATCATAAATTTTCGGGCGGTTTTTTTTGTGACGGTCGTTTTTGACAGCTTTTTAATTAATCTTATAAAACCGTCGCGACTTTTTCTCTGGCGAAATCCTCTCCGTGACGGAATTCACACATACTAAGCAATTTCAAAGACTATATCTGATCTGATGATATTATATTTTCTAATAAATCTTATTTTTTTCCATGGTTATCAATATTATTAATGGTCTAATAATAAATTAGTACAAAATTATGAATCTACTGCGAGAGAAGGCTTCTAAAATAATATTTGCTAAGTTACTTTTTTCTTTTTTTTTAAGAAAATTATCCGTTTCTATAATATTTAGTAAGTTTCTGACTTCTGTTATGAAATATAATTATCTAAGTTTACCGAATTTTATATTAATAAAAGAAATTCGAATATTTTATGTTATATCAAAAATTCAGCTTAAAAACCAAAATTTCAACGTAAATAAGCAAAATTACTTTAAAGTCTGTTGCGAAGCTTTTACCAGCTTTTATAATAAACAAAAAACAAAATCAAGAATAAAATCGGCCTATTATTTTTTTCTTATAAATATGAGGCTAACTATAAACTTTACTCTTTTCACTTTCAAGCCTTTTAATTTTATTAAATTAATTTTTTTTTTTCCAAAACAAAGAATTATTTAAAAACTGCCAACAGAAGATTAATAATTTATTTTTAATTTACTGCTGCGACCAGTTCATAATAGATGTGGCGGTCAAATTTAAAAATTGGCAAGGTCACGCCAACATCTTGTTTATTATGTTATAGATTTATTTATTAATTTATTATATTTATCTCAAATGAGCAATAAGCTCGTTCAGAGTCTATATATAAACAGAAGTTTATAAGAAGATATCTAAACAGAAGTTTTATCACAAAGTATTTAATATATAAAAGTGCGATAATGAAAACTACAGAAAAAAAAAAAAAAACAAAAAAAAAGGAATGTTAACCAGTTAAAAATAAAAATAATAATTAGTTATATAAGGAAAACAAAATTGACTTCAAACTATCTTCATATATGTATATGCATATAAACAAACATAAAATATATATCTAGTTTTAGATCATTATTTTTGCTCAACTGCAGCTGTTATTTTCACAGTTCTTCAAGTAAAATTTCTTGAGTTTATTTTTAAATATGTTTATGCTAAGATTTTGAGTTTTTGAAGCTAGCGGTAGTTCATTATAGTATTTATAGCCTATATTATATATTGCATCTTGTCTATTGAATCAAATGTTTGAAGACACGATTCTAATCATTTGTGCTGATCTTGTATTGTATATGTGAAACTCATTGTTCATAATCGGTTTGATATTTGTATTTATGTTGCTGGTTAATATCAGGTGTATTTGGAGTACAAGTTTATATTTTATAAGGTCGCTAATAGGTAGAATTCCATGTTCATGTATTTCTTTTGTTAATGTTCTTTTATGACACCCAAAATGTTTTTTATAGCTTTGTTTTGTATCACGTGCATCATGCTCAGATTTTTGTTTAGTTTATTACCTCAAATTTGTATGCAGTATGTAGTAACACTATGAAATATACTATAGTATAATGGCATACAAATAATTATATTGCATATTAATTTTTGTTTATACACGTCATTTGTTATTGTTATAATTTTGAATTTTTTGTTTATTTTTAAATTTTTGCTTAACTTTACTTCTTAAATTGTAATTATTAGATAGTATATTATTGTTGATGTTAATATCCTGACAAACAATTTTGACCATTTTAGTATTTTGCAAATTTGGTTGTCGGCAAACAATATAAATGATGTCCCTCCTTTTGCTTGTAGTTGCAGTTTTGAGTCCTCCAATTAAAGGATTCTAAATGGTTGAAAGCTTGTAGCTTTGACCTCTGTTGAAATTGCGATGTTTTTTAATTTCAATAGCTTCTCTAAACAGTATTGGTATTCGAAAGCATTTAGTAGCGAGTGATTTCAATTTATGAATGTGAATTCCATGCCCTTCATTGTAGGCGGCATGTTCAGCCATGGCAGATTTGCTAGTTTTAGCAATGTACATTTCACCACAGTCACAGGGAATACCATACACACCCGAATAAGACAAAGGAATTTTATCTTTCGGTGATCTCAAATGTTGGAAAGTGTTTGGTGGTGGGCAAAATATGGGTTTTATACTATATTTGGCTAATTTACGCTTGATTTGATCACTCATGTTGCCACTGTAAAGTATAAGTGCTCACTTTTCTTCTGTTACTTTCCGCCTCAGTTGTCTTATTTGCGGTTACGTCTCCATTTCCTTAATCTTGCCCCGCAATTGTTATCTTTTAAAGTATCATCAATATGTTTCAGTTGTTCATTTATGTGCTCACTATCACATATTGTGATATTGTGTATGCTCTATTGACTAGTAGTGCGACGACTCATTGTATTTGCTAAATATTGTTAAACATTTTTGTTCAGAGTATATTGTTACCCTATTTTTTGTTTTTTTTACATTGAAACATGTTTTTATTTCATTTAATAATTTTGAAACCTTTTTTCTTTTTTTTTTGTTAATACATACATATGTACTTAATTTTTGTATATAAAAATAAAGTCAGATACAGTTCTGTAAAACAATTAGAATTGATCTATCGTTTCATTTTTATACAACAGTATTGTTGATTAATTTTGTAAACGCTTGAAAATGAAAGAAGAAGTTATTTCGAACCATCATTCCGCCGGTTTGAAATTAAATAAAATATTTAAGTGTTTATTCATACGCGGTGAACCCGCTAAGTTTATTATTAAATTAAATATTTTAATTTAATATTAAAATATTGTATTATATTAAAATAATTAAAAATAATATTAATATGAAGTATGTATTAATTCGTATGGATGTTCTTACATATTGTTTACATATTTTAATACATAACCGTAAATTTGCTACTAGCTTTAAACCATTTTAAAACTTTTATTATTAGCATATGAATCATCAATGAACTAATGAACCACCAACCAAAGCTATCAATCTGGAAGTTTTGATTTTAAAATAAATTTAAAATTAATCTTTAAAAAAATTGTTTTCATTATAACTAAGTTTCCTAAGTTATAATAAAACTAACTTTTAACTATTTACCTAAAATTTTATTAGTTTAACCTAGTAAAATGGTTAGACTCGCTATTAAATTGCGAAATTGCTAAATTTATATCTTTTATCTTGATATTTAATAAAGATAGACATCCATTTTATCGCAACTTCTGAGAAGTTTGGTTACTCTAGCGCAACAGGTTCAGGTAGCTGACATATTTGAACACATGTCATATTTTAACACTAACACACATCTGAAATATTTTAAAGATGATCAAGTTTTATGGAAAGAATTTCTGTAAAATTTAGTTGGTTCGCGAAACGAATAGCTGTAGCTGTTAAATACAACTCCAAAATTTACAAATTGTTATCTTGGTAGCTAAATAAATCAGATGGTAACAACATAATGTTCGTACGCGAATACTAGATTTGATATAGTCAATTATACATTGTTCCTGTTTTTAAAATAATTTTAAAACATAATTTTAATGTTTACAATTTTGTGTAAATATACTTATCTTTAACGTTGTACTCAATCGGTTTACATACACAAATTGCACAGCTGATAACTTAATATGATATTATGATATATATATATATATGCATTAAAAACTGCCTTTACATTCATTTTAATTTCAAACAATTCTTTTTATGATTACTTTGTAATACTTAACTAGTATTATAAGACTACATTATTTTAATATTGTAAAGTTATCAAAACAATTTTTTTTAAATTTTCCACTGGAAGGTTCGAACTTATTTTTCCGCATTTAACAAAATTTTATTTTTTAATTCTCTGCCACATAAATGTGAACAGGAAATTACACACCCTTACCTGTTCAGCCGTGGCTGTAAATATCGTAAGGGGGATCAACTCTTACGACTTGTGTGAGATTCGAACTCACACCCCCTCGGTGTTTACAGCGTATTTTATACGCTCGTACTCACTAGGCCACCGAAGCCCTTTTTAAAAAAATGGTATCTTTAAAATCAAAAAAAAATATTTTTTTTTTTATATGAAATTAAAAATATTTAAATTTATGATCGGAAACTATTCAACTTCCGCAGTAAAGTCTTCATTCATATTTTAATAAAATTAAGTATTACCTGATGCTATTACAAAAGAAGAACTACAAATTTTTTTTTTAGTTTTGATTTATTAAATATTATTTATACAATATTTTAAAAGTGTAGACATATAAAGTGCCTTAGAAATTAAACTGTTATTTTAGAAATTTAGTTTGAATTATGTACTTTTAATTTTTATCGTTGTATTGTTCAATTTGAAATACATTACGTTTATCATTTATAAAAGGTATAGGTTACGGAGCAATAAAAAGGTTTTTAAAAAGTATTAAACATTGTATCACTGATTAACTTTTTTAATTATATATATCTTCTAATGTGTAAATATATTCATTAAGGATTAAAAAATTAAAAATAAGAACTAATATTTAATATAATAAAAAAATGAAAAAAGTAAAGGAAAATTCAAAGTTATACTAAGCATATACTTTTAGGCCTAACTATAATGAATTTAAGATATTTTAAAAGATTTAAAATTTTCTATAAATTAATGAAACCATATATTGACAACTATAATTGTAGATAAAATTTTTCGTTGTATTTTATTCGTTGTGTAATATGGTATTGTCGTAGAAATCTTAACCAATTTTACCAAAAGTGTGTTTGGTTCTTATTACCCCTAACTAACATAGTCATTAGCTATATGAAACTCTATAATACATATATATATATAAAAGAATCGTATTAGTATAATTTAGTTGTAGTACAAAAACTCAAATATATCAGACATGAGAATGATTTATACTATAGCTTGGATTTCGACTGATAGTTGGCGCTGAATAAAAAAAAACCATTTTACCATGAAATCATGAACATTTTTAAAGTAATTTTATAAACTTTCAATAGATGAAGTTGCATGTACTTTTAGCAAATAAATAAATAAATAAAATGTTTAGAAATCCTTATATTTGCCACTTCTATGTTAGTTGTGCTATTATTTTATAAATATTCATCTAAAATACATTTTAAATATCCTTAAGAAGTTCATGTAATTGAAGGTCAAATTGTACATTGTTCAACCAAATACGTCAGAATGTTATTATTTACGGTTAGTATTATAGCATCTTCGTGGACCAACATCATTTGCGAATATCACAACAATAAATGATCATTTGTGTGACAAATATAGAGACGAATATAAACGACAAGATTTACTAGAAAACGATAAACATGAGGATAATATCTGCAAGATGCGTTCATTTCTTCTACTCCACGTTAAATACATAGTTATTTTCAATTATATACCCTTAAACATGTTTTTCCATCTACCTGAATTATGACAGAAATACAAAGATTGCATGACTCTGAAGACATTTCATATCAAGCAACAATAATCATTTGCAATACACTTCCGAAATATATAATAATTCATTTTAATTATTCACATTTGCTTACTGATCGATAATAAAGCACCCAATGAATTAGTGACAGACATGTTTAATTGTAAAATACAGCTTTAAAAAGCTTTGACACCAATGCATTAAATTTATTTATTCATGTAAGAAAATATTGAAAAATTGTATCAACAGCAAAAAATAAGTATACGATATACATATAATCACGCAAGCTGTAAATTATCTCAAAGCAACATATCATTAGAAAATTCACTTGGCTGTTATCTTCTAGGAATCGCAGTTACTTTATTAGATGCTAGTAGAACTGCACATTCAATATTAAAACTATCAATTGAATATACCACATTGGATCGAATTAGGGATTATAATACCGATATTTAAGTTAATATAACAAAATTTTAATACCGGTATTCATCTTGTTCAATACTTGTCTTTGACGGTATCAAAAAAAAATCGTATGTTATGTTTTTATTTTATATGTTTTCTTTATAAAACAATATTTCAGAATTTGAATAAAAATATTTTGAATCACGTTTGTAATTTGTCCGTCAAATTTTAAATTTGATATGAAAATAATTTTAGTAAGCGTTGGTAATAATTTAAGAAAATTTCCTATATAAAAATGTGCGTACTTATATTATATTTTATTACAAGTTACAATATCATTTAAAAATAGCTAAAAATAAATACATAACTCTAATTAGAATAAAAGAAAAGGTCCTTTTTTTTTAAATAAATATATTATAAAATTTACTAATAGAAAGCTGTATAAAATTAAAAAAGAACAAGGTTACCCTCTTGGTTCGTCAGACTCGTAAGCGATATATTGGTATGCAGATCAATGTTAACCTATTTTCGAAAAAGTTTTGGGAGAATGCATCTAAATTAAGTTTGACTAACTCAAAACATCATGTATTATAACTAAGTTTGACACTAACAAATTAAACATTTTGTGGTATAGAATTAACTAATACTAGCTTCAATTTTAATACCTCTTTGGAAAATTCTAATCCAAGAAACTTTGAAATATTAGTTTCTAATACGTTTTCCTTTAAAAATATGAACTTGATTAACGTACAGAAAGCAATTTCCCATATTAAATCAAATGCTAAGAGGATTGATCTCGTTCCATTAAAATTTTTAAAATTACCTTTGCGTGTTGTTTTACGCTATATTATGTACATTTTTAATATTGATATTACTACTATTATTGATATTACTCGAAATGTCCTTCGATTTGGGGAATGGCTAAAATTATTCCTGTCCCCAAGAAAACTAACCCTAGTATTAAGAACTTTGGACCCATCAGCATTTTTCCAGGACTCTCTAAAGCAATTTGAGGTTTTAGTGCATGAGCAGGTAACCAAATTTTAGATGAAAATGACCTTTTCAATCTGGTTTTAGAAAAAAACATAGTACCAAATAACTCTACTTGAAATATGTGATAACATCGTGCAGCGATTTGGCTTTTTCTACGTTTTTCTAAAGCGTTCGACTCAGTAAATCATAAAATATTATGCGAAAAATTATTGACAAATTTTAAATTTTACATATCTGCTGTGGAGGTGATGGAAAACTATCTCACAAAGAGGGTAAAGTCCTCTAGTACTGGTAAATTTACATCAGATTATCTATCTAAAAAATGTGGAGGTCCGCAAGGATCAATCTTGGGCTCTCTTTTGTTTTCAATATTTATCAATGATCTTCCTAAATTCTTAAATGCAGCCCAATGTAGATGATGCTCAAATATTTCTTAGTTCTCCTCTATCTCAGTTAAAGAACTGTGTTGCGAAACTAAATGATGAACTTGATGCTGTATCGTTTTGGGTTCTATCCAACTGTCTAAAACTAAATTACAGCCCAATGTAGACTGTATGCTGATGGTGCTCAAATCATTTCTTAGTTCTCCTCTATCTCAGTTAAACAACTGTGTTGCGAAACTAAATGATGAAATTGATGCTGTATCGTTTTGGGTTGTATCCAACTGTCTCAAACTAAATTCTATAAAGTCTCAAGCTATTTCTCAATTTATTTATTAGTACATGCTAAACCAATAATAACTGATAATTTGCCACAATTTAAAATTGGCGGTAATGTAATCCCTTATGTGGAGCACGCAAGCAACTTGGGTATTGTTTTCAGCAACGTTTTTAAGTGGTCTGAACACATTAAGAAAATTGCGAATAGAGTATATCCTATTCTGCGTAAACTATGAAAAATAGCTTCTAAAACATTTTTTAACACTAAATGTAGACTTATTAAAGCTCTTGTTCTACCTGATTTTCTATAGCCTGATTTTCTATAGAACGAGCCAATTTAAATATTTAATGCATGTTTAAAATTCATTACTAATCGCCGTAGATTTGACAGCATCTCAGATGATTCCAAATGTCTACTAGGACGCACTCTCGATAACTACCTCAATTACAAATACCTTTGTTTTTTTCACAGATTGATCTCATTATTTATATAGTAAACTTAGTTTTTTTTTCTTCCCTTGTTTAGTTTTTTAAATTTTTAAATTATGCTTATATTATTATTTTTGATTTGTTCTCTTTCAACTTTAACTTTGATTTGAATTTCGATTTTATTAGTATTTAACAATTGAATTAGATAATCTTGTTGAACTTTTGAATTATTGTTTACTTTACTTCATATGCATATAATATTATATATACTTATAAATATATAAATAAATATTGTTTTATATAAGTTATAAATAATTTTCAATAAATATAATAAACAATTTTGAATAAATGAACTAAAATAATTATTACTAACAATAACATATGATTTATAAAACTGGTCTTTTTATATGTAAAAACTGCAACTTTTTTAGACCCATGAATAAAAAATATCGAAGGTATTATTTTGATACAACTGAATGGAGAAATGCAGCCACGTGTAAAAAAACACAAAGTTACAAATAAGGCGATCAGCCTACCATTCGACGAGTGGACATCTATAACTAATCGACGCTATACGAATATATCAATCAGGATTTTTTTTTGAAGATGTTATTGCTATAACCCCAGATGGTGCATTAATTTTGCAAAAGGCCCATGGCACACAATTGTCCGTTAGAAAAATACTTTATAACAATAATAATTTTGCTGATTATGAATAGGAACGCATAAGTGAAGAATCTTCATATATAGTTGTTTCAGATAAAGAAAAAGACGAATATGAATTTGCCAAAGGCCTTAATATTCTTAGTAACAGTATAATAAATTCATCTGGCCAAGAAATTAATGAAATTCGATTCATTAATTTGTCACCTCTAGTTTCCCAAAAGAATTCGATTCATTAATTTGTCACCTCTAGAACCCCAAAATGTAAAAATTATTTTTGGGAAATCCCCAACAAAAAATGATGCCATCTTGCAAAAATAAGAAACCATCGTCAAAGAACAATTTGGTACAAAACGTGACTTCTAATCCATGTTTAAAAAGTTAACCTACCACGATACAATATTAAGTAACCGGCTTAAAGAATAAAATTAGAATAAAAGAAAAAGTTCTTTCTGTTATTATATTTCTGATGTATTTTTGAACACAAACTCACGTGTAACAATTAAAATGATAAATCAATCAAAATATTTTCGAAACAATTGTTAGACATTGAAAATGAAAAATAACAATCGATGATTGGACAGGCTTAATTAAACTGCCAACTACTTTTTGTATGTAAAAACAATCAACCACAGAATTAATTTCAAGCGTCTATCCAAACATCATACAAAACCATCAGTGGAGCGACAGTGCAATTTCAAAAACGAAAAACAAGGACGTAAACGATATTAATACAGAAATTCAAAACAAAATAACAGTTACTTGAATAATAAATGAATAAGCCGTGGAAGGTGTTGTGGAAATCACAAGGACAGCCACTCCTAGTCTATGGTTTAAATTTAGAAAATTTATATTTCTTGCAGGGGTAATTAATTATACCTTGACTGTTCATGTATATGGCAAAATCGTCATAATTGTTTGTGTACACATCATCACATCAAACAAAACAAATTTTTTATCCAAAAGGATTTAAATAAGAAATTAAAAACATATTTCAACTCTATAATTTTTCTTTTTAATTATTTGTTTTTTTTTTAAATGTTCATACTAATTTAACTTTTACAATAATTTATTTAATTATTAAAAAACAAAAAAATAACTTTAACTTTCATTGAGCATGTACATTCACTAAATATGTCATAATATATTCTATTTGTATGGCATGCACATTGTATTGTAAAATGTTATTAAATCGTATGGTATAAATTCTAAATTGCTATTTAAAACGACATCTATTGAAAGAGTTGCTCATTTTTTAATATTATTACACTAATCTAACTATCATTTATATAAAAGTAAGTCACATATATGTATATTAATAAACCTATTTATAATTACTAAAAATTTAAAGAAAAATATACAAAAATAAATAATAAAAGGAAAAAGCGGTTTGTCAACCCAGCAACGAAAGCGACTCAGCTGGTATTCGATATTATACTAGCTAATATGAAATGACTTTACTAAAGTTTTTTTTAATGACAATTCAGTTATTTTTTTGCTTTGTAGCCTTTTTAATTAATGTAATTTATTAAAACTGTTAAAAACCACAATAGTTTAGTTTAAGATTATTTCAGTAACAGCATCTTAATCACTTTTTATCAGTTTGTCTTAAGAAATTTAAAGTTCATTATAGTTAGACTTTTTAGTTAAAAATAAATGCATTTTAATTAAACAAAAGGAAAAATCAAAATAATTTTACGACCTTCCATTAAATAATTTTTTGTAAAATAAAATTTTTATTTGTATCGGAAGTATAAAAAATTTCGTTTTACAAAATATGTAAAAATATTTAAAATAATGGAACATAGATACCTATTACATATACTAAAACCATTTTCATTTTATAGAAAGACACGTAAATAATAATTTAACACTACTTCTCATTTAAGGACAAATAATTTTTTTTTTTAAATTGAAACCTTTTTAAAAAAGTACTTTACATTTTTTTTATAACAATTAACAACTCTAATTACATTTCTCATAAATGTTACAAAATATAATATTATATTTTTAAGTGAAAATTCGAGATAATTTTTCAACTATTCGATTATTTCAATCGTTTGACTGTTTTGTTTTAAATTAATAGTAATATAATAGTAAAAAACAAAAATACGTAACATATGTACATATAAATTAATAACATTTTTAAAAGCTTTTGTTAAGATTAAAGTATACTTATACTTTAAGATGCTATCATAGCATTTTTGACAGCCCTTTTTGATTACATTTGTGTTTTATCAAATAATTTTTCGTATTTTGATAATTATTTATTACTCTTAATTTTTAAATGATAATATTATTTTAATTATTATTATTTGTTATTAAAATATATGAATTTTGAGAAATTATAATCTATATTTAGATATTTTAGTTTTTACTATGTAAATTGCATTATATATTATGTTTCAATGACGAATGTTAATACAATATAACCACTATAGTTATAATTTTTCTTTAATGTGAAAGTTCATATATTTTTAAATAGTAAAATGATGCTCAAAATCCAAAACCAAGTCCACAATGAAAAATATATATGCGTGTGTACATATGTATGTATGTATATAAAA
Organism: Poecilobothrus nobilitatus; assembly: GCA_947095535.1. NCBI lineage: Eukaryota > Metazoa > Arthropoda > Insecta > Diptera > Dolichopodidae > Poecilobothrus > Poecilobothrus nobilitatus. Next base: position 583,146 of record OX352774.1, on the reverse strand, counting down.
AATTAGAAAAAAATATTTTAATTATTTTTAAATATGTATATAGAATTAGGTCACAAATTTAATATATTAAAGTAAAATACTTTAATGTTATAAAAAATAAAATAAAATTTTTAGCAATAATATTCAAAAATTGACCATACTATAAAAAAAGTAATGTGCTTTTAAAAAATAGTAAAGGTACATAATATTATAATACAAAACATTAATTTTATTATCCAAAATTTTTTTGTCATAATTTACATACAAAAGATCAAAATGTTACAACAGATTATAACATAAAGAAAAGTAAATGCTTTTAGAATGGCTCTGAAATGAATACCCCTAACTATATAATATTCGTTAGCTAACATATTATGAATGTTCGATAATTGTTCGCTATGATTATAGATGACATAGAAAATCATAACCCTAAGTACTAACTAATAGTAGTCATAACAAATTATTTGAAAAACGCCAAATTAATGTAATGATTATATTATGTATATTATTCCTCGAATACTAATTACTAACTAATTAATTGACGAATGATTTTAAGTAAAAACGAATGACATAATTATGGTTATTATCAAAGACTACACACTTAATATGTGTATAGTTTTTGCTATAGTATTATATAATCTGTAGTTAGTTATATGAAATGTCATTCAAAGTTGCAAAATCATATTACATATTATATATGATTGCTAATAACTACATTATAGTTATGAAGGGTAATACAATAAAAAATTGTTTAGAAATAAATATGTATATATTCTTACATAAAACAGAAAAACAATATTATGTTAAAATGGAAATTTATTAAAGAATATTACCCACCAAAATATGTACTTAAATTAAATGGGAAAATTTTAATTTAATATTTAATTGATTGAAATTTATTTTTGTAAATAAAACTACGATAACTATAAGTTTTAAATTAGAAATATATTTATGTATTATTTTAAAGAACATTAAATAAATAAAATATAAAATACAACTGTATTATGTATATATGAATATGTAAGCATGTAAGTTTAGTATGCCGTATTAGATATGTGACATGTTGTTACATAGTACAACTTTTTTTTTAAATTATAAAATTAAAAAAAGTAAAATGTTTTGTGAGAAAGTTTGAATACAAAGACTATATAATATAAAAACCTAAAATGTAATAAAATTCGTATTTGATTAGAATCATATCAGAAAATTAGACTAATTTTTTACTTACAATTTGAAATTATAAATTAAATTATAATATTATTATTATATACCTTATGCATATATATATATTTAATTATATTAAAAAATATATTTATGAAGTATACTGTATACATAATTATATTTAAATAATGATAAATAATGCTAAATATTTTTAAACAATACGTAGTAAAAACTATAAATTTTAGGAAAATGCGATAAAACAAAAAAATAATAAAATAGTACCAGATAGTAATTCTATGTAAAGCTAAAATTCAACAAATAATTAGGAGCCTAATATAATTATAGAAATAAAAAAATAATTAAATAAGAAAGTAAAAATTGATTAATTAGGAAATATTTTAGTGTATAGAAATAAAGATTAATAATAAAAAATTGGAACAATTGTCTTAATAAATATTTAATATTGTTTTTTTTATCAGATATTTCTATAAACTGGAAGCGCTCCCTATAAAAGCTCGTTTTTCTTTATTTCTGCTTTCCAAAATGAATTCTTGATTTTTTAAATATCAGTAAATATATTTATACCCGTATAAACGTATGTTCAAATGTATAATAAATTTGCCATTACGTTTCTGACACCTTAAAGACATAAATATAGATATTAGATATAAATATAAATAAGATATAAATATTAATAAATAATCGATTAAGCCATGTATGTCCGCCCGTCTGCACGATAACTCAAAAAATAAAGGAGCTAAGAGGCTGAAATTTTTTTACATCAATTTTGCGAAATTATAAGTTTCGCTATTTAAATCAAGCTCTTTCGGGTAGCGACTTCGTGTAGCTGCCATATAACTTCTTTCTTTATATGGAAATAACAAAGTGTCTATTGAAGCTACGCATCCGAAATATTCTGAAAAAGTGTCGAGTTGCATTCCAACAACATTTGTAAAATTTGGTTGGTATAGAGCAGCCGGTTCGGGAAGCTGCCAATCCTTTATTCATATAAGCATAATTTATATCTCCATAACTTTACACTTAAGGAGTAAGAGTGTATAGTTGACTCTGTCAACTCTGAGATAACCGTACGAATCCGTGATAGTATTTAAAATGCATTGAACAATCTCTCTGCCTTTAATATTATTTTCTAAACTTCTAATTTTTTGTTCAGACATTATTTTAATCTTAATGTCTGTATTGTATCAAATATCTACAAAATTTTAATCGCTAATTAAATTCTAAATTATTGTTACCAGGATATAATCAAAATTCAAAAAATCTGCAAGATATTATAGGTATTACATTATATTATACATGATTATAAATTATAATCCTAGAAAAAGTTAACTTTTCCCAAAACTCAAAAGAGAAAAAAATAAAAAATATTTTTTGAAAATATTGCCTCCTGCAATATTTCTACATATATTAATTTCACGGGCTTTATGACACATATATATTTTTCAGAAAAAGGGTACTTATAAAGATTTTTTTTTTTTTTAAAAAGAAAAATTTTATGTTTGTAAATACATTCTCCTAAACGGCACATACGAGTACATAATATGCATTTTATTAATTGTTATTTTATTCTTGGCAAAAACCAAAACCTTCGACAGTGTTGAGTGGTGAGTAAACGGGCATGAACACCTTTTTGTTACTATCACATATATACCTACTGCAGTCCGACTTTTCTTTTGACTTTAGTTCTACTTATTTACATTTTGCTCTGATTTCTGACAGGTTATAAATAAATAGCAAAATTAAAAGTAAGTATTCATATTTTTGTAAATAATTTTTTTTTATTACGTTTTTTATGTTTTTATAGTTTTTGGTTCTGATAACTCGAAATACTCTTATGAGTTATTATATACCAATTAATAAAATTTAACGTGCAAATAAAGTTTATTATAATAGAAAAACAAACAAATTATTTAATTTTAAAATGAATTATAATTTTTATTTATATTTACAATAAACTTTATTATAAAAAACACAAACAACTTATTTTATTTTTAAATTGAATTATAATTTTTATTTAAATTTGTTTTTAATTGTAATTTTAATTAAGAACAATCTTTATTCTTTTACAAATCAAACTAAACTGACTTAAAACTAAAAATTAAGTTTTTAACAAAAGAAAATCTTATACTTAAAAATCTGAAATAATCGAACTTAATATCGATTTTGAAATCAAGGAAATAAATTAGTAAACCACTTAAAATATTTTAACGTAAGTAGAACATTTAAAATATTTTAAGACAACAACAAAAATGCAATATCAAGAGAATTTAAATTTAGTTCAATATGTTGTACTAGGTCAACATATGAAATGAATATTATGAAATATGATATAGTAAATAATTAATACAAGAGTTTTTTATAAATTCAAATTATTTAAAAGGTTATTAAAATTTATTAAGGTTTTTAATAAAACTGAAAATGAAAATTGACATGTAAGCATTTCATGTGAAGCGTGAAATGATTTAAAATAAATTTTATTAAAACTGAATTTTATGTGAAAGTACTTGGAAAGAAATTCTAAATGTATATTTAGAATTTGGAAATTTGGGTTTTTGTAATGTTATCAAGTGTTCTATTTATAGGATAGATAACTTGCATGTTATAATAGATAGTAAATTAGCTAATTATTTATATTGGTATATATCTATTGAGGTAGAAGATTTAGGAAATGTCCGAAAACAAGCTGAACGAGTTCGCAATAATTATTAAGTTTTAATAAAGCATTCAAAATGTTTTTAAAAGTTTTAGAAATTGGTAATAGTGAACTTAAAGTGATTAAACAAAATTTGGATAAATGAGGAAGAGTGCAGTACAGTCGACTGTGCCAACTCTGAGATTCCCGTATGAAAATTTTACAGAAGTTATTGCCCTAAAACTTTATCATCTGTTGTAAGATTTCAGACGCTTAGCTTCCTAAAGTTCCAAAAAGTGTAAGAAGCCTGAACCTACTGCTCTAGTCCAACCAAATTTTACAGAGGTTGTTAGCATGCAACTTGACATCTTTTTATAAAATTTTAGATACCCAGCTTCAATAGGTACTGAGTCATTTTCATTTAACAAGAGAAGTTGTGTGGCAGCTGCCCGTACCTGTTGCACCATCACAACCAAATTTTACAGAATTTGTTGCCATAAAACTTGATCATCATTTGTAAGATTTCAGACATCTAGCTTTATTAAGTTTCAAGATGTGTAAGAAGCTTGAACCAGATGCTCTAGACCAACCAAATTTTACAAAAGTTGTTGGCATGTCAATCGACATCTTTTTATAAAATGTTAGATACCTAATTTCAGGATGCACTGAGTTATTTTCATTTAAAAAGAGAAGTTGTATGGCAACTTTCTTTTTTGAGTTATCGTGCGGACGGACGGACGTACATGGCTTAATCGACTCAGAATTCAATTCTGAGCCGATTCATACCTTGACACTAAATCTAGCTCGACCCCTTTATTTATTGTACCCTTAAACATGGTTCATACGGGTATAAAAACAGAAATATATAGTGGAAATGGTAAAATTTGTGAAAATTGTAGAGTAATAAAAAAAGGCACAAATTCATTCAATAATTCATATAAAATTTATTTTAAAAAGTTTCAACATGAAATACGTTTCACATTAACATCGACAATGCATTATATTATAAATTATAATCTCTTAGAAGATTCTTATAAATAGAAATAATTTTTGAATGAAAAAAGCATCGTATATATTAATATACTGTTACCACTACATGTCTAAATATAATAAATTCAAATCATTATTTTGTTTTGTTTAAAAAAAAACTAAAAACAATCGTAATACAACTCTTTAGATTCTAATTTTATTTATATTTATTATACACGTACGATAAGTACCGGGTATAATAAAATTACTTCTCCGTTTATAACACCTCGAAATAAGCAAGCTAGATATACCTTCAAAGGTATGGATCGGATCAGAATCAAATCCTGAGTCTTTGTCCGTCCGTCCGCACGCTAACTCAAAAACTAAGAAAACTGGAGTATTGACATTAACACAAAATATTCTTGGATCAATTTGTAGGTTTCCTTTTTTTTGATTGAGATGTGATCAAAATTTCGTGAAGCTCTTAAACAATTAACTTTTTGATCTTCACATTTTCATACAAATTTTTCAAAAATTCTACATCGTTTGAAGCGGAACTTGTGATTTTGACAGCATTTAGATATTTGAAAATAAGTATGAGTTATTTCAGAATTCTTTTTCTATTACCCCCCTTTAGGAGCTGTCAGGGGTCAAAAACTTAAAATTGCCTATTTTTAAACACATGTAACTTGAACACAAACACCTGTAACACCTGTAACACCTGTAACACCTGTAACTTCAAATTTTTTTGAAGTAATACATAAAAATTAAAGCTACAACATTATATTTACAACTTTTACAATTTACTACAACTTTTATTTCTGTTAGCAACTTTTCTTAATAATATATGGTTATCTTAAAATAGAAGGAAGTTTGACTTGATTTTCTCAGTTTTTCTAACAAATTTCTCTAACGATTTCTTTGAACTTTTTTTTCACTCAATAATTTAAAATTGTTGAGGATGATAATGCGTAGTATAAAAAAAATTTAATAAATAAAAAATATAACCGTTGCTTGAAGAATTTATATTTATATGATATTAGTATTCATACTTATATAACTCATGTTTATTATACCCTACACAATAATTATAGGGTATATTAACTATGGTATGGTGTTTGTAACCACCAAAAGGAAACGAGTTAGATATGGACATGTATATATATTCTGCATCAGGATCACCTCCTTAGTCGATTTAGCGATGTCCGTCCGTCCGTCCGTTCGCACAATAACTCAAACACGAGTGAAGCTATCTTGATGAAATTTACATAGTAGATTACTAATTACGAAAGGAAGGTTAAGTTCGAACTGGACAAAATCAGTCCATGGGTTCGGGTACCTCCCATACAACTCCCAAAACCGAAAACGCATATCTTCGAAATTAATAAAGATAGAAACTTAAAATTTTGTACGAGGATGTGTTTTCCTGGATCCCTGATATCCCTAAAATTTGAGATGAATTGGAGTGGTTGTTCGGGTATCTCCCACACAACTCCAAAAACCGAACAAGCATATATTCGAAATTAATAAATATAGAAACTTCAAATTTGGTACTAGGTTGTTGTTTCCTGAATCCCTGATTTGTTCAAAATTTGAGATGAATTGGAGGAGCTGTTCAGTTACCTCCCACACAATTCTCCCAAAACCGAACAAACATATCTTCGAAATTAATAAAGATAAAAGCTTCAAATTTGATACGAGGGTGCGGTTTCCTGAATCCTTGATTTTCCTAAAATTTGAGATGAATTGGAGTGGTTGGTCGGGTACCTCGCATACAACTCCCAAAACCGAACAAGCATATCTTTGAAATTAATAAAGATAGAAACTGCAAATTTGATACAAGGGTGTTGTTTCCTAAATCCCTGATTTGCCTAAAATTTCAGATGAATTGGAATGGTTGTTCGGGTATCTCCCATACAACTCCCTAGACCGAACAAGCATATCTTCGAAATTAATAAATATAAAAACTTGAAATTTGATATAAGAGTATTCTAACCCTGTTCTGATAATGTCTCTAAAATTTGGGATGAATTAGGGAGGTGGTTGGGGTGCCTTCACAGACTTCCCAAGACCTAACAAGCATATCTTCGAATTTAATAAAGATAGAAACCTGAAATTTTGTACAAAGGTTGTAAAAGCATTTATTTTTTTAGGTTATATTAAATGCCTAACTAAAATAACTTATGGATTTTTAATTTACTGTTACAATTTACTGTTACGACTTACTGTTACATTTACTTGTTTAGATATCGTATATATCACTGATGATAATAAAAATATTGACATATAATATATATAGCGGCGAATGAAATGAAGTATTTTTGAAGAAGTAATGCAATGTATGGCGATATAAAAAAATACACATATATGTATGAATACATATGCATATTAATATATATTTGGTATTTTGTAGTAAGTTTAGTATAAATGAATACACATTTGTCGCTAAGTATTAAATAGTACTAGGTATATCATATTTGGAAAAGTTTTGGATTGATAATTTTTAGCTGGAAGGTTGTTGGAATCTGCTTTTGAAGAATGTATAAACATGTAGTTTGAATATATGTACAAGCCATAGTTCTACAAATTAGAAAATTCACCCAAATTATTTTAAAATGCTGAAAAATTAAAAAATTAATATTATAAGTAGAGTGACAGCCTATGAACATACCGGTTCGTATTGGCATCTAAGAGTTGACAAAGGCAACTGTATTCTTCCTCGTTTGTTAAATACAATCTCTTAGTATCTTAAAATCAAAGTATTTCTTTTACTGTCTACAATGTCAATAAGTAGTTGCAATAACCACGTGACTACAAAATTTTCTTGCTAGCACATATTTGTATACCTTTACATAAATTTACTCAAATTGTAAAAAGTGGATAGTAATAAAATAACTCAGCATGCACGAAGACAAAAAATTGAAAAAAGAAACGATTTGAAATGGAAATATACTATTCAAGTAAATTTAATATTAATTTGGGTATCCATATTATATATACACACCATTTCAATTTCAGTGGTTCTTATACATAATATATTATACTTTTTTGTTGGAGAAAAATTCATTAGTATTAGTAAAAAAGAGTGCAACTCAAATATGTTGATAAATAATGTGAATGTAATAATTAACCATTATTTAACCGCATGTTAATTTACATATATATAAAAGGTTTTCCAATTTGAGTGATATGATTTCTTTTCAAAAACAAACACACTAATTGCTAAGGAAATTCAAATGTTTTTTATTTAATGTGAAGTACAATCGATACAATTAAGTTCTGAATAAAACGTCATTCAAATGGCCTCTACGACTTCTTTTGCAGGAACGAATTCGATGAACCCAATTTTCGAGCACCAACCACAAAACAGCAAAAACCACACCAAACTGTCAATTTAGGTGAATGTAATGGTTGTTCATGAATAATTTGTGGATTTTCTTCGCACCAGAATCGACAGTTTTATTTATTTACCCACCACTCAGATGAAAGTGAACCTCATCGGAAATGATGATTTTCTTAAAAAATCGTTATCGTTTTCAAGTTGTTCCAAGACAATGGCTTCAGTTCTTGAGTGATAACAATTTTATACGGATACAAGCCCAAATATTTTCTCAAAATCCGCCAGGTTGTAGTTTGAGACAGTCCCAATTCTTGAGAACGTCTTGGAATCGACAAATTGCGGTCTGCAGTAACACTTGCCTGAACGGCAGCAATATTTTCATTACTTCGAGTGGTTCTTTGTCTTATTGGCACTTGAACATTATGTAAAGAAAATGTACGCTCGAAATTTTCAACAATTCGACGAATAGCGAGCACAGTTGGACGATTATTACCAGCATAAAATGGCAAAAGCGCACGAAAAGTTGCAATTGGAGAACGATTAATTTGATAATAAAATTGAATAATTTGTAAACGTTGTTCTTGCGTATATCTTTCCATGATAAAATTGTAAATATTACTGAATACAATGAAAAAAAAAGACAGATCATGACATACTACAAATGGCCGAAACGTCACTTAGAAATTATATCACTCAAATTGGAATACCCTGTACATACAATAGAATTAATAAAAATATAGAAGTTTCACATTTTAATGTAAAATGAATTGTTTAATAATGAAATGATATAGGTCTCTGTATAAGAGAAAGACAGGCAAAAAAATTTCAAACGCTCACAATACGTACAGTTTAATATTTCAATTCAATCAAAGATTATCTATTATAAGAAGATGAGCCACTCCCAGCATGTGACCGAATTATTTTTTGGTACTCGAAAAAAGAAAATTTTAATTTTATTATTAAAGAAATGTGCTAAAAATGATTGGGTTAATCCGGACGAATTAATTAATACGAGTATTTAAAAAACCTTTTTTTATTCTCCGGGCGCCCATCATGTGAAGAGCCTTTTCACTAGCTATTATATAAAAGAAATGTTTCTCATTAGGTGTAGCAAAATATAAAAATATGCTTCTAAGGAGTAGTATAATAATAGAAGGTGATATTGTTATCGGTTTACCGTTTAAAGTACCGTTTAGTGGTAAATAATGTAGTTTTAGTGCATAGTAATGTTTTTAGTTCAATTCATAAAATAATGGAGCATGCTGGTTGCAGGTTTTCAGATACCTCTGTTTGAAAATCGTACAATCAAAGCAATTGTTCATATCACTGGTGCAGGATTAATTGAATATATTAAAATAATTAACAAGAATAATTGATATTAATAAATTTAAAATATTTTCTTCATTAAACAAAAGTAAAACAAAAATTGGACTAAACCAACTCGCTTTGAATGTGTTGTTCATGGCTAGTGTATACTGTCACTATCGAAGGTTTTGCAAAAACTCATTTAAGAAAATTCAGTATTAACATATATATGTATATGTTATGCTAAGTTATCTACATTTGTACATATATGTACGTACATTTATGTAAACAAATAATAATATTATGTATGAATTGCACTGTGTTTTAAAAGCTTCTTCGTACTCGTCGGTTCAATTATGAAACAAAACACTAAAAAAGATTCAAAAAAAGAGTTAGCCGGCACTTTCCAAAAACCGGCAAGCAAAACAACCGAACCGGGCACTAGTAGTACTAAGGAAAGTCTCGAACAACCAAAGACGGTACGCAAAGTGCACCCGTCGAAACAAGCCAATAATAAATATTAATAGGGAAAATTCAAATAGAAGTTTTATTTTAAAATTAAAAATATAACAAATCTATTTAGAAATTCATTTACAGGCATTATTTATACCCTTTTTTAATGCACTTATTTAATTCACTAATTTAATGAATTAACTAATAAACTAATTTTTTTAATTCACTAATAAATAACACTTAAAATAAACTTACCTTTTAAATTTAAAGAAAATGATTTCTCCTTTGTTTACACTTAAATAAACACAAGACTAAAGTATTATAAATTTTGACAATTGGACTAAACCAACTCGCTTTGAATGTGTTGTTCATGGCTAGTGTATACTGTCACTATCGAAGGTTTTGCAAAAACTCATTTAAGAAAATTCAGTATTAACATATATATGTATATGTTATGCTAAGTTATCTACATTTGTACATATATGTACGTACATTTATGTAAACAAATAATAATATTATGTATGAATTGCACTGTGTTTTAAAAGCTTCTTCGTACTCGTCGGTTCAATTATGAAACAAAACACTAAAAAAGGTTCAAAAAAAGAGTTAGCCGGCACTTTCCAAAAACCAGCAAGCAAAACGACCGAACCGGGCACTAGTAGTACTAAGGAAAGTCTCGAACAACCAAAGACGGTACGCAAAGTGCACCCGTCGAAACAAGCCACGTCAAATTGACAGTCTGTGCTGATCAGAGATCGGTAGATCTTTACAAGCAGGCGATAGGGACGGTGGGAAGTCTGTTGCCGGGGGCCAAACTCAAAGCCGTACGCAAGGCGGAAATCCCTAGCAGACCAAGAGCTAGGGTGTGGCTGCTTAGAGAACCTGCCGAAGCAGACACAATTATCAAAATTATGAAAGTGTCAAATCTCCAACTTCCGACGCACAATTGGAAGATTGCCAAGCTAGGGGAAGTAGTAAGAGAATCCCGACAGGCGCTGCTCATAGCCAATAAGGACTCCCTACAACCCCTAGCGAAAGGCAAAGGGGTCATTAGTTAAGGCTTCACGGCGGTAACACTGACGGTGTATAAGAAGGATGCCATGGAGCTTCCAGGAACATCTGTGAAGGCCTCAGGAGAACGGGCTATTTGTATATACGGGCGAACGGGGATATACGGGCGAACGGGGATATTGTATTCATCTAAGAGCCATGGATGACAAAAAAAACAGGTTCATGGACTCAAGATACCAGGTTATACATTATTATATAATAAAGAAGTATGCAAACCTAGAGCGTGCATACTTTCTAAAAATACTTCACATTTAACTTTTATGTTTAATTAAAGTGATGCTGATCTGGCCGCGGCGAGCCAAGAGCTGAAAAACTCAAGGCTCTGGGTTTCTATGGCGCATCTTCTTCGCGACTCGCAGGATTCACTTCTTCCATGCAATCTTGCAGGATTGGAAGCGGATACTAGAAGGATGAACATTGGGATCATCAAAAGCTGCAACGCCAATGCTCGACATGACATCTGGGATAGCTTGGATACCAAAGAAAGAGGTGAGTTACTTTTTGATTACATTTTAAGTACTAACCTTCTTATCTGTCCTATATGCAAGTCCTAGACATAACCTTAGTCTCAGACTTCATTTATTCTAAAATAAACTCATGGAAAGTTTCTGATGAGCATTCCTTTTCAGATCACAGATACCTTGAGTTCAATCTGGATGAAAGTCTTCCAATAAAGTCAGTCTATCGAAATCTTAAGAGAACTGACTGGAACAAATATAGGAAGTACTTCAAGTCAACACTTCCCCCTTTAACTACTGGAATTGCTAAAAATATCCAGGATCTAGATAGCCTAGTAAAACGTTTTTACTAAGGTCTGCAATAAAGCCGTGTCCCATCAATAAGCGTAGAGGAAAACCTAAACCACCTTGGTGGAATGCTGAAATCAAAGGTAATAGGAAGGCTTTTAATAATGCCAAAAAAACAAATGAGATACAGGACTGGAGCTCTTATAAAGCCGCTCTTAGTCGGTACAAAAAAGCACTTAAAAAGGCGAAAAGAGACACTTGGAGACTATTCTGCGGAGGTATAGAAAACGACCCCGAGGCATCTAAACTTTTTTTTTTCATTTTTTTATTTTTTCATTTATTTTCATTTATTTTCATGAATATACAATTAAAATATTATTTAAAAAGAAAAAAATTTTACAATAGCTTTTATTAATCCTAATAGTAAATATATAAATTTCATTAAAAAAAAAAAAATATTAAATTGTGGAACTTATGGAAACCCTATCGACAAAGCCCATGGTCCCCAGTCTTATTAAAAAAGAGGATGCCAGCTGGGCTACCACAAGGGAAGAGTCATTGAAATTACTTTTAAAAACCTTATGGAACTTATGGAAACCCTATCGACAAAGCCCATGGTCCCCAGTCTTATTAAAAAAGAGGATGCCAGCTGGGCTACCACAAGGGAGGAGTCATTGAAATTACTTTTAAAAACCCATTGGATGCACAAATAATAGCTTGGAGATGTCTTCTGAATCTCCCTATACTATCTCAGAGGTGGTGGTTACAGGAGACAAACTACAATGGGCTATAGATAGTTAAGCGGACCGGATGGTATTATACCCGCTGAGATCCAGCGAACTTCATATACTACTCTGGCTTAACTAAAAAGCATTTTCTGGGTTGTCTTAATTTGTGGCATATTCCAGATAACTGGAAACCTGTCAGAGTAGTCTTGATACTCAAGGCCTGCAAAACTAGTCACGTCAATTCGAAGGACTTTCGGCCTATAAGCCTGTCATCCTTCTAAAAACCTTAGAAAGATTGATCAACATCCATATCCGCTGCAACTTAGATAAAAATCGGTTGTTAACTTAGATAAAAATCTGCCTCTCAACATGCTTACAGTAATGGGAAGTCAGTGGATACCAGACTCATAGGCAATGCTTCTGCAAAAAGGTTTGCGAATGGAAGGACTCCGCAAGAAGGTGTGCTATCTCCCCTTCTTTGGAATATGGTAGTAAACAAATTACTTAAAATCCTGGAAGAGGCGGGCTGCACAGCAATCGCCTATGCGGACCATGTTGCTGTCGTTGTCAGTGGCAAGTTCCCAGAGAGTCTCATGGACGTTGTGCAACTTGCACTAAACAAAACCATAATATAGGCTACAGACTGTAGACTGTCAGTATATCCACAGAAAACCTAACTGGTTCTCTTTACAAGGAAATATAAAATTTGCAAAATAATGCCGCTTTCGTTAAGTGGCTCCGCTCTTGCCTTTAACGAAAGGGCGAAATTTCCGAGTCTAAATCTAAACAGGAAGTTAAGCTGGAAAGCTAACATCTCAAAAAGAGGAAGGAAGGCCTCTATAGCACTCTACTCGAGCAAAAAAGCCATTGGTAGAAAATGGGGACTTCAGCCATACATGACTTATTGGCTATGCACATCCGTAATAAGACCCATTTTTATGTACGGAGTTCTAGTATGGTGAAAGGCAATCGATAAAGAGGTCAACCGCAAGGTAATCACTAAGGTTCAAAGAACTGCCGCACTATGTATTAGTGGTTCTTTAATAACAACTACTTCTGCGGCATTAGACATCATGCTTAATCTAATGCCTGTAGAATATTTAGCCAATTTGCAGCCGCAAACACATCCATAAGATTAAAACCTACATCCCAGTGGATCAATTCATGGGAAGGTCACTCAGATATCATAAACCAATTAAGTTCAGTCCCGTGTTGGTGGACTACACGTCCCCCACTTACGTCTTCGGGAAATTTCACGTGACGAACATACCAAGTCGTGAGTGTTGGAACTGCAACACAGTGATGACCTTCGAAGGAGTACAATTCTACACGGATAATTCAAAAATGAACAGCAGTGTAGGATGCAGAGTCTTCTAAGAAAATCTGAATATCAATCATAATTTCCGATTATCAGACCATTGTAGCGTCTTCCAAGCGGAAATTATTGCAATCCAAGAAGCCTTGACTTTACTGAATTGCCTTACCTTGAGAAGCGTTGTGACTATAAAGCAAGTACGCATTCTGTCAGGCTGCGTTAAAATATCTGGAATCAACATATACAACCTCGAAGACTGTAATAAACTACCGAAAACATCTTAACGAGGCTGTTTAGCGCTCAGTTTTTCTGGGTACCAGGTCATAGAGGTATTTCGGGAAATGAAAATGCTGGTGATAGAATTGGTACAACCTTACAAGTCCTGCCGGACAAGGCAAGACTAGGAGTACCTCTATCCACAAAAAAAAACGTTACTTCGAAAGGAAATAACGGATATGGTAAATAACAAATGATCAAACTTGACCTCGTGCAATATCACAAGATTGATATGGCCCAAAACCGATTAAAGATGATCCAATGATCTGCTTTCTCTTAAACGGGCAGGTACTGGAATGACAATGGGTGTAATCACCGATCACTATCTAATTGGGAAGCATGTCCAAAGACTTGGCTTATCCAAGCTTATCCAAGCAAGGCCTTGGTTTGGCTTGTCTTGGCAAAAGACTATTGTAGAGCCTACAAAGATGAAAAAGAGGAGGAAACTACTCTGCATTTCCTTTACACATGCCCAGTCGTGTCGGAAAAAAGGAACACACATTTGGTGCAATACCTCTTTTACAACCTTAGCAATCTAGCAGGTAAAAATGCGAAGAGCATTCTTTCCTTTGCAAAAAGCTCAAATTGGTTTTAACGAGTGGGATAGAAAAATTTCTATATACTATCACAATGGACCAAATACGGTCTAAGTGTGCTTTTTTTTGGCAGCCACCTTAACCTGATCTAACTCACTAGACCACCGAGGCCCCTTAAAACAGAATATTCTTAGCATTAATTGACACAGCATCCAGTTTTAGAATTATTGACGATAGAATAAAAGGTTTCAAAAAATATAGCATCCAACAACTGGTTTATTCAACAATTAGTGGAAAAAATAGTATTCATTTCGAAATCCATACACGACCACCAAAGGAATTTAAAATACCACCCAATGCATTAATAAGGTAGAAAGTTAATAATTTACCAAATAGAAAGTATCAAATTATAATAGATTCTGATTTATTAAATAGTTTAGAAACTATAATAGCTTTTTTAGAAAAGGAAAACGTAAACGAGGAAGAATACAGTTGCCTTTGTCAACTCTTAAATACCCGTACGAACCGTTAGTATGTTCACAGCCTGTCACTCTGCTTACAAAATTATTTTTTTAATATTTTAGTATTTTAAAATAATTTGGGTGAATTTTATAATTTCTAGAACTATAGGTTGTACATATATTCAAACTATATGTTTATACATTCTTCAAAAGCAGATTTTAACTCAACGATTATCAATACTATTTCACATAACGATTATCAATCCAAAACTTTTTTAAATATTCTATAGTACCATTTAATACTAAGCGGTAAATGTATATTAAATTTACTTAGTACAAAATAGTAAATATAATTTTAAATATTATATTAATGCGTACATAGTATATTTATATTGTTATAAGTATATCGCCATACATTGCAATATTTCTTTAAAAATATTTCCATTCATAGAATAATTTCTTATAATATGTAAGTACAATAAAATACATCTACAATAATATACATCTATACTCTTATCATTCATTCATTATGTAAATAAACATGATATTATATAAGTATGTATGTATATGAATATCATATAAATAAAAATTCTTCAAGGAACCGTTATGTTGTTTATTTATTTACATTTCCATATCCATATCCTTTACATATCCTCAACAATTTCAAATTATCGGGTAAAACAAAATGCAAAAAATTCTTTAAGGTATGTAAACATACAATTATCATTCAAGAATAAATTGGTACTATATAAATTACTAGTAAATTATATTAAATAATAATTAACTAATTATTGGTGGTCTGAGATGACAATCAAAGCTGACCCAAGATGTTGACCATGGTGACTCGGTGGTCATTGAACTCCCAAATTTCAGATAAGTATAAATTAAAATATTTTGTTGATTTGTTTCTTTATTTTTAATTGTTGGTGGATCCATCATGTAATGTTGAAGAAGGAACACTTGTTATTTGACAGTTATCATCGTAACAAAATAATCAGCATATGATGAAGTTAGCCGCTAGTAGAACTGGATATCGATAGTCGAAATCAAACAAATAATAAATCAATCAATTAGTGAAGATTGATTAATTTAAAAATTCAAGTTCAAAGAGTCAATAACTTTTTGCTTTTTTTTTTAGAGTAGCAGTTATGCTCAAAGGTATAAAAGAAGGAGAAAAAGGAATAATCAGAACAGAGATACGTGGACGTGGATAACAAAATAATTGAACGAGATTTATATTTTAATTTGCAATAATTTTTATTAGTGAATTAAACATTTTATAACATTTATAATTTTTTTTAAACATTTTTTAAATTATAAAATTGTTTAGTAAATTTAAAATTATAACAATACAAGGTGAATAAGGTTTTATAATATATTTTAAACATTAATTTTAATAAATATTTATAATTTTTTTTAAACATTTTCTAAATTATAAAATTGATTAGTAAATTTAAAATTATATTAATAGAAGGTGAATAAGGTTTTATAATATATTTTAAACATTAATTTTAATAAATAAATTAATTTATAACTTAAAATCATTATATTGTGTATTTTTTTTTATCAAATCCTACATTTGGGGGCTCAACCGGGATAATCCAAAACATTGAACCAGGATTGGTTTCATGAATTGATTTCATATATAGGCGTTTGAAGAGTGATCTACAAAAAAAATGAAAAAAAAAAGATAAGTACTTTAGAATATATATAAAAAAAAAAATAATATATGTATATAAAATTTAACGTGGAATGATGAAATATAACATTATATATATTTAATATAGAAGAGTGAGTGAAATACAGAAAAATATATAAATATAAATTTAACGTAGAATAAAAAAAAAAAATTTTTATATTTAACGTAGAACTAACTATAAAACGAAATTTTTTTTTAACTATAAAATAAATTAACTAAGCTCTAATTTAAAATAATTAGACCTTAGATTTTTTTTTACTATATAAAAATAAAATAAAAAGAAGTTTTTTCATAAAGTTTTCTGTTTTTTTTTCTTTATTTTTGATAAACTTTTAAAATGAGTGCCCGATGAAGATTTAGTCGGCAAAATAGCGAATTACCGGTCCTGAATGAAAATTTAAGACATGATGTCGATAATTCAACTATTAGATTTAACTTTAATGATTTCGAATCACTAATATAAAAATATTCGGGTAATGTAACTATAAGTGTACAAAAATGGTTTGAAGAATTTGAACAGTACGCGGAAACGTTCGGTTTAATAGAATTAAAAATATATATATTCTGTAAACGCTCATTGGAATGTGAAGCAAAACTGCACACGTATAGACAATTAAAACAATCGTTAATAAAAGAATTTGCACAAAAAACTAGTGTAGTGTCGAAGTGCATAAAATTTTGAAACACGGAAGAAACAAATAAATGAACCGTATCGGGAATACTTAGCGAGTTGAAAGAAAAATTAACCATTTACGACAAAATTAAAGTCGATACAAATCGAAATAACAACGTGAAAAGTGTCGACGCCAGAAATATGGACATGTATAAAAAATATAACGAAATAAAACAAATAAATAATAATAATAATATGTCGCGGCCGAATAAGTATTGTTTTAATTGCGATTCGTCATCTCACGAGTTTCAATTATGTCCGGAAAAGGAACGAGGACCAAAATGTTTTGAGTGCAACCAGTTTGGACATAAAAGGCCTAATTGCCCAAACAAAAAGCCAGTAACAATGAGAGCACTTTACTGCATGTGCAAATAACGATTGCGTGTTGGTAAAAGTAAATAATACAATAATGGAAGGTTTAATCGATACGGGCAGCGATATATGCTTAATAAAAGAATCATATTTAAAATATATTAACCCTTTTTCTACCTTTAGAAACAATGCAATAGCGATATCAGGCGTAAGTGCTAATGTGTTCAGCAAAGGTTGCTGTAATGTTGAAATGGTGGAGATTCTTATCAAAATGTTGAGGTCCACATTATTGAAAACAACTGCATGAAGTTCCCTCTAGTCATAGGAATGAGTTTACTCAGACACTCGGTGGTCAACATAAATGGTGGTGCAATTTCCGTGAAGAAAATAGTTGTTCAACCGTAAACACTAAAAAGGAAGAAAGTGATTGTTTTTTGGCTGAAATAAAACTGGATAAGGAATCTACTTACGCTGATCTGCCAGGATTAATCAATTTGGATAAAGGTAATATTAATCAAATCGTTAATCTAATTGAAAATTATTCTCCAGCAACTATGGTGAAGTCAGCCATCCGAATGAAAATTATTCCATTATTCCACCCATCCATTAGACAATAAGCCAGTTTTCCAAAGCTCGAGAAGGTTTCCTCCTGTGGAACAAAACATAATTAGTGATCAAGTTGAAGAATGGCTCAAGAATGGTGTAATTGTCGAAAGCTCGTCGGATTATGCCAGCCCGGTTGTACTAGTGAAAAAGAAGGATCGTTCTAACAGACTTTGTGTCGATTTTAGAGCAGTAAATAAGAAAATAGACAAAGATCATTTCTCATTGCTCTCTCTCTCTCTCTCTCACGATCAAATAGATAGACTACAAGGTGCGACAACACTGGATTTAGAAAATGGTTCCTTTCATGCGACGATTGAAGAGGACAGTCGAAAATACACAGCTTTCGTTACGCAAAAAGGACAATACGAATTTTTAAAAGCCACTTTTGGTCTATGTAACTCTCCAAGTGTATTTCAAAGATTTATTAATTATATTTTTAAAGAACTAATAAACAAAAATTTTGTTAAAACATATATTGATAATCTTATTATTCCCGCAAAATCTATAGAAGAATCTTTAGAAAAATTAAAAGAAGTATTACGTGTTGCCGCTAAAAATGGACTGAAAATCAAGTGGAAGAAATGCCAATTTTTACAAACAGAATTGAGTATTTTGGATATATAATTAAAAATGGTACAGTATCACCCTCCAATTCTAAAACCAAGGTAGTTAAAAATTTTCCAGAACCCAAAACAGTGAAACAACTCCACAGTTTTTTAGGGTTAACAAGTTATTTTAGAAAATTTATTCCACAGCATTTAATTGTCGCAAAGCCGCTAAGTGACATGCTCAAGAAGGATGCTAAATTTAAATTCGACAGCACGGAGAGGAGAGCATTCGAAGAATTAAAACAAATTTTAAGTACATCACCAGTTTGAAAATTTTTAGCTATAATGACTACACAGAACTACATACGGATGCTTCGAAATATGGAATATCAGCTGTTTTATTGCAGCGTAATCCAGAGGATGGTGAGCTACATTCCGTATATTATTCCAGAAGAAAGACAACTGAAGCTCAACAAAAATGGAGCAGCTATGAGCTAGAAGTTTTAGCCGTTGTTGTAGCAGTAAAAAAA
This sequence comes from Poecilobothrus nobilitatus, assembly GCA_947095535.1. Lineage (NCBI taxonomy): Eukaryota > Metazoa > Arthropoda > Insecta > Diptera > Dolichopodidae > Poecilobothrus > Poecilobothrus nobilitatus. The sequence continues at coordinate 563,785 of OX352774.1, read as the reverse complement.
TTCAGAATTTATCTGTTAAGGAAAAAATTTAAACTTATACAGATTGTAAAGCTTTCGCAATGATATTAAATAAAAAGGATTTAGTGACACGAGTGGTACGTTGGTCTTTACTCTTAGAAGAATTTCAGTTTGAAGTAGAATATCGAGAAGGAACAAAAATTCGACATTTGGATGTCCTCAATAGAAATCCGGTAGCATATTCCATACAATCTAGCCAAAATATTTTGAAACATTTGCAGGAAGCACAAAAGAAGGATGGAAAATTGAACACAATAACACAAGTCTTGCAACATGCTCCATACAAGGACTTCATCATACACCATGACATCCTTTGTAAAGATGTAGATGGTAAACTGTTGGTTCCAGATGGAATGAAGACCTCGTTAATACAATCGATACATGAAGATGGTCATTTTCATCATGCGAAAATGAAGAAAAAAATTGAGGAAGAATTCTACATATCCGACTTAAATAAAAGAATAAATTCCTGTATAGCCAAGTGCATAAAATCGATAGAATCTTATTCGATAGAAAATATGGCAAACAAGAACGACTACTCAACCCAATACCTAAAGGTGATATACCGCTGGAAACTTTTCACATAGATCATGTAGGGCTGATGAGCATAACCAAAAAAGGTTAATATATCCTATACTTTAGATGCGCAAATCCTGTAGTGGTATATGTAATCGTGTTTTTCACACAAAATGTGCAGCGGTTTCAACTGAAATTTTAGAAGCCGTAAAAGCTGAAAATATGAGTTGGAAATGCCACGAATTTCGAATGAGTATAAATGAAACTTCAATAATATTTGAAAAGAACAGAGTCGATAGTGATAGTAATGATAATAACGAATGTGATCCTAGCTCTAAACAACTAAATAACACTATTAATAATGAAATCAATCATGCTTCTACATCTAAAACAAATATATATAATAAACTGTTACAATTTGACCCTTCAGAATCCCATGAAAATACAATTTTAAATTATATAAAAATACTTGGGGTAACTGTCGCGGAAATGCATAAATCACAAATATACATATCTTCATGCTTTGATAAAATTTTAAAACAAAATGAAAGTATAATTAAGGAAAATCAGACATTGAAAAGCACTTTAATATTGGAAAGGAAAAGAAGTGTCAACCTAGAACATCGTTTAAATAAACTTGAGTCGCTTATGGATGAAAAACAACAAAACGAAAATAAAAATAATATAATTGTAGCGGGTTTGCCATCGGATCTACAGGATGCGACAGCGGCTTGGTTAGTATAGCTAAAAAGATGAATGCAAATGTCAATAAGGAAAATATCTTAAACGTAATTCTATTAGCAAAAAGAGTCAAAGACACTCAATATTCAAATTTGTATTTAGTTAAGATGGACTCAGCCGAATCAAAATCTGAGTTGATGTCAAAGAAGAAAATTTACAAACATCTTTTTACAGCGGAAGTCGAATTGAGAAGCAAAGGCAATAAGGAGATATATCTTAGAGACCACTTGTAACAATTGCAGTCTAAATTATACAATGAAGCGAAAGAAATCAAAGGAAAATATAATTTGCAATTCCTGTGGTTCAAAAATAATTGTATTTTTCTTAGACAACACACCAATTCCAAGGTATTTCGTATATTATCACAAAATGATATTAAATTTGTTAATGATACTTTTCAAGAACAAAATTAGTGTTTTTTATATTTTTATTTTATTTTGCACTACAGTAATTTTTTATTTACAATTTTTTTTTGTTATTACAACTTATTTACAAAATTATTTACTTTAATTTTTTGTAATATTAGTAAGATATTATATTTGTTTCTTGCATTGTATATTTACTTAACCTACACTATAAATATTTTAATTTTTGTTATAATTTTACATAATTCTTTTAAATTTTTTTTTTATCTTCAATATATATGTTAATTACAAAAAACTTGCAAAATCACAATTAACACTATAAAAATGACAATTCTAGATATCGCTCAACACCTTGTACTATATTTTTCATTTCTTCCGTATTCTGTTCTATGAGTTTGTTCAACTAAGAATCTCGTATATCTTGTTTGCCTAACCCCATCATTTATGATAAAATTGTTATTCAAATATTCAATGTGAATATTATCATAAAGAACATCGTAGGTGAAGCAAGATGAAGAAATTTTCCTGCGAGATGACAAGGTTAGCATATTTAAAAATTTAAGTCTTATATTGTAACTCAGAAGATTAGCAAAATCGAAAGGATTAAACTGACTTCTTAAAGCAAATAAAAGAAATTGTTTTTGAACTGATTCAATTCTATCAGAATTTATTTGAAAAACTGGATCCCAAATAATGTTACCATATTCTAGAATAGATCGTATTAGGGAACAGTAGAGAGCTTTTGTCACTGCTATATTGTTAAATTCTTTCGCTATTCTTTTAATAAATTCCAACATTTTATTTGCTTTAGAGATCATGAAGTCATAGTGTAAGTTAAAGCTAAGTTTATCGTCGAGGATAATACCAAGATCAGTAATACTGTATACGCGTTCAAGGGTTAGGTTTTGAATTGTATAGTTGTTAAGGATAGAAAATCGTTTACGAGTGAAACTTATGGATTTACATTTCTGTACATTTAATTCCATATTGTTCAATGAGCACCATTCTTGTAGTTTATTGAGTTTTGACTGCAGCAACGTTATATCAGAACTATATTTAATGACTTGATATACTTTTAAGTCGTCTGCAAATGCAATGTGCGGTATATCACCTAATTTGTCAGATAAGTCAGAAATAAATATATTAAACAAGAGTGGACCTAAATGACTACCTTGCGGTACTCCTGAAGTGACATCGATAGTTTTCGATAATATACCTTGGAATTTAACATTTTGAGTTCTTTCAGTAAGATAAGAATGGAGCCATAAAAGAAAAGAACCAGATATACCAAACGTGGCAAGTTTTTTTAACAAAATGATACAATCAATACGATCCAAAGCTTTGCTGAAATCAGTGTAAATTGCATCAACTTGGTACCCTTTTTCCATTTGATTAAAAATTTCAGATGTGTATATCATAAGGTTCGTAGTAGTAGAATGGCCTTTTCTAAAACCATGCTGTTGTTCATTAAGTTTTGTATCGATAATTGGCATAATTTTACCAACAAGAATTTTTTCGAACATTTTAGGTACAGTCGATAAAATAGCTATACCACGGTAGTTTTCCGCAGATGCTTTATCACCCTTTATATGAATAGGAGTCAAAAAGGAGGATTTCCATACATCTGGAAAAATCCCTGTCGATAATGACCAATTAAAAATAGTATGCAGCGGGTGAACAAGATACTGAGCACAATTGTACAAAAAGGTCGGTGGGATTAAGTCAGGACCAGCGCCTTTTTTGGTGTCAAGGTTCTTTAATGCTTCAAAAATGTCCTTGTCAGAAAGTTGCAAGTCGGAAATTAATGCATTAGGACTATTTATTGAATTAAAATTTATATAATCCCTATTAGCAAAGAGTTCTTGTGGCCGATAAACTTTTTGAAAATTATCAGCAAAGAAATTACAGATCTTGGACAAGAGGAAAAAGTATTGTCAATTGACATAGAATTTGGATAACCAAAGGTTTTACGTTTAGTGTTAACGAAGTCAAAAAATTTTTTGGGATCTGTAATTAACCTATTACCGATATTAGTAACATAATTGTCATGTGCTGAATTTGCTTTAAGCTTAAAATCTAAGGCAATATCTTTGTAAGTATTCAGCAAGTTAATGTTAGTATTATTTGTATTTTTTATTCTTTTGAAGAGTTTATTGCCTTGGTTACGCAATGACCTGAGATCTCTATTTAACCAAGGTTCAGTGGTTTTATCTTTTTTTTCGTATTTTTGGCACAAATGAATTAATTATTTCAAAAATTTTTAAATAGAAGATAGAGATAGATGAGTTAAGATCCTGTTGTGATAACAGGTCGGGCCAATTAATAATTGACAAAGCATAATTTATACTTTGGTAGTCAGCGTTTTTAAAATCATATACAATTGTATTATTGTATGATTTGGAAAAGTTTGGGCTAGTAGTTGTAAACTCGAAGATGATTGCGTTATGATGAGTGGTGTTAGTAAACAGATTTTCTGCATCATCAGCAAGTTTTACCACCACTCTGTCATATGCATTCGAAAATGCAAGATCCAACAATTTGTTGTTGTTATTAGGAAAACTGATAATCTGTTGCAGATTGTTACCATAAAAACGTTACCACTAATTAGATCGAAATCTATTTCGTCAAGGAAATTGATTGGTAGCAACAGATTGTCTGATTCGTCAATTACAAAAGAAATTGTAGGGCGATTAAAATCACCAAACACAAAAATATAATCCTCTTCATTCATTTTAGCGATAATACTGTCATATATATCGTAAAAATGCAAATATGAAGAGTTGTCAGAATTAGGAGGAAAGTAAACTATACCAAGGTATAAGTAATTTGTACCTATGTCTATTTTTATAAATTGGTGTTCGAATAAGTGACTCGTTCTAGTAACTAGAGGTATACTAGACAAGTTATTTTTTACTGCAATTAGCATACCGCCTCCTCTTGAACAGTTATTAGAAAGATAATCACGGTCGCGTCTGCAAACAGACGAAATACTGTCCAGTATTTCTTCGTTTTTAAAAGAGTTATTTAACCATGTTTCAGTGATAGCTAGTACACTAAAATTACATGATTTTGCATCAATATATAATTCTTTAAGTTTACTTCTCATACCACTGCAATTGTGGTACAAAATTTTAAGATTATTGATATTAAGTTTGTTAATGTTATTAGCTAATGTAATAATGTTTATATTATTGTTAATGAAAGAAATTGGACATTTACTTGGAGTTGGGCCGAAAAAACTTGTTATAATTTTCTCGCGACTGATATAAGTGGCTATAATAATTACTATTGCAATAGCTACGATAAGCACGAAGGTCGTCATCGATCTCTTTCAACGTTAATCCTATACTTTTATGGTATCTAATACAGAGATTTAGTAAGTCTTTATAATTAGATGGCAAACCCTCATTATATATTAGAACTTGTAAATTAGTTCTTTTTTTGCCTTCTATGACACAGTTGTTGGAGTCATTATACAAATATGCAAGAAAAAGTCTTACATAGTTGAGAATTCTCTCATCTCTAAATCTGGAAAGTGCATACGTGCTATCCTCGCTTATTGATTGTTGCGTCATTTTTACAATTGGAGGTATTAACGGATTAAGCGATAACATATTTCTATTATTGTTATTATTGTTATTATTATTTATTATTATTTATTATTATTATTTATTATCATTATTTATTATCATTATTTATTATCATTAATTATTATCATTATTTATTATTATTATTTATTATCATTATTTATTATTATTATTTATTATTATTTATTATTATTTATTATTTATTATTATTTATTATTTATTATTTATTATTTATTATTTATGATTTATGATTTATGATTTATGATTTATGATTTATGATTTATGATTTATGATTTATGATTTATGATTTATTATTTATTATTTATTATTTATTATTTATTATTTATTATTTATTATTTATTATTTATTATTTATTATTTATTATTTATTATTTATTATTTATTATTTATTATTTATTATTTATTATTTATTATTTATTATTTATTATTTATTATTTATTATTTATTATTTATTATTTATTATTTATTATTTATTATTTATTATTTATTATTTATTATTTATTATTTATTATTTATTATTTATTATTTATTATTTATTATTTATTATTTATTATTTATTATTTATTATTTATTATTTATTATTTATTATTTATTATTTATTATTTATTATTTATTATTTATTATTTATTATTTATTATTTATTATTTATTATTTATTATTTATTATTTATTATTTATTATTTATTATTTATTATTTATTATTTATTATTTATTATTTATTATTTATTATTTATTATTTATTATTTATTATTTATTATTTATTATTTATTATTTATTATTTATTATTTATTATTTATTATTTATTATTTATTATTTATTATTTATTATTTATTATTTATTATTTATTATTTATTATTTATTATTTATTATTTATTATTTATTATTTATTATTTATTATTTATTATTTATTATTTATTATTTATTATTTATTATTTATTATTTATTATTTATTATTTATTATTTATTATTTATTATTTATTATTTATTATTTATTATTTATTATTTATTATTTATTATTTATTATTTATTATTTATTATTTATTATTTATTATTTATTATTTATTATTTATTATTTATTATTTATTATTTATTATTTATTATTTATTATTTATTATTTATTATTTATTATTTATTATTTATTATTTATTATTTATTATTTATTATTTATTATTTATTATTTATTATTTATTATTTATTATTTATTATTTATTATTTATTATTTATTATTTATTATTTATTATTTATTATTTATTATTTATTATTTATTATTTATTATTTATTATTATTTATTATTTATTATTTATTATTTATTATTTATTATTTATTATTTATTATTTATTATTTATTATTTATTATTTATTATTTATTATTTATTATTATTATTATTATTGTTATTATTATTTGACGAGTTTGTTCCCGGTTTGAATGTTTCCCCTTGTACAAAATTCCCATATCTTTTTCTAACTGGTATTTGTGTATCTGAGATAATATCAGTATTAGTTGTATGTGTACTGAAATGAACTGTTTTTTTTTTATTGGATTTGAAAGAAGTTGCACATGAATTGAGCAGAAATGATTTTGTACGAGTCGATAGATTAATGTTATTGGAGTGATTCATTTATTTATTATTATCTTTTATGTCCGAATTGTTGTATAGTGCAGATTCAGTGTTATTATTTTTAGAATTATTATTAATATCTTTAAAAATCTGAACTATAATATCTTTTTTTCAAAACTTATGAGCTAGTATATCACTGACTTTGGATTTTGGTACAGTAACTTTAAAGGATTTGTATTTTGGTTTGTATTTTAAATTCTTAGGAGTAATATCAACTATGTTAACATTATTACAATTAAATTTATGTTTTAATTTATTATTGAGACTACTTACTGTTGAAGAAGCTGGAATTTTGGAGAAGTATAGAGCAACGTTCACAGGTGTTTTGATTTCTGTCGCCCTGGACAAAGTGGGCAATTGATCAGAAGTCACCTCATTTGATGAGTCATTTTGTAATGAGTTGTCATTCACAGCATATGATGATGAAGACGGTGAAGTCGACCTTTGATTGGAGGTCTCGGCATTAGCTAATTCATTTTGTAATGAAATGTCATTAACAGTAATTACGGAGCTCGGCAAAGAATTCACAGCTGGCGCAGCAGCAGCACTCACAGAATGTGAGTCAGGTGGAGTTATCAAAGGATCAACTACCGGATCTACTGAGCTAACTACCGATTTCGTTGACCAAGAACTGGTAGTTGCTTTTACGAAAGAATTGTAACTAATTGGCTGTTCAGTTTGAGACCAAGCTTCTTTAGAGTTTTCGTTGATATGAGTTTGATTATACTTATATGTAACGAAGGATGTGTCGAGACTTGCATCGACTTTGATACCCAGATTCCTTACGTCTTTCTTTAATGCGCGTATTTCATCATTCAGCTGTTCAATATTATTTGGTGCGCTAGTACCCATAGAATTAAGTAATTCCTGCAGTTTACTATTAACGATCTCTTCAACTCCTTTGAACAATTCTCAATGTATTCTTGAGTACTGTCAAGAAGTTTTGAAAAAATCTCATTTTTTATAACAGTAAAGTTCTGCAGCATCTGATCTTTCTGCCTTTCTGCTGATATGCTAAACAACATATTAAGTAACTCATATTCCTTGGCCATTTCGTTAAAAGATGCTGAATTGGTTTTGACAGCTTCATGGCATTTCGCTGCAAGTCCTGAGTATTCGTCTTTATAGTTTTTTAGAGATATTTTAACCTCATCAAACAGCAAATTAATACTTGAATGGTAGTTCAAGCAAGTTTCACATACAAAATATTGGGCCAAGAACGAAGAATGCCATCCTCTAGGAGCACTTAAGCAGATCCCATGAAAGCGCTTTTTGCAAAAACTGTTACAAGTAACGAGTTCAGTTTTTGCATCAAAAACAGTACAAATTGGGCTATCGCATTTATTAATATTAGCATTCATTGTTAATTAATTTTTATGAAAGTAGTTCAAAGTTAAAATAAACACGTTAACACAGTTTATTTTTATTTAATATTTATGTATTATAAATTTTAAATTTTCATATAAGTAAGCACTTTTTATAAAAGTATTTCAAAGTTAAAGTACAATAAAAATTGACACAGTTATATGAATTTTAACTTTAATTTTTTTTTTTTAAATTATTAATAAAAGAATTTTAGCCAAATTATGAAAGTAAAAGAAAAAAAAAACACGTCCACTCAGTTTAACGTAAAGAATGAGAATGATATCGTCGTTTCGGTTATAATTTTATGTCAATTTTTGCTTTCTTTTTGTTTTACTAATTTTTATTATACTTTTCATTTTAATTATAATTTTAAAACTACTTTCATGTCAATATCAAAGAACACAATAGAAATGACAATTCTAAATAATATTCAACATATTTTCAATTATTCTCCAAAACATATTCAATCAATCTCTTTATTCACCACAAACAAGATCAATAAGTATAACAATTATCTTTTAATATTATCTCATTTATCAAATTATGTTTATATAACATTTATTTTCTAAAAGCTAAAATTCATAATCAAGGTTTCAAACCATATGTTTTCAATTATTATCAACTCTACATTAACTTTCAATCAATCTCTTTACTTCGAATAATCGAAATTATAACCAATATGTATATAACAATTATTTTTATTAGTATATTTGCTCTAATATTTTTTAATGACTGAAGAAGTAAATATTGAAGATTGTAGGAAAGTTAATTATTACATAGAGTTGAATAATGCACGAACTATATGCGATTTCTCTGATAACTGCAACGTTGTATACTACGAAATATACGAAACTTAAAAAATAAATTATTTGATTTAGAACAACTTTTAAATAGTTTACAAATTTGAAGTACACATAGTTGTGCTTGTGCTTTTGGGGATCTTAACATTAATCTGTTACACTATAACAATCGTGATGTCAAATCTATTCAAGTAATCTACTTAGTAATAGGTATTTGATATATAATAAAATTTCTGAACCTTATGCAACTCGTAAAGGCAATACATCGAATACAATAATCGATCATATTATTACAGACTTAATAAGATATAAATATTGTTTTCCATATTTTGGATACACCTTTGTCTGATCATCAAATGTTTCTGATAAGTTTTGATCATAAACCTTGTAAAAATACACAGATAAAGTTCAAAACGATATTGGATTATGAAAATATATCTAATAATATTATATCGTCAAAATTAGAGTTATATAGAAACTTTGATGATATATTATCCGATTTTAGTTCAATCATCTGCAATAATACGCGAACGATTCCATTAACTAACAATAAGAAGAAAAATTGCTGGATGAATAGTAATATTCTAAATAAAATTAAAATAAGAGATTCTTACTTTAAGTTCAAAAAGAAGTATCCGAAGGACTTACACATCTCTGAACTCTACAAAGCAGGTCAACTTGAAGTAAAACGGTTACCCACTAGGCCACCGAGGCTCCCGTAACAAAATAATCAACATATGATGAAGTTAGCCGCTAGTGGTGCTGGCTATCGATAGTGGAAATCAAACAAATAATAAATCAATCAATTGGTGAAGATTGATTAATTTAAAAATTCAAGTTCTAAAAGTCAATAAGCTTTTGGTTTTTTTTTTTAAAATAGCAGTTATGCCCAAAGGTATAAAAGAAGAAGAAAAAAGGATAAGATACGAGATACGAGATAAGAAGAACAGAGATACGTGGACGTGGATAACAAAATAATTGAACTAAATTTATATTTTAATTTGTAATAATTTTTATTAGTGAATTAAACATTTTATAACATTTATAATTTTTTTTAAACATTTTTTGAATTATAAGATTGATTAGTAAATTTAAAATTATAACAATCAATACAAATGAATTAAATATTTTATAACATTTATAATTTTTTTTAAACATTTTCTAAATTATAAAATTGATTAGTAAATTTAAAATTATAATAATACAAAGTGAATAAAATTTTATAATATATTTTAATAAATAAATTAATCGTACATACATACTATATATGCATGTAATTTTTTTCGTAGTAGTCAGTAGATAATAATTGTGCATGGAAAGTAAAAGTAAAAATATTTATTTCAAGTTTTTTGAATGCTACTAATGCTAGTAAAGTACTTGTGCCTTCAAACATTTTAAATGGTGCGGGAGTTTAAATTTTTGTCGTAATAGTTATTCGTTGTGTACAAACGCTTTATGGTAATTTATTTATACATTTCATGATTTTGTCTAATATTAGCAGTTTACAGTAAGTATCTATGTACGTATATTAAGTTTATAATTTATGACTTATCTTTTTACCTACATACATAATAGTTGAATTTGAAATTAAACCAAAACTTTTTATTTATTTTATCCTCTAAAATATAGAAATGAAAAAAAATCTATTATTCAAAATTTATTGAAAACTCCTTTTTCGAAACGGAATATTCAGTTTAAAAAGAAAATAATCCAATCAAGAACTGTACCAAACTTAATTATAACGCAAAGCATAAAAATAGCAGGTTTGTATTGTTAGCATCCGGTTGATGGGTCTTTCTGAAAGTTGTAGTCCTGTTGTACAGTTTCTGTCTCCTGTTTGCGACTTTCTCATTGATTATTTTGTGTGTCAGGTTTGTAGAGGTGACTGCGAGGAGTATCATCGGGTTTTTTGTGGCTAACTTCGCTTCTTGGTCAGTTTTTGTGTTTCCAGGAATACCCACATGTCCTAGGATCCATGCTATTGTAATTTTTGCCCGGGCGGATATTATTTTGTCTCGTATGTCCCTTGTCATCTGGTTTCTGTTACTTGTATTAAGTATACCTTTGAGCACGCTTAAGCAGTCCGTGAGGATAGGCATTTTCCTTTTATCACTGACGGCGATTTTGATAGCCTCCCATATTACTAATTCTTCAGCCACGAAGATTTGGCACTCGCTAGGTAGGTTTCCTGCCCTGATCAGTTTGTCAGCCTCTGTTATAGCGAGCCAGCCCCACGCTTTCGCTTGTTTTGGAAGGGTCAGTGTAGAGTTCTCTGTGATTTGACCAACTTCGCCTTTTTTTCAAGAATAATTTTTTGAAAGTGTCCTGGTCTGTGTTGTGCTTTAGGTTCTCCGCCATTCCTATGTCCAACCATTCCATCCATCTACCCCATGTGTGTTTGTAGTCTGATTTTGTTTCTGCGGGTGCTACTGCAATATTAAGCTTGGCAAATTTTTCCACCGTTTTGTCCAGTGCCGAGTTTTTGTATTTATTTTTCTGCTCTATTTTTGCTTTTACCAAGCTGTGAAGCGGGTGGTCGTTATTTACAAGGCTTCTCGTTACGCTTTTGGTTAGTTTGCTATATCTTATCTCCATAAAGGTTGGGAGGCCAGCTTCGGTGGTAAGAGCTGATATCTGTGTAGGCGTCAGTGCTCCCAGTGCTAACCTAGCTGCTTTATTTATTGAGCATTGTATCCTATGTATGTTTCCCTTGGTGGTGCACCCGTATACCTCAATACCGTATTGGACTTTGCCTAGAATTGCCTTATATCTTCATAGCTGTTGCTGGAGGTGGTCCATATTTTTTGCGACAGATGCAACTCAGCAAATTGTTTGATTTCTCAATCGATTTTTTAAGGTTTTTGATATGTTCGTTGTATTTTAGGCTGCAGCTCAGGCTTATACCCAGTATTCTGATTTCCTTTTTGTTGTATATTCTATTGTTTTGGTGGAAAATTTCTGACTTTAGGCATCTGAACCTCTTTCTGCATACATGTAGTAGTTCTGTTTTTCCGGTAGAGAAGTTCGCTCCTACTTCTTCCGCCCAAGAGTCCATTTTTTTTAGTGTAGCGTTTAGGATGTTTTCTCTTACTGCAGTGTCACCTCTGGCCAAGAGTATGACGTTGTCCGCGTATATGTATGTGCGAAGTCTTGGTATCTCTTTCAGTACTTCTGCTAGTGAACTGATGTACACATTGAATAGTTGTACTGACAGTGGAGATCCCTGAGGTATCCCGCATTTAAGGTTTTTCGTATCTGAGTGGTGCCCTTGGATTTTGACGAAAAACTTGCTATTTGTTAGGAAGCTTTTGATGGTGTTTATGTAGAGTTTGCTTGTTCTCCATTTACACAGTTGATTTTCTATTGTTTCTGAGTGTACTCTGTCGAAAGCCTTTTCCAGCTCACATGATACTAGGTCGGCATGTGTCCTTTTACTTAGTGTTTCACCCAAATAGTTGTCCACTTCTTGTAGTATAGTTTGCGTGCTGCATCTTTCTCTAAAACCTTGAATGTTCTGCGGTATGTTCTTTCCTATACAAAAGGCCAATCTCTTAGCCATAATTTTTTCTCAGACCTTGCTCATTGTAGGTAGCAGCGATATGTATGTCGCGATATATATGTATGTTAGGATGTCGAGGTATGGCCTGTTAGCCCAATACCCCTGGATGTTCCACTGAGCTATAGCTGCCTTAATTCTATCTGGGCTTCTGTTGTTTCCATTGTTCTTTGTGAGGTTTCTGTTTCTAATTTGATTGGTTTTGTTGGTTTTATTTTTGTTGTGTGAAAGTATGTTTTTGTTACAATATTCATTGATGCGGTTACCATGTATTTGGTGCCTGATATTTGTATTGTTGTCCTTGTTAAGCATTAAACTTGTGCTCATATATGCTCTAGTACAAGTGTGAGTTGTCATATTGTATAGAGTCTATATAATTTTTACTTGGGGGTTGTTTATTTTGGTCTACTTATTGTTCTTCTATTATTATCGGTTTTTTGGTCGCTATTTTTGCCATTTTATTATTGGTTGAGATGGTTGGGCCTTCCATCTCCTCCGTTAGATCGATTAGTTTGACTGGGGTATTAGTTATTTTCTGTTGTTGGTGTCTCTCTCATCTATATGTCGTTGTGAGTTTTGGTGTTTGCTGTGGGTTTGGATTGTTGATTTTGTTTTTTTGTGTAGTAAACTTGAAAAGCTCTTGTGATTAAATCGACTATTTCAGTTGTATCTGCTGCTATGGTATTGTATTTTTCGCTCATCTGGGTAAAGATTTGATTAGTTGCTTGCAGTGTTTCTTGAGTGGGGCTATTGTTTTTAGTTGAAGTTGATGCGGTTGGGTTTATATTTACGTTGCTTTTTCCTACTATTGCCTTGTAGTTTAGGGTCTCTTTGTTCTGTTCCTTATATATGGCATATGCAGCTGCTTTTGTTATCCTTTTCTCAGTTTTGATTTTTAGAACTTCCTTCTCTCTAAGGTAACTGGGGCAGTTTTTGTCATTGGGAGGATGGCTGTGTTCGAATTTGTTAATCTCGCAGTTCATACATTTAGGAATCACGCAGATTTCTCTATGCTTTGGCAGGTTTTCAGCTGCCACTTCCTGTGAGCAATTTGGGCAAAATTACTCCTTTCCATGAGTTTAGTGACTTAATGAGTTCTATTTTTACTGGTTTTCCTATAAGAGTAGTGACTTAATGAGTTCTATTTTTACTGGTTTTCCTATAAGTTTATCTCGCTGTAAAGTTTTTTGTAACCTTCTCAAGTGCCTTGTTGATACCGAAAAGTCCATAATTCTTCATTGATTTGTTAGGTTCGAGGGCTGTAACCTGTAAAAATGTTATCTCGGATTCGCTTTTATTTGCACCCAGCATTGGAAATCCTGATGTTGCGTCCAGATTTGGTCTTTTTCTAGGCTTCTCGGCCAAAATGTTGAAGCGCCATTTTGATCTTTTCAATACCCGTTGGGGATCTATCTTTCCGTCTTATTTCTATGTAAAGGTATACTTGAGTATACTTTATATAGAAACCTTGGTCCGTCTAATTGTGGTGTTACTTTATGAGGTATAGTTTGTTACTATACCAGATAACTGAAATTCGTTCTGTCCGTTTATTACTCTCACTCTTTGAAATTCGGTTTTTTTTTTTTAAATATATTTCACTGTGTGATATGGATTCAAGTCTCTGTCTTTTTTCGTGTCTGAGTGGTGCCCTTGGATTTTGACGAAAAACTTGCGATTTGTTAGAAAGCTTTTGATGGTGTTTATGTAGAGTTTGCTTGTTCCCCATTTACACAGTTGATTTTCTATTGTTTCTGAGTGTACTCTGTCGAAAGCCTTTTCCAGCTCACATGATACTAGGTCGGCATGTGTCCTTTTACTTAGTGTTTCACCCAAATAGTTGTCCACTTCTTGTAGTATAGTTTGCGTGCTGCATCTTTCTCTAAAACCTTGAATGTTCTGCTGTATGTTCTTTCCTATACAAAAGGCCAATCTCTTAGCCATAATTTTTTCTCAGACCTTGCTCATTGTAGGTAGCAGCGATATGTACCTGTAGGATTTAGTATTGGTAGGGTCTTTCCCTGTTTTCCTTACAGGTATTAGCTCAGCTAACTTTCAGGCTTACGGGTATTTGGCTGTATGTAAATTGTTGTTATATAGGTCAGCCATCCTGTGGTGTAAGTTTGCTCCCGCGTTTTTAAGCATTTCATAGCTTATCTTGTCGTTACCTGGTGTTGTTCCCTTAAAAGACCTTATTGTATTGATTACTTCCCTTGTGGATATTTTCATGCTCAGGTTTTTGTCCTCCTTTTTTTGGCCTTGGAGGATGTGTGGTTGGTGTTCTTACCCCTTGACTATACTCAGCACATTCATTTGCCATCAGGTTGGCTATGACCTCTGGGTCTTCTACCAATTTGCCTTCTACCTCCAGGTTTATGCCTCCATGTGGTGCTCTCTTGTTTAGTATTTTTCTCGCTTTCAACCAGGTGCTCCGCTGGTCCCTGCCGTCAATTTGGTTAGCAAAGTTTTCCCACTTTTTTCTTTTTGTTGTCCTAATCTTCCTTCTCAGCAGCGCATTGTTTTTCTTAATGCAATGAGTAGGTGATTGTTTGGATCATGCTTGTAGGCCCTATATAAAATTTTGGTTTGCCTTTGTAGCTGCCTTATCTCTCTACTCATCCACGGTATTTTGTAGCCATTTTGAAGTTTGGTAGGGATCGCGGAGGTCGCTGCCTCTCTTATTATTTTGGTAAGGACTGCCGCTTCCTTGTTTATATTTAGCGAGGCTGGTCTTAAGTGCATTAGCTCTTCTATTTTTGTCTTAAACTTAATCCATTCCGCCCTAGACTCATCGTACCTTCTGCTCCCTTTTATTCTGTATTGTTGTAGTACTATAGCATCTATGATTATTGGGTGATGATCATAGCCTTTTAAGTTTTGTCCTATTTTCCGGGATATGTGCTTTGCGACGTCATTGTGTGCTATTGTCAGATCCGGACATGTGTGTGTGCCCCTAGTATTTATAAGGGTAGGCGAACCATCATTCATTAGAACCAGGTTTTAGTTGTTACTGAGCCATCTGTTAATGGTAATTCCCTTTTCATTGTTGATATGATCGCCCCAGTTAACGTGTCTGGAATTCATATCCCCTAGTACTATGTAAGGAGTACTTAGTTGTTTGGTGAGGTCATCTAGCCCCTTCATCTCTAATATTCTTGAATTTTCCAGATATAGGTTGAGAATAGTGAGTTCAGTTGCCATGAGCCGCACCCTGTAGCTCAGTTTGGATGCTTACCTGCTCATATTTCAGACCCGCTTTCACCAGGAATCCTACTCCTCCTACTCTGTTTGGCGTCCTTGGCAGCCAGCAGAAGTAGTTCTTGTAATATTCCGGGTAGATGTCGGTGTGGTTGTTTGTTTCTTGTATCGCTATTACCATAGGGTCTTATCTTTGCATTAGGATGTCCAGGTATGGCCTGTTAGCCCAATACTCCTGGATGTTCCACTGAGCTATAGCTGCCTTAATTCTATCTGGGCTTCTGTTGTTTCCATTGTTCTTTGTGAGGTTTCTGTTTCTAATTTGATTGGTTTTGTTGGTTTTATTTTTGTTGTGTGAAAGTATGTTTTTGTTACAATATTCATTGCTGCAGTTACCATGTATTTGGTGCCTGATATTTGTATTGTTGTCCTTGTTAAGCATTAAACTTGTGCTCATATATGCTCTAGTACAAGTGTGAGTTGTCATATTGTATTTAGAGTCTATATAATTTTTACTTGGGTGTTGTTTATTTTGGTCTACTTATTGTTCTTCTATTATTATCGGTTTTTTGGTCGCTATTTTTGCCGTTTTATTCTTGGTTGAGATGGTTGGGCCTTCCATCTCCTCCGTTAGATCGATTAGTTTGACTGGGGTATTAGTATTTTCTGTTGTTGGTGTCTCTCTCATCTATATGTCGTTGTGAGTTTTGGTGTTTGCTGCAGGTTTGGATTGTTGATTTTGTTTTTTTGTGTAGTAAACTTGAAAAGCTCTTGTGATTAAATCGACTATTTCAGTTGTATCTGCTGCTATGGTATTGTATTTTTCGCTCATCTGGGTAAAGATTTGATTAGTTGCTTGCAGTGTTTCTTGAGTGGGGCTATTGTTTTTAGTTGAAGTTGATGCGGTTGGGTTTATATTTACGTTGCTTTTTCCTACTATTGCCTTGTAGTTTAGGGTCTCTTTGTTCTGTTCCTTATATATGGCATATGCAGCTGCTTTTGGTATCCTTTTCTCAGTTTTGATTTTTAGAACTTCCTTCTCTCTAAGGTAACTGGGGCAGTTTTTGTCATTGGGAGGATGGCTGTGTTCGAATTTATTAATCTCGCAGTTCATACATTTAGGAATCACGCAGATTTCTCTATGCTTTGGCAGGTTTTCAGCTGCCACTTCCTGTGAGCAATTTGGGCAAAATTACTCCTTTCCATGAGTTTAGTGACTTAATGAGTTCTATTTTTACTGGTTTAACTATAAGTTTAGTGACTTAATGAGTTCTATTTTTACTGATTTTCCTATAAGTTTATCTCACTGTAAAGTTTTTTGTAACCTTCTCAAGTGCCTTGTTGATACCGAAAAGTCCATAATTCTTCATTGATTTGTTAGGTTCGAGGGCTGTAACCTGTAAAAATTTTATCTCGGATTCGCTTTTATTTGCACCCAGCATTGGAAACCCTGATGTTGCGTTCAGATTTGGTCTTTTTCTAGGCTTCTCGGACAAAATGTTGAAGCGCCATTTTGATCTTTTCAATACCCCCTCGGGATCCATCTTTCGTCTTATTTCTATGTAAAGGTATACTTGAGTATACTTTATATAGAAACCTTGGTCCGTCTAATTGTGGTGTTACTTTATGAGGTATAATTTGTTACTATACCAGATAAATTACTATACCAGTGAAATTCGTTCTGTCCGTTTATTACTCTCACTCTTTGAAATTCGGTTTTTTTTTTTTTAAATATATTTCACTGTGTGTTATATGGATTCAAGTCTCTGTCTTGATTGGTCAGTATTATATTCTTTTACACTAGGAGGGTCCTCCCACGTGGAGCTGACTCGCTGGAAGTGATTGTACCAAACACTTGCACACGCTATTTTTAATTATTATTAAAACAGTAATATTTTTACAAATCACAATTTATTTATTTATTTTATTTTTATATATTATATTTTACAAAATTAACAAATATATAATTTAAATAAAGTTTTTTTTTAATTAAGTGCAGCAAATATTTTAATTTGCCGACAAATTAAAGAAACAAGACAGGAAAAGAAATATAAAGTATTAATAATTATTTCAGACACCACGGCTTACTGTATGTAATTTTGTTATTATTATGTCTTTCTATTTATATTGTGGTTGGGTAAAATCCAGCCGAAAGCCGCCAATCGTCGCGTCGGCGGACCACTATTTTCTGTAAACAACTATAAAATCCTTCCTTATTACTTTTTTTAAATACATTTCGAAAATTCATTTACATATTTTTAAATATAAATATATTTAAATATATTTTTGTCAAAAACCAATTATTATATATTAGGAAGGACTTTACATTTGGGTACAAAATTAGGGGTTCAATAATTTGTTTAGCCATAAATGCCTTGTTGTTGAAATATGTATATAAAAAAAAATTCGTTCTGTAGCTTCTGCGCGGACGGTGGAAATATATATATGTATATAAATAGATATTCTGCAAAAAGGTGAAACCCTGATTTCGTCACCAACTCTAAAATTCTCCCTCATTATTTTTGTATATACACATTTCAACAACACGGCATTTAAAATATAATTATGAGGGTTTTCATAGTTCAATATTTATACATGTATATTTTGCAGAATATTTATATATATATATAAATATTTTGGAAAAAAGGAATATTATAATTTCGAATCCAACTCTAAAATTCATCCTAATTCAGAATCTCACGTATACATATATATTAATATTCTGGAAAAAGCGTAAAACCCTGATATTGTATCCCACTCTAAAATCTTATCATTCTGGAAAAAGGGAATATTCTGATTTCGTATCTAACTGTAAAATCTTATCAAAAAAAGATTAAAATCAATAATTATACTTTTAAAAATTATGGAATAATTGATTGTTTTATACTGAATAATAAATATTTCAGTTTTTGAAGACATAAGTCCACGGGGGACTTTTGGATCACTCACCGAAGTTATAATTTGCCGGGGACTTCTGGCTTATTTTCCGGGACTTTTGTCATATCGCTTATTTTCTGACTTTTAGCTCCGGGACATTTGTCTCTATGGAAAAATTCTAATTTTTGAATGCAATTTATGAAACTCTTATAGATTGAGAACAGCAGTTTCCAACTAAAATTAAATATTAATGAATTTTAATTTTTAAATATTTTGTTATTTTTCCGATACCGAAAGATACCCATACATACATTTTTAATATAAATATAATACCAACATGTTTTTAAATCTGACTATATAAAAAAGTCAATATGAGGAATGCATTTTGAGGATGCAAAAAAGAACGGGTGTTATTTGATGAAAAAACAATAATGTTTTTTGTTATTCTAATTATAATAATATTAATTTTGATATTTTTTAAACGAAAATAAATATAGGGTGTTCAAAATTGAGGTATCATTTTAATTTTAATAAAAAAAAAACTTTTTTTTTGAAATATTAAATATATTTTTATTTTAATTTATTACAAATAGGTTCCGGTTAATAATGAAAAATTATGTCGGCCAAGTGGCCCCCTCTACTACTTCGGCAGGCTTCCAATCTTTTACCAAAATTCTGAATCACGTTGTTCAATAAACTGTTCTCTATGGTTGAAATCTGCTCGATAATCTTGTTTTTAAGCTCTTGAATCGTTGTGGGATTATTGCTGTACACTTTCGATTTCACAAAACCCCACAAAAAAAATTCAACGGTGTCAAATCGCACGATCTTGGTGGCCACATCACTCCTCCTCTACGAGAAATAATGCGATCTTCGAACTTTTCCTTCAAAAGATCCATTGTTTCTCTTGCTGTGTGGCAAGTGGCACCGTCCTGTTGAAACCACATATTCTCTACGTCCAAATCATCAATTTCCAGCCACAAAAAGCTTCGGATCATCTCCCTGTAGCGATTTCCATTGACCGTAATCGCATTTCCATTTGCGTTTTCAAAAAAATATGGTCCGATGACTCCTCCTGACCACAAACCACACCAAACCGTAACTTTTTGTGGATGTACTGGTTGCTCTATGATAACCCTTGGATTCTCTTCACCCCAAATGCGGCAATTCTGTTTATTGACGTAGCCATTGAGCTGGAAATGAGCTTCGTCGGTGAAGATTATTTTGTTAAAAAAATTCTCATTTTCTTCTTGTTTTTCGATTGCCCAAGAAACGAATTGCCGACGTAATGCATGGTCAGTTGGTTTTAATTCTTGCGTCAGCTGGATCTTATAAGCCTTTAAATGGAGATCACGATGCAAAATGTTGAATAATGTGGATGGTTTGGAAGTTTTGGATCTTCGAATGGAACGAATGGAAGTTTTTGGATCTTCTTCAACACTTCTGCTTACAGCTGCTACATTCTCGGTTGAACGGCCACTACGTTGATAAATGTTGCCTCTGTTATCAAGACCAGATCCAGTTTCTATCAACCATCCAAATTTATCAACCATCAGCTTGATGGCACGATTTGTTGGAGCATTTTCTCTACCAAATTTTGTTCGAAATTTCCTAATTACATCTTGAAAACTTTTACCATTTTCGAAAAATGTTGTAATAACAAAAACACGTTGTTCCTTCGTGTAACGTTCCATATTAACTAACCGGAATGTATTTAAAATATACCTAAAGAAACCTCGTATAAAAATTCCAGGAAGAAAAAAATGGCGGCAAAATCAAAATGATACCTCAATTTTGAAAACCCTGTACATAGAAAAAAAAAGAAAATTCCTTGTTTTAATTCATCAAATTGTTTGTTTACTTTTTTAGTGTTATCACTATGACTACAGCTGGGAGGCCACCATAAAATTTCATCTACAAGTTTTTTTTTGATGTATTCAAATTTAAAATATTTAAATGTTTTAATTTAAAAATTACTTTTCAAAAAAAAAATACCTCCGCTTATTTCCCCACGGTTAAAGCTCCTGGATATACTTCCGCAGAGGGGTAATCATCGATTTAGATGTCTCATCACATAACGGTAATCAGCTAATGATGTAGTGGTTAAGATACCGCCTCTCACTCGTAATGGAATGAGAGGTCTCGACTTCGACTCCCGGCTGTGTAGATAATTATAATAATAAAATATTTACATGTCGGAATATGTAAATACTCTATATCATAATAATATCTAATATCTAAAAATGAAAATAACTTAACTTTTAACTTAACTTTTTATTAGAATACTTAAATAATATATATATAGGATTCGTTTATAATTGAGTGATTCTTCTTAATATTTTTGTAAATTAATAATTAATAAGTTGCAATATCTCTTTGTTTTTATTTATTTATTTATTTCTTTTTTACAATGTAATCTGTAACTTAATAATTAGAGTTAGTATCGATTATTATAATGGAATAAGAAACAAAAAAAAATTTTTAACATTAGTAGTATTATTATTACTATCATTATCATTATTTTTGGAGTCAAGATATGTTTATGGAATAAGAAACAAAAAAAAAAATTAACATTAGTAGTATTATTATTACTATCATTATCATTATTTTTGGAGTCAAGATATGTTTACAATACTGAATGAATTTAGACTATTCCGACCATTATTTTTATTATTAAACAAATATTCCTATTATTATTAAATTATTTTATTTTATTTTTGACGTACTTCCAAAGAAGTACATAAAGTAAACACAAATGTATTATCAACGTAATCCGATGCCAAACATTTACAATAATTATTTATTTTACAATTATCGTTAACTACATTTTTACCTATACTTGAAAAAAAATTATTAAAAGCATTTGCTTTAGCTCCAGACTCAAAAACTATTTCATCATTTAAACATAGACCATTAATTTTTTTACAATTTCTAGATTTATTAAGCAAATTGTTCACAATGCCCCATTCTTTCTTGCCATTACCCCTGCCATTAGCCAGGCGCAATTTTGATTTATAATATTAGTTTTGTAATTATTAACCTGCAATGAAAGTTTTTTACACATTCTTTTATATTGATTTCTAAGGTTACTATTATTTGGTTACTTCTTAACTTTTTTATACATTTATTTTTTTTAGTTAATTTTATATAACAAATGAGAATTAATCCAAGATTTTAGTTTTTTTGTTGTTATATTATTTATATTATTATTCTTAATGATATTACAAGAATTTAAATGTTGTTGCAAAATTTCAATAACCTACTTTCAATAACCTACTTTTCCTACTTTAATAATTTAGCTAATTAATACTAATTAAATTTTCCTTAATATGTGTCCTTAAATATGTGTCATGTGCGCCGTATCCTAAGTGTGGAAAAAAACACGACGACATCTAACGGAAAAAAACATTGACGTTATTACTCTACAGACAGATAGATGGATTGAATATAAAGTTGCCGAAAAACACCATGGATAAGGATAATATAGAAATATATACATAGAAAAAAACGCTGTAATGTCAGATGTAAGACGAAATGACATTCTTCCTACAGATTTTCAACAATACTAGAAGCCTCGGATACACTAATGATCTCCCGGTAACAGCATGAAAAGAATAATACGAATAGGACAAGGGAACTTCCGAACTCTTCGTGAAGCATCAAGGCTTCCTATAAGATTAACATTCACGCAAACATGAAGCAAAAGAAATGACATCCTATAAGATCAACATTCTAGGAGTTAGCGAAATGAGATGGAATAATAGCGGTGAAATTACCACTACCAACGGGAATACCTTGCTATTCAGCGGGAAATATACTGGAGGAGAAAGCGGAGTAGATATTTTAATCGGGAAACAAATCAGCAACATCATGGATAGCTTGAAACCTGTGGGTGACCGGATTATGCTAGCCCCATTCTGCAGCAAAATACGCCATATTACCATTGTACAATGTTACGCACCAACCGAAGAAGCTAACTAACTAACATAACTAACATCCACGCTGCAGAGAATTCACAAGAAGGAAATAGTCATACTAATAGGTGTTCTAAATGCGAAAGTAGGCTCTGATAATACCGGTTTAAGAAATGTTATTGGAAACATGGGCTAGGGGTTAGGAACAATAATGGAGACAGATTGATCGAATTGTGTCAAACCTTCAGGCTTGCCATTATATTCCCTCACAAGGACATCTATAAATATACTTGGACCTCTCCCAATGGTCGCACCAGAAACCACATTAATCAGATTTGCGAGAGCGGAACATGGACATGTGAGAAACAGAAGAGGAGCAGATATAGACAGCGACAACGAATTGCTCACAGAGGATTTCAAGATCCAATTATAAAGAAAGAAGCCTTATAACAACCAACGCAAACGCTTCAATACGAACAGACTCCAAAATGTCTAGACCGCAAACAACTTTGCCTCCACACTTCGCGAAATATTACCACCAGATCTAGATCACACATGGAATAACATTATGGCTAGAATACAAGAAACTGCTGAAGAAACAATGGGGTCTCCTTTCGAACAGCCAGAAAGGAAAATATGGATCTCAGACGAAACATGGGATCTCATAAATAAGGAAAGAATCCTGAAACAGCTGACCAATACCGATACAGGGAAACAACAATATAGAACCCTAGCGAAGCGGGCCAAGAAATCTGCCAGAAAATTATTCGACATGATAGCGTCCCAAGCTGAACAGCACGCCTACCACAACAACATGCGTGAACTGCATCGATTAATAAACCAACTCACAAATCATAAAGGCATCTACCAATCAGAGATATAAATTGCGATATATTAACAAATACGGAAACTACAAGATGTGAATAACACTTCGAAGCAGTCAGCAATAATAAACAAGTAACTAACGAAGATACAAACAATGAAGCCCATAACAGAAACAGGAACTGGAGAATCTCCATAGAACCACCAAACCACCTAAGTGAGATAAGAGACCATCAAAAATCTCAAAAAAAATAAAGCTGCTGGTATTGATGGTATACCAGCCGAATTGCTACAAGTTAATGCTCAAACAATAGCTCAACTACTTCAGCAGCACATAACAACATTCTGGCTGGAAGAAAGAGCATCAATAGCATGGAAAAAGGGCTTAATTGTGATACTTCCAAAAAAAGGCGACCTAACATACTGCGACAAATGGAAAGAGATCACACTGCTCAACTTATACAAGATCCTAGCAGGAATAATACAAGGCAGAATACAGGCTAAACTTGACAATTCCGGATGAACAACCTGGCTTTCGTCCACACACGAGTTGCGTTGATCAAGCTAACACTCTCCGAATAATAGTCGAGCAGTCGACTGAGTATAGAACACCATTATACATAATCTTCATCGACTTCAAGAAGGCCTTTCGATAAAAAGAGATGCAATTTAGAAAGCATTAATAGACAGGGGCACACCAGAAAAAATAGTCCGTCTCATCCAGGCACTCTATGACAACGCCGAAATCGCAATATCACACAAGGGCCAAATCAGCAGTTCCTTCACCACAACATCTGGAGTCAAACAGGGATGTCTACACTCACCCCTCCTTTTAACAATCATCCTAAACAGCAACAACACCAGCCCGGCACTCATCCAACTGAAACGACAACAGATAGAATTTATAAACAACTTCCGTTATCTGGGCTGTATAATATTTAGCATTGGGGGGCTTCCACGATGACGTGGAACACAGGATAAAGAAAGCGAGTACAGCATGTGGACGTCTACAACCGCTATGGAGAAATTCCCAGATATCCATACAAAAGAAACTAAGAATATTCCAGGCATGCGTGAAAACCGTTCCGACATATGGTGGCGAAACCTGGCTTGTAACCAATAGCCTAACACACAAGCTGCACGTTTTAGTAAATAAGCAGTGTCTCAGGATAATATGCCGCATATTCTGACCGAACACAATATCCAACGAAACTCTCTGGATAGTAGCCGGGGACGAACCCATAGCTAAACAAATCAGGCGTTGGAAATCGAAGTGAATAGGCCCCATGCTTAAAAAGTTAAATGAAAGCGTAACACGAATGGCGTTAGAGTGGAACCCTCAAGGTACGCGGCCGTCCCTACATCACATGGCGCAAAACAATTCCACAAGAAATGGCTAAATGTAGAATCTTCTGGAATCACATTAAAATATCAGCCCGAAAGCACGTGAGATGGAGGTGTCAAGTGGAAGACTTATGCTCCCAATAGAAAGGAAAAATAAAAATAAAAAAACAGCGATACTCAATATCCCCAAGTTTCTGAATATATATACCATTAGTACCGATGTCGCCATTTAATGGCCGAAAAGTACATCACAAAATTTTCTTAGCATTTGGTACTATTTTAATTAAACCGTTATATTTGTTCCATAAGACAATAAACTGGAAGCATTTTATTTTATTTATTTTTATTTTATTAAACAAAACCAAAACAAGGTCGTTACAAAAAAAATTCTTAAATTAATGCTTATAATTAAAATTAAACAAAACAATGACTTAAAACTAAATTTATAATAACTTCAATCATAAAAAAAGTTAATTTATTATTATTATTATTGTTATCATAAATTTTTTATTCAAACTACAATAACAACTTCATTTTAACAAAAAAATTGAAATATGATATTTGTACAGATATGTACATACATATAATGACAATCAATTTAACAATTTATGTAAAAAAATGTAAATAAATATCTTATTATTACGTAGAAGTAAAATTAAAAAAAAAAATAAATTTTTTTATTAAAATGTACAAAAAAAAAATGATCTACATAAAAAACATTAGTTGTATTATAATGCAATACAATAAATGTGCTATTTTTAAAATTATATCATAATTAAAAAAAAAAAATTTTTTTTTGCTTAAGTAAGAATTAATTGTCTAAGGTCATTAAATTGGAAAAATGCAGTTGTACAATGTGTTTGAAAATATTTCTGGAGATAGATGTAGAATAGAGATGACTAATTTTGTTAAAAGTAGTACAACATCTATTGATGGGTTCATTTATGCCGTACTCTGTATTATATTTGTAGTCCATTAAAAATTTAGTATTTCTAGTTTGCCTAACACTATTAAATAGAAATACTATTATTCAAAATATCAAAAGTAAAGCATGATGACAATAGTTGTCACGTAAAGATAAAGAAAGCAAGTTTAATGAATTAAGTCTTGTAGTGTAACTAGTCACAGCTAAGTTGCTAAATTCTTTAGCTCTTCTCTTAATGAAACCTAACATTTTATTAGCCTTTGAAACTATTAGATCATAGTGAAGGTTATAATTAAGTTTATTATCGAGAAGAATTCCTAAATCAGTAATGCTAAAAACCCTTTCAAGAGTTACATTATCTATTTTGTAGTCATATATTAAAGAAAACCGTTTACGTGTAAAGCTTATAACCTTGCATTTCTGTATGTTGAGTTCTAATTTATTTGACGTGCACCAAGCTTGTAACACTGATAAGCTTGATTGAAGTTTAGCTGCATCAGAATTATCTTTAACCACTTGATATATTTTTAGGTCATCAGCAAACGAAAGGTGAGGTATATTGCTTAGATATTCCGAAATTTCTGAAATAAAAACATTAAACATAAGCGGGCCTAAATGGCTGCCTTGCGGTACACCGGAAGTGACCCCGATGGTGTTGGATAATACACCACGAAATTTAACATTTTGAGTTCTTTCTATAAGATAAGAATTAAGCCACTCAAGAAATGAACCCGAAATGCCAAAAGTTGATAGTTTGTTTAGCAAAGTGAAGTGATCTACACGATCGAAAGCTTTGCTAAAATCAGTGTAAATTGCATCAATTTGGTACCCTTTCTCCATTTGATTCAGGATTTCAGATGTATAAACCATCAGGTTCGTAGTAGTTTAACGACCTTTTCTGAAACCATGTTGTTGTTCATTTAATTTTGCATTTAGGTATAGTCGAAAGTCTATCCCCTTTTTTAAAAATAGTGGTTAAGTGGGAGGATTTCCACTTTTGCGGGAAAATCCCAATTGAAAGTGACTTATTGAAAATAAAATGAAGAGGGAAGATTAGACTGTGAGAGCAATTACGTAAAAAGATTGGAGGAATTAAGTCCGGACCATCACCCTTTTTTATATCAAGGCTCAAAATTGCTTCAAGAATATCATTTTCAGAAAGATACACGTCTGTAAATAGCAAATTTGAGCTATTAGATAAGGAATTAGTCGATGTGGTAACTGGTGCTGTTGGGCGATAAACTTGTTGAAAATGATCAGAAAAGAAGTTGCAAATTTCTTTTGGGCAATCAGAAACTACATTGTCTTTTGATATCATTGAATTGGGATACCCAAATAATTTCCGTTTAGTGTTAACAAAATCAAAAAATTTTTTAGGATCAGTAACAAGTTTGTTGCCAATATCCGTGACATAGTTTTCATATGCTGTATTGGCTTTTTGTTTAAATTCAATTGCAAATTGCTTATACATATTCAATAAGTCGTCGCATGGTGCTTGATGATGTTTAAGTTTTTTGTATATTTTATTACGCCGATTTCTCAAGTTCCTAAGATCTCTATCTAACCATGGTTCTGTTATTTTATGCTTTTTGCGAATTTTAGGAACAAAGGCATCAATAATTTGAAACAGGTTTGAGTAAAAGATAGAGATTAGTAAATTGACATCCTGTTGAACTAACAGTTCGTCCCATGTGATTAATGACAAAGCATAATTAATACTTTGATAGTCAGCATTGAAAAAATCGTATACAATTTCATTATTGTAAGATTTGGCCAAGAGTGGGATAGAAGTGGAGAACTCGAAAATAAGTGCGTTATGATGAGCAGAGTTGGTAAAGAGATTATCAACATCATCAGCGAGTTTAACCGACACTCTATCATATGCATTTGAAAATGCAAGATCTAACCACTTATTATTACTATTAGGATAACTGATAATTTGTTGTAAATCGTTACCGTAGAACTCGCTAATAAGACCGAAGTCAATTTCGTCATGAAAGTTAACCGGTAATAACAAATTATCGGCGTCGTCAACGATAAATAGAAGGGCGATTAAAATCGCAAAACACAAGAATTGAGTCATCCTCATGCATTTTTGAAATAATATTGTGATATACAGTATAAAAATCAGAA
This sequence comes from Poecilobothrus nobilitatus, assembly GCA_947095535.1. Taxonomy (NCBI): domain Eukaryota; kingdom Metazoa; phylum Arthropoda; class Insecta; order Diptera; family Dolichopodidae; genus Poecilobothrus; species Poecilobothrus nobilitatus. The sequence goes on along the minus strand of OX352774.1, from coordinate 535,990 downwards.
TATAAGGAATTGTCAGAGTTCGCAGGGAAATAAACAATACCTAGGTATAAATTATTTGTACCTAATTTTATTTTAACAAATTGGTGATCGAAGGATTGATGTGTACCAGTGATTAATGGTACACTAGATAAGTTATTCTTTACAGCAAGTAGAACACCACCTCCTCGCGAACAATTTGCAGATAGATAATCACGATCCTTTCTGTAAATGGACCAATTACCATCAAGAATTTCCTCGTTTGGAAACGAGTCGTTGAGCCATGTTTCAGTTATAACTAATACATTGAAATTACACGACTTGGCATCAACAAAAAGCTTCTTGAGCTTGCCTCTCATACCACTACAATTGTGGTAAAACATTTTAATGTTGTTTATGTTGTTGAAAGTTTGAGAGGTTTTTTTAGAGTAAGTAACGTTAGATAAAGAGATGAGATTTGAAGTTTGGTTGAAACTTGAGTAATTACTTAGAGTTTGGACGAAAAAACTTGTTATAACTTTCATATGATTGATTCAAATGATTGTAGTAGTTGCTATTGCAATAACTACGATAAGCCTTAAGATCCTCTTCGACCTCTTTAACAGAGAAGCCTATATTTTTGTGATATCTGAGATAAAGATCATATAAATCTTTATAATTAGATGGCAGGCCCTCATTGTGAATGAGAACTGATAGGTGAGTCCTAGTTTTACCTTCTATAACGGTGTTATACGAATCATTATGTAAATAGGCTAGGAAAAGTCTAACGTTATAGAGAATCCTCTCATCTCTGAATCATGACAGAGCATATTTGCAATCTTCTGTTAGAGATTGCTTTGTCATTCTAACGATTGGAGAAACAAGCGGATCTTGTAAAATTAGTTTATTATTATTATTGTTATTATTATTAATATTAATATTTAATCGTTACTAATATTATTATTATTATTATTATAATTATTATTATTATCATTATTATCGTTATAATTATTATTATTATTATTGTCATTACTAACATTTTTATTATTATTATCGTTAAAATTATTATTATTATTGTTATTATTATTATGATTAATATTATTATTATTAATATTATTATTATTATTTTTATTTTTATTATTATTATTATTATTATTATTTTTATTATTATTGTTATTTTTTTTTTTTTTTTTTATTTTTATTATTATTATTTTTATTTTGACTATTTTTAATTCGATTATTATTATTATTATTGTTACTTTTAAATTTATTATTGATATTACTATTAACTTTATTATTATTTATATTATAGTTACTGGTAACCGGTCTTAAAGTATCTCCTTGGATGAAGTTAGAGTATTTTTTGCTATTGGTAGATAATGAACTCTGAATTGGAAATTTCTTTTTAGCTTTATTACTAAAAGCAACAGCGAAAGGATTAAGAAGAAATGTTTTAGAATGCGTGTTATTATTGTTTGTGTTAATGTTTAAACTTGTATTAGTATGTGAAAAAGATTTTGATGTATTACTACTAGAATTAGACTCTTCTTTAAAAAGCTTTATTATAGTACCTTTTTTCCATCGTTTGTAATTTATTATTTCACAAACTTTGGATTGAGGTACCATAACTTTAAAAGATTTATATTTCGGTTTAAATCTAAGATTCTTAGGAGTAATATTAACTAATATTACAGTATTTAAATCAAACTTATTTTTTAAAAACTTACTGAGATAATTAGAAGATGTGTAAGCTGCAAATTTAGTAAAGTACAGTGACTGGAGATCCGAATCCGGTTTAGATTCTTCCTTAGCTGACGTCTGCCTACGATCTGCAGTAATTTCTTTTTCATTTGGAAGTAAAAATTTAACCTTCTTAGTTGGAAATTTAGAAGCATTTAAAGAACATTTTTTAATTGAAGAAGGATTAGTTACAGATGGTAATTGATCCAAAGTATCAGGGCTCAAAGATGTCGAAGTAGATGCGGAAATTTGTGGAACTTTTATTGTTGATAGAGTCAGTTTAGGTGAAGATAAATTGGTATTATCAGCACTACACTGAGGTAGTTCATTATATAAAGAATTGTTTACGAAGCTTGATTTTGAAGCAGTTTCAGGAATATCTTGGTTCGAAAACGTGGCAGGTGAATCTTGAATTGAATCTGCAAATGAGATAGTTTCAGAACAAAAGCCAGCATGAGTTACATTTTTTGTAATTTTAACTGTATTGTAGTTTATTGGTTTAAAAATAAACGTATTCAGATCTGCACTATAGTTGAAAGGTTCATCAGTCTGTGTCCAAATATCTTTTGAGTTGCGACTTAAATACATTTGGTTGTATCTAAATGTATCAAAAGATGTATCAAGATTAGCATCTAGTTTCAAACCCATATTCGAAATTTCTTTTCTTAATGAACCTATCTGCTCATTAAATTTCTCTGCAACGTCAGTAGTAGTGTCGATTAATTTTGAATTAAACAGTTTTTGCAGTTGTGAGTTAATAGAAGATTTTAACTCATTAGTTAATGATTTGATAGATTCGTTAGTAGAATTTAATGCCGAGATAAACTCATCTTTACTGAGCACTGCATTCTGCTTCAAATGATCATTCTGCTTTAGTGACGTTCTGCTCAAGGTGGTATTGAGGGCTTCATAATATTTAGCCATTTCATTAAATGACGCGGAGTTTCATTTTATTGTGTCGTTACATCTTGCTGCAAGTCCTGTGTACTCATCTTTAATGTTATTGAACGAAGATTTGACTTCATCCAATAACATATTAATGCTGGAATGATAATCCAAGCATTCGTCACATATAAAGTATTGAGCCAGGAATGCAGAATACTACACTCTAGGAGCGCTTAAACAAACTCAGTGGAAGCGCCTCTTACAAAAACTCCTGCATGTAACAGTTTCGATTTTTCCGTCATAAACTGTACAGCTTGAACTATTGCATTTAACCGAATTCATTTTTGATTATAAAGGGTGTTCAAAATTGAGGTATCATTTTGATTTTGCCGCCATTTTTTTTCTACCTGGAATTTTTATACGAGGTTTCTTTAGGTATATTCTAAATACATTCCGGTTAGTTAATATGGAACGTTACACGAAGGAACAACGTGTTTTTGTTATTTCAACATTTTTTGAAAATGGTAAAAGTTTTCAAGATGTAATTAGGAAATTTCGAACAAAATTTGGTAGAGAAAATGCTCCAACAAATCGTGCCATCAAGCTGATGGTTGATAAATTAGATCTAGAAACTGGATCTGTTCTTGATAACAGAGGCAACATTTATCAATGTAGTGGCCGTTCAACCGAGAATGTAGCAGCTGTGAGCAGAAGTGTTGAAGAAGATCCAAAAACTTCCATTCGTCATCGTTCAATTAAATTAAACATCAGCAATTAAACATCAACCATCCACATTATTCAACATTTTGCATCGTGATCTCCATTTAAAGGCTTATAAGATCCAGCTGACGCAAGAATTAAAACCAACTGACCATTCATTACGTCGGCAATTCGTTTCTCGGGCAATCGAAAAACAACAAGAAAATGAGAATTTTTTTAACAAAATAATCTTCACCGACGAAGCTCATTTCCAGCTCAATGGCTACGTTAATAAACAGAATTGCCGCATTTGGGGTGAAGAGAATCTAAGAGTTATCTTAGAGCAACCAGTACATCCACAAAAAGTTACGGTTTGGTGTGGTTTCTGGTCAGGAGGAATCATCGGACCATATTTTTTTGAAAACGCAAATGGAAATGCGATTACGGTCAATGGAAATCGCTACAGCGATATGATCCGAAGCTTTTTGTGGCTGGAAATTGATGATTTGGACGTAGAGAATATATGGTTTCAACAGGACGGTGGCACTTGCCACACAGCAACAGAAACAATGGATCTTTTGAAGGAAAAGTTCGAAGATCGCATTATTTCTCGTAGAGGAGGAGTGATGTGGCCACCAAGATCATGCGATTTGACACCGTTGCATTTTTTTTTGTGGGGTTTTGTGAAATCGAAAGTGTACAGCAATAATCCCACAACGATTCAAGAGCTTAAAAACAACATTATCGAGCAGATTTCAACCATTGAGAACAGTTTATTGAACAACGTGATTCAGAATTTTGGTAAAAGATTGGAAGCCTGCAAGTAGTAGAGGGGGCCACTTGGCCGACATAATTTTTCATTATTAACCGGAACCTATTTGTAATAAATTAAAATAAAAATATATTTAATATTTCAAAAAAAAAGTTTTTTTTTATTAAAATTAAAATGATACCTCAATTTTGAACACCCTATAAATAGTATTTACTTTAACAATTAAAAAAAAACAATTTAAATAGAGTTCAAAGTTTTTAGCAAAAGTAATAGCAGAATAAACAATAAATTTAAAAAAAAGTAAATAAGTAAATTGAAAAAAGCTGATTCCAATATAATTTTTTTTTTTTTTTTAATTTAATTTTTACAAAAGCACTGTTTAAAAGTTTATAAAAATGAGTTCAACACAGTTTTTTATTTTTTTTTTTATTTTTATTATTTTATTATGAAATAGTAAGCATATTAAAAAGTAATATTAATGTTATTATTTTAAAGTTAAATAACAAATTAAAAATAAAATTAAGAATAAATTTCGCACGTCTACTTAGTTAAGCGTCTGATAAACGAGTGAATTTTCTACAATATTGTAGAGCATAATTCTATAGTTAATATAGATCTTGTTTTATCTTAATCGGTGCTATCGTTTCTCAGATATTGCAATTAAAAGTGGAAATAAAAAAAAAAAAATTCCAACTTTAAAAAAAAATCACTATGCATATGAAATTTTCAAAGACGCAAAATATCTATTAGACGCCCTATATCCGTTAGAAAGTACTCTTCACACTCTTTTCAACGGTGTATAATAAGTATGATATATATTGGCAAATAGGCCCACCAGATAATACACATTCGAAACTGAAACACTTTCTTTGCAGATGTTCGGCCCTAGCTAGAGTCAGACTTCTCTCACTCGGCAAACCGTTTTACCACAACCTCAGCGAGCTCTCTGAAAAAAAATAAAATAAAATCTAAGAACTGATTTCGTATCTGAACTCCTCGGGTTGGTTATAAAACCGCAAACAATCTTAAAACACAAGTCACGTGAGTACAGTGGTATCACAATGGCGCAATCTAGAGCTAATTGAGGGCTTCATGCAGCATCGTGAAGGTCACCACCCTACCTACCTATGTACCTGGATGTGCTTTCATTGTAATAATTTTTTTCATTCAAATTTATTTTTAAAGTATTCATTCATTAATTTCGGAATTTTGAAAAATTCCTCGTTATTTATATTTTGCGTAAAGACTTCAAAAATATCTTCGTCTTCGTTACTACAGTCCATTAGCGGTAAGTAGTAATTATTATTAGTATTATCTGCATTATTGATATATTTTAATAAGGTTTTTGTATATATTAGAAATAAATTGTTTTATGCACTTTTAATTCATTCTTTAAAAGCAAATTCCTTGTTTTAATTCTTCAAATTGTTTATTTACTTCTTTAGTATTATCACTATAACTGCAACTTGGAGGCCACCATAAAATTTCATCTTTAAGATTTCTTTTGATGTGTTCAAATTTAAAATATGTTTTAATTTAAAAATTACTTTAAAAAAAAATACCTCCGTTTATTTTCCTACGGTTAAAGCTCCTGGATATACTTCCGCAGAGGGGTGATCATCGATTTAGATGACTCATCACAAAACGGTAACCAGCTAATGGTGTAGTGGTTAAGACACCGCCTCTCACTCGTAATGGAATGAAAAGTCTCGGCTTCGATTCCCGGTTGGATAGATAATTATAATAATAAAATATTTACATATCGGAATATATAAATACTCTATATCATAATAATATCTAATATCTAAAAATGAAAATAACTTAACTTTTAACTTAACTTTTTATTATAATACTTAAATAATATATATATAGGCTTCGTTTATAATTGATTGAATATTTTTGTAAATTAATAATTAATGAATTGCAATATCTCTTTGTTTTTATTTATTTATTTATTTCTTTTTTGCAATGTAATCTGTAACTTATTAATTAGAGTTAGTATCGATTACAACAATGGACTAAGAAACAAAAAAAAAATTTTAACATTAGTAGTATTATTATTACTATCATTATTATTATTATTGGAGTCAAGATATGTTTACAATACTGAATGAATTTAGACTATTCCGATCATTATTTTTGATTGACCAAATATTCCTATTATTATTAATTTATTTTATTTTATTTTTTTATTAACTTTATTATTCAACAAAATATTAACACGATAATAATATATTTAAAAGATTATTAATCTCAAGAAGATTAAAGTTAAAATGCTAAGCTTTCACCGCTTTGAGAAATATGGTGTTACGACGTAAGCATTTGATTGAATGTGGTAGTTTATTAAAAATTCTTGGAGCAACTACCAAAAAATATCTACAAAAATGTTGCGTGTTATATGATGGCACTATCACTAAATTTTGGTTGTTACTTCTAATATTATGCGAAGTCGAGTTTTTGTTAATTAAATAACCTCCTCTATTAAAACACATTTAAAACTTTATAGAAATACAGGTGATTTAATGGCAGTATATTAAGATTCTTGAATAGGGAAAAACTGTGCTCACGACGTGGTTTTCTACATATTAGCCTAATAATATGTTTTTTTGCTATTACTAAAGCCCCGATCTTATATTACAAGCATTTTCCCAGCACGCCAATCCATAACTTAACTTAGAGTGAATTAATGCATAATAAATACATGTAAGAACTTCCTTAGAACAAAACTTCTTTAGAAAGTGCATAATTCTGACAGACGTCAATAAGAAGGTTTTTAAAAACAAGGTGTGGTCAAACCAATTTAGCTTATTATCAACCAATAACCCATGATATTTAAATTTTGTAACAATATCAATGTGAAAGCAATTTTTAGAGCAAATAGCATCATATTTAAATTTTTAAATATTAATATTAAATATTAAATTTTTTTAAGTTCAATAGTATTAGCATAAGTACATATATCTGAAGAAGTCTGCACTCTATTGCAATCACCACCATGATAAACAAGATTACCAAATTCACCCCCATATCCTTTTATACTAAAAATCATTAATTTTGTTTTTTTACTCAACAACTTTTTATGAGAAGCAAACCAATGTCTTAACAATACTAAATCGTGACTAATATCAGTCATCAAGTCAAAGTAAGTATTACTATGAAAGGTGCAAGACATATCATCTGCGAAAGCTATTAAATTACTTTTAAATTTTAAAGAAAAATAGAGTTTATAAATATCAAAAAAGAATAGGACCAAAATGGAGCCCTGTGAAACGCCAAGAGAAATAGTTGAAAAATTACTATAGACACTTTCCCATTGTATTCTTTGTTTTCTATGTGAAAGATAGGACGAAAACCATTTATGCATGTGTCCTCTGAAACCAGTTTCATATAATTTATGTAATAGAATTTTATGATCAACTGTATCGAACACCTTACATATATCAACAAACACGGCCGCCGTTTTTTTCTATTATTAATTCCATTGTGTATAGCATTACAAAATTCTAACAGAGCATCTTCTGCAGATAGATTCGACCTAAAGCCAAATTGAGAATTAGAAAAAAAGTGATGTTTGTTCAGAAAACTCAGAATCCTTAATTTTACTAATTCAATTTTACTAAATACAAATAATTCTATTAGAATTAAAATTAAACTGTTTGTATCTAATTAAAATTCAAGATTTTTTTTTTTTATTTATTAAATATTAACTTTTTATAAGAGTAATAGCTTTTGCCACAATGTGTTACACACTACACATAATATTATTAATATTTTTATTGGTTTATTGTTCTTTTTTTATAAATTTATAAAACTGTTTTTTTTGTAAATTATATAGAAGCTACAAAGTAATATTTTTATTGGATTTCAATATAGCAATTTTAATAGTAATAATGTTTTAAATTGTTTTATTTTACTTTTTTTTATTATTTAGTACCTATGTAGGTAATATTATTTCTTATAAAATTTTTTTTTTTGGACGTTTATAAACTGGTGTTTTTGTATTTAGTATGTATGGGTTTATGTAAGTAATATTATTTCTTAATAATATTTTTTGAAATTTTATTGTATTTAATATGTAAGGAATATTAGTTCTTAATAATTTTGCACTTACTTTTTTTTTTTTGAAAATAAACTAATTTATTACTAATTTATTAACTTGAAAAAAAAAAAAAATTTTTAATTTATTTTTTTTTATCCTCGTTGCCAATAAAGAATAAATACGACTACCCTCTTCGATTGCCAGAACTTTATCATAATATTTAATCTGTAAATGACAGACATTTAAAACCATTTTACTCAATGATTTACCAACCAACTTTCATTTTTTCTTTTTAAATGATAAATATTCAGTATAGCCATCTTACAAAATTAATATTTTTCCAAAATTTTCTGATTTTCATTAATAATTTTCCATTTTTATAAAAAATCCATGTAAAGTATATACATATGTATCATATAATATGTATAATCTATACCTATAATATAGATATTCAAAAACGACGCTCTTTTATTCCGTTGAATTTTAAATTTTGTTTTGTTGTTTTTCTAAAAACATAAAAAAAATTTTAAAATATAGTTTGGATGGTGGGAAATAGAAATTTCACAATATAATTGAACATAAACGTCAAAACTTTAGTGGGGAGTTTGGTGCAGTGGTAGAGGGACCGCTTCTTAAACTTGAGAAGTGTTTAGTTCACAAGTTCGATTCTATTCTATTTTTTTTTTTTTTTTTTTATTTCTAATATTTTATATGAAAATGATTTATATGAAATAAATTCTTACATATCATAATATTTAATCTGTAAATGACAGACATTTAAAACCATTTTACTCAATGATTTACCAACCAACTTTCATTTTTTTCTTTTTAAATGATAAATATTCAGTATAGCCATCTTACAAAATTAATATTTTTCCAAAATTTTCTGATTTTCATTAATAATTTTCCATTTTTATAAAAAACCCATGTAAAGTATATACATATGTATCATATAATATGTATAATCTATACCTATAATATAGATATTCAAAAACGACGCTCTTTTATTCCGTTGAATTTTAAATTTTGTTTTGTTGTTTTTCTAAAAACATAAAAAAAATTTTAAAATATAGTTTGGATGGTGGGAAATAGAAATTTCACAATATAATTGAACATAAACGTCAAAACTTTAGTGGGGAGTTTGGTGCAGTGGTAGAGTGGCGGCTTCTTAAACTTGAGAAGTGTTTAGTTCACAAGTTCGATTCTATTCTATTTTTTTTTTTTTTTTTTTTATTTCTAATATTTTATATGAAATAAATTCTTACATATCATCATAATATTTAATCTGTAAATGACAGACATTTCAAACCATTTTACTCAATGATTTACCAACCAACTTTCATTTTTTCTTTTTAAATGATAAATATTCAGTATAGCCATCTTACAAAATTAATATTTTTCCAAAATTTTCTGATTTTCATTAATAATTTTCCATTTTTATAAAAAACCCATGTAAAGTATATACATATGTATCATATAGTATGTATAATCTATACCTATAATATACATATTCAAAAACGACGCTATTTTATTTGAATTTTAAATTTTGTTTTGTTGTTTTTCTAAAAACATAAAAAAAATTTTAAAATATAGTTTGGATGTTGGGAAATAGAAATTTCACAATATAATTGAACATAAACGTCAAAACTTTAGTGGGGAGTTTGGTGCAGTGGTAGAGTGGCCGCTTCTTAAACTTGATGAGAAGTGTTTAGTTCACAAGTTCGATTCTATTCTATTTTTTTTTTTTTTTTTTTTATTTCTAATATTTTATATGAAATAAATTCTTACATATCATCATAATATTTAATCTGTAAATGACAGACATTTAAAACCATTTTACTCAATGATTTACCAACCAAATTTTTTTCTTTTTAAATGATAAATATTCAGTATAGCCATCTTACAAAATTAATATTTTTCCAAAATTTTCTGATTTTCATTAATAATTTTCCATTTTTATAAAAAACCCATGTAAAGTATATACATATGTATCATATAGTATGTATAATCTATACCTATATTATACATTTTTAAAAAAGACGCTCTTTGATTCCGTTAAATTTTTGTTTTATTTTTCTTTTGGATTAAAAATTTTAAAATATTGGTTGTATGGTAGGAGTAGGAATTTCACAATATAACTGAATATAAAGATTAGAATTTGAGTTTAGTATTTAGTACAGCGGTAGAGTGTGGGGTTTTTAATAGTTGCTTTTTGATTTTGCAAGTTCGATCCAGTTCTGTTTTTTTTTTTTTTGTTTTTTTTTTTTATATTTTAAACGAAATAAATTCTTACATATGATAATATCATCATAATATTTAATCTGTATTAATAGATATTTAAAACTCTTTTACTCAATGATTTACCATCTTAGGCTTCTTATAATATATACATATATAATAGGTATATATTGAGTTTCCAATACTCATTAAGTCAAGGGCAACTTCTAAAAGATGATAATAATCGTGTTTTTATAAAAAATATCATTTACAAAGAAATTTTAAATTCATAAAGGCTAATTATTGAAAATTGTATTTTTACATTTTAAATAAAATCATAAAGAAACTATACTGTATATATTGTATTGTAATTGCTAATTAAAACACCTCGAATTTCGAGGTGCGGGCGAATACTAGTTATTTATTAAAATTAGAAAAACACATGATTAACAATTATTTTCTTAAACTAAAAACGGTACATTTGTGCATATTAGGAACAGGCGTGCCACGATCGTTAAAAATAATGCGTTATGGTCGATTACGATTTTAGGAATCAATACAATTTATACATGTCATTTTATTTGATTATACGATTTTAATTATTTATATGTCTTGATTACATTTAGCATAAAATTATATAACATTATGTGGTGCTTGCATTTGTAGCATTATGTAACATTACATGATGCTTATACGCACGATTATGTGACAATATAAATAATATAACAACAAAAAAACTTAAACCTTGGATTAATTCTCATTTGTTAAATAAAATTAACTTAAAAAATAAAATGTACAAAAAAGTTAAGAAGTACCCAAATAATAGTAACCTTAGAAATCGATATAAAAGAATGTGTAAAAAACTTTCGTTGCAGGTTAATAATTACAAAACTAAATATTATAAATCAAAATTAAATCAAAAAACTTAATAAATCTAGAAATTGTAAAGAAAAAATTAATAATAGTCTATGCTTAAATGATGAAAAAGTTTTTGAGTCTGGAGCTAAAGCAAATGCTTTTAATATTTTTTTTTTCAAGTATAGGTAAAAAAGTAGTTAAGGATAATTGTAAAATAAATAATTATTGTAAATGTTTGGCATCGGATTACGTTCATAATACATTTGTGTTTAATTTATTTACTTCTTTGGAAGTACGTCATACTTACTTTCACTTAAGAATAGTAACTCTTCCACTTGTAACTCCTTTTCGGCTTATTTTTTGAAGAAAATTTCATTTAATATAGTGGATGTCCTTTGCCACATTTTTAATAAAAGTGTATTGCATTTGTTTTAGCTCCAGACTCAAAAACTATTTCATCATTTAAGCATAGACTATTATTAATTTTTTCTTTACAATTTCTAGATTTATTAAGTAAATTGTTCACTATGACCCATTCTTTCTTGCCATTACCCCTAGCCAGGCGCAATTTTGATTTATAATATTTAGTTTTGTAGTTTTGTTCAACAGTTCAAAAAAAAAAAAAAAAAAGACAGAAAACGTCATATAATTATTGAAATTAGAAATTAATGAAAGAACAGCTGCATATTACAAAATACATTTACATCTTTTAATGAACTTACAATTAAAATCTTATATGGTTGTCACACATCTAAATTCAACTAAATTTAAGAAAAGAGGAAACAAGTGTTAAAGCCAATGAATAAACTAAAGTAGCAAGCAAGAAAATCACCGATTAGTAATTTATTTACCCAAATTAAATTTGAAGAAAAAATAAGAATAATTTAAGAGGCAGTAGAAGAACAAGGTAGAAACTATAAACTAAGGTAAAAGTTAGAAATTAAGGAATTTTGTAATATTTAATATCTATTTTTTTTTTATTTTAAAAAATAAAATTTTTTTTGTGTGAGATTAATAATAGTTTTACAAAGTTGTAATAAATAAAATATTAATTTGGGGCCTCGGTGGCCTAGTGGGTAAGAGCGTATAAAATACGCTGTAAACACCGAGGGAGTGTGGGTTCGAGTCCCACACACGTCGTAAGAGTTATTCCCCTTACGACATTTACAGTCACGCCTGAACAGGAAAGACTGTGTAATTTCCTGTCCACATTTATGTGGCAGAGAAATGCATTAAAAAAATATATATATTAATTAATAGTATATATGAGCTACTTATAATATTGTAACACGAAAAGAATAAAAAAAATTTTTAAACAAAAATACAAATAATTAAATTTACAAATAAAATTTTAGTAATATAATAATGAATTCCTTTAATTTTACTATAATATTTTTTTAAATTAATCAAAAAAAAAAAAACAAAGAAAAACAAGGAAACTTTTACTTCATTGTATCAAAAAAAAAAAAAAAAAAAATAGAATATATTCAGAATAAAGAAAAAAAAACAATACAAATATTTGGATTCACAAATCTAAGTATAATTTTTATTTTACAAAAAAAAATTTTTAAATACAGCAAAATTAAAGAAGAGTATGCAAACAAATTCTAAAACTTCTATATTAAAAACTCGTTGTTTTTTTCTGAACTAGTTCAAAACAATGGTGTAACTTCGTATTCAAAATGAATTAAAAAAAAATTGTACAAAAAATTGTGCTATCAAAAAAAATATTTTTAATTAACTCACATAACATTACTGATCAATAGAAAAATATTATTGTTTACTGAGAAGTTTTATAAAAAATAAAAATTTTTCTATGGCTTTCATTTCAATTAACCAACTTACCAAAAATTTTAATTATTTCCATTTTATAAACTAAAAGCAAATCCTACCATATTGTGGTAATATGATTAATACTTATTTATTAAGAAATTGAATTTTAATTGAAATAATAACATTGCTTTGATTGAAGTAATTAGTAAATAAAAGATTGTTTGATTGAAGTAATTAATTTAGACTGTTCTAAATTTTCCATTTTAATTTATTAAATTTTCATTCATTTAAAATATTCCAGCATTTTATTTAAATTAAAACTAGAAAGTCGAAAAAAGGAAAAAATTTATTTAAAGACATTTAAAGGGAAATGTTCTATAGCAATATTAACATTTATAATAATTATACGAAAGTATTATAGATAGAAAGTAGGAATAGTGTTGAAACGGAATGTTGTAGTAGAAATTACGTTTTTCATTTTACTACAATTCCACAATTAAATTTTTAATAAAATTTATCTAAAATAAAAAATTTGTTTTTATAATTTATTAAAGTCAAGTAAATTTGAAATTTAATCCAACGCATTGAAAATATTTTACTACCTTGTTTGTATTGGAAAAGAAAAAAAATAGAAAATCTCAGTATTACAGAAAAATATCAACTCATTACTAGCAGCCTCAACTGCATATCTCCATTTAATGGCGACACAAGCTCTCTCAAATCATGGAGAAAACATTCCCACTGCACAACTAATCGACCAAATCAGACTATGTCGTTGTAATACAATAATACAAAATTTTTATAAAGAGTTAACACATTCACTGAGCAGACTAAACACAAGACATTTACCAGATAATAGGAGTAACAACAATAACACTGAAAGTAATGCGAGAATTGCATTGCACGACTTTAAACAAGGGTTACCAGAACCAGTAAGGAGTGTAATTATAGCCAGATATCCTAACGCTATTGAAAGCGCATATGAAATAATCGAACAAAACGGGTACGTTCACTATTCTTACTCTAGGCAGACGCAAAGAAACCTTTTCAAAAATTCCAAAAACAGTACTAATTTTAGAATTACTTATAGAGAAAACTCAAATATAGAGAAACTCACATAGAGAAATTAATCGAACACATGAAAATTTTCAAAATTCACGGAAATTTAATAATCGTAATAATAATTACGGAAACCATCAAAATTCAAATAATAGCGGTCATACAAGATTGGCACAACATTGTCAAATTAATCGAATACATGAAAATTTTCCACAAAATTTACGAGAAACTAATAATTGTAACAATTATTATGAAAACAATCAAAATCCGAGCTATAGACACCAAGTTGAACATTATGAGCCCATGGACATACTAACCAAAATCGCCCTCAACGAAATTTTCGTATAAACCGCCAAAACAACTTCCCTATACAGTTATCGAAACCCCTATCAAAAAATTAAGGTTTATTATAGATACGAGGGCTGAATAACCCAAGTATCTGCAACCCTAAATGGAAAGTCCATACAAACAAATTCGTTTTAAGAGTTTTAAATAGAAACATAAATTCCAATATCCTATATACATTTCCCTTATTTAAAGAATTTAATAAACTAGATTATTTTGTCAGGTTTTTGGAATATGATTTCCACGAAACATTTGACGGTATAATAGGTAACAACATCCTAACAGAGCTTAACCCAATAATTGACTATAAAAACATGTGTCTATTGATCGACGATGCCCATATACGCATTTACTTAAATACTGGCGAGGAAAAATACTCACAATTTCGTGATGAAGTAACCTCATAAATCCTGCATCATGAAATAAATAAAAGTGAAGATCAATTTCAAAATATAGCAAAACATCTAAACGAAAAAGATGTCTCTAAATTAAAGCATCTCCTTAGCCACTACAAAGATATTTTTTATAACAACGGCGATTACTTAACGTTCGCCAGCGAAATAAAGCATTGAATTATTACTAAAGACAATAGCTGCATTTATAGTAAATTATATAGGTATCCAGTAATACACCGGGAAGAGGTCAATAAACAAATAAAAGAGATGCTGGATCAGAAAATTATAGTACCTAGTAACAGACCATACGTCGTACCAAAAAGATCGATAATTGAGGTGAGCAAAATTGGCGAATCGTCATCGATTATAGGAAATTGAATGAGCAAACTATAGTCGATAGATTTCCAATGCCTCACACAGAAGAACTTTTCGATAAGTTACCAAAGGATTTCACCAGATCGACTTCGATCTGGAGATAGAGAGAAAACAGCCTTTTCCACTAGTAGTGGGCATTATGAGTTCACACGAATGCCATTCGGGCTGAAGAATGCCCCGGCAAATTTTCAAAAACTTTTAAATAACTTACTGAAAGATTTCATTAATAAAATCTGCGTAGTATACCTAGACGACTAACTAGTGTTTTCAACTAGTTCTAGCGAACACCTAGAATCACTTACAAAAATTGTTAAAATATTAAGAGAGTCTAATTTAAAAATAAACGTAAATAAATGGCAGTGCGCAAATGTTTGGGCCATATCATAACTATGGAGGGAATAAAATCCGACGAAAGTAAATTAGCGACTATTAAGTCTCTAAAACTATCTACTACAGCTAAGGAAATAAAACAATTTTTAGGAATTACCGGCTATTACCGGAAATTTTTCAAAGACTATTCTAAGGTAGCATACCCGATGATCAAATTTCTTAAAGGCAAATCGAAAGTTAACGTAAACGACGAACAATATATTGACGCCTTTAAATTGAAACTGCTCCGAACGAGCGAACCGATCTTGAAAAGACCCGATTTCTCTAAAAAAAATTTACCCTGACGCGACGAACTATGCCATTGGTGCAATTTTAAGCCAAAAAGGGCACCCAGTGTGTTACTCTTCACGTACGCTTAATAACCAAAAAAAAAAATTATTCAGTCATCGAAAAGGAGCTTTTAGCCAACGTATGGGCAGTAAAATATTTCCGCACATACTTGTATCATCGTAAATTTAACATCTGCATAACATCTGCTTTGATGTGGTTAAACGGTATAAAAGAACCAAACATGAAGATCCAAAGATGGAAAATTACATTAAATGAATATGACTTTGAAATAACGTATTTAAAGAGAAAGGAAAACAAGGTCGCGGATGCACAATCAAAATTACGTAGAAATATTAAATAATGATTTGAATCAGGATAAAGACGAAACCAGTAGTCTTGACGTTGAAGTCAGGTTCATTATTAGTACGGCTCATAGCGCTATAAGTGATAGTATAAACCATATTAGTGTAACTGACAAATGCGTAAATATTTATAAGAATCAAATTCACTTAACTTACGGAAATAACGAAAAATTTATAACTAAAATTATTCACAAAAGGTATCAAAATTACATTACAGTAACAAAAAATACCAATTTCTTAGAACTATTAAAAATAATCCTGTTAAAAAAAGGATTGATGTGCATTTACTGCAAAGAAAATGACCTATTCGTTAAGGTTCAGAAAGTTTACATAAACCAATTTTCAAATAACAAAAACCTTAAGCTTTTAAAATCAAATATGAAATTAAGGGATGGTGTAGACAAAAATGAAATTATAACAATAATAAAAAAAGAACACGATCAAAAAAAGTCATCGAGGCATAAATGTAATATTTGCCGAATTAAAAATAAAATATTTTTTCCCCAATATGGTACACCTAATTACAAAAGTTATCAATAATTGCGAAGCTTATCTCTTAGCCAAGTTCTACCGTCATCCTATAAAAATCCCTTTTCACGTTAGCGAAACTGCAATGCAATTTAACGACATTGTCTACATGGACATATGGTTTCCGCAAAGAAATGTTATGTACCTCACCAAAATTGACAAATTCTTAAGTATGCCGCTTTGCATCGACTAAACGACAGAACTTGGGTCTCAACATTAAAGGCAGTCAAAGAGAGAATAAGATTCCTTGGAAAAATGAAGAAACTAATTTATGATAACTAGAGGTGCATATTACATAATGCAGTTACACTATTTTTAAAGGAAAATCAAATAAATATGCATACAACGACAGCTCATTACAAAACCGGCAATTTTGATATCGAAACGCTACACGCCACTCTAAACGAGCACTTAAGAATAATGGCAGTTAATATTTCAGAAAATGACCTAGATAAAAGAAAAAATTCACAAAATATTTATAATCTACAACACCTTACATTCGGCAACAAAATTTAGACTACTAGATTTTTTCGAAAAAAACTTTAGTCAATACGCCATTAAAACACTCGCGATCAAATACAAACAACAGAAAATAAATAGAATAGAAAAGTTAAATCAGAATAGGGATAAAAATTACGAATTACACAAAAACATAGTAATGAATAGGGAAATTTCAAAAAATAAACCCAAATATAAAAAATAAAAAAAATTTAGAGCAGCCGAAAACCACGTAATAGATACATACTAGTAATGAAATACACACTATTACACCAATTAGTTAAAACGCAAATACAAATACCATGCCTAAATGTATCTTGCAGGATGATACCCCTGCTCTTACCTCTGTCAAAACAAACATTTTTTTTCCTAATTTAATAAGTACTTATTAGTAGTACCTACCTAAACTCTATCAAACAAAAATAACACGCTAAAAGAATTACAATTATTGATTCAAGTAGTCCTAACGACAAATGGAGTCGTAGGTATACTCTTTTTTAATATAGCTAAGTAAAACTTTAACTATAATTTATAAAAATTTTTATTTTTACATTAGATAAATAAGTAAATAATTAAGTAACATTTGAAAATTTAGTGTATTTGAAAATAAGTACAATTTGAAAATTACAATAAACTAACTATGCATTCCTGTATGTGCATTCCTTTTACACAATGAATTTAAAAAATAATTTTAAATAAATATCTAATCTTAAAATAAATTGAATGAATTTGAAAAAAAAATTTGGAAAAATCTCACAATTATAATTGTATTTTGTTATAATAATTTAATATTTGCACATATAAAAATTATGAATTGTATTGTACATAAGTAGTAGTTATTTAAAATGAAAATCCTAAATTAAGGAAATTTTGCTAAATTCAATATTAGTTTTATTTAATAATTTAAAATAATTTTTTTAATATTTAATTACTACTCGTATTTGTTAATAGTAGTACAAACTTTCTTTTGGAAAAAAGAAATATTTGTAATAAAGCTATAGTATTGTTAATAAAGTATTTGTAAATAAATAAATAATTCTAAATAAAGTAAGGTTATATATAAAAAAAAAAAATTTCTATAAAATTTCAATTCAATAAAAATTATTATACTTTTGCGGAGACCACAAAATTTTATATTTATTATTTCTTCTTTATTATTATTTATTCTTTATTATATTACTATTGTTAATGATATTACAAGAATTTAAATGTTGATTTAAAATTTCAATAACCTTATCAAATGCTTTCGAAGGGTCAGTTTCATAATAAACTACATACCCTGACTCTGCTTTAATATAAATTCAGTTTCATAATGTTAAAGCACGACAGGACGTTTCACTGCGATTAGGAATTATTTGATTAATCGAGAGGCAAGTCATACAATGATGAGAACACTGGAAATAAACCGCAGAGCTACTTACATTAGAATTACAACATAGATGCAGACGAATAAATATATGATCAATGCATGAACCACCATTATTACTTATTCTCGTTGGTTTATTTATACAAGATTCTAGACCATGAAAAGACAACATGAAAATATAATTAGGGTTGTGTACGAAATCTACTTTTTCAAAATCCCCTGTTTCAAAATACCGTGTTTTAAAATACCTTTTTTAAAATGACTCGTATCAAAATACCTTGTTTGAAAATCCGCTGAAAATACCTTTTTTTTTAAATCCCCCGTATCAAAATCCTTCGATTTTAAAATTATTTTTTGTAATTAATGTAATTGTAATTTTAAAATCGAGGGATTTTTTGTTAAACAAAAGTGCATTCCAGCGCCTGAATTACAAAAAAACAAAAACAAAATAGTTTTAAAAACGGGAGATTTTGTTGCTAAATATGGGAAGCTTCCTAAACCGCGATATAAACCAACTTTTTGGTCTATTGCTGATGCAGAAAAATTTAATTTCCGTAAAATTCAAAACAGCGTAGAAGTGTGGCACAGACGTTTGAATACCATAGTAGGCTAATCAAACGTGGGTGTATATAAACTGATTTCTGAATAAGCACAGGAACATGTTGTTGTTAAGACTAGGATCGTTAAAGTTCGGGCGGGTGAAAAATTACCAAAATCAATATCACAGCTTCAAAAATTAAAAAAAAAATTAAAATTGTGATTAAAAAAAGGCTTGAAATGGAAAACATAAATTTTCTAAAACATATTTCTAATAATATATTTTTAAATTCTAGAATATAACTAATAATTTGTTTTTGTTTCATTATATTTTATATGAATTAATTTTTGTTTTGTTTATTCTTAAAAAGAATTTTTATGTACAAACTTTATTTTTAATTTTTGGAATAAATTATTTAATACAAAATAAAAACGCATATTCTTATAGAAATGCAGATAAAAAGAATAAAAAGAAAATCTTAAAAAATGCTAAAACATGGGATCTTGAATAAGCGTATTACAAAACAATGGATTATACGAGATAGATTTTAAGACGAGGGATTTTGATACCATGGATTTTAAAACAAGGGATTTTGATACGGGGGATTTTTAAAAAACGAAGGATTTTGAAACAAAGGGATTTTAAAACAGAGGATTTTGTTACCCTCCCTATAATTATCAATGAAATTTGATTCAAGTAAAATATTTAATAGCACCCAACAGTATTACATTTTTAGATTTTACAGTTAATAACAGAGAATTTAATTCTTCCTTAAACAGTTCTTTAGAGTCAGAATCATTATTATTAAACCTATATATGCAGATAAAAACGAATTCATATCCATTTATAACACATGATAATTTAGAAACATCACCACTTATCATATTACAACACAAAAATTTACAATTAAAATTATTTTTTACATAAATAGCAATACCACCAGATGCATAGTTATTATTACAATTTGGATAAATAGAATAACCTGGAATATATTATATATATTATATAATATTCTATTTCACTGCTAAAAATCTATATTTCAGATAAAACGATGAAATCAGGCTTCATAGTGAATGATTTAAACTGAAGTACAAACGTATCAAAATTTTTCCGTAAGCTACGAATATTTGTTGAATAACAAAAATATTTGAAATCAAATTGAAATTATCAAATTTATTAAAAAAATAATCGAAATAGGGGCCTCAGTGGTTAGTGGGTAAGAGCGTATAAAATATGCTGTAAACACCGAGGGAGTATGGGTTCGAATGCCACACACGTCGTAATAGTTATTCCCAATTACGACATTTACAGCCACGCCTGTACAGGAAAGGTTGTGTAATTTCCTGCCCACATTTATGTGGCAGAGAAATGCATTTAAAAAAAAAAAATAATCGAAATCTAAATCTTTTATTATTTCAAATCAAAATATTATTCATAATCAAAAAAGTAAAAAAAATTTATTAAATATTTACAATATATTAATAAAAGATTTAATATAAATTATAAATCTTAATAATAATAAAATTTAAATCTTCAATACTATATATTCTTACATAATCATTGCCTTCCTTTTTTCTCATAAAAATTTTACCATTCTAGACCCATAAAAATTCATAATTTTTTTTTTCTCATCTCCCATGATTTCGGGCCACCAATGGTCCACATCCGAGAAGAAAAGGGCCCTTCATTTTGCAAGGGCATTGCATGTCCTTCTAAAGAAAAATAAATAATTGTTTTCTACTTTAATTATTTTAGCTGCATTAAATACTACTGTTGTATATTTACTGAGAGAATCATTTATAAATATCCGTTTTGTTTCTCCTACGCTGCCATCAATATCAAAATTTAATGCTTTATTTTTGTTTGTTGCTTTGGCCTTTTCATAATATTTTTATCTTGGGGAATACTATCTGCGATTAGTCTGGGAGATACTATAATAATTATTAACAAATAAATATAAATAAATTACCATTTGAAAAGCCTATATCTTATGTTCCTGAAATACTTTATAAAACTAAATAACCAATTTTATAATAAATACTAACCTATATCAACATGTGTATGTGTCAAATAGAGATGTCATATGTGGCATGTAAGCGTATCCTAACTGACAGGGGTTATGGAAAAAAAAAATACAACGACATCTACCGGAAAAAATCATTGACGTTGATATAAAGCTGTCAAAAAATACCATGGATAAGGATAATATAGGAATACATACATGAAAAAAAAACTGTAATGTCAGAAATAAGACAAAATGACATTCTTTCTACAGTAAGGCGAAACCCCTGCTTAGAAAGGCTTGCAATAACACTAGAAACCTCGGATACACTAATGATCTCCCGGTAACAGTCCGAACTCTTCGTGAAGCATCAAGGCTTGCCCAAATCGAAAAAGAAATAACATCCCATAAGATCAATATTCTAGGAGTTAGCGAAATGAGCGGTGAAATTACCACTACCAAAGGGAACACCTTGCTATTCAGCGGGAAATATACAGGAGGAGAAAGTGGAGTAGGTATTTTAATCGGGAAACAAATCAGCAACACCATGAATAGATGGAAACCAGTGGGTGACCGGATTATCTTAACCCGGTTCCGCAGCAAAAAACGCCATATTACCATCGTACAATATTACGCACCAATAGAAGAAGAACCAGAAAAGAAGGAAAAATTCTATACACAACTAGCATCCACGCTGCAGAGAATTTACAAGAAGGAAATAGTCATACTAATGGGTGATCCAAACGCGAAAGTAGACTCTGATAATACCGGTTTAAGAAATGTTATGGCAAAATATGGGCTAGGAGTAAAGAACAATAATGGAGACAGATTGATCGAATTGTGTCACACCTTCGGGCTTGTCATCATATTTTCTCACAAGGACATCTATAAATATACTTGGACTTCACCACCAGAAACCACATTGACCAGATTTGCGTCAGTGGAACATGGAGATGTAAGAAACAGAAGAGAAGGAGATATAGACAGCGACCACGAATTGCTCACAGGGGATTTCAAGATCAAATTATATAGAAAGAAGCCTTATAACAACCATTATAATATATAAATACCAACCATATAAATACCAACAGACTCCAAAATGCCCAGACCGCAAGCAACTTTGCTTCCACACTTCACGAAATATTACCACCAGATCAAGATCACACATGAACAACATTATGGCTAGAATACAAGAAGCTGCTGAAGAAACAATTGGGTTCGTACAGCCAGAAAGAAAACATTGATCTCAGATGAAACATAGTATCTCATAAATAAGAAAAGAATCTTGAAACAGCTGACCAATACCGATACAGGGAAACAATAATATAGAACCCTAGCGAAGCGGGTCAAGCAAGCTGCCAGAAAAGACAAAAGAAAATTATTGGACATGATAGCGTCCCAAACTCAACAACACGCCAACCAGAACAACATGCGTGAATTGCATCGATTAATAAACCAAATCACAAATCGTAAGGACAACACAGATCAACCAATCAGAGATACAAATGGCGATATCTTAACAAATACAGAAGCCCAAACTACAGGATGTAAACAACACTTCGAAGCAGTCAGCCACTAACGAAGATACAAACAATGAAGCCCATAGCAGAAACAGGAACTTCAAAATTTCCATAGAACCACCAAACCACCTAAGTGAGATAAAAGAGACCATCAAAAAAAAAGGAAACAAAGCTGCAAGTGTTGATGGTATACCAGCCGAACTGCTATAAGTCGATGCTCAAACAATAGCTCAAGCTCATTACAACATTCTGTCTAGAACAAAGAGCATCAATAGCATGGAAAAATGGCTTAACTGTGAAATTACCAAAAAAAGGTGACCTAACATAGTGCGACAGCTTGACGATTCGAGATGAACAAGCTGGCTTTCGTCAGCACAGGAGTTGCGATGATCAAGCTAACACCCTCCGAATACCAGTCGAGCAGTCGATTGAATATAGAACACCATTATACATAATTTTCATCGACTTCAAGAAGGCCTTTCGATAAAAAGAGATGCAATTTGGAAAGCATTAATAGACAGGGACACACCAGAAAAATTGTCCGTCTCATCCAGGCACTCTATGACAACGCCAAACTCGCAGTCTTACACAAGGGCCAAATCAGCAGTTCCTTCACCACAACATCTGGAGCCAAACAAGGATGTGCACTCTCAACCCTCCTTTTTACAATCAACACAAACAGCAACAACATCAGCACGGCACTCATTCAACTGAAAGGACAACAGATGGAATTTGTAAACAGCTTCTGCTATCTGGGCTGTATAATAACTACCAGTGGGGGAGCCCACAATGACGTGAACACAGTCTAAAGAAAGCAAGAGCAGCATTTGGACGTCTAAAACCGCTATGGAGGAATTCCCAGATATCCAGAAAAAAGAAACTACGAATATTCCGGGCATGCCGTATTTAATATCCCCAAGTTTCCGAGTATATATGCCATTAGTACCGATGCCGCCATCTAGTGGCCGAAAAGTACATAACAAAACTTTCTTAGCATTTGGTACTATTTTAATTAAACCGTTATATTTTATGAAATTTTTAAAGACGGACTATATTTATTATTATACCGTTCGAAAATATTATACCTCTTCACACTCTTTTCAACGGTATATAATAAGTATGATACATATTGGCAAATAGCCCCACCAGAGGACACAAATTCGAAACTAAAACAACAATTTTAAAAAAAAACAAGTAAATGTAATAGTAAGTTGATGTAACCGACTTATTATTACCCTATACACCTGAATATTTCCAATTAAATTAAAAATCCAAAAGTTTTTTGGCAGGTGCTTGAACCGCTTTCCTTTTCTTCCTTATTCAAGTCAAATTTCAGGAACGTACATCTTTTAACACCCTTGTACAAAATTTCAAGTATTAATTTCGAAGATATGCTTGTTAGTCCTTGGGAGGCGTGTGTCAGGTACCCGAATTTCCACTCCAATTCATCAAATACATCTCAGGGACATAGTGGAAACATTGCAGAACACTCTTTTACCAATTTTAAAGTAGAAGAGTCTTTTGGTTTTTCTTGTCTTTTTGGTCTTGGAGATATGCTAGTTTGTCCTTTGGCTAATTTGGAAGTTTCAAAAATCCGAACACATGTCCAAATCATTTCAACTGTCAGTTTTAAATTTTAAAGAAAAGGAATAACAGAACACCATTGTTTGTACCAAATATAAAGGTTCTGCCTTTATTGGTTTTGGAGATATGTTCGTTTGCTCTGGGGCTCATTCGGAAGCATCCAAAATCTGAACCGATGGTTGAAATCCTCTCAAATTTCAGGGACATAAAGAAAAAATTCCAGAACACCATTGTCTAATTTTTTGTTTTTTTTTTTGTTAGTTTTGGATATGCTCGTTTGCTCTTTTGCTCGTTCGGAAGTTTACAAAATACAAACCCATGGTCAAAATCCTCTCAAATGTCAGTTCCCAATTTTACGGAAAAGGAAATATAATAGAACACTCTTGTACTAAAAATAAAGATTCTATCATTGTTGGTTATGGAAATATACTCGTTTTCTCTGGGTCTCCTGCGGAAACTTCCAAGATCAGAACCCATAGACCAAAACCTTCCAAATTTCAAAAACATAAATCAAGCACGAAAGAACACGGATTTTCAGTTTTGGATTTATAATCGTTAGGTGAAAGGTTAGAATCTGCCTTTGGAGAATGTATAAATATATAGTTTGAACATATTATGTACAAACTATAGTTCTAGAAATTATAAAATTCTATCAAATTATTTTAAAATACTGAAAAATTAAAAAAATTATATTATAAGCAGAGTGACAGACTATGAACATACTAACGTGTTCGTACAGATATCTAAGAGTTGCCAAAAGCAACTGTATTGATCCTCGTTTTAAACTGAAATTAAAATTATTAAATACAACTAATACCAATATTTATTACTATTGCAATTAATTTATACTTATTTTTCTGGTTTTATATTAACTATATATGGTTTTCTATTAACTATTGCAAAAAACTTGAAACTTAAAACATAAAACTTAAAAAAAACTGAAAAACTTTTAACGTTATGCCTCCTCGCATGAAATATTGAAGAACATTGGTAGAACAATGTTTAAAAAAATGGTTTGTTCTTTTTTTGTTTGGAAAAAATGAATACGAGTTTTCGTTATGAAATATTTTCCAAAATATGTATGCCGCATTTTATATTAAGATAAAATTTGGAATTTTTCCTACAACATATCAAAAATTTAGCTTTCAAATAGTAACTTTAACATAATATTTAATAAAATTACCTTTAAGTCTTTTTACTTATTTTTTCCGTTTGCCTTTTGACATTTATAAAAGAAGAATAAAAGATCTTTTTTTTCAAAAAAAATAAGAGTGAGATTGAAAGTTTTGTTTGAAAGCTTTTTAACATAACCTAAATTTTAAAAAAAATTATTGTGCGAATGAAGCAAGAAATTTTAAATTAATATTCAGTTTACATATTTTGGCTTCATTCAAAGTTGTAAATTATATATCAAAATAAAATTTGGCATTTTTTCTTTTTGGCTGTAAAAATATTAGATTTCTATTTGTATTTTTCGGTAAGCTTTTGGAGATTTAATGTTTTAAAGTATTGCATACTAGTTATTTAAATTTTAAAATATTTTAAATTTAATATTTGGTTTACTGATGTAAATTTTACATATTAACACTTAATTTTTATTTAATATTTTATTTACTATTAATTAACTTTATATGACTCTTTTTAATTATTTAATATTAGTTGTGAATTATAATACGCATTATCAAATTTTAATTATTCAAATTTTATCAAACTTTTAATTTTTAATGGTTCGAAAATGTTCTTTTGCTAGATGTACATCCAATTGAAATATTCTTAAAAAAAAGTTACGTTTCCTAAAAAAGAAACAATTTGAAAATTATGGATTAGTGCTTTATCGGATATGATTATTTTAATAGAAAATATGTGATATTTTGTGAAATATTTTTATTTTTGTTTTTTGGAATATACTTTTATTTTTGAAATATTTTATATTTTGTTTTCTATAAATTGTTAAAATTTTTGTATTTTTTGAAAGGATTGCTTGTATATTATTTTCATATGCATAAGTTTTACATACTTTCTTTTACTTTTTAGTGGATATGCAAAGCTCCATAAGAATACGTGTAAATTTTTGTAAATTTTTACAACATTATCCTCCTAAAACGCTTTTGCTCTGTTCATGTCATGGCACGAAAATTATTTTCAGCTGTGATATAGATATATATGCATATTATATGATGTGAGTACATATAATAAGAGTAATATATTAAATAATACAATGGTAACAAAATTTTAATTTCCAATTTAATTTTTGATAGTTTACATATATTTTTTAATCTAGACACAATTTACAAATAATGTTGTAAGTAATTAAATAAAATATCTAAATGAAATTAATGGTTGAAATTTAATATGTATGTACAAATAAAAACATTTTGTGCTAAAAATATAATGTTATTTTTATGTTATTTAAAAGTTTTAGAAAAAATAAATTTGGTTAGTTTAAAATTAACATATTAAAAAAATAATTAACAAAATTAATATAAAGAAATTTAGATTTAAACTATTTTTGTTTTGTATTTCGCATACTTATAAGGGTTTAAAGATTTTAATTAGTTTTGATAAATTAATGCTAAATAAATAAAACAACTACATACATTATTATTTTTTAAAATTACAAAACAAAAATTACAGATTCGGAATATATTTTATAACAAAAATTTCGATTACTCACACCAAATTGTAAAAAAAAAGGAAGTTATTGATGTTACAATACTCGTCATAATTATTTGTGCTACAGAATAATAATTTGTGCTTTTGCAATAAACTTGAAATAAAAACTAAATTGATAAGTATTACGATGTTACGCCGTTTTGCCATTAAATTCCTATTACCACAGACCTTTAAGCCAAAATGACTAACCCAAAATCTAAATAACAAAACTCCAAGCGAAACAAAATCGAACGTTTATACTCCAAAAGAAGCAAAATTCAAATAAAAAAATCATAATTTTTGATATAAAATTGTATATACTTATAAACAAAAATAATAGGTAAGTATAGATATACATATATGGGTAATAAATTTAAAATGTGTTTATTTTTTTCGTTTTGTAGAGTGTTTCTGGATTTTGTCTTTTTTGCATTTTAGAAATTTGTATTTTGTATCATTTGGATTTTTTCAATTAGACACAAAAAAAAAAAAAAATTAGATAGGTTGTAAATATTTTGTAACCATTTTTTACATGATATGGGATACAGTACAGAACAAATTATAATTTTAATAAAAGTAAAGGTATTTTAATTTAAAATAAATTTTAATATTGTAAAAAACAAAAAGAAGTATTAAAAAAATATCCAACAATAGTTTACATAAAAAATAAAATAAAAAAAAAATTATAGCAACATTCAAAAATGATATGTTCATTTTTTATCATCGAACATTTTTGTAGACGCGATAAATTTACGATAAATATACGGTTTCTGGCTTTATATTGTTATGTAAATACTAAGATTTGTTCAGTAAGATATTACGATTAATCACCAGTTTAATTTGTATCTTCATTAAATTTATGCCGATTTTAATTAATATAAATGCCGGAAGAGGGATTTTTTTTAGAATTTATAGCTAATATGGTTGTAGATTAGAAAATGGGTTAATGGGTAAATTGATTTATTGAAACATCTAAGTGGGGGAACTAAAACGAAACGAAACAAGACACGAAATTCCATGTTTATCAGTATGTAAATATGGGCAATAAACGACAATAGACGCTTTTTCCGTTCGTTGAATTATAATGTTTCCTCTTTTTTGTTATTATTTTTCTTTTTGAAGTGAAATATTGTAAAATATTTATTTCTTGAATTATAAAATAAAAAAATAAAATATTTATGCGTACTGCTTTATCAATTCACCTTTTATTTAAACTTGATTGCAAAATTTCTACCGCACAAATAATTATGACAAACACTGTATATTTATTTTTATCTACCTATTTTTCCATCTATTTTTATTTTAGTAACCTTATTTTATATTTCCCTTATTTTGCTTAATTAATATATTTCCGAAGTAGAAAAATATTTTGTTTTATACTCTGTCCTAAAGTTTTATAATTCAAAATTTTCAAATCAAAATTCAAATTCAAAATTTTATAAAACTTTATTTACTATACGTATCAAATATTGCATAACAATATTAGATACCATAATATTTAAATACAGTATAATATGAACATTTAATTAATTTGTATTTAAAAAATACTACTAAAGAATATAAATACTACTTTGCAAATTTTTTTTTTAAATTAATTTAATAATATGTAGTTGTATATATTTATTATTTATTTTATTATAATAGTGTATATCTGTACTTTTTACTTTATTGAATTCTTAACTAAATTTTAAACTACATGCTTCTTTATATTTTTAACAAATTTTTTTTAAACTATACTTTCCCTTTCAGGTGGACTAGATGGTAGTTCTTCAAAGCTAGGTAAAGGTTTTCCAACGCTGCTTTGCAGTATACCAATTTTTCTTATTGGAGTTTCACTAGATTTAATAGAATTTCCTTGAAATATATTGAATATCCAGGATTTTATTGTTCCGCCACTGCTGTCTCCTCCACTGCTACTTTCACAGCCTCCAATAGCGTTATTATTTGATTTTCTAGTTATATTTCTTTTTATCTTATTATTATTTCTATAATTATCATCTTGACAACCGCCATTTCCGCTAATAGCACGACATCTTTTAAAT
Organism: Poecilobothrus nobilitatus; assembly: GCA_947095535.1. Lineage (NCBI taxonomy): Eukaryota > Metazoa > Arthropoda > Insecta > Diptera > Dolichopodidae > Poecilobothrus > Poecilobothrus nobilitatus. The sequence goes on along the minus strand of OX352774.1, from coordinate 507,126 downwards.
AAAGCTGTATCAACACCACTAATAGCTTCTAAAGAACGTGAGCGTTTTGAAAACAAACTTAAATCATCTTCCCCAGCTTCAGTTAATGAACTTTGTCGTAACAAGACTGGGTTTTTTGAACCTTGACATATATTAATGGAACCATTACAATTATTATTTTTATTATTTATATGTTTATATGTTACGAATTTTGGATTTTTCAACGACTTTGTAAATAAAGAAGTTTTAACACTACAATTACTACCATCGGCAGTTATTAATAAATCATCGTTTTTCGTACATATAGAGTTACCATTAGGATTGTTGCAAATAAATGATACTCCAGTGTCTAAGGACCTAGAACTCAGTTTTGATAACTTCGGCTCACGCAACATTACTTTATTTTTATTTGATCCTAACAAATTACTAAATCCTTTTGGAATATTATTGCATTGTTTACCCGAAAATGATTCACGTAAATTACCTACACTATTACTATATTTTAATTGATTTTGATGATTAGGATAAGGATCATTTAAATCATATTTATATTGATTTTGATGACAGTAATTTGCAGATGAGGGTGCTTTTGAATACGTTTCCAATGCAGAGTAGTTATTACTTATCTTTAATATTGAACAAGAATCACAATTTGATTTGATTATGCGATGTGGTTTAACTTTAGCTAATGGTTTAAGACTACAAATTTCACCACCACCACCATCACAATTTCTTAATAAAGGGGACCTGGTCATACTATCACAGTTAACATCATCATTATCTTCGGAATGATTCAACATCGTACTTCGAGATAGATTAAATATATTATGAAAATGATTTTGTTTATTTTTAGTATCCTGAAAAACACTAATTATTTCTTTTTTTCTTTTGCTATCACCAACATTTTCTATTTTCTCGTTTTTTTCCACAAAATTGTTTTCATCTTCACTATTTTGTTCACCACTACTATTACAATTGCCTGTATAACTATTAACATCTATTAATTCATTTTCTGCAAGTCTGTTGTTTCCATTATTAATTCTTAAACCATTGTTATCAATATTATTATTATTATAATTAATTAAACTTTCACGTTCTCCTTCTATTTCATCTATATCATATGCCAGTTTAGTTTTTGTATTATTATCTTCAATTCCATTTATGTACAATGGCAATTTTTCTAATTTTTTATGAACCGGTCGAGGTGAATCTCTGAAAGCATACATGGATCCTTGCAAACTATAGGTACTTTCACCATCTGGACGTGGGATACTAGATTGCCTTCTACTATTCAAACCACAACCGCCTGGACCACTTCCACCATTAAAATAATGGACACCCATTAAACTAGCTTGGCGACTCTCGCAATTTAATTTTGGACTTTTTCGTGGTCTACAAAACAAGGGTGGAGGTAATTCTGCAACATTAACTGGTTTTCGTTGAATAGCGTTTTCATTTGCGCCGACCAACCAATGTGTTAGTACTTCTCCTTTTCCTTTCATAGATACTAGACCTCTGGCATCTGTAATATATCCACCTAATTTATCTAAAGCATCTTTACATTTTGTCGAAATATGAATTCGTAATGCTTCTCCATTTGATTCCATTCTTGATGCTGTATTTACTGTATCACCAAAAAGACAATACCTTGGCATTGTAAGGCCAACTACACCAGCTACAACAGGGCCAGTATGCATCCCAATTCTCAATTTTAAAACTTCATTAGGACGATGAGCAATTTTATGTAGCCGAACGGCGTTTAATAAATCTAAAGCCATAGAAGCAACTTCACCAACATGTCGATCCCCATTTTTGATTGGAAGACCAGATACCTGAATTTTTATAGATAATTATATAAATACATTCTTTTTGTTTTACATGTAACCATACCTAAATACTTACCACCATATATGCATCTCCAATTGTTTCTACTTTGTAAACATCATATCCCTTGATTATTCTATCAAAAACCGTATATAAATCATTCAGGAAATTAACGACTTGTAAAGGAGTGCTTTCAGCAGACATCGCTGTAAACCCCACAATATCACTAAAATATATTGTGACCTGTAAAACATATTATTTTAATAATGACAGAAAAATAAAATAAATATGTATTTCTTTGAAATTATATTAATTTAAATTAATAATTATTTGACTACTACAGAATACGTGATATATGGTAGTATATCTTGACCTGTTCATAAATTTATTATGTAAATACAACAAATACCAAAATAACTTTTTAAAATTATTTAATAAAAGAAAATGCTGACTTGAAATTTTTGTGTGGTCACAATCTCAATAGTGGGTAAGAACACTGAAGAAGTGTGGGTTCGAATCCCACACACGTCGTAAGAGTAATTCCGCCTTACGACATGTGCAGGCACGCCTGAAAAGGAAAGGCTGTGTAAGTTCCTTGTTACATTTATGTGGCGGGGAAATGCATTAAAGATATGTATGTATAATATAATTTTTATATATATAATCATTTTATTTTTCTCATAAAATTGTATTTCAAAATTATTTTTACTACTAATTCTTTTTAATATTATTATTTTTTTTATTATACTATTTAACTTAAAAATGTCATAAAATGTTCTATTATAAGTTTAATAAATTTAATAATGTTATGCATAATAATTAAAAATTAAAGACTTAAAGTCTTTCGTAAGAAAGACTTAGTACGAAAGTTAAAAAAGAACCCGACAAGAACATATTCTCAGACATACATATAAGAAAAACATAGAGAGATGAACAAGATTTCGGAATATTTCGAGCAAAAGGGTAATCTTCCATTTGAAACAATTTTTAAAATAATAGAAATTATTAGACAAATAACATTATACTTAAAAGCCAAAATAAATACAAACAAAATAGAGATGGCAAGTTTTTTTTATCTTATTATTATTTCTATAATTATCATCTTGACAACCGCCATTTCCGCTAATAGCACGACATCTTTTAAATAAAGCTGTATCAACACCACTAATAGCTTCTAAAGAACGTGAACGTTTTGAAAACAAATTAACTAGAACTAGAATTAACAACAACTAGAAAAATAGTACCTCAATTTGAAGTACCTCAAAAAATATAAAAGAAGTATCAAATTTTCTTGGTTTAATCGATTTTTATGCTGAAACAAAAAAACAAAATTAATTAAATTTATATTAGCCACAAATTTTTTTTATTTTTTTTTTTTTTATTTTATTTACATAATATAAATTTTATAAAAAAAATATATTATGCTTAAAAGAATTAAGAGCACTAACTACATGGTCTTTGGCTCGTATTTTGTTTTGTTATCAGAAGGTTAAAAACAAAAAAAATTTTTTCCTTTTTTTCTTTTTTTTTGAATAATATCATAAAGAAACTATACTATATAGAGAACTCCCGTAGAACAAAAATATTAAGCATTTTTCTACGATTTTGAAACATTGTGTTGATATTTTTAGTATATAATTAAATAATAAATACAATCGCACGAAACATCCAAATTTGCTTATAGTATTATACATTAGCTGGGATATTTTGTGTGACTGTATTGTATACTATAGTAATAAAGTTAAGTAACAATACAACAGAGAAAAGAAGTAGAAATAGAAATGCATAGGCAAATAGTGCAAATAGGCCATAACCTACATTAATTTTTAGAAGGCCTGGACATCGAAATACTTAAATGTGTTTGTGCAAATTGTAAATGTATTGTGAGAAAAAGCTTCCAAAAATAACATTTCATAAAGATTTTTTTGGTCTTTTCTGTTTTTGTTTTTGTTTAAGAAAAATGCCGATTTTTAACAATTTTCTTTTCGAGTTTTCGATATGAAATATTTACCCAAACATGCCAAATTGTATATTAAAATAAAATTTGGAAATTTTTCTTTAACATACCAAAATTTCAGCTTTCAACTCGAAATTTTTAACATATTTTCAACAAAATAAAATTTTTAGTTTTTCTCTAGCATTTCATATCGTCGCCATTTAATACTCTCAAAAAATTATGAGAGTACACAATTATAATAAATTAGTGAACATAACCTAATAATTTAAAAGCTTTATAATAGATTGTACTGCAAATTTGGAAAATATATTTTAGTTCAAACTAAGTTTTTATATTTTTAATTATATTAAAAAATTATAAAATTTATATAAAAATAAAGTTTGAAGTTTTATCTTTATGTCAATAAAAAAATTAACTTTCAAATCATATTTTTCAGCAATATTTTAAAGAAAAGAAAAAAAGAAGTACCAAATTCTGGTTAAGCAATTTTCGTTTTTTTCTATACAGTCTATAAAAAAAAATTATTGTAAATAGAATATTCATGTACTTACATGAAATAGAATAATCTTTTTATGAATGAAATTTTAAATTGCAATACTATTTGATAAGTATTAGAAAAAAATTAGGTAATATTTTATTTTAAATAACTCTAAATTTTAGTAATATTTTATTTTATGTAGTCATATTTTTGTCGAGTTAAATTTTTGAATTGAATTATTATTTTTAAAAGATTTTATTGTATGAATACCTATTTAAAAAAATTAATTCAATTATTTAGTGCCTAATATTGCTTTTTTTAATAATTTCCTTAAATAAAGTGGGTGGAAAACATTCGGTTGTTGGGTATAAATCCAATTATAATAATAGCACGATATCTGTAGCTACTTTTAAATTTCCGGATAAAGAGCCTTTGAGAAGCTTAAAAGAGCTTTGTACAAAGATCACACTGGCAATCAACAGCTTATAGTTCCATATGTAAATTGCATTTTTCAGAAACGTGTTTTAAATTAAATAATGATAAAAGTCCGCGTTTAATACCAGATGCACTTCCAAGTATATTCACCAATTACTTGGTAAATTTAATAGAAACGAATGATAAAAACTTACGCGATGATAATATAATTTTAAATTTCTCTAATTTAGTTTTAAATGTTAGTAAAAAAATAAATTTAAAATACTGGAAATTATATAAGGTCCAAAATAATATTATTTTATATATTTTAATAGAAAATAATTACTTTAAATGTGATTTTAAATTTATAATAATAATTAATAACGATCTAAGTTACCTATTTGACAGGTAATACAGAAATAAAAGAATTTCAAAATACTGAACGATATTGAAAAACGCAAAAAATTAAATAGTATTATTGACTAAATTAACCTTTTTGATATGAAGGTACCTATATATAGTTGGTATACAATCGTCATGTCATTTTTCATTTTTGCACACTCAAGATCTATTATTACTATCCGGTCGGAAAATATTGATTTTTGTGATATTTTTTTTGTTTTTTACTTTTGTTAATATTGTTTTGTTGTAAACTAATTACTTTATTTTTTTATTAAATTTTATTTTAAATATATCATATTATTTAGTTAAAAAATTATTTATATATTATTTGTATGTATTAATATATTTGTTTTTATTATTTTAGTTTAAGGCCTAGTCTTCAGGCGATACCACTTTTAAAATAATCGCCATATCCCCTACCTCAAAGGAAAAGGCGAATAACTTATAATATTAATTTATTTTATTATAGTAATAAAAATTTTAAATAAGTTAACATAAATTAACTTATTGTAAAAATAATTAAATAGTTTATTTTTTGCACTTAATTTTATATGCATTCTAAAAAATTTACAATATTTATTAAAGCAAATCGATATTGCAATAAAAATTAGTTTTCAACATTTTTTTTGCTCAGTAATGTACCAAATTAATGCTCTTTTAAAAAGTTTTTAAGAAGCTTTTTTTTGTTGAAAAGTAGTTGGAAGACATTTTTTAAAATGCATATTTATGAATGAAAATTTAAAAATCTTAAAAATTTCTTTTTACTAAAAAACGTAAAATAGATGGAACTTTAATGCTCCCTTAGGACGAAATTAAAAAAAATCTGTAGTTTTTGTGTTATTTCGAGATTTCTAGGAGGACTACTATTTTTTTCCATAAGACTACGTGTATTTTTTTTGAAAAAAAGGACTACTATTTAGCTTTCCTCTCTCAATGTCCAGGCCTTCTAAAAATTAATGTAGGTTATGCTGAAATTGAAAAAGTGGTCAAAAAATTTTGTTCTAGATGAGTACTCTATATAGTATAGTTTCTTTAGGATAATATACAAATAATATTAACAAAAGCAAAAAAATTACAAAATAAAATTAAAAATAAGAATTTTCTAGAATATAAATAAAAAATATGCATATTATTTTATGCTTTGTTAATTTGTTACATTTTTTCTTTGTTTTTTTTTACATTTTTTTTGTTATTTTTTACATTGTTTTTTTTTATCATAATAACTGTATATTACAATTGAATTATTTTTAACGAAGTGCAGCTGGAAAGTTTACAAAGATTTTTAATTAGTATACAAAATAATTAAAGCATGTGAAATAGATTTGTTAGTTTTAAAAATTTGTTTATTAGAATAATATTTTCTGTAGTTGTAGCTTTGTAGAAGTTCTGTAGAGTCATTTGAAAAAAGTTTTTTTCTGTGATTATCAAAATATCGACAAGTATTAAGAAAGTGTTCTATTGTTATACGGGTTTTGCAAAGTTGACAAGTTGGTTTAATCATTGGTTTTGAGAACAGGTAATTTTTGGTTAGTTCTGTGTGACCTTGTCGAAGGCGAATAAAGTTTGTAATTTCTTTTCTGCTTAGCTGCGTGGGAAAGTTAGTCTTGATTTTATTTGGGTTTATTGAATTGTAGTGCTGATTGCAGTTTACATAGTTTATATTACTGAACTGTTGTTTAAGAAACCTTTTCATATCTTGTTTATTTAGAGACCAGTCTGCTGTAATTATTGGGGCTATAGTTTAATATTTTGCTTCCTTGTCAGCTGTGTTATTGCCAAGAATATTAGCATGGCCAGGAATCTAAAGCAGTTGAAGTTTTGTACGATTGTTGATTAGAATATCTCTGATGGAATTAATTATTGGAGTGTGATTCTTGAGATTTGTCATGGCTTTTAGTACTGAAAGACTGTCAGAGCAAACACAAAATTTGCCCTTAAGTTTTGATGTTACCAGTAGGGCTGACAAAATGCCATAACTTTCAGCGTGGAATATAGATGCGTCTGGTTGTAATCTACCAAGCGTTGTTACTTGGTTTTTGTCATTTATGACTGCGTATCCGGTTGCATTTTTTGTTTTTGACCCATCAGTGTAGTAAATTTTCCATCTTTTGTTATGTAGGTTAAGCGAAATTTCTAGGAATACTTGTCTGAAGATTGAATTGTCGGTTAATTCTTTTGGATAATTGGCAAGTGTAAGATTAACTGCAGTATTACACAAGTTTCATGGAGGATAGATAGAAACCGATTTTTTGGGAATCTTTAGTGAAACTTGTTGCTTCTTAGCTAGATCCGTAGCAAGTGAGATTGCAGATTCAATTTTTGAGCATCTTTTCCTTTTCAGAATATTCTGTAATTCATTTTGTATGGGAGAGTTATAAGAATACAATAATTTAGGTATAATTCTCATTGTGAGTATTCTGCAACGGTTTTTTAAGGATGGAAGTCCCATTTCAATTAACATATTGGCCACAGGTGTTGTACGGAAAGTACCAGTAGCTATACGAATTGCTGCGTGGTAGACCGCATTTAGTTTCTGCAAATGTGTATTATATTGATTTTGGAGTTGATATGCTAAGCTTTTATTGTTAGAAAAAAATTTTACAATGTTTAGCCTAATTAATATTGATTTTTTTAAATTTTCAATGTGACTTTTCCAGCTGTACTTTTTACCGAATAATAGACCTAAAATTTTTAGTTCTAATACGTTAGGTATCAAATGATTTTCTATATAAAATTTTAAATCATTGCAATTTTGCTTTTTGCAAATATGAAGATGTTTGCATTTGCTTAAGGAGATAGTCGCACCTGAGTTATTGGACAAATCAGAAATTTTATTAAAAATATTAAGTAAAATAGATTTTATATTATCAATATCATTTATCTTGAAAATTAAATAGAGATCGTCGGTATACAGCGTATGTTTAATTGTTGAGTTATATTGGGAAATTATTTCGCTTAGTTTGTTAAATGCAATAAGAAATAGAGTCACCGACAAAGGTGAGCCTTGGAGAATGCCATTATTTAAGGAAAATATATTTGAATAGTTGTTGTGAATGGCTGCTTAAATAGGATTTTACAAGTTTAATAATTTTACTGCCCATTCTCCAAATTTTAAGTAGATTGCAAACGAAGTGCATACCGATACGATCAAAAGCTTTTTTGAAATCTATAGATAAAATTGAAATATGGTTTTTTGTTGATAGAGAGTTTGTTACTAGGTGATCGATATAAGAGGGAGTCCATTGTACCTTTTGAAGACCACAGGGTTTGAAGACCACTTGATTATCTTTTATTAGTTTTTTTTCTCAAAATACCAAAGTATCCGAGTAGAAACAATTTTTTCAAGAATTGGTTTGTTTGGTTTGGGAATGGGGATTATTGTGGCTACTTTCCAGTCTTGAGGGATATAATCTGTGCTGAAGATTTTATTGTATAAAGTATATAGGAACTTTTCCCCTCAGGTGGCATATTTTTAATCATTGGATATGATATACGGTCAAAACCTGGCGTATCACCTTTTAATGTGTTAAGTGTAGATTCTAACTCTAACATATCAATTTTGTTTTCTATCCTCCCCGCCAATGGATCGACATAAATATCGGATAATTCTACTGATAAGCATTCGGATTTTTCATTAACAAAGGCACTAGAGAAATTGTCATCTTTAGAGGCGGAGGACCATTCATGACCAAAGAGATTTGCAATGTCCATAGAGTTGGTAGTTTTGATGTTTTTATTGTTTATTATTCTAATTATTTTACTTTTGAAATTACCAGTTAGGGATTGTATGTTTTTCCAGATGTTTGAAAAAGGTGTGGATGGGTTTATTTCGGCGGTTATTTTAGCAAAAAATTCTGATTTGGTTTGGTTTGGTTTTGTTTTAAGTTTACGTCTGAAAATAGCTTTATTTTTTTTTTAAGTTAATAAGGTTCTCGGTTGTAGGTTGTCGTCGTAGAAGATTAAAAAAACGCTTTTTTAATGTGCATAGAGAAGCCAGCTCTTTAGTCCACCATGGTAGGTGCTTTGCTGATTTATAAGGCGTGGTTCGAAGTATTGCATTGGTAGCAGAAACTCGAATAACTAATAAATAATAACTCCACAAACGGAGATATTAGAGAGCAATGTGTTAATATTGTCTTGATATTTTTTTCAATTAGCCAAATGTAATTTAAATTTAGGAATAAAATTAGAAAATTGGTTTGATTGATTGAGTATTTTAATTGAAATTGGGAAATGATCACTGCCATGAAGATCTTCGATTATATTCCAGGTGCATTTTGGCGCCAAATAGCTTGAACCAACCGTTGTTTAGAATTAAGAGATCAGAAGCTAATATGAAATTTTCTATTATTGTTCCTCTTTGATTAGTAATTTCTGAACCCCAAAGCGGGTTCCAACCGTTAAAATCACCTGTGATTAAATGAGGACCAGGAATAGTGTGAATGATTTGTTCAAGGTCATATGATGAAATCTTGATGCTAGGTGGGTAATATTTTAAAATAGAGAGACTATTTTAAAATTTGCATTTGAACGAATTTCTGCTGTTATGGTATATTGGGTAGTGGATATTATTTTGTAAGGAATGGTTTTTTTGATCAGTAGACCAACTCCATGTTTAGAGCTTGTATCTGTTTTGAGAATGTACCATCGTACATTCTTGGTACGTAAATTTTTTTATTTAATGGGATATGTGTTTATATGCAATATTTAATGGGATATGGGATATCCTTGTAATGTTAGGATATCTGGTTGATACTTATTAATTAAAATTTGAAGATTATTGCAATTGTTCTGAAAACCATTGATATTCCATTGTAAAATTATTAAATTCATATTTAGAGAGAAAAAAAAAATGAAATTAAAGAAAAATTATTAAGTACTGTGAGAAATTACTTGGTATTCTAAATCTTAATTAAATTCCATATGAAAAGAATCGTTTTCAATCTTTGGAAGATTTGTATTACTTGCTGCGTTTAAAGGAATTTGGAAATTGGAAGTTTAAGTTGTATTTATATTTGATTCTGATGTTGTTTTATATTGAATATTTTTTAGAATTAAAGTGGAGTTGTTTTGTTTATTCTGAGATGTGGTGTTAGGGAATATAAGTTTTTCATTTGAAATATTATTGACTGAGTAATTTTTTTCAGTGTTTGTTTGTTGGGTGTTGTTATAATTAACTGAGTTTTGTGGATTAATTTGTTTATTTTCATTATTGGCTAAGTATTTTTTTTTGTAAATTTTGTTTTTCTTTTACTAAATTTATAGTAGAAAGTTCTTCTTTAGGAATATCGAAATTAGGAAATTGATATTGATTTTTGTTTACGTATTCTATGGCAGTTTTATAGGAACATTTGTTTATAGTTTTATGTTGTGAAATTGCTTCTTTTTGGTAAAGCTGGACATTTTATGTTGGTAGATCTATGTTCGTTTTTGCAATTGCTACAAGAAACCTTTTCACAGTTTTCAGGTTCATGATAACTTGATCCACAAATTTCACACTTTTTATCATTTGTGCATCTTTTAGTTGTATGATTTAACATAAAACAATTTTTACACTGAATTGGTTTAGGTATGTAATGTTCAACAGAAAATATCATAACCAATTTTAGCCTTTTTAGGAAGTTCATATGAGTCGAAAGTAAGTATGTGTAAAGGTATATTTACAATTGAACCGTTTGTAAATTTGGTTTTTTACAAGCTACAGCTCCTTGATCTGACATATCTTCTACAATTTCATTCTCAGACAAATCTGTAATTATATTATATATAATTACATATATAACACCTCTACATGAATTTAGTGTAGGATGAAGGACTGCTTCAATTTCACATAATTTGGCCAATACTTTTGTTTTTATAAATTTACTTGCTTGATATTCGTTTTTACAAAGTACTAGCAAGTGACCTTCTCTAATGAAAGACATGCTTTCTATGTTTTCTACCACACCTTGAATGGCTTTTGTTAAGGCAAACATTTTTAGGGTTTTTAAAGGTTTTGATGGATCTTTGTTTTTAATTAAGATAAACTTTGGTTGATTCTTACTATTGTTTGTAAATTTAATTTTTATATCTGGTTTTTTTAACACTGGAAAGTTGATTACTGAGTCTAAATTGGGTGATTGTGAAAGTTTTTTTTGTTTTCTTTCAGTTTTATTTATAGGATCGAGAATGTTGAAGTAGTTTGAACTACCCCCTGGGTCTTCACCCAGTACCCCTATTTTCGGAAGATGACTGTTTATAGTCAAATATGTACGAATCCAAAAATAAAAAGAAGAAAAAGCAAAATCAAAATATGATCAAAGCAATAAGGTTAAAATTATATTTCAAATAATAAAACTTAGATTGAAGAAGATAAAAATTAAAACAAAGCGGAATAGAATCAATACGTCTGCACTCTATGAATTAAAAAGCGAATGTGTTAGCCACAAAACTTTCAGATAAAGTTAAAAACAGGTTAATAACAGAAGAAAAAATGTGTTATGAGCAGCGTATGGTTTATCCACACACCACACTATGGGGTAGGAGGTTGCTTCTATAATATTTCAAAATTTTAAACTTTCTTTTATCACGTAAGTCCACGTTAGTGAAATTAAATTATTTATTTTTCTGTTTCTTATATTTTTTATAAATTCAATTCTTAGGGACTAATTTTAAAGTCAGAAACCCAAAACAGAATTAGATTTTAACCCAAAACAGAATTAGATAAAATTAACCTAGAAACCCAAAACGGAATTAGCTAAAATTAATAAATTAATGTAACAATAACTTTATATTTTAATTATAAACGTTTTATATTTTAATTATAAACGTTTTATAATTATTCATAAATATTATATACAAGAGCAAAAAAAAAAAATTCAAGAAGAAAACAAAAAGAAGAACAGCTGGAAGTTATTTTGTCAAAGGAAAAAACAACCCTGTATTTTCAGTTTAAGGTAGAATAAGTCCGACAAGAAACTTAGGAAATAAGCATGGGTTTGGTTTGTAATTAATATAAGAAATACTGCAATAATAAAAAAAAATAATTTGATGTTTTGTAACTGTTCATTACATTCTTGTATATTTTTATGAAAAAAAAGCATAAGTATATGGTAATTTAGTAGGAACAGAGACCGAAAGGAGGCTCGGATGTCGACGACAAAGAAATAATGGGGGCAAGAGCCCAAACAAGGTAAAATTGTTTGTTTGTATTTGTATTCACATATATAGTGATCACATATATGTTATTACATATGTATATTCACTATTCACATGTTATTACATATGTATATTCACTATATATTCACTATATAATATAAAAAACATTTTTTTGAATTTTATAAATCAATCATTTGTAGTTTTTTAATATACATAATATTATTTATGATCATATCAAAGTACCATTACATACATACATATAAAATTTATTCACTTTTTTTTTCGATTCACATTCAATAATTAATATGCTTTTTTATTTTTTAACCCTTATGGTCTACCTACGTGGCGTAAAATTTTCATAATAAAAAATAAGATTACATACATAGATATGTATGTAGGTATAAATATTACAAATTTCGAATTTTGTTAACAATATGCATAAGTTACTATACAGTCATATATACATATTTATAATAATAATTATAAATATGATGATAGTAATTCTAATTCTAACATTAACGTTAACGTTAATAATTTAACTGTTCATCCTAATAATAGTTCAACCGTTGACAAGTCATTAAACTCTAGCACAACAGACACAAATAATTCCTTAATCATAGTAAACACTAACTCAGACACTTACAGTACTTCAAACATAAATCAGAACAACAAATTTCATAACCACAATACTATTCAGAACAGTAATAACAATATAAACGCTTTTAATACTGCATCACTAACTAAAGATCCTGAAATTACCAATTCTAATTGTGTTTCGATAATTGAACCTCCTCCTTCTTCCTCAACTTCACCAAATGTTCCTTCTACTTCTAAATTCATAAACTTTGTTCAAGATGAAACTCTTCAACCTTCAATTATTAACCCGCTTTTACCACCGCTAACAAGAATGACAGAACAATCTCTTGCCAACAACGACTATACAGTCGCTCTTTCTAGGCTAAGAGAAGATAAAGTCTATAACATGGTCAGATTATATTTGTCATATTTGTTTGATGATAAATATAATACTGTGTTGGAAGGTAAGACCAGAACAAGTATAAAAGTTTTAATTGATAACGAAGGTTTACCTTGAATACAAAGAATTATATAAATTATATATAAAATTTCACGAAACTAAAGGTATATCTTCCAAAGATGTCTCAGACGACTTAAAGGCATATCGCAGTCATTGTAATAGTAATTATTACAATCACTTACAAGTTTCGAATGATAATTATAATAAATTTTTTCGTGCCAATAAATAATTTAAATAAGATCTCTACATCTTTGATTGATTCTTCAATTTTGATAAATTTACCAATATATTATCAAAATGTCAGAGGTCTTAGAACAAAAACAAGTCAAGTCTTACTTAATTCAATAAGTTTAAATTTTGACGTTGTTTTGTTTAATGATAAACTGTTTATTTTGTTCTGTCCAATTATTATAAATTTACATCTTTTTATATATAAATTAAATCAGCATTAATTACACCTTGAATATCGTTACAAATTTAGTACAATTATTTATTGTATATTATTGTAATATTACTGACCTACATTACTTTAAATCTACATTAAAATTTTACAACAACAGTTTACATTACATACATTTGATTTAACATAAGTTAATTTACTTAATACAATATTGTATTCCATTCAAACATTTAATTTTTATGCATAAAAATGCAGCGTCAGCGAAAACCATTGCATAATGTTTAATTGTTAAAGAAATTTTTATTTATTACTAAAAATGGTAAATTTTAAATCGTAACTTAAATTGACTAAAGTAATTTGAACAGACGTATTTGCATTAACTGAAACTTGGCTAAATTCTTCTATTAACAATCTTGAGCTTTTCGATAGCTTATATTCTGTTTTTAGAAAAGATAGATATGCTGAACATAATGTATCTAATAGTTACATTCCTAAAGGGGGAGGTGTATTGATTGCCGTCAAAAACTCTTTTAATGCAAATGAAATTCCTATTTCGAACGCAGACGGTCTTGAAATAATAGGTGTGACGAATGACGAAGAATCTTTTTTGATTCCGGATTTTTCGGTGAGTGAAACTGATTCGCAATTTATTGATGGATTAAATACCAACAATTTACAACAGGTTTCCCACCATCGTAATTTTAAAGATAAGCAATTGGGTTTAATATTTACCTCTGATTGGTATAATATCACTTTCTGTGACTCGGTGTTATCGCTTGTTGCGTTAGACCCTTATCACCCTTCAATAAGTTTTACCTATTGTTTAACTAATTCCCTAAATCTTGAAGCAGCATATTCTTATAGTTTTAATTTCAATAAAACCAACTTTCCCGGACTAATAAATTTCTTAAATACCTATAACTTCACGTTTTTATTTAATAATATAGACCTAAATCAAATGACAATTAGGTTTTATGAAATTATGCTCGAAGGTTTTACTCAATTCGTTCCTATTTCAAAAAAAGATCTTATACCATGGTTCCCACCATGGTTCACACCATGATCCCACCATGGTTCACAAAGGAGCTTAGATCTCTCAGAAATAAGAAAAACAAAGCCTGGCGTAAATATCTCAAATCAAAAGATATTAATGACTATAACAATTTTGTCATATTTTTTGATAATTTTAAAACGTCATCCGATTTATATTAACCAAAACTAAAATCTGATCCGAAAAAATTTTGGAAATTTATAAATTCTAAACGTAATTGTGATGATTACCCTACATTTATGAATTTCAATTCTCTTTCAAGTAATGATCCTTTAGTTATTTCGAAGTATTTTCGTGAGTTTTTCAGCACTTCATATAGTGATTCTTCCTTTTCGCCAAATGAAAATTATTTCTCCTTTATGGACAGTTGTCAAAAAACGTCTCTTAATGACATAAATATAAATGAAGAAATAGTTTCCAAATATCTAAATAAACTCGGTGATAATACTTTTCCCGGCCCTGATGGTATACCGGAAAGAATTCTGAGCAAGTGTTCTAACATTCTCACTACGCCTTTAACATTACTCTTCAAAAACTCATTAAATTCCGAACTTTTTCCTCCTTTTTGGAAAATGTCTTATATCAGACCAACTCACAAAAAGAATGCTAAAAATGAAATTACTAACTATCGTCCCATAGCCAAATTATCTTCTATTCCAAAATTATTTGAACTAATTATAACGAATTCAATTTATAATCACTGTTCTAATCTTTTAATTGATAACCAATATGGTTTTGTAAAACAAAAATCTACTGTGACAAACCTAGTTGAAACAACGTCCTTTCTTCTCAATAACATGGAAGAAGGTTTTCAAACAGATGTTGTTTATACTGATTTTAGTAAAGCATTTGATCTATTGCCACAAAGTATTATATTACCAAAACTAAAAAAATATGGCTTCCCAGAGTTTTTCCTAAAGTGGATATATTCTTATTTGTGTGATCGCTCTTATAGTGTTATATTCAAAAATGTGATTTTAGAACCATTCGTGGCAAATTCCGGTGTTCCACAAGGTACTGTGTTCCACTTGGTCCTTTACTTTTTATTTTATCTGTAAATGATGTTACTTCTATCATTTCTAATTGTGAGCTCCAAGTTTACGCTGAAGATATGAAAATCTTTAAAAAGATTACATCTAATAAGGACGCCGTCCTTATGCAGAATGACCTTCAAAACTTTAACAATTGGTGCGTTAATAATTGTCTACTACTTAATTTAAATAAATGCGCATTGTTATCTTATACACGTCGTTCTAGTCCTATTTATTTCAACTATAACTTGGATGGTATTAGTTTACCTAAAGTTACTTCAATAAAAGACTTAGGTGTGTATTTTGATTCCCAACTTAGTTTTAAAATTCATTATAATAATATTATAAATAAAGCTAATTCATTATTGGGGTTTGTTAAACGTTCTTCTAAGGAATTTTCAGATCCCTATGTTCTTAAATCGTTGTACACTTGTCTTGTAAGACCGAACCTGGAATATGCTAGTCAGGTTTGGTCTCCATTTTACATGGTACATTTTACATTGATAGGATCGAGGCAGTACAGAAAAACTTTCTTAGATTTGCCTTACGCCACTTGCCATGGTAAATCCTATTATTTTACCACCATATGAACAAAGGCTAAAGTTAATTGATTTGTGTACTTTTAAGTTTTAGACGTGAGGTTTTTAATGTTATTTTCATTACAGAGATTGTCAAGGGTTATGTTAAATCTACTTTAATTTCTAGTAAAATTAATAATAAAAATCTTCAACGCCTTCGCTCTTGCAATTTGTTTAAAACCTATAATCATATGACTAATTATGGAAAATTTGAACCTATTAATAGGATGCTTATTATAGGTAAGAAACATAAACTTAACATTGACTTTACACTTTCAAAACATTCCCAAAAACTAAAATTATACAATCGCTATTAATATTAGGATTTTTTTTTTGTTTTTGTTTCTTGTTGCACTGTAAAGTATATTCCTATGTATATGATTTTAATTTTAATCTTAGTTCTAAGTGTATTTATACTTAATAATTATGTAATTTTTATTATAACATTTATTGTATTTAACAATACTGTTTGTGCTAAGCAGTATAAATAATTAAATAAATAAATAAATATTGCTATTCATATGTATGCATGTGCATTATACAGTCATATGTATATATTTATATTGTCAAATTGAATGTAAAAAGTTATTTTTCTTAATTTTTTTTATTTAAAGTTTTCCTAATTTTATATGCTTTTATATTAACTCGTCGCTGTCGGTTTATTTATTTATTTATTTATTTGTCATTCTGTCACGCTTTTTATTATCTTCGTAATCTGTTAGCAACATTTGTAAGTGTAGTATGGTGCAGAGGATAGTGTACAGGTTTCAAAAGTGGGGATCATGTTGTTCGAATCCAGTTCACATGCAACATTTTTTTTTTTTTAACTATCTATTCATCAACATTTTTTGAATAAAATATGTATACATTTTTGTATATATCAATTTAAAACTTACATTTTTATCTCTTATTCATGCATACAAACATACGCATTATATTTTTGATCTTTCCTGCTGTTTTGTATTAGCATAAGTAGCAAAACACAATCCATACATACAAAATTTTTATGTATGTTGCTAAGTTATTTTGTTTACAACATTTGTTTAGTATTTAAATCAAAATATTTGCTGTCAACATTCTTTAATGCATATTGAATTAATGCATATATGGTGCAGAGGAAAGTGTACAGGTCTTGAAAGTGAGTGTTAATGTGTGGACTGTGGTTCGAATCCAATTCGTATATGTATAATTTTTTTTTTTTTTTTTTTAACTCTATTCATCAATATTTTTTAAATAAAATTTTATGTATAATAGATTCAAAACTTTATTTTTCTTCTTATTCATAATTCATGCATACAATACACATGTATTTGATCTTTCCTGCTATAATAATTTAGTTCAATCAATCTTGATGTTCACATGGGTTTTGTATTAGGATTTAGCAAAACACAAAATATATAGGTACAATATTTTTATGTTGCTAAATTATTTTGTTTTAAAACATTTGTTTAGGATTTCAATCAGAATATTTGTTGTCAACATTCTTTATTGCATATTGAATATGTATGGCGTTAAAAATTAATGTTTTATGTGTTTTATTTAGGAACATTTATTATGTATATTGTGTATATAGATATACAAATAAAATTTTATTCAAAATAATTCCAATTGCCAAATTCAAACTACATACATACATAATATTATTTTTGTACATAGAAAAGAATATAATAAAAAGTAAAGATCATTACAAAATTATGCTTTTGCGCATTACGCATTATGATTTACAAACAAAATTTTGTCAACACAAAAAATTAAAATTACTTATGTTAAAATAAATTACTTATGTTATAAAATTACGTACGTATGTACATAATATTTATTTATTTATTTATATTCAGGTACCGTGGTACATAAATGTGCCAGGTAGCTGTAACCCTTGTTTCCTGGTAGGAATGTGTACGTGATATAATGATATATTATAAAGTATTTACATATTGCGATATATGAATATTTTTTTTTTTTTATTTTATAATTATTGTACCCAGCCGGGAATCGAACCCGAGACCTCTCATTCCCTTATGAATCCAACCGTCAATTGGTGCGTCAACCACTGCACCAATGGCTGGATACACATAATATTATGTTAAACTAATTTCCTAAATTATTTTGTTCCGCTCCATTTGTTTATAATTTAAATCAAGATATTTGTCAACATTTTTTACTGCATGATCTTATTAAGCGATTAGGTAGGTAGGTGTTCAAGGTTAGATGTTTGTTTGGATATACGATATACTACCAATAGTATACTATAGAAATATACAGTAAAGTACATTTATGTATATCATTTTCATTCGAGTTATGTTGTTGGATTGTAATATTTATATAATCACAGTATTTTGGTACATATTTTACCCTTCGAGGTACTTTCTTTATTTATGAATTACATACTGGAATAAAAAATTTTTACTCTTGCTGTAATGGAATCGATTTAACATCTCTTAATTTACTTAAACATTTGGTATAAAATTATAAAACGTATTTTATATCAGAAACAATAATTAATGTATGTATGAATAAAAAATATCCCATATTTTTAAATTCAAATTATGTGTTTCATTTAAAACTAAAAAGTATAAAATAAAATAATATGTAAAAAAAATATTTTTTAAAATATAAATAAAACAGAAACACGAACCTCAAATTTCCTAGATTTTTATTTAACCTTATTCCAGCAATTTACTTTTATATTATAACAGTCCAAAATGCTTGCACTAGCAATTCACTTTTATATTATAACAGTCAAAAAAGCTAAAGTTTTGCAATCAATTTTATTTTCTACTTTTTAGGGGGCGAATTTGGTTTCGATAAAAGCATATTTTAAAAAATATTTTTTTTACATATTATTTTATTTTATACTTTTTTTATTATAAGTCTTTTTTTGTTTAATGAACAAATTTATATTTTTCTAAAATTTTAGGAACATGAATTACACAGAAAATAGTGGTAAAATTTACAACACTCTCAAAGAAATGATCCTTTGTTTTCCTCCTTTTTAGCACATTTCCAAAAAAATTTTGAAAAAATGTGCTTATTAGTTTCACTCTGTCCGCCCGTCCGTCCGTCCGCCCGTCTGTTTTCAAAACTTCTACACCGTTAAAGATAGAGAAAAAAAATTTTAACCATAGGTAGGTCTCATAAAAAAAATAATTTTGTGGAACAACTTTTTCATGTAGCCCCCCCCCCCCCCCATTACGGAGCTACAACCCCTAAAACTTTGAAAAAGCCCTATTTTTAAATGCATATATCTTATGTTCTGCTTAAGATTTTTCAATCTGAAAACGTCATTCGACAGGTATTTCTTTTATCTTTGTAAATTAATATCAAAATTATACATTTTTTTTTAAATTTAGTATTTAAATTTACCCATTATGTGAAAACCAAATTTTGCATGATTTTTCTACTTTCATAACTCCGGCACGCTTCTAGATAGAAGCTTGAAATTTTGAGGCAAGAAAGAAACTTTTAGAATTAGTATAAGTTTGCTCAGAAAATTTTTTCGGACCACCCCCTGTTCATGAGCTATTAGGGCTTAAAAATTGAAAATTTGCTATTTTTAAACACCTGTAACTTAGGAACCTGTACACATTTTACTTCTGCAAGATATAAAAATTAAAGCTACAATAATATATTTTTATGTGTGTTAAAGGTTTATTTTAGTTGTAAAGGGTTCCAAAGTTGCAGCTCTTCAAATTTGCGAAAAACCCCATTTTCAGATGTATATATCTCAGGCTATGCGTAATAGTTTTGCAATCTAAAACCGCGAGAAGACCGAAAATTTTATTATCTATATAAAACAATATCAAAATTATGTAATATTTTGTAATTTACTATTTAAATTTACCGTTATGTGAAAACCACATTTTGCATGAAATTTCTTTTTTCATAACTCCGGCACCCCTTTAGATAGGAACCTGAAATTTTGAGACAAGAAAGAACTTTTAGAATTAGTATAAGTTTCCTCAGAAAATTTTTTGGTAAAGCCCCCTCTTTAAGAGTTATTACGCCTCAAAAATTGAAAATTTGCTATTTTTAGACACCTGTAACTCAGGCACCTGTACAAATTTTTCTTCAGCAAGACATGAAAATTAAAGGTTTAATAATAAATTTTTACGTGTGTTAACGGCTTTTCTTAGTTATATAGGATTCCGTACTTATAGCCTTTCAAAATTTCAAAAATTTCCTATTTTCACATTTTTTCTTATTACATGAAATTTTCAAATTTTTGTGTAAGTCACACTTCTAAACAGTTTGTATTGAGTTTTGGAAATGTGCGCTTTTAAAAACCGTTGTATATAAAAAATTGCTATTATTGGAATAAGTATTCGTAATTATTCTAATAAAAATTCGTCGCTCCATTGAGGTATGTAATATAATATGAAAAATGATTTGTATATTTATTTTAAAAATTGAATTGAATTGTAAACCAGTAAAAAACAAGTACATACATATGTACATATGTATTTTTGAAATTTTTTTAAGAATAAAATTTAAGCGTAGATTTTTAAAATTTATAGGTAATAAATATACAAAATAATTTTCATGCAATTCACAAAATTATTTGTTGAAGTTTGCATCAAAATTAATATTATGATACATACATATGTATATTATTTATGCATCATAAATTCTATAATATTACACTTTTTTCATTTAAATCAAATATTTTTTTTCTTAAAAATTTGTTAAGAATTAGAAATCTGATTGCGGAAAATAGAAGTATTCGAAAATACTGTTCAATAAGAGGTCTATTTATGTATTAATTAAAATATGTGACAAAGTTCAAACCATATTAGAAAATATTTCGCCAGTCCTTAAATTTTATTTTAATAAAATTTCAAACTTACTTGTTTTCCTCCTTTTTTCCTTTTTTCCGAATTTTATGTTTCTATACAATATATGCTATTGCTATACATATCGTTTGAATATGAATCATATTCAAATACTATTTCATTGATATACAATATTATATTTATAGAGCTATGTAGTGTTAAGTATCCATACCCAGTAGAAAATCGGACCAGTTCCGCACTACTTAAAGAACTGATTACAGGCAATAATTAATCCATTACCTAACGCATTACCCATAATGTAAATTTAGCATTACATTTAACATACGATATCATTGGCGGTAATTAATCACCTCCGTGCAGCATTACTGACAGCATTACTTGTCATTACTGACAACTAGTTACTTAACTGGTGAGAAGGAATTAGTTGTGAATATATTTGAAAATTATTCAATTTTCAAATAGTTTTAGCAGATAAAAAAATATTAGGTAGGTACTAGACATCTGCACAAATATATTCCTTTATAGAAATTATCAAATGTATTTAAATACTGTATTCTAATTTAATACATTCCTTCAAAAAGCTTTAAATAAGTCAATAAGCTTTTTTTTAAGTCAATTTTTGTGTTTACTTTTGTTGAATAATTTCAATGAATGAATTTAATTTATATGAATTTAATAATCTAATGAATTTAATTTATAATAAAAAACATTTACATAATTTTATAGTATACTTTATTTTTAAAAATTTCTAACTAACTTAAACTATAACTTAAATTACTATCTAACTTAAATAACTATAAACTTAAACTAACTTAAATAATAAATATAATTTAATTCCGCCTTCCTGTTTTTCCATGCTTCTTTTTTCTAAAAAAAAAAAAAAACGCAAAATGAAATTTTAAAATAATAAATGGTTTTACCTATAACTCCTTTTTTTTTAGAGTCGCACTCAGGACTCGGCGGAATTTCATAATTTCATCAGTTGACTCTTTATCCTAAAAATAGTTTATAGTTAATTTTTATAAGTATATAATGGTAATTGACTAAAATACTTACTTCGGTTTTTATAAAATTTTTTGAACGGCGAATGCTCAAAATGCTTTGTGAACATTTACCGCTATCGCCACACTGGTTCACTATTCACTATTCAAGCAAAACTTTTAAACAGACAAAATTCAAAATTAAATCGCACTGCTAGGCAACAAAGGATTTATGGCGCCTACAAAATATTATTTGTAGATACACACAACTCAATTATTAATAAAAAGAACAAAAACAAAAATTAGCATAATGATATTTATCCATTACCTGCAACATTACTTTTTCAAAAATGTAATCGTGCAAGGAACTAGTTTTTTTTACTGTGATATGTAATCTAGTAGGTAATCAATACACATGACCCATTATCTTTTTAAGAAATGTAATCTAAAATGAACTAGTTCTTAATTGACAAAATATATAACAATTTAAAATGATTCGTTCATTAGTTCTGTTACTAGTTGCCAGTAACTACTTCTAGAACTAGTATTTTAGGTAACTAGTTGTTAAAATTCCGACTGGGTAGCTAGGTATTTTTGTTTATGTTTCTTTTTTATACAATATATGCTATGACTATACAGTATACACATTAATTTATACATAGTTTGAATATGAATGATATATAGTTGTATTTAGAGAGCTACATAGTGTTAGGTATCTATTTACGTATCTTTTGTTTTATTATGTTTTTTTTCTGTTTTGTGTAAGAATGAAAACAAAACAAACACTTAAACCATTTCTATATTTTGTAAAAATAAATTAAGCTAAAAAATTTCTGGACTGATTGATGGTATATAGAAATTTGCTATTATTGGAATGAGTATTAGTATTAGTATTAGTGATTATTCTAATAAAAATTCGTTGCTTCCATAAACGAAATACAATATGAATAATTATTTGTATTTTTACTTAAAAAATTGAATTGAATACAAGTTAAAAACAAGTTCCATACAAATATATACATTGTACATACATATGTAGGTATATAATTTTGAAACTTTTTTGAAAATAAAATTTAATGGTAGATCTTTAAAAATTATAATAAATCTGCAAAATAATTTTCTTGCAATTCACAAAATTATTTGTTGAAGTTTGCATCAAAATTAATATTATGATTTATACCTATGTAAGTATATTATGTATGCATCACAAATTCTAAAATTCAATAATATTGCTCTTTTTTCATTCAAATCAAATATTTTTTTCTTAAAAATTTGTTAAAAATTAGAAATCTGATTGCTGAAAATAGGGATGTTCAATAAAATGTCTATTTACGAATTAATTGAAATATTTGGCAAAATTCAAAGAACATAAAAATATTTCGCCAATCCTTAAATTTTATTTTTAATAAAATTTCAAACTTACTTCTTATTTTTTATTAGAAAAATTTTACACGACGTAGGTCTACCTAGGTCTATAAAGGTTAAAAAATAAAAAAGCATATCAATTATTGAATCTGAATCGAGAAAAATAGTGAATAAATTTTATATGTATGTATATAATGGTACTTTTATATGATCATAAATAATATTATGTATATTAAAAAACTACAAAATAAATCATAAAATTCAAAAAAATGTTTTTTTTCACTATGTTTACTATAATGAATATACATATGTAATAACATGCATATACATGTATACCTACTTAGTTAAAATAATTAACATTAATCCAATATATGTTAATTAATAATTTTATACATTTATAAAGTAAAAATTTAAATCCTTTTTCATATATTATAGTCAATACAGTTTACTTCAATTGAAACGACGAATTATTGGTTACTTAATCATTCTAAATAACACATTTTATATACTCTTTAGCTTATTTTGCAAAAAAAAAAAATATACTTAAATACACAAATTGTCTGTGACAAATCAAGAAATCTCATGTATATTTTTTCGTATATCCAGAAAAAAAACTTCATGTTATTTAAAACCATACAATAAATCTGACAACGTAGCTAATTGTTAACTTAACATTATATTTAACATAAGTTCTTGTTTATTCTGTTTATAACACATACAGCACAGCATGCAGATAACTAATCTTTTCTTTGTATTTTAAAAATTGTTTTATTGTAATACATTTGTAAATGTTATGTTAATGAATTGTAATATTATATATGTAACTAGAATAAATAAAATTTATTTAAAACTAACAATCGAATCTAAATTACTTACAAAATCCTACATTAAATTACCAGTATTCAAATTATTATCTATCTATCCTATTATCTATCCCTGCCGAAAGGAATTCCACCTGGACGTGGTGGGAGGGCTGATTAAAATCAATGATCCTGTAGGCGATGTCGGGAATACTGTGTAATACCTGGGGATTTCATAGTATCAGTAGATTCAACCATACCGATAAGGCTGCAGGGGAGATCCGAAACCAAGAGAATCCCTCCACTTGTAAACTAAGGTGTCAACGTACCGTGCCGAGAGCTGGATGGCCAGTAAATGGTTGAAGATAACTGGTCGCGAACGGTCTCCTCCGATGCTCAGGCAAGGTCGGTTATATTAAGTGCCTTATCCCGGTAAGACGGCAATGCCGGGATGAACAGTTTTTTCCGGCCACACTCGTGGTATCAAAAATGGATAGTAAAACAATAAACAAAACAAAAACAGAGAAGGAGGTCGAGATGGGAGCTCATCAGAAGATGAGTTTTTGGCGTCCAGCCAAGAGACGCTAATTAGTGGCATTGCGAGTACCAGCCATAGTAGACCAATGCCAGGTCAATCTAAAACTCTTGTCGTCAACAAAGGCGAGGACGGCAAGAAGAAAAATCAAAACAGACACAAGTCCGCTGGGGTACTCATGCAGGAAAAGTACAACAGGGCTCTTTTCATTCTTGCACCCGGAGGGACCTCTTACATCGTTCGACTGTGCGTACGTTTTGAGAGGATGCAAAGTTGTCAAATGCGAAGATCAGGTGTCTTTGGATTTTCTCGGCAATATCGTCGCTAAGGCTAGCGATAAATGGGTTGGCTTGAAGCTCAAGCTAATCCCGGTTGGGGAACTTCCAAGGAGACCTAGGGCGCGCATTTGGTTACCAAACATGATCGTGGACAATGGACAGGTTCTTCAATGTCTGAAGCTGCAGAATCCAAAAATCCAGATGAAAAACTGGTGGATTATAAAGGCTGAAGAGCCGCAAAAAACAGCAAGTCCTTCCTGCTCATGATAAATGAGGAGTGCCTAGAGGAACTCGAGAAGGCTGATTACAGGATGAGGTTCGGCATAAGGTATGCCAAACTAAAAATGTTCAGGGCTTCAGCCGACGAAGAGGATCCAGAGGAGGATCTGGCTTCTAAGCTGTTGAGGATCTCACCATCGACAGAGATCCTCTTAGACAGGACCAGGTGACGGTGGTACGATAAGGGGTAATGATGCCAAAGGTAGTGCATTATTAATCCCAGGCACTCGAGAAATGCCTCGGATAATCTGCTAGTTTTCCTCAGCGAGGAAAATATAGACATCAGTCTCATTCAAGATTCTTGGGTCAGAGGTACTGAGATCAAGGGCCTACATCATATAGATTACATTCTATAAATTATCTATATCTATATCTATATCTATAAATCTATATCTATAAATATATCTATATATTATCTATATCTATATTTATAAACAGGCACTCGAGAAATACCTCGGAAAATCTGCTAGTTTTCCTCAGCGAGGAAAATATAGACATCAGTCTCATTCAAGATCCTTGGGGTAGAGGTAGTGAGATCAAGGACCTACATCATATAGATTACAATATTTTTCATAAAAAGGATACAGGTAAACCTAGAGTTTGTATTTTAGTAAAAAAAAAATAATTCAATGCTTTTCTTCACCCCAATTTTAGCTCATCCGATTTGACTATCATCAAGTTAGCAGGGCTAGGTGGAGATAGTCTCTACATCTCTTCTGTATATATGGCTCATGACGATCCGTCAAAACCAGAGGACGATCGTAAACTTGTTAGAGCGACAAAGCAAGACAACCTACTCATCGGATGTGATACCAATGCTAGGCATTCCTTATGGGGTAGTTCGGAGAACAACGAACGAGGTGAGTCATTATTTTATTTTCTTATTAACACTAACCTTAAAATATGTAATTTGTTTTTTTTTTTTACTTTTTTTTTATTACCTTAGCTACTAATAATAATTCCATCGAAGTTGCAAACTGGTCCGTGTCTACTCAGAACTTCTACTTAGAGCACAAATATATAGTCTTTGATGCGAATCATCAGATGAATACTCTCAAATTCTACAGAAATCCTAAAAGAACTGACTGGGTAAAATTCAGCCGAATTATACAGTCAAAACTAAACTAAATAATGTACCAAACATCAAAATTGAAACGATCGAAGAACTGGATACAAAAATTGAAATTTTTGAAAAGGCTATGGGAGTAGATTTTAAAATCTCGTGTCCAATTACTCGCGGAAAGAAAACTTATCCGCCTTGGCGGAACGAAGATTTACCCTGCCTTAAAAGTCTGACTAGGTCTATTTTCAACATTTGTTTTAAACATAAATACTGGCAACCTTATAAAGATTGCCTAAAAGTATACAAGAAAGCCATCCAAGAAGCCAAGCGGCATGCTTGAATGAAATTTTGTCGATCTATCAAAACTACGAAGGATTCAGCTAGAATCTGTAAGATTCTGTCAAATGATAGATCCTGTCCGTACTTAATCAAAAGAACGGATGGGAGCTGGACCAATTCTTCAGCTGAATTTTTAGAATTGCTAGTTAACACCCATTTTCCCGTATGCAGTAATGATAACGGTAATGTAACTTCATCTAAAGAATATCCTGCAATCCAAGGAATCTCACGGGAGGAAGTAAAATTATATCTCAGGAAAAGGTTTCTCGGGCTATAAAAAGTTTTTCTTTATATAAATCGCCTGGCATGGATGGCATAATTCCGATTATGTTACAAAAGTCGTTAATGCTATCCACTTCGTTGCTTGTCGCCATTTTTAGTAGTTGTATAAAACTTAATCCAAGTAGCGAATTTTGGATTACCAGATTAGGCAACGCTTTGAGGGAACTCAAGTATCGAAATCCCAACACGCGTACTTAAAAGATAGGTCCACAGAAACGGCTCTCCATGAAGTGGTCAGCACAGTGGAACATTCCATTAGGTATAAACAATATACCTTAGCCACTTTCTTAGATATTGAAAGTGCTTTTAGCAATGTTAATACCCAATCCAATTAAGAAGCTCTCACCCAGGTGGGGACAGAGCAGTTTCTGAAGCGTTGGATTATCTCCATGCTTAGTTCTAGAATAATTCACGCGATATTGGGAAACAGTAGTGTTACTAAATTAGTCAACAGGGGAACAACACAGGGAGGTGTAATATCACCTTTGCTATGGCTAATGGCTATAAAAAAAATTTTAATAGAACTTAATGAGGAAGAAATAAAAGTAGTGGTGCATGCGAATGATGTGGTGATACTAGTATCAGGCCAGTTTATATCCGTGATCAGTGAGATCATGAATAGACCTCTAGCAAGGTTCACAACTGGACCACATCGTGTGGGCTTGGTGTCAGCTCAGAGAAGACTGAAATGGTACTCTTCAAGACAAAATCCAAAATACCTACTTTTGTCCTACCGAAACTTAATAATTATACTCTAAAGCTGACTACCAGCGCTAAGCATCTATGCGTTATTCTAGACTCGAAGCTCTCCTGGAAATCTAAATTAGGAAGGCTTGCGTTGCTCTCTATGCTTGCAACAACACCATGGGCAAGAAGTGGGGTATGAACTATGAAGCCAAAGATGGCGCTTTGGAAGTACACAGCCGTGGTTTGTCCAATCCTTACCTATGGATCGCTGGTATGGTCGCCAGCGATGAATAGGAAATACAATATAACAAAACTCAACAGTATACAGAGATCGGCATCAGTGAGCATTACAGTGGCATTACGATCGTGTCCGACTGATGCTCTGAATATTATTTTATTTACCCCTTTTACTCCTGCATCTATACATCAAATATACCGCAACGTGCAGTGCAGTAGGACTCAGAGAATCTGGGTGGTTTGCTACTAAACCATATGGCTGCGATAATATTCTGGAGATATTGCCGTAGAATTTCCGACTAGAGCGGAATAGAAGGGCGGAGATGTAACTATCTTCACCGACGGATCAATTCGCGATTAAAGCCATTAACGCGAACATTACAACCTCAAAGCTTGTTAGGCAGTGCCAAAAGGAGCCTGCCCTCACAAGCGCAAGACTAAACATAACCTTCTTGTGGGTGCCGGGGCATAGTAATATTGAAGGAAATGAAAAACTGACGAACTAGCAAAGAAAGGAGTTATTCTGAACATTAACTCTCCTGAAGGAGTTAGTTATCCAATCAGTACCGTAAAGGAACGATTCCTCTCTTTGTATATAGCGAAATTGCAAAATAGGTGGAGTAATCTGAGTAATTGCACCATATCTAGAACATTGTGACCCACATACAACAAAAGGAGATCAAACGAGTTGATATCCAAATCTCGCATGGACATCGCCAGACTAGTGGCAATGATCACAGGTCAGTAGTCAATAGGTACGCATGCAGCCAAACTAGTTATTCCCCACAACACCTCTTGCAGGACTTGCAAAGAAGCAAATGAAAGTGAAAATCTAGAGCACTTTCTTTGCAGATGTCCGGCTCTAGCTACAGCCAGACTTCTCTCACTTGGTAAACCGTTCTACCACAACCCCAGCGAGCTCACAGAATCACTGATTTCGTAGCTGAACTGCTCGGGTTGGATATAAAATCGCAAACAATCTAAAAACACAAGTCACGTGAGTGCAGTGGTATCAAAATGGCGCAATCTAGTGCTAATTGAGGCCTTCACGTAGCATCGTGAAGGTCACCACCCTATCACCTACCTAGTATAGCAATACGAAGTTACAATGTACATACACATCAATTTATTTTATTTAGAAAATTTGTTTTTTTTTATTCAAGGTTAAATTGTATATGATTGTATATTAAAGAAAAGAATGAAAAACGTTTATGTATATTTAAAATTTAAAAAAAACGAATTTAATATAACATAAAAGATGAATAAATTTCATATTGATAGATGTCGCGACTATTTGGGGCACAGCCTTATTTTTATTTTCTATACAAAAAAAAATTTTCTACTTGCAATGTCTTATATATGTATAGTCTTTGGTTTAATATTATTTATCCATAAATAAATATAACAGGAAACATTGATTAAAAATGTAAATACATTTTTTTTTGTTTTAATATGTGATAATCTAAGTCTACGATCATAGGGATTAAGTTCTCTCTGTGCTTGCTTGAGTGCACTTGTGATCAATATTGTATATTAGGCGAGTATCATTAAAATATATAAAAAGAAAAAAAATTAGTCTTAAACGCGGTTTAACTAATTCTAATAATGCAAATTTTGCATTACACGGTACAAAAATGCCAAAAATAAAAAAAAATAATAATAGTGATTCAAATATAGAATATAATAAACAAACTTCTAAAAAAAACTACTAAAAACTACTAAAACTAAAAAACTAAGATGTAAAAGACGCTGAAGAAATGCAAAGTAACATTAGTTTACCTATTAAAATAAAAATTTCACCTATTAATTTGGTAAAACAATCTTCAGATTTTGTTTATGATTTAATGAAAATCAATAATTTAAATTACCTACTATATGAAAACTATGTAAAAATTTTATTGTAGTTCAATTGAAACTTTTAATAAAACATGTGATTTATTTATTGAAAGAGAAAAATTGTGAATACTACTGTTATAATATTAAAGGTAATTCACCACACAAAGCTATTCTCTTAGGCCTAGATAAACTGTCAGCCGATGAGTTGAAAAGCTCTATGTTAAATTTTGGTTTAAAGTGCATCGATGTCAAATACATAATTAAAAAAACAAAATACGATAGAGAACTAATTATGTATATTGTTTACTTTGAAAATAAAAGTATAAAAATGCAAGAATTAAAAAATAATTTTTGCTATATAAATTGTACTAAAATTCGATGGGAATATAAAAAAAAGGCAAATAATAAATTAACTCAATGTTACAATTGCCAAATGTACGGGTATGGTGAAATAAAGGCAAATAATAAATTAACTCAATGTTACAATTTCCAAATGTACGGGTATGGTGAAATTAATTGTAACATAAAAACTTATTGTGTACGTCCAAGGAGAAATACATACATATCTTTTATAAATCGGAAAAATAAGAAATATATTCAGCACGATATAACTACAATAAACACAACATTTTAACTAAATAAAAATTATAATCAAAATTTTCCAAATTTAATAAACAACAAAGTCACCAACAGAACGTAAATGTAAAAATAAAAATAATAATAAAACAGGTAAATGGACACACATTAAGCAAATTTTCAAATCAGACCTGTTAAAGTTCTCCAGAACAGCTGGCAAATATATAATAAGTGGTGATTTAAATTCTAGAAATAAACAATATTGTTTAAGAACAAACTGCTTTGGTAATATTCTGAAAGATCTATCGGTCACTGACAGGTTCAAACTTCTTTATCCGTCGAGTCGGACTTATATTCCTGAAAACTCAAATAAACTGCTAAAATCTTTCAAAAAAGATTCTAAACTTTTCTGGAAGATATGCAAAGTTATTAAATATCAAAATCAAAATATTCCTCCATTAATAAACAATGGTGTTAAACATGTGACAAATCTAGATAAATCTAGTATCATTGGAAAATATTTTGCAACGAAACACAACTCAAACTCATTGTTTAGAAATACTCAAACAATTAGTATGGTTGAAATTTCAATACAAGCACTTGAAGAAAGTGAAGTACTTCTTGAAGAATCAAATAAAATTACTGTGGAAGAATTAGTTCATACTATTGCCTAACCTAAAAACAATGAATCCTGTGATATCAATGCAATGTCCAATAAATGCATTAAACACTTACCAATAAAAGTTATCAGTTATATATCCTGCATGTTAAACTATTGTTTAAAGCTAAGTTACTATCCCTCTTACTGGAAAGAAGCTAAGCTTACTGGCACGAGAGCCTTACTCATAAACTTGTTATTTTAGGTTTCCCAATTTACTTAACAAAAATATTACAAAATTTCTTATCGAATAGAACCTTTAGAAAATCTGATTTATTTTATATTGCTGCGGGAGTCCCTCAAGTGTCGGTGTTAGAGCCGATTTTATACAACATATTTTCATCCGACCAAAATCGTACATCGATTTCATCGTACCAAATATTGAAAATTGTTTTTTTATCAATATTTGCTGATGATACTGTTATCGTCACCACAGGTTTGCTTGGTATAAAAATTGAGCGTAATCTACAAATATCACTCAATAAATTTGAAAAAATAAGTGCAATATATTTTATACGAAGACGTAAAAGCTGTTCCTTACCAGAAAATTTATTATCACTAAACTCAAATCTCTATAGCATGGTAAACTCTTTAAGTTACCTAGGTATAACTTTAAATTAAAAAATCACTTTGCAGCCACAAATCTGTAAACCCATTGATAAAAGCAACAAAGCCATCAGGATATTATATCTATTTATAAATAGAAACTCTAAATTTATCCATAGATAATAAATTAATTTTAATGAAAATTATTTTTCAACCTATTCTGTTGTATGGATCGCCAGTTTGGGGATTGTGCAAAAACACACATATCAAAACTTCAAATTATGCAAAACAAAATATTGAAAATGATGTTTAATCTACCATTTTATTACTCAACCTTTAAAATTCTCAAAAAGGCCAATCTGAATACTATAGATAATAAAATATCAACAATAAAAGAACGATTTAATTTTAAAATGCAATTTTGTGATAATATGATTGTTCAAAATATGTACCAGTCATAATTATCTGTATGTTTACTTAACACACTAAATTTAGTCATTCAGGAATGCTTTACTAACATGTGGTCTACCATATATATAAGATGCATGTGTATAATATATTTCTCAAAAAATATCATTGAAATATGTACATACTATATGTACAATGTACTTATGTTTATTTATTTATTTATTATTATAATCAAAACAAGGTTTTTACAAAAAAATCTTACGTCTAAAACTTAATAATAATATGAACAAAATAAAACATGATAAATACAAAAAAAAAAAAATTATTAACTTATATGGTAAATTACAAATTGCTTACAAAGCAAAAACACAGTTTGAATTGAATTAATTTAACTCAGGTAAAAATAAAATAATGGGCCTAGTGGGTAAGATCGTATTAAATACGCTGTAAACACCGAGGGAGTGTGGGTTCGAATCCCACACACGTCGCAAGAGTTATTCCCCCTTACGACACTTACAGCCACACCTGAACAGGAAACGGTGTGTAATTTTCTGTCCACGTTTATGTGGAAGAGAAATGCATTTAAAAAAAATAAATAAATAAATAAATAATTTGTACAATATGAAGTGTAATATAATATTATGACGGTTAAAATTATTGTGTAAGGTTAATAACAAATTTTTGTTTGAAAGTGTTCCTTGATATTTGTGTTGAAAAAAGATTACTGTGTTTGTTGAATGTAATGCAACATCTGTTAATTGATTAATTTCTTCCATATTCAGTTCTATGAGTATTTTCAATTAAATACAGTGTTTCGTGTAACTCTAACTTCATTGTTTAATTTAAAACTATCTATCAAAAACTGAACGTCAATATTTTTATTTAAAACGTCAAAAGTAAAACAGGATGAAAGTTTCTGTCTGCGTGAAGATAAAGTTAACATGTTCAATGAATTTAATCTTATATTATAATTAGGTAGAATTGAATAGTCAATAGGGTTATATTGATTTCTCTAAGCAAATAATAGGAATTGTTTTTGAACAGTTTCTATTCTATCGGAATGTATTTGAAATGCAGGATTCCAAACAATGTTGTCGTATTCTAGAATAGATCGTACTAAAGAACAGTAGAGAGATTTTGTCACCGCTATGTTACTGAATTCTTTAGCTCTTCTTTTAATGAATCCTAATATTTTCTTTGCCTTGAAAATCAAATCCTGATAGTGAAGATGGAAGTTAAGCTTATCATCCAAAACAATCTCTAAATCGGTCATACTGTACACCCTTTCTAGAGTTACATTATCAATAGAATAATCGAATAAAATAGTATATCTTTTCCGTGTAAAACTTATAGCCTTGCATTTCTGAATGTTCAGCTCTAACTTGTTGGAAAAACACCATTCTTGTAAAGAATGAAGTAATGTAACATCAGAAATATTTTTGATAACGTGGTAAATTTTAAGATCGTCGGCAAATGCAATATTTCATACACCCACTGGTTTTGCCGAAAGGTCTGTAATTAATATATTAAATAGGAGTGGACCTAAATGGCTACCTTGGCTACCTACTCCTGAAGTAACATTGACACTGTTTGATATAAAACCTTGGAATATTATATTTTGAGTTCTATTTGTTAAGTAAGAGTACAGCCATGTAAGAAATGTACACGAAATACCTAATGCAACAAGTTTGTTAAGCAAAATAGTATGATCGACACGATCAAATGCTTTACTAAAATCTGTGTAAATAGCATCAACTTTGTGCCCATTTTCCATTTCATTAAGAATTTGAGATGTATAAACCAAAAGGTTTGTTGAGGTAGAACGACCTTTTCTGAAACCATGCTGCTTTCATTTAATTTTGTGTTTATGATGGGTGTAATTTTGTTTACAACCATTTTTATACCCTACACTTAAAGTATAAGGTATATTAACTTGATCCAGCCATTGGTGCAGTGGTTGACGCACCGCTTCTCATTCATAAGGGAATGAGAGGTCTCGGGTTCGATTCCCGGCTGGGTACAATAATTATAATATAAAAAAAATATACATATTCATATATCGCAATATATAAATACTTAATATATCACATAATATCTCGTACACCCCACATTCCTACCAGGAAACAGGGGTTATAGCTACCTGGCACATTTATGTACCACGGTACCTGTATATAAATAAATAAATAAATATATTAACTTTGGTATGGTGTTTGTATATATGAACATGTATTTATATTCTGAATCAGGATCACCTCCTGAGTCGATTTAACGATGTCCGTCCGTCCGTTCGCACGATAACTCAAAAACTAGTAAATCTATCTTGATGAAATTTATATAGTAGGTTGCTAATTACGAAAGGAAGGCTAAGTTCTAATCTGGACAAAATCGGTCCATGGGTTCGGATTCTGGAATATTTCGGATAGAATTCTGGTTAACAATAACTAAAGTAAGGCGGGGATTGCAAATGGGCGAAATCGGAAAATGGGTTCGGGTACCTCCCATACAACTCCCAAAACCGAATACGTATATTTTCGAAATTAATAAGGATAGAAACTTAAAATTTCGTACAAAGGTGTGTTTTCCTGAATCTCTGATATCCCTAAAATTTGAGATGAATTGGAGTGGTTGTTCGGGTACCTCCCACACAACTCCCAAAACCGAACAAGCATATCTTCGAAATTAATAAAGATAGAAACTTCAAATTTGATACGAGGGTGCTGTTTCCTGAATGTCTGATTTGTCTAAAACTAGAGATGAATTGGAGGAGTTGTTCGGGTACCTTCCACACAACTCCAAAACCGAACAAGCATATTTTCGAAATTAATAAAGATAGAAACTGCAAATTTGATACGAGGCTGTTGTTTCCTGAATCCCTGATTTGCCTAAAATTGCATATGAATTGTAATGGTTGTTCGAGTATCTGCCACACAAGTCCCAAGACTGAACAAGCATATCTTCGAAATTAATAAATATAAAAACTTGACACTTGATATAAGAGTGTCCTATCCTGTTCTGACGATGTTTCTAAAATTTGAGATGAATTGGGGTGGTGGTCCGCGTGCCTTCACACACTTCCCAAGACCTAACAAGCATATCTTCGAATTTAATAAAGATAGAAATCTGAAATTTTGTACAAAGGTTGTAAAAGCATTTATTTTTTCAGTTTAGGTATATTAAATACCTAACTAAAATAACTTATGAATTTTTAATTTATTTTGAATTTTTTAGGTGTAGGGTATAAATAAGCCGGTTGCACCGACTTACTGTTACTTGTTTCGAACAACTTAGGAATAGTCGATTAAATAGCTATACCACGGTAGTTTTCGACGTGCGCTTTGTCGCCGTTTTTGTGGATGGCATATGGGAAAACAATCTGAGGAAGCATATGGGAAAACATCTGAGGAAAGTGATTTATCAAAAATGAGATGTAGTGGATAAGTCAAATAACTGACACTATTGTATAAAAAAGTCGGCGGGATTAAGTCAGGTCCTACACTTTTTTAGTATCGATGTTAATGATTGCTTCAAATATTTCATTTTCAGTAAGATATAAATCCATAATAATTGAATTTGAATTATTTGTTCGATTTGAAAGATCAAAATTTATAGATGATTCATGTGGACGATAGACTTTCTGAAAACAATCATCAAAGAAATTACAGATTACATTAGGACAAGAAGAAGAAGTGTTGTCTTTCGACATTGAGTTTGGGTAGCCGTAACTTTTACGCTTAATATTTATAAAGTCAAAAAAAATTTTTGCATCTGAAATTAATTTGTTGCCGATATCGGTGATGCTAAGTTAGATTTTTGTTTGAACTCAAATGCAAGATCCTTGTTCATATTCAACAAATTGATATTAGACTCCTTTGAAAATTTGATTTTTTTGTACAATTTGTTGGGTTGGTTAAGCAATGTCCTAAGTTCTCTAT
Organism: Poecilobothrus nobilitatus; assembly: GCA_947095535.1. Taxonomy (NCBI): domain Eukaryota; kingdom Metazoa; phylum Arthropoda; class Insecta; order Diptera; family Dolichopodidae; genus Poecilobothrus; species Poecilobothrus nobilitatus. The sequence continues at coordinate 471,248 of OX352774.1, read as the reverse complement.
CGAGCCTAATTTTTGGCACAAAGGAGTTTATTATGTCAAAAATTTTCATATAGAAGATAAAGATTAATCAATCAATGTGCTGTTGTTCTAACAGCTCGTCTCAATTCATGACTGATAAAGCATTGTTGATGCTATCATAATCAGCATTAAAAAAATCATACACAAAATTATTATTGTACGATTTAGTGTAAAGTGGTATAGACGTGGCGATTTCGAAGATGACTGCGTTATGATGAGAGGTGTTAGTAAAAAGATTTACTGCATCATCAGCATTTGAAAATGCAAAATCTAAACCAATTGTTATTTTTATTGGGAAAACTTATAATTTGTTGTAAATCATTATCATAGAATTAACTAATAACGTCGAAATCTATTTCGTCCTGAAAGTTAATTGGTAGTAACAAATTATCAGAGTCGTCGACAATAAAAGAAAGAGAAGGACGATTAAAATCCCCAAAAATAAAAATAGAACCATCCTCATTCATATTTGATAATATATTGTGACATAATATATCATAAAATTCATTATATGAGGAATTGTCAGAATTCGGAGGGAAGTAAACTATTCCAAGGTATAAAAAGTATTTACCAAAGTTTACTTTAATAAATTGGTAACCAAAAGAATTATAAGTCCTAGTGGTTAAATCTATACTAGATAAGTCATTTTTGACTGTAAGTAGAACACCACCTCCTCGGGAACAATTTGTAGCCAGGTAGTCTCGATTTTTTCTATATATAAACCAAGTGCTGTCTAATATTTCTTCGTTTAAAAACGAATCATTCAGCCATGTTTCAGTAATAACTAACACATTGAAATCACATGATTTAGCATCTATAAATAATTTTTTTAGCTTACCTCTCATACCACTGCAGTTGTGATAATAAAGTTTAATACTATTAGAAGAATTAACCTATTATAATTATTTATATTATTATTATTATTATTTGTATTAAAGTTAGACAATGCTATTAAATTTGAATTTGTATAAGAAATGGTATTGAGATTTAAAGCTGAATTATTGCTTGGAGCTGGGCCAGAAAAACTTATTGTAGTTCTCACGAGATTGGTACAGGTGATTGTAGTATTTACTATTGCAGTAACTGCGGAAAGCTCTAATTCTTCTGCAATCTTTTCTAGCTAAAACCAATATTTTTATGATACTTAAAGTAAAGACTATACAATTCTTTATAGTTTGATGGTAAACCTTCATTAAAAATACTAAAAACACAATCAATTAAATTAGAACACATATTTACATTTCTGTACAGTATTTAATCAAAAATGAGTTATGTATGTACTCATGTATGTACTGTATGTACTTTAAAGAACAGAAACCTTACATTCTTATCCATATACAGTTTTCCCACATATTTTTAGCATATATTAGTTTAAAAACGTAATTACGTTTTTATTAAAAATATGTTAAACAGAACCTGAGATGTAGTATGCATTTAAAAAGAAGTTTTTTTAAAATTTGAAGAGCTGTAGGAGCTGTAACGGTGAGGCTGCATAAAAAAGTTGTTCTACAACATTGGTCTTTTAAGAGACCTACGCATGGTTAATATTTCATTGATTTCTATTAAACGCACGAACGCACAGAATGAAACTTTTCGGATTGAAATTTTTCACATAACATGAAATGTCATTACCCTATTTATTTATTTATTTATGCTGCTTAGCACAAACAGTTTACACAAAATTTATAATAATATATAATAACTAGTAAATTATACAATAAAAGTTATAATAAAAATTACATAATTGTTAAGTATAAATAAACGTAGAACTAAGATTAAAATTAAAAACTAAAATTCATATAGGTATATACTTTACAGTGCAACAAGAAAACAAAACCAAAAAAAAAATCCTAATATTAATAGCAATTGTATAATTTTTGTTTTTGGGAATGTTTTAAAAGTGTAAAGTCAATATTAAGTTTATGTTTGTTACTTATAATAAGCATCCAATTAATAAGTTTAAATTTGCCATAATTAGTCCTATGATTATAGGTTTTAAATAAATTGCAAGAGCGAAGGCGTTGAAGATTTCTAATATTAATTTTACTAGAAATTTAAGTAGATTTAACATAACCCTTGACAATCTCTGTAATGAAGATAACATGAAAAACTTCACGTCTAAAACTTAAAGTACACAAATCAATTAACTTTAGCCTTTGTTCCTATGATGGTAAAATAATAGAATTTGACCATGGCAAGTGGCGTAAGGCAAATCTAAGAAAGTTTTTCTGTACTGCCTCGATCCTATCAATGTGTACCATGTAAAATGGAGACCAAACCTGACTAGCATATTCCAGGTTCGGTCTTACAAGACAAGTGTACAACGATTTAAGAACATAGGGATCTGAAAATTCCTTAGAAGAACGGTTAACAAACCCCAATAATGAATTAGCTTTATTTATAATATTATTATAATGAATTTTAAAGCTAAGTTGGGAATCAAAATTCATACAACTAAGTCTTTTATTGAGGTAAATTTAGGTAAACTAATACCATAAGTTATAGTTGAAATAAATAGGACTAGAACGACGTGTATAAGATAACAATGCGCATTTATTTACATTAAGTAGTAGACAATTATTAACGCACCAATTGTTAAAGTTTTAAACGTGATACTGCATAAGGACGGCGTCCTTATGAGATGTAATCTTTTTAAAGATTTTCATATCATCAGCGTAAACTTGAAGCTCGCAATTAGAAATGATAGAAGTAACATCATTTACAGATAAAATAAAAAGTAAAGGACCAAGTGGAACACAGTACCTTGTGGAACACCGGAATTTACCACGAATGGTTCTAAAATCAGAGTAAATGTTGAAGAGTAATATTAAAGGCGTAGTGGCAATGTTAAAATACTTGCGCAAAATTATTTCCGGTATACCATCAGGGCCGGGAAAAGTATTATCACCGAGTTTATTTAGATATTTGGAAACTATTTCTTCATTTATATTTATGTCATTAGAAGTCGTTTTTTGACAACTGTCCATAAAGAAAAATAATTTTCATTTAACGAAAAGGAAGAATCACTATATGAAAGAGAATTGAAATTCATAAATGTAGGGTAATCATCACAATTACGTTTAGAATTTATGAATTTCCAAATTTTTTTCGGATCAGATTTTAGTTTTGGTTAATGTAAATCGGATGACGTTTTAAAATTATCAAAAAATATGACAAAATTGTTATAGTCATTAATATCTTTTGATTTCAGATATTTACGCCAGGCTTTGTTTTTTTTATTTCTGAAAGATCTAAGCTCATTTGTCGTTAACCATGGATGGCCAGATTTGGAAGATCTTTTTTTTTGAAATAGGAACGAATTGAGTAAAATCTTCGAACATAATTTTATAAAACCTAACTGCCATTTGATTTATTTTATTTTTATTTTATTAAACAAATCCAAAACAAGGTCGTTACAAAAAAAATTCTTAAATTAATGCTTATAATTAGTGACGGAAGTGACCCCGATGTTGTTGGATAATACACCATGCAATTTAACATTTTGAGTTCTTTCTGAAAGATAAGAATTAAGCCACTCAAAAAATGAAACCGAAATGCCGAAAGTTGATAGTTTGTTTAGCAAAGTGAAGTGATCTACACGATCGAAAGCTTTGCTAAATCAGTGTAAATTGCATCAACTTGATACCCTTTCTTCATTTGATTCAGGATTTCAGATGTATAAACCATAAGGTTCGTTGTAGTTGAACGACCTTTTCTGAAACTATGTTGTTGTTCATTTAGTTTTGCGTTTAGGATAGGAGTAATTGTATCAAAGACAATTTTTTCAAATAATTTCGGTATAGTAGAAAGAATTGCTATACCTCGATAATTTTTCACCGATGCTCTATCCATTTTTTTAAAAATAGTGGTTAAGTGGGAGGGTTTCCACTTTTGTGGGGAAATCGCAATTGAAAGTGACTTATTGAAAATAAAATAAAAAGAGAAGATTAGACGGTGGGAGCAATTATGTAAAAAGATTGGAGGAATTAAGTTCGGACCAGCACCCTTTTTTATATCAAGGCTCAAAATTGCTTTAAGAATACCATTTTCAGAAAGATACACGTCTGTAAATAGCAAATTTGAGCTGTTAGATATGAAGTTAGTCGAAGTGATAACTGGTGCTGTTGGACGATAAACTTGTTGAAAATGATCAGAAAAGAATCAGAAAGTTACAAATTTCTTTTGGGCAATCAGACACCACATTGTCTTTTGACATAATTGAATTGGGACACCTAAATAATTTCCGTTTTGTGTTAACAAAATCAAAAAATTTTTTCGGACCAATAACAAGTTTATTGCCAATATCCGTGACATAGTTTTCATATGCTGCATTGGCTTTTTGTTTAAATTCGAAAGCAAGTTGCTTATACATATTCAATAAGTCGTCGCATGGCGCATGATGGTGTTTTAGTTTTTGTATATTATATTGCGCCGACTTCTCAAGTTCCTAAGATCTCAGTAAAAAGGTAGGCACTTGAACCAGACAGGTCAATAGTTCAAGGTCACCCGGAAGTAGGTCATGATCACCCGGAAGTAGGTCACGGTCACCCGGAAGTAGATCATGGTCACCCGGAAGTAGGTCAAGGTCACCCGGCAGTAGGTCAAACCGTAATTAGGTCAGACGGGAAGTAGGTTAATGTCATAAAAATAGGTCAGACAGGCGGCGGCGGCGGCGGCCGCCAGACAAGTCTAGTTGTTTATAAAGATTGTATACTTGTTTTAAGAAATAGGTAAACATGGAAATAGTAAGAAAAAATTTCTTTTTATTTTTGCTTGCAATTTTGAGATGTTTTTGCTTGCATTTTTGATATGTTTGCATTTATTTCTTGTTTTCTTTTTCTTTCGTTTTTTTTTATGACAAGTATTTAAAGAAGAGGAAGGAAAAACCATTAATTAATTGTTATGTAAGAATGTTGAAAAAAAAATATCTAACGTGGTACATGTTTACTTATTGACATGTTTACTTATTGATGTATACTTGGCTTAAGAAATAGGCGCATATGAAAATAATAAGAAAAAATGCTTTATAAAATTTAAAGAGAAAAATGAAAACAGAACAAAATAAGTGTAACTACATTTCTTTAAAATTTTGCAACTATTTTTAAAAATTAAAAGAAAAAGTGAAAACTGGTTTTTTAAATCTTACATAAAGATTCAACCTTGACAAAATTGATGCAAGTTTGAGAAGAATTTATTTCTTGTAGTTTTCTTTTTTTTTTCTATGAAGTATTTAAAGAAGAGTAAAGAAAACATTGTTAGTATCACCATATAAGATGTTATTATTATGTAAGAATGATGGAAAACAAGAAAAAGAATAAAAAGCGATTCAAAATAAGTTAATTGCTTTTGATACTTATAGTGGTACATAGTAGTGTAAAAATAAAAAAAAAATAAAACAGATTTGTTTATATGTTTGAAATAATTTTTTCAAATACCAAGCAAGACATTGTGTATAAATTGTGTAAAAAGGTAAAAAATGGTTAATAGAATTAAAATTCTAAGATTGGAAACGTTCGCGGTCGATTGTTTAAAAATAAAAAAATAAAAAATGAGGGAAGAGGTAGAGGAAAAAGATACAACAATTTTAAAGAAGAATGTAATAAAAGAAGAGGCATAGTTTCAGTTAAAAACAAAGATAACCTATGCTTACCACGTGCGTTAGTTGTTGCTATCTCATTCATAAATGCGAAAAGATGTAGGTCAACTTCAATTGAAAGCAGCGTTACAACTAATTAGAAATTCAAATGTAAGCATTCCAGCAAAAGGTGCTAGTATCAGTGAGCTGAAAAAATTTCAACTGTACCTCTCTAAATATCAAATTGTAGTTTTTGATTTCAGAGGAAAAGGAAAATCGATTATTTTTTAAGGTGAAGAAGATAAGGAAAAAAGATTGAATTTGATATACGATGAAGGTCACTTCAATGTAATTACATCATTAACAGCAGCATTGAGTTGTGATTACTTTTGCCAAACATGTAATGCGCCGTATAACAATAGATTGTCTCACAGATGTAAACAGTCGTGTTTCTTTTGCAAATCATCTCCAGCATGTGACGCAAATTTTGCAAATATTAAATGTGATGTATGCAATAGAAGTTTTAAAGGTCAAACTTGTTTTGATAATCATAAAGCAACATCATCTACAAATAAAAAATCTATTTGCACTCTAATAAATTCCTGTACAAAATGCTTTAAAGTATACAGAGCTGATGTAAATCACATATGCTATGGACATTTGTGTAAAAACTATAATACAAATGTTGCTTCAGATCACCAATGCTTTATTACATCATGTAAAGAATTAGCTGAACTTAAGAATACATTATATATTTTGATCTCGAAACAACTCAAGATGATATCATCGGGGAGAAACTTCATGAAGGTGTTGCAATAGGGGATATAATTGAACATGAGCTTGATTTATGCATTTTTGAATAACGTTGCACGCATTGTATATTATCTAATGTTGAAAGATGCAAGTTTTGTGGACTTCGACAACATGTGTTGAAACAAAATCCAATACAAATGTTTTTAGAATATATACTCAACCAAAGAAAAATATTTGATAAAGTTGTAGTTATTGCACATAATGGACAAGCATTTGATAATCAGTTTTTATTAAACTATATCTTAGAAAAAACCATCATCAAACCAAAACTAATAATGAGGGGAACAAAGATAATTTTAATGCTGTTAGATAACGTGAAATTTATTGATTCATTAAACTATTTTTCAATGCCGTTATCTAGTTTACCGAAAGCGTTTGATTTAGACATAAATTTGAAAAAAGGATATTTTCCTCATATGTTTAATCGTAAAAACAATATAAAATATAATGGAAAGGTACCCGATCGTAAATATTACTGTTATAATTCAATGAGTGCATCGGAAAGAAAACAATTTCTTGAATGATGTGAAGAAAATAAAAACAAGTCTTTTAACCTCCAAAACGAACTTGTAGAATATTGTATGAATGACGTAAAAATTTTGACAGCAGCCTGTATTAAATTCAGACAACTATTTTTGGAAGAATGTAAGGTTGAGCCATTTTTAGAGGCCACTACAATTGCTTCAGCGTGTAATTTGGTTTTTAGAAGGAATTTTTCAAAACAGTATACAATTGGACTTATACCTCAACAAGGATATCGCTTATCAAAAAACCAATCAATCATTGCCATAAAATGGTTAATGTGGGAAGAAAAACAAAGAAAAATAAAAATTCAGCATAGTGGTAATGGAAAAGAAAAAGCTATTTTGGTCTTCGTGTTGACGGATATTGTACAGACACAAAACAAATATTTGAGTTTTATGGCTGTTATTACCATGGCCATCCAAAATGTTTCAAAAATAATAATGATAAAAAATATGAAACACGTTATGAGACTACATTATCCAAAGTCAATGAATTACGATCTTTAGATTATCAAGTAATTGAAAAGTGGGAGTGTGAATTTCGAAACCAAATGAGATCAAAAGAATACGAAGCATTTTTCTAAAAATTGGAGAAGGAAAGTTTGATACCACTAAAACCACGTGACGCGTTTTTTGGCGGTAGAACAGGAAACACAAGAACATATTATAAATGTGCACTTGGTGAGAAAATAATGTATATAGATATATGCTCACTATATCCTTGGGTGTGTAAATACGGAAAATTTCCAGTGGGTTTCCAAATTTCCAAAAGTTCATGTTGGACAAATTGATTGAATAAATCAAAATAATCACCTAATGTTTTCCTGCTGTCAAGCATGTAGCTGTTATACTGTTAAACAATTTAATCCCCTTACATCACAACAAGGAATTTTCACTGAAATGATGAACAAGTTCCTTAAAATTAAACAAGAAGCTTCTGGCTGGCCTAGCTTTTGTAGAACACCAAAGGAAAAGTGCAAATATTTAGAAAAATTTTCCAAAATGGAAGGCATAATTTTACAGTTTAACGAAATAGAAAAAAATCCTGGACTTAGATCATTAGCTAAATTAATTTTAAACTCTTTCTAGGGTAAATTTAGGCAGAGAGAAAATCAATCAAAAACTGAAATCATAAATGAGCCTTATGAATTATTTACTCTTCTTACTGATCCTTCCAAGAGTGTAAATCAAATAACTCCAATAACCGAAAAAACTGTTTTGGTAAATTGGGAATATAAAGAAGAAACAGCTGAAACATTATTAACAGTTAACGTTTGTATAGCTGCTTACACTACCACACAAGCTCGTTTAAAATTGTATTCTTATTTAAACAATTTAAAAGAACGAGTTTTGTATTACGATACTGATTCAATAATATATGTAGCACGTGAAGGAGAATATAATCCTCCAACAGGAGTTTTCATAGGAGATATGACAGATGAGCTTGAAGAATATGGAATAGTTACATTACAGAATTTGTCAGTGAGGGTGCAAAGAACTATGCATACAAAATATATAGTACCAACTCCAAATGTGAAAAAACTGTTTGCAAAGTCAAAGGTATTCGTTTAAATTATAACGCTTCAACAAATAAATATGTATAACATTTCCTAGTATTCGTCGAACATACGATCACAGAGTCATCACTGTTCCTGAAAGAAAGACATATCGAATAAATTCCAGAAAACGAGTTTTTGCAAATGATTATACTTTATTTCCTTATGGCTTCAAAAACAAAAAAAAATTTAAAAATTATTGTTAATATATTGTAAAAATTTTGTATTTTAAACTATTAAATTACAGTATTGAAAAAAAATCTTTTAATTTTACCGTTTTTAATTTTCAGAATATAGTCGAAAATTTATTTACATAACATATATATATATATATATTTTATTCAAATTCACAGTTGCAGTTTAACTTTTCAATAATAATGTCAAAAGCACAAATAGTATCTGAAATTCATCGTCCAGTTAGACGTAGATTTCGAAGACGAAAAATATCTCAAAGAGGGTTAAATGATACATGGGAAATTGATCTTGTAGATATGTCGGCCTATCAAAAAGTGAATAATGGATACAAGTTCCTCTTAACTGTTATCGATATATTTTCAAAATATGCATATGCCGAAAAAGTTAAATCAAAGGCAGCAGATGACGTAGTTAAAAGTATAGAAAAGATTCTTAAAAGGGAGGGGAAGTCTCCAAAAAATATTCATTCTGACCAGGGAAAAGAATTTTTCAACAAAAAAATCCAAAATTTGATGAAAAGCTACAAAATAAATCACTATCATACTTATTCAGAAATGAAAGCTAGTGTTTGTAAAAGGTTTAACAGAACATTAAAATCAATTATGTGGAAACAGTTTAGTTTACAAGGAAATTTTAAATGGATAGAACTTTTACTAAAAAAAAACGGAAAATTTAATGCTGGTGATTTTGTTAGAATTGCTAGGTTGCTTTTCAAAAAGGATATGAACCTAATATTCAACTGAAGTTTTTAAAATAGCTTTCAAAAACAAGACAGACCCGATTACATATAGTTTAAAAGATTATAAAAATAAATTAGTTCATGGTGGCTTCTATGAACAGGAACTAACTAGTGCCAAAGACCCCAATGCTTATTTAATTGAAAAAATTTTAAAACGAAAAGGCAATAAAGTATATGTAAAATATTTAGGCTTTGATAATAGTCATAATCAATGGTTAAGTAAATATGATATTCTTTCATAAAAAAGTATAATTAGAATTTATGTAAAAAAATTTTTTTTAACTTTAGAGGACTATTAAATGCAACAATGTTGTAAAAATGCTAATAGAAAAATAAAAACAGAAAAATATTTACTAATAAAAATAAATAATTTAGGAATAGGTAAATAAAAAATAATATTCTTTCATAAAAAAATATAATTAGAATTTATGTAAAAGATTTTTTCTCAATTTTAGAACACTGTTAAAAAAAATGCTATTTAAAAAAATTATAGTTTTATTATAATGAATTAGAATTTATTACATTAATAAACAACTTGCTTTACAACTTTTGGTTTTTAACTAGTTTTCTTAAGAATTTTGATTTCTAAACAATGATAATACAATTATTTAGAAGAAAAATTTAGTATAAATAAAGTGCGATCTTTCTTAAGATATATCAATTCAAAGAAAGAGCTCAACATAATAATACAACAAGAAAGCAAAATGGAAAACACAACAGAGATTTTTGTCTACGCTCAACAAATAGAGCCAACGCAGGAGTCGGCTCCAATTAAAAGAAAAAGAATAAGAAGTCAGCAAGAATCGCAGACACATCAACAACAACATCATTACCATCATCATCATCAACAACAACAACAACCACAACAGCAACAGCAACAACATCAACAATTTCAACAACAACAAAAAGAAATCATTCTTCTTCAAGAAGAAAAACCACCAGCTAAAAAAAGCTTCAAATAAGCTTTTAAATAATAAGTCTAAGCTAATCAATAATAAGTTTCTAAAAATATAGAAACTAGAAAGAGTTTCTTAAAAACAAAATATATGGAGCAAGATGCTCTATATCATATATTAAATGTAAAGCAAATTAAGACCATTTATGGTCTTAAGTGGCTCTTTGAGACCCGAAATTTAATTATATTTGTACCTCAAAAATATACTGATATTTTTGAGAATTCTGATTTTGTAAAAGAAATAAAAGAAAAAGAACATTTTGTATATAAAGATAAAAATTTAAATTTAAGTATTGTAGTAAGTAAGTTAAGTATATATCTGAGTCTTTTGGTAAAATATATGCAAATTACTAATAAATAATGTAAATTGGTTTGCAGTTATAAGTTTTTATTATTATTAATAAATAAAAATAAAATTTAAAAAAGGTATAAATTTCTTTTATTTAGTTGCTTTATTTTTTCAGATTCAGGTTTATATGTACCTAAATTGATTTTGAAATTGAAATTGACAAAATTGATTTATTTAATTTTTTTTTCGTCAAAACACAGGTATTTCATAAAAGAGCCAAGAAAAATTACATCATACATTAAATTTTTGAACCGGAATAAAAATCTCTACTTGCTACCTTGTAACATTTTTTTCTGTACAGATCTATATGTATTTCTTTTACAATTTGAAATTTTGACATGGTTTATACACCATCTAACTAGATTTAAAAATCCAATTTTACATTTCTTTATTTATATACTCTGAAAACTTGAAGTTTGACTGGGTGCTACAGTATATAACGCAGTTCAATTTTATTGGCAAATCATTTTCAATTCAATTTTGGTAAGATATTTAATTAAAATGGCAGCTGATTCAACAACATTTCCATTTACTGAAGAAACTGCAATAGTCAGTATACTAAATGAGGTCCAAGTTAATGAAATTACATCCACCGTAGATGAGGAGCAATTAATGGAAACTGAAGAATTCATACCATCGTTTCAAGTCTTAGATGAAGATATAGTGGAGCAACAAATTTGGGAAGTAAATAACCAAGAAGGAGATCCTGAATATTTTGCAGAACTTTTTAGAAATAATATATAAGAATATTTGTGTAAATGTATATGTATCTACTATATATAAGTAATTCATAATAAAAAACAAATTAAATAAAATTTAAAAATTTTTTCATTTATTGTTGTTTTTGTTTAAAACATTAGTAATTTTATTTTCTAGTAGTACAGGTATTTCAAAAAACAATAGAATAATTGCATTGAACGCTACAACGTTGTGTTGGAATATATATTTCTTCGTGCAATTTCATAACATGTTTTTCTTGACACGTTTTTATATATTTAATAACATATTCCCGTACATTTGATTCAGCATTTTTATTGTGTATCATTACAGCTTGAAGAAAATCAATGAAGTTGTAAAATGTGTCAGCATCCTCTTTGTTAATGCTAAGACATCGGCCAATAACCATTCTTAACCCATATTGTAAACATAATTTTGTATTCTTTATTGATTGTTTCGAGTACCTTTTATAAAATTGCTGGTAAAATTTACACCAATCACGATATTTTAAAATAGCTGGCTTTTTTCCAATACGATGAAAAATGCAAGTAGCTACAAGAGATTCTGTATCAAAACCAACAAGAACTTTTAATGACTGATTTTTGTTGAGAAAATATGTATAACTCAACATCAAATTTGTGTTCGAACCTTGATCTTCCATTACTACGTTTTAACTTTAATATTAATTTATTTTTTTACTTTAATATTTATTACCTTTTTAATATTAATTGTATTGCTTAGGTACACAAGATTGTGAAAAATTTAAATTTCCAAATAAGTTGTAAAACATATTAATAATCAGATTGTCGTTTTCTATATGATTATCTTTGCTAAATTCATTCAAAAAAGTTTTCATGCTTAAACCAAAACATCTATACTAACCATAAACGCAACAGTATTGTCCACATACATTCGAAAGAACACTCTGTATCTGCCAATTATTAAAAGCTATACTCTAATTTTTTAAATATTTCAAAATTTCCGGTTTATCTGGAACTCCACCATACGAATGAAAATATTCTGTGCAACCATGCTTTGGAATATAAAGCGCAAACCAATGTGTTCCTGGATTTTTTATCTTGTCTGTATTTACAATCAAAAAAGTAGATGTTTCTATTATTTTTGGAATTTTGTCTAAAGCAAAAACTCCCTTAAAATATTTGTTTGTAAATTTGTTACATTTTAAAAAACTAGTTATTTCTGAAGTGTTCATAACCCAAACTGACTCAAATCATACCCTTTACTTATTTCATTAACGTAGTTCATTAAAAACTCCTTTTTTATTTTTTCATTTGTTATAATAACATCAAATTTTTCTAGCACCCGTCTTAATTCTTTATTAATTTTATCATTATGTACAGTTCCAAAAGAGTAATTTTCAAAATTTATAACTTCTTTTGTTGGGAATTTGTAAGTAAACTCTTTTACAAATTTTTTACAAGGTTCTTTAATTCCAACTAAACAAATATCTTTTACAAATAAAGTATTTTTATCGTCACAACAAAACTTTACGTCCACAAGTGCACAGGACGATGACATCTTGTTGAATATTCAAATACATGTTTCAATATTCTATTTATAGATTTGTGAATATATTTCGATTTTTATTAATTTGTATGCTTGCATCATATTCTCCATAAACAATAGCAGTTAGTGTAGATGTAAGAGGTTTTGACAGCCTTGCCTTAATTCTAACTGTACCCTGGTTTAGTAAACCTTGACATACTTCATTTCCAGATGCATCTGGAGTTAAATCAAAAGCAAGTAATAAAAAATCCATTACTAAACATAGACTTTGTTATCTGATGACCTTTATCATTGTGGTAAATTCCAGTTCCTGAAAAAAGTGTACTGTGCAGGAATTATTTTCATATGAAAAACTGGTTTCAATTAGGTATTTGAACACCATTTACGTTTAACACAAATTGTGAAATATCAAAATGTTTAAAATTGTATGGGTTTTTTGATCTTTTTCCAGAATAACCCACATTTTCTGTCATACAAAAAATTATTGTGTTTGGCAACTGTCCAATAAAAACATTATCACGCGATATCGAGCTGTTCATTGGAATTGTAAAACTTTTTACTTCAACGCGTTTATAATTATACTAGAAAATCCCCTGTGCAATTGCACAATTTCTATAGATTCAAAAACATTTACATTATCATAGTGACTCCCTTACTACCTGAATTAAGGGAGGGATTATTACATGTATTTTTTTAGCTTAGGTATATTAAGTACCTAACTAAAATAACTTATGGATTTTTAATTTAATTTGAATTTTTTAGGTGTAGGGTATAAATAAGTCGGTTGCATCAACTTACTGTTACTTTTATTTGTTTTTTTTTGCTTGAAAAAAATTTGCTGAATTTATTTTATTTAAATGTACTTTGGAAGAGGTCTTTGGTATATTTAATAAAAGATTCATGTCTCTGATAATGAAATTTCATAAATTTTTGGGGGCTTTTTTTTGTGAGGGTCGTTTTCGACAGCATTTTAATTTAATGGCCTAATAATAAATTAGTACAAAATTATGAATCTATTGTGAGAGAAGGCTTCTAAAATGATATTTTCTATATATTAAATATCCATTTCTATAATATTTAGTAAGTTTCTGATTTCTGTTATGAAATATAATTAGCTAAGTCTGCCGAATTTTATATTAATAAAAAAATTCGAATATTTTATGTTATCAAATGTTATCAAATTATAATATCAAAAATGCAGCTTAAAAAATCAAAATTCCAACCTAAATAAACAAAACTACTTTAAAGTCTGCTGCGAAGCTTTCACCAACTTTTATAATAGTGAAAACAAAATCAAGAATAAAATCGGCCTATTATTTGTTTCTTATAAATATAAGGTTTACTATAAACTTTGCTCTTTTCACTTTCAAGTCTTTTAATTTTATTAAGAGTATTTTTATTTTTTTTCAAAACAAAGAGTCATTTGAAAACTGCCAACAGAAGATTAATAATTTATTTTTAATTTACCGCTGCGACCAGTTCATAATGGATGTGGCGGTCAAATTTAAAAATTAAAAATTTGCTGAATTTATTTTTATTGAAAATGTGTTTTTTATATATTATGTACTTCACCTTTTTTGACTGTACTAACTTTCAATGAACGGTTTGTGTCTCTGATAATACTTCTAGTGGAAAATTTGGTCTCTGGTAATAATATTTACTAAATTTATTTATATTTTTAATTAACGGTTTGTGTCTCTTGATAATACTTTGAGTCAAAGATTTGTGTCTCTGGTAATAAAATTTTAAATTATTAAATAAATATACAGAAATATCATCATTGCCAGTTTAGTTTACATTCAGTGTGAGTGTTTTATTATAGATATAAAATATATTTTTTTCATGTTGGCAAGGTCTCGCCAACTTCTTGTGTATTATATTATAGATTTAGCATTGGATTTCCCAAGAACAGCATTGTGTGCTAACAGTACGCTTGGATTAACGGTAACAAACCTCATAAATAGCGTGGCTTCTATAATTTTTAATTGTGATTCATCAGAATCGTCTGCAAATAGATAAAAATCTGGTTTTTCAAGTGTTAAAACTATACGAATGTCAACATTATTTATAAGTTCCACTACCCATAAGTTCCACTACATTGTTGATTTAACATATCTACGTGTAGTTTACTCATAAGTTCCACTACATTGCTATTATGATACAATTTTTGGCGCTCTTTTGAACCATTATTATCAGATTTAGCTATATTTGCTTTATCTAAAATCCATCTTGCACATTCTAAATGAGTTGCAGCAGCATCTGTACCATAATTTAATAAAGATTCAATATAAGCTCTATAGTGATAATTTTCATCAGATGGTGTTATATTTTTGCCATTTAATTGAACATTACATTGTTTTAATAAAGAATATAAAATGTGATTAACTACACTTGGTTGTATTATTATTCTTCCTTCAGCATTTTTATCATTATTCTATTGCGTTCCATCTTTCTTTAAGATCTGTACTTTTAATCTCAAATATGTAGAAGACAAATCTCTATATGTATCGCCATGACCCAATAAAACAAATTCAATAGTTGAAAGGTTGTCTAAAGAAGCAATAGGATTGTAGGATTGATGGACTAATTTATAAGCTTATCAAATATAAGTTCCCAGAACATATAGTAATTTTAATAATGAACATGATATATGAAAACTCGTTATATATGGCACATAATGACAAAATTATTGCGACGAAAAATTACGTAATAGAAAATGGATTGCAACAAGGGACAGTAAACTCCCCAATTCTTTTCTCTATTTATATAATTAGAACTGTTAATTTACTTAATTCAATAAGCGATAACTATGTTCTTGCTTTCGCAGACGACCTTGTAGTTTACTCAGCAAATGATAATACAGAAAGTATACAAAGTTCTCAACAAAAAATGTTCAATATAGTTGCAGACTAGTGTAGTTAATCACATTTTACATTCTTTATTAAAACAATGTAATGTTCAATTAAATGGCAAAAATATAACACCATCTGATAAAAATTATCACTATAGAGCTTATATTGAATCTTTATTAAATTATGGTACAGATGCTGCTGCAACTCATTTAGAATGTGCAGGATGGATTTTAGATAAAGCAAATATAGCTAAATCTGATAATAATGGTTCAAAAGAGCGCCAAAAATTGTATCATAAGTTCTCAACAAAAAATGTTCAATATAGTTGCGGACTACTGTAAAATATGGTTATTAAAAATAAATTACAACAAATGCGAAACAATTCTTTTTCGTAATACAGTAAATAAGCTTAACACAAACATGAGAAAAAATTGGAAGAATTACTTTATCAAACAAGTTTATTGTGTAGTGCTAAAAAACAAAAAAATGTTTAAATATTTAGTTCACTTACACCAAACCCTAAATTATACCGAACACATAAATAATGCATTAGATAAAGCAAGCAAAGCATTCATGGCCTGCAAAAATTTATTTTATAATCAAACAATAACTCATAAAGTCAAGATCATATGTTATAAAACACTCATAAGACCAATTATCACGTATGCATCTCCAATCTGGTACAATATTAGTGCCAGCTCAATGGAAAAACTTCGCAAATTCGAAAGAAAGTGCATAAGAACATGCATTAATAAATACCGTAAGCCCGAGACTAATTATAAACATTTTTATTCAAATAAATACATATATAAAGAGTCAAACATGACACGAATTGACAATTTTATTATAAAATTGATCAGAAATCATTTTGACAGAGCATTGAAAACTCCTGATAATAGTTTAATATCCCACATATATTATCACAACGAGGAGTACATAAAGAAAACATTAATAACGGGTAAATTGCACCCGAACATTTTATTTATATGGATAAAAAAGGGTATTTGCAAGATCACAACCATGTCCCCCTATTATTTCATTATAGTAGACGGGCTACATGCAAAAAAAATAGAGTATAATCCTAATAACATAAACCCCCAAGACCTGAGATTTGACACTCACATTCCTTACAAGGATACTTTAGATAAAAAAAAAATGTTTGGTGGTTAGGTAGAATGTAGTATAATAATATACATATTAGGGTAGGAACTAGATTAGGGTAGGTTAGTTTTTTTGTTTTTTTTAGGGTTAATTAGATTAAGTTTTAAGTTAAAATAAGGATAAGATACTATAATGGTATTTCCAATATTTTTTTACCAATAATTGTAAAATATGTTAATAATCATCATAAGAAAAAATATAAGAATAATATAAAATGAAAATCTGAATTTAAAAATTAGCAAACAAAAATACCACTACAATTGTGGTAAAACATCTTAATGTTGTTTATGTTGTTGAAAGTTTAAAAGGTTTTTTTAGAGTAAGTTCTTAGAAAAGCCTATATTTTTATGATATGTGAGATAAAGATCGTATAAATCTTTAAAATTAGATGACAGCCCCTCATTGTGAATGAGAACTGACAGGTGAGTCCTAGTTTTACCTTCTATAACGGTGTTATACGAATCATTATGTAAATAGGCTAGGAAAAGTCTAACGCTGTAGAGAATCCTCTCATCTCTGAATCTTGGCAGAGTATATTTGCATTCTTTTGTTAGAGATTGCTTTGTCATTCTAACGATTGGAGAAACAAGCGGATCTTGTAATACTAGTTTATTATTATTATTAATATTATTGTTATTATTATTATTAATATTAGTATTGTTATTATTTTGATTATTATTGTTGTCGTCACTATTATTATTATTTTCGTTATAATTATTATTATAATTATTATCGTTATAATTATTATTATTATTATCGTTATAATAATAATTATTATTATTATTATTATTATTATTATTATTATTATTATTATTATTATTATTATCGTTATAATTATTATTATCGTTTAATTATTATTAATATTATTATTATTATTGTTATTATTATTATTTATTTATTATTTATTAATTATTATTTATTATTAATTATTCATTAGTTATTATTTATTATTTATAATTTATTATTTATAATTCATAATTTATTATTTATTTATTTATGAATTGTAAAAAAAAAAAACTTATAATAAATTTTTTTCTTTAATTAATCTTTTCCACCAATTTTTTGAATTTTTCTTATCTTTTTTAATAAACGGTATTGAATAAAAAAAAACAAATGAAATAAAAATCTTTCAAATATCGTTTATTAAATTGCAGAATGCATTTCGATATCAAAACATGTCATCCTCAGCTACTGACTAAGACTAAAAGTTTAAATTAAAATGCTTAAAATTAGTGTTACATATGTACCAAATTTCAATATAGTTATAACATTTAACAGATAAAATTTAGCGATTAACATTTAAAAAACTATTTTTGAATTTAACATTTTCGAATAAACACATTAAGAATTTCTTTTTAATAAATAACATTTAACAGAAAACAAAAAAGATTATCAAGTAAGAGAAAAAAAGGAAAAAAGAGTATAATAAAGAGTATAAAAAAAGAGTATAAAAGATAAGTAAAATCAAAAAATTGGTGGAAAAGATTAATTAAAGAAAAAAATTTATTATGTTTTTTTTTTTTTGACTTTTCATATATATTGATTTTACGGATAATTGTTCATAATCATACTCAAATATTTATTTATTATTTATTATGTATTATTTATTATTTAATATTTATTATTATTATTATTTTATTATTTTTATTATTTTTATTATTATTATTATTATATAAAATGTTTTTTTAAAAATTTGTTACTAAAAACTTAGAATGTTAAATTTAAACTCAATACCTAATGATTTCGATGACAATAGCTCTTCTGAATCTAATTACAATTGTTTTTGCAATAACAATGATAATATTAATTTATGTAAAGGTTTTGTTATATCACATCAAAACATTCGTATCCTAAGAAAATTTTGACAGTTTGTATTCTCATTTATCGTCTTTAAATCACTTACCAGATATTATATTTTTATCTGAAATTTGGATTTATAGTTTTGAAATTACTGGTTTTAATATACCTAATTATAATTTTTCGCAACTTGTAATGATTTTTACTACTCTGAAAGTATTGCTAATATAAATTATTGTCTTGTTGGTATTTACAGATTACATAAATATAGTGTTGATCTCTTTTTGGATGAATTTTCAAATTTAATGTCCCAATACTCCAATAGCAATATGGTTATTATAGATGATCTTAATATTGATTTACTATCAAATTCTAATATTCTAGTTGATAAATTCATGCCATGTTTCTCATCTTTCGGTTTTAAATTTTTATTGACTGAACCAACTAGGGTTGTTAATAATTCAAGTTCTTGTCTAGATCCCATTTACATTCGTTTACGTAGAAACAATTCTCCTACATGGGGCCTCGGTGGCCTAGTGAGTAAGAGCGTAAAAAATACGATGTAAGCATCAAAGAAGTGTGGGTTGGAATCCCACACACGTCGTAAGAATTATTCGCCCTTACGACATTTACAGCCCCGCCTGAACAGGAAAGGCTGTGTTATTTCCTGTCCACGTTTATGTGGCAGAGAAATGCATTAGAATGCTGCTATATATGAAACATCAGTTATTGATCTAAAAATCTCTGATCATTCTTTAATTTCTATTTAATTAAATAGTTAGTAAGATCATAAAACAAAATAATTTTGAAACTATGAATATTAATAGAATTTATTCTTCTTCTTCTTCTTCTTCTATAGCTTTACAGTCCATGATGGACTTAAGCTTCCACTATAATTCTTTTCCATGCATTTCGATCTTGTGCAACTCTCTTCCAATTTCTTATTCCTAATGCTCTTAGATCATTTTCAACAGTGTCTAACCATCTTTTTTTTAGTCTCCCTCTACCTTATAACATGTCCTATCCATCTTAAGCTTTGCACTTTTATAAATCTTACTATGGTTCTATATCCAGTCAATTGTTGAAGCTTGAAATTATATCTTGACCTGTATGAACCATCTTAGTTTCTAACCGGTCCATATATTTTTCGAAGTATTTTACGCTCAAATCACATCCGTATATTAGAATCATAAGATTAGTGTATGCATAGTAACATGCAATGCGGCTTGTATTTTTTTCGTATTGCCACAACGGTGTCTTCACTCTTACTGTATACAACCCCGAGATACTTAAATTGATGCACAATTCGAATGTATAATCATTAATATTCATATTTTATGTTGGTATATGTGATTTACTTTTACAAAGTATTTAGTTTTGGACTCATTCATTATCAATCCCACATTTCTAGCATCAGCTTCCAAATGTGTAAACGGTTCTTTCAACTCTCTTACATTCTTAGCAATTATTATAATATCATCAGCGAAATCACATATTTGATTTTATAAATGATTGATTTTATAAATATAAAGGGTGTTCAAAATTGAGGTATCATTTTAATTTTAATAAAAAAAGACTTTTTTTTTTTGAAATATTAAATATATTTTTATTTTAATTTATTACAAATAGGTTCCGGTTAATAATGAAAAATTATGTCGGCTAAGTGGCCCCCTCTACTACTTCGGCAGGCTTCCAATCTTTTACCAAAATTCTGAATCAAGTTGTTCAATAAACTGTTCTCAATGGTTGAAATCTGCTCGATAACATTGTTTTTAAACTCTTGAATTGTTGTGGGATTATTGCTGTACACTTTCGATTTCACAAAACCCCACAAAAAAAAATCCAACGGTGTCAAATCGCACGATCTTGGTGGCCACATCACTCCTCCTCTACGAGAAATAATGCGATCTTCGAACTTTTCCTTCAAAAGATCCATTGTTTCTCTTGCTGTATGGTAAGTGGCACCGTCCTGTTGAAACCACATATTCTCTACGTCCAAATCATCAGTTTCCCGCCACAAAAAGCTTCGGATCATCTCCCTGTAGCGATTTCCATTGACCGTAATCGCATTTAATTATTTAATTTACCGTAACTTTTTGTGGATGTACTGGTTACTCTAAGATAACCCTTGGATTCTCTTCACCCCAAATGCGGCAATTCTGTTTATTGACGTAGCCATTGAGCTGGAAATGAGCTTCGTCGGTGAAGATTATTTTGTTAAAAAAATTCTCAGTTTCTTCTTGTTTTTAGATTGCCCGAGAAATGAATTGCCGACGTAATGCATGGTCAGTTGGTTTTAATTCTTGCGTCAGCTGGATCTTATAAGCCTTTAAATGGAGATCACGATGCAAAATGTTGAATAATGTGGAGGTTTTTGGATCTTCTTCAACACTTCTGCTCACAGCTGCTACATTCTCGGTTGAACGGCCACTACGTTGATAAATGTTGCCTCTGTTATCAAGAACAGATCTAGTTTCTAGAAATTTATCAACCATCAGCTTGATGGCACGATTTGTTGGAGCATTTTCTCTACCAAATTTTGTTTGAAATTTCCTAATTACATCTTGAAAACTTTTACCATTTTCAAAAAATGTTGTAATAACAAAAACACGTTGTTCCTTCGTGTAACATTCCATATTAACTAACCGGAATGTATTTAGAATATACCTAAAGAAACCTCGTATAAAAATTCCAGGTAGAAAAAAAATGGCGGCAAAATCAAAATGATACCTCAATTTTGAACACCCTTTAGTTCCTTGAGGGTCTATCTCTTTTATAACATAATGTAGAATTAGGTTAAATAGTAATGTTGATAGCGCATCTCCTTGCTTTACTATCGATTCTATTCTGAAAGATTCTGTGAGCACCCTTGAATGTTGACTCTATGAAGTGTGTTTGCCAGGGTTAGACATGTTAATCTTGTTAACTTTTCTGGGATGCCAAGTTTAACAACAATACCAGTAATTTTAGCTTTATCTATGCTATATAAAGAGCTTTCTGGAAATAATAATGGTTTCGGTTATTGTGTCAATACAACTATGTAGTATATTAGAGAATATTTTGTATGCTATATTGGGAAGTGATATTCTACGATAATTATTGCTACCTTTTTTGTTTCCCTTTTTATGTAATGGGATAATAACATTTTTTTTGTCAAGTTTCTGGAATAGTTTCTGTATGCCATATAATTTTTATTAGGTCATGGAATTTCTTACAGAGTTCTTCTCCACCGTATTTTACCAATTCAGATATCATAGTATCTTCTCCACTAGCTTTTCCATTTTTAACTTTCTTTACAGCACTTATCACTTCCTCTAGAGTTGGTTCTTGAATTTCATTTTTAACTGAATATATTAGGTCCATGTGACTTGCGCTGTTCCTTACTTGTTCATTATTCAGTAATTCATCAAAATACTCCTGCCATCTTTCTAGTATCTGTTGTTGTTCATTGAGTAGATGTCCTTCTTTACTTAAACATGCATTTAATTTTGGCTCGTAAGACGATGTCTGTACTTTTACGCTGTTGTAGAATTTCTTGATATGCTTTTTAGCGTTGTTTTCGATTTCTTCAATTTGCTTATTTAAACACTCTTTCTTTTTCTTTCTCATTAGTTTATCTACTTCTTTTCTTTTTTGCTTGCATATCATTTCATTTGTTCTTGTGTTTTGTGTTAGCAGCTTCTTTCTTCCTTCATATTTTACTTGTATTAGGTTTACATTCTTGATCAAAGCACTCATTTCTTCTATTTCTGTTTTTTTGGGGATCATTTCCGATGCTGTTGTAACAATTGCATTTTCTATGTCTTTTCATTTTTCGTTAACATTTATATTGGCATCTAGCGTAATACTTTCTATGTTGCGTACCTTCTTTCTGTTTGGTATTCGTTTCTTAGCTTTTCATCTATGATTAGTTTATCTGTTTCCCATTTATTGGTTTTTAGCTTCGTTTTTGTATTTACTACAGATATTCTTTGCCTTAGTTTGGCTTTGATGAGATAGTTATCAGAATCGCAATTTGCTTCTCTACAATTTCTTACATCAATTACGGAAGTGGCATGCAGCTTGTCTATCAAAAGGTGATCAATTTGATTCCCGCCTCTTCTACCTGGTATATTCCAAATTTGTTTGTGTATTTGTTTATGCGGAAATGACACACTACTTACCCACATATTTTGGCTTGCTGTGAAACTAATAATTCTTGATCCATTCTCATTTGTTAGGTCATGCATGGAGTACCCGCCTCCTACTTGCTTAGTAGTTTTCCTTCCCAATTTGGGCATTAAAATTGCCCATTATAATGTTTGGGTATTCTGTTACATTTACTTGCTAGCACATCATAGAAATGATCTTTGTCTTCTTCCGAGCTGATTTCCGTTAGTGCATATACTGATATTAGCGTTATATTTTGATATATTCCTTGAAGTCTCATATAGCAAATTCTATCATTAAGAAGTTCAAAAGAAAGAAAGCTTTTGTGGATTTTTTTTATCTATGTAAAAGGCTGAATAGAATTGATTACGTCTCATTAAAATGTGCCTTAATTTTAGAACCTTGGTATGGTGTTTATTCTTATTATAATGCTTCTGATGCATTTGACGTATTTTTAAATAAACTTTTAACTTATGTTTCATCCTATACAAAAACATATATTCGTAAAAAGAATAATCTTATCAAATTAAAACCTTGAATGTCTAATTCTTTATTAATAAACGAGGAAGAGTGCAGTACAGTAGACTGTGTCAACTCTGGGATACCCGTATGAACGTAATATATCCTGTTTCTATAAAACTTGATCATCTTTTAAAAACATTCAGATGTTTTAGTACCGAACTACAGAGATATATTTATGTAAATTGTGGAGTTGTATGACAGCTAGCTGAATCTATTGCGCTTAGCTTCATTAAGTTCCAAGAGGTGGAAGAAGCCTGAACCGGCTGCTCTAGACCAACCAAATTTTACAAAAGTTGTTGGCCTATAACTCGACACCTATTTCCTAAATTTCAGGTTCCTAGCTTCAATAGACACTGAGTTATTCTCATTTAAACGGATAAGTTGTATGGCAGCTACCCGAACCCGTCGCACCACCACAACCAAATTTTGCAAAAGTGGTTGCCATAAAACTTGATCATCATTTGCAAGATTTCAGACGCCTAGCTTCATTAAGCTCCAAGAGGTGCAAGAAGCCTGAACCGGCTGCTCTAGACCAACCAAATTTTACAAAAGTTGTTGGCCTCTAACTCGACACCTTGTTACTAAATATCAGGTTGCTAGCTTCAATAGACACTGAGTTATTCTCATTTAAACGGAGAAGTTGTATGGCAGCTACCCGAACCCGCCGCACCACCACAACCAAATTTTACAGAAGTTGTTGCAATAAAACTTGATCATCATTTGCAAAATTTCAGAAACCTAGCTTGAATAGATACTGAGTTATTTCTATATAAAGATAGAAGTTGTATGGCAGCTACTCGAACCCGCCGACCGAAAATGTTGGATTTAAATAGCAAAACTAACAATTTTGCAAAAGTGCCGTAAAAAAAATTTCAGCCTCCTAGCTCCTTTATTTTTTGAGTTATCGTGTGGACGGACGGACGGATGGACGGACGTACATGGCTTAATCGACTCAGAATTCGATTCTGAGCCGATCCATACCTTTGACACTATATCTAGCTCGACTCCTTTAAGGTGTCACAAACGTAATGGCAAATTTATTATACCCTTGAACATAGTTCATACGGGTATAAAAATTAAAGTAAAAAATAATGTTTGGCGTAAATTAAAAAGACATTCTAATAATGCCAGACTAAAAAAATATTATAATAAAAAGGTTTGTTCTGAATTAAAAGTAGAAATACCGGCTATTAAAGAAAATTATTACTGTAATTGTTTCGCACAAAAAATTGGCAACCCTAAAAAAGAAAGGCAGTTAGTAAATGAAATATTAAATTAAAATAATTCATTCAATGTTATAACTTTAATTGAGAATAATGAGACTATAACTGATTTTTTCGAAATTGCAAATATATTTAATAACTTTTTTACTAATTTAAATAAAAATTTTAGTAGTGGCACAAATAATACTATACCTAATCGCTTTAGTAATAATAATAGAAATCAGGAGCCATCTTGTTCGCATCGCTTTGTATTTCAAGAATTTTCCTACTTTGAAATTTATAATGTCATACAACCACTTAAATCCGCTTAGTACGTCCTCGCCAGATAAAATTCCTAAAAAATATTGCTTTGTAATATTGCTAGTAAGCTCCTAAAAAATAGCTGATATACTTTACTACACATTCATTTAAGCATTCCTATGGCACTAAAAAACACAATTGTAATTCTCTAATTTAAAAAAGGGGATACCAGTTCTGTGAATAACCGCATTTTCCAAAATTTTTGAAAAATTAATGAAAGCAAGAATTATGTCTTTTTTAAAGAAAACTGAGTTCCTTAGTGACTCTCAATTTGGTTTTACGTGAAAAAAATCTACTGAGGATGCCTTACTAAAACTGTTTCAAGAAATTTATTTATCAGTTAACAAAAATCAAATTTCTGGAGCATTATTAATAGATATCACAAAAGCTTTTGATATGGGTAATCACAAGATACTGCTGGATAATTTGTACAGAGCTGGGTTCAGAGGTTTTATTAACGAATGGTTTAACTCCTACCTTAAAAACAGGAGCCAAGAGGTAAAAATTGAAAACAGCTTTAGTTTCAATTTAGTTTTTAATAGTGGAGTTCTTCAGGAGTATGTGCTAAAAGTCCGCTATTATTTTTAATTTATATTAATTCGATTTTTGTAGCTCTGTCCTGTGCAAAATATTACTCTTCAAGTTTAGATTCAGCTTTTAAACACGACTTGAATATATTAAAAAACTGGTTTAATGAACACCATTATTTAATTATAAGTAGTAAAACTAAATTCCTGTTTTTTTAATAGCAACTCTAATTCACTTACCGTCTTGTAGTAATGTTACTTTGTCTAATAGTAATTGTTTACGTAGTACTATTCCTATTTCACAACATAAGAATTCATGTACAGGTGATTGTTTTTTAATTGATAACTTGATAAATTTAAATACCTGTCTTTTTTTAAAGAGCACATAATATTATATTTAAATAAATATTTAAATAAAGTAATAAGACAAATGTTTAATTTAAGGCAGTATTTTTCTGAACGTGTTCTTAACCTTGTTAAATGGGCTGTTTAAAAAATGCAATATGGGTTAAATTGCTGGGGAAAAATTAACTTCAGTAATATTGAAAATTTACTTATTAAACAAAAACATGCAATTGGATTATTATGCAAAGTAGAATAACACATACTTATGACTTGTTCAAAAACCTTGGCATTCTTTATTTAAGGCATTTATACTTTTACAAACTTCTAAAAATATTTTTCGAAAAATCTGGACATACTACTCCTTTAATCTATGATAGATACAATTTAAATAATAATAGTAACTTTCTTGTTAATATTTCAAAATTTAATAAAATTAATGTTAAAGAAATTTAAAAATTTTTTTTTTTTGTTTTTTACATATTATAGATATTTATCTTTTCTTCTTTGTTTTAATTTAATTCAAACTGTAATCTGGTAAATTCTTAAAAAACTTTAATAGTTGAAAATATTTAATGTTAAACAAACATTAAATAGGGGCCTCGGTGGCCTAGTGGGTAAGAGCGTATAAAATACGCTGCAAACACCGAGGGAGTGTGGCTTCGAATCCCACACACGTCGTAAGAGTTATTCCCCTTTTACAGCCACGCCTGAACAGGAAAGGCTGTGTAATTTCCTGTCCACATTTATGTGGCTTATTACATTAAGATCAGCACTTTCACCGGCACTCATAGAAGAATAAACTACATCACAGTAGAAGAAAGGTGGTAAAATAAGTGTTTAACCTACACTTGGTCTGAAAAGATACCAAGTAGGCCAATTTCCATAGTCTGCGAAGTAAAGGATACACTCTATAAGCTTAGTATTAAAACAACACCCATAAAATATAATTAAATATATAAATTGCCATAAAACTTGATCATCATTTGCAAAATTTCAGAAACCTAGCTTGAATAGATACTGAGTTATTTCTATATAAAGATAGAAGTTGTATGGCAGCTACTCGAACCCGCCGACCGAAAATGTTGGATTTAAATAGCAAAACTAACAATTTTGCAAAAGTGCCGTAAAAAAAATTTCAGCCTCCTAGCTCCTTTATTTTTTGAGTTATCGTGCGGACGGACGGACGGATGGACGGACGTACATGGCGTAATCGACTCAGAATTCGATTCTGAGCCGATCCATACCTTTGACACTATATCTAGCTCGACTCCTTTAAGGTGTCACAAACGTAATGGCAAATTTATTATACCCTTGAACATAGTTCATACGGGTATAAAAATTAAAGTAAAAAATAATGTTTGGCGTAAATTAAAAAGACATTCTAATAATGCCAGACTAAAAAAATATTATAATAAAAAGGTTTGTTCTGAATTAAAAGTAGAAATACCGGCTATTAAAGAAAATTATTACTGTAATTGTTTCGCACAAAAAATTGGCAACCCTAAAAAAGAAAGGCAGTTAGTAAATGAAATATTAAATTAAAATAATTCATTCAATGTTATAACTTTAATTGAGAATAATGAGACTATAACTGATTTTTTCGAAATTGCAAATATATTTAATAACTTTTTTACTAATTTAAATAAAAATTTTAGTAGTGGCACAAATAATATTATACCTAATCGCTTTAGTAATAATAATAGAAATCAGGAGCCATCTTGTTCGCATCGCTTTGTATTTCAAGAATTTTCCTACTTTGAAATTTATAAGGTCATACAACCACTTAAATCCGCTTAGTACGTCCTCGCCAGATGAAATTCCTAGTAAGCTCCTAAAAAATATTGCTTTGTAATATTGCTAGTAAGCTCCTAAAAAATAGCTGATATACTTTACTACACATTCATTTAAGCATTCCTATGGCACTAAAAAACACAATTGTAATTCTCTAATTTAAAAAAGGGGATACCAGTTCTGTGAATAACCGCATTTTCCAAAATTTTTGAAAAATTAATGAAAGCAAGAATTATGTCTTTTTTAAAGAAAACTGAGTTCCTTAGTGACTCTCAATTTGGTTTTACGTGCAAAAAATCTACTGAGGATGCCTTACTAAAATTGTTTCAAGAAATTTATTTATCAGTTAACAAAAATCAAATTTCTGGAGCATTATTAATAGATATCACAAAAGCTTTTGATATGGGTAATCACAAGATACTGCTGGATAATTTGTACAGAGCTGGGTTCAGAGATTTTATTAACGAATGGTTTAACTTCTACCTTAAAAACAGGAGCCAAGAGGTAAAAATTGAAAACAGCTTTAGTTTCAATTTAGTTTTTAATACTGGAGTTCTTCAGGAGTATGTGCTAAGTCCGCTATTATTTTTAATTTATATTAATTCGATTTTTGTAGCTCTGTCCTGTGCAAAATATTACTCTTCAAGTTTAGATTCAGCTTTTAAACACGACTTGAATATATTAAAAAACTGGTTTAATGAACACCATTATTTAATTATAAGTAGTAAAACTAAATTCCTGTTTTTTTAATAGCAACTCTAATTCACTTACCGTCTTGTAGTAATGTTACTTTGTCTAATAGTAGTTGTTTACGTAGTACTATTCCTATTTCACAACATAAGAATTCATGTACAGGTGATTGTTTTTTAATTGATAACTTGATAAATTTAAATACCTGTCTTTTTTTAAAGAGCACATAATATTATATTTAAATAAATATTTAAATAAAGTAATAAGACAAATGTTTCATTTAAGGCAGTATTTTTCTGAACGTGTTCTTAACCTTGTTAAATGGGCTGTTTAAAAAATGCAATATGGGTTAAATTGCTGGGGAAAAATTAACTTCAGTAATATTGAAAATTTACTTATTAAACAAAAACATGCAATTGGATTATTATGCAAAGTAGAATAACACATACTTATGACTTGTTCAAAAACCTTGGCATTCTTCATTTAAGGCATTTATACTTTTACAAACTTCTAAAAATATTTTTCGAAAAATCTGGACATACTACTCCTTTAATCTATGATAGATACAATTTAAATAATAATAGTAACTTTCTTGTTAATATTTCAAAATTTAATAAAATTAATGTTAGCCAATTTTATGTCGTCACGGCACCTCGTTTGTGGTATGCCCTACCACTTGATTGCAGGAAATTGAGAACAATGTAACTGTTCTTAAAACAAAATAAATTATGGCTTTTTTCTTCCAATTAGAATTATATTGAAAATTTAACAAAACCTACAATATAATTAGTGGTTTTTTAATTTATAACATCCATTTTGTCATAATCATTTTTGTTTTTGATTTAATTTTATAGTGAATTATTATATTTTGTTAATTCCTAAATTTAAATTTAAAAAAAAGAAATTTAAAAAAATTTTTTTTTTGTTTTATACATGTTATAGATATTTATCTTTTCTTCTTTGTTGTAATTTAATTCAAACTGTAATCTAGTAAATTCTTAAAAAACTTTAATAGTTGAAAATATTTAATGTTAAACAAACATTAAATACGGGCCTCGGTGGCCTAGTGGGGTAAGAGCGTATAAAATACGCTGCAAACACCGAGGGAGTGTGGGTTCGAATCCCACACACGTCGTAAGAGTTATTCCCCTTACAACATTTACAGCCACGCCTGAACAGGAAAGGCTGTGTAATTTCCTGTCCACATTTATGTGGCTTATTACATTAAGATCAGCACTTTCACCGGCACTCATAGAAGAATAAACTACATCACAGTAGAAGAAAGGTGGTAAAATAAGTGTTTAACCTACACTTGGTCTGAAAAGATACCAAGTAGGCCAATTTCCATAGTCTGCGAAGTAAAGGATACACTCTATTGGCGATATATTTAATGTGCTCAGCCCACGTAAGCTTAGTATTAAAACAACACCCAGGTTTTTAGCATGATCAACATATGGAGTAGCATTGTCAATTATTTTAAGTTTGGTAGTTGGAATTGGAATTTAAAATAGGTAGTTGGAATTGTTTTTGAATAAATAACAAGGGCTTGGGATTTAGCTGCGTTTAATTTAAGATTGATTGTCACCGTCCAATAGGATATGGCATCAAGCGATATTACCAATAGTGACAGATTGTGATCTGTGGTTGAGGTAGTTTTTGATAAGTTTGACTGCAAACCTATGTGAATTTAAAGTGATGTTCAAGTTTTTCACAGAGTAATTTATGGTTGACTGAGTCAAATATTTTGGAGAAATCCAAGAAGTAAAGTGGCATGCTTTTTGTCAATTTTCTCAGAAATAAAATCCGTAATTTCAAGAAGTGCGGTTAAAGTACTGTGTTTCTTCCTGAAACCTGATTGGAATGGAAACAATAGCTTCATCCAAGTACTGTAAAATTTGTTCATGCACTAAAAATTTATAAGGAAGAAAAGATTGAAAATACTCAAAAATCACTTCAAGGAAACTATATAAATGTATAGAAATATAGAAACATATTTTACAACTAAAAAGGCTTCGTCATAGGATGAGTCTAAACAAGCCCAATACCAAGAAATTTAAACATAGATTATGCTTAGCAATACTGAAATTGTATGAATTGCAAATAAAAATGTAAGTTAAAAAAAAGTAATATAATACACTAAATCGTTTCTAGGAAATACTAACTAAAAATATTAAACTTACAGAATCATAAGAAACCGGTTCTACTCCTAAGCCTCGAGTTAATTTTTCAGCTACAGATTGTGGTAACATTCTATGTAATAGATCCTCAGTTTTCTTCTTTTCTTCACATAAGAGTCTAGTACGTTCGTTTACTATATCTTCTAAATTATTTGCATATTTTTCCATCATTTCCATCATTTGATCCATTATATTTTTTGATTTACCACCTCGCATTTTTTTTAACCGATTTCTTAAAGGTAAAAAAATATAAGTAATAAAAATTACATTTATTAAATAAGTGAATTATTAAAAACCTAATTGAAGGGAAGTCAGGCCTATTGTCAGCATTTTCGTCCCAACAATCTTTTATACAATTAACTACATAATCTGGACATGTTTCCATATCTGTTATACATTCTAAATCTGGACGAAATGGTAATTCTCCATTAACCGGATACTTTTTTACTAATTCTATAATTTGCTTTGGTTCATATCCTATATTGCCAAAAGGACCTCGGCGACCTATAATTTCAAATAAAATTATTGCAAAAGCATATACATCTCCTTTTTGTGTTCCATAAATATTTGAATGTCTTAGCAATTCTGGAGCCTTCCAAAATAAATCTAGAATAAAAATATTACAAAAATATAATAAAAGAAAAATTAAAAATTCACTTCTATAATGCTGATGCTCTCCTATTGATTCACTTTCTGCACAATGTCTTAAGTCGTGTAACCCAAAATCAGCTACTTGTAACATCCATCGTGAAGTTACCACACAATTCGACGACTTCAAATTACCATGGTATTCCAATGAAGATGTATGTAGATATATCATTCCCTAACCATTTAATTAATAAATATTTAATGGCAATTAGCTTTTACTGTGATTAAATAAAATACCTTAATTAAATCGTGAACTAATGATGCAATGAATAAGTCATCTAATTTTATGTCTTCATTTTCAATGATATCATATAAACTACCCTTCGCGCAATAATCTGTTACTAGTAAAATTCTCATTGGTTCATCTACACAAGCTCCTATAAAACTATTTATATTATCATGTCTCAATTCACGTAACAGTCTCATTTCCTTCATAATATCACGTGATATATCCTTTTTTCTTGAAAATTTCATTTCTTTAATACGTACAACAACCCCACGAAAACGAGCTGTTGGTGTAAAAACTTGATTTGAACATCGTGATCCATAAGATGCAGCACTTACTAAACTAAGCTAAGAATTAAACAGTAAAATTAAAATATTGTAAATAGAACTATAAATTATATTTGAATGTTTATTCGACTTACTTTACTGGGAGATGAAACAATATCATTACCGGAATATCCTTTGATTTCATCGCGATCAATTTTCCACAATAAACCTTCAATTTCAAGTTCTATTTTCCATTTCCTATATATACTCATTGCAACAACACCCGAACAAAATAAAATTAATGCTAATATGCCTGCTATTACTATGGAAGTTATATGTCTATCGTCCTTCTCACATAGTTCATTATTGAAACCACACATAGGTTCATCAAAAGGTTTTTCCTTAACCGGCCAATCTACTCGAACCGATCCATTAATAAGTTTGTATTCCTTTATTGTAAAAAAAATAATGTTTTGCTGTAACAATCAGGTTCTTTTAAATGATACATATGCATATATTAAAATAATATTAGAAACCTAAGTATAATATGTTCTAATTCATAAGTCAGTTATTTATCCTTCAAATTCGTTTAAAGTTTTATATATTATATGTGTATTTCTAGTCCAAAACATTTTCACTAGAGACCTACTTAAGTTTTGTTTTTTTTTTATTTTATTAAAATTTGTTTTACAATTTACAAAATTTAACATTTGTATTGTTGTAACCACTTTTTGTACTACATTTCATATAATTTTGTCATTTAAGTAAAATGGAAGCTAAAAATATTAAATTAAATAGCAAATAGATAATTTTTAAATATTTAAAATATAGTTTTCTAGTTTAGCTTGTGAAAAAAAATGTATTAATATGTTCTTGTTTAAAATTTGTTTAAAGTAAATTTTTATTACCAACTGATTTCAAGAAAGTGTTTAAATTTAAGGTAAACCCGGAATGATGTCGAAATTTCTCGCCAACCATAGTTATGTATGTATTTAAATGGGACTGCCCAAAACGGCGGTGTTTTTTTATTGGAGCTAAATAAGATAAATTCTAATTTTTCCGCCGCGAATTCTTATTGTCTTCTTATCATTCTTATCATGTTACATTACTAAAATACAATATTGTTATTCACAATTTTTACATTTTACACAATTCACAGTTGTACATTTTATACAATTTTATACTTTTATAACCAATTAAAACGCCTTATTATAGTTTTAGTTCCTAATTATTTTAAACGCAACAACAATTACTTTTTTAGTTCAGAGGAATTGTTAAATCGGTTGCTTTGGAATTTATTAAAACGTCTTTGTGAAAAGTATTAAAGAAAAATTTTAACCTGATTGAAAAATTTGTGTTGTGAAAAAAATTGGGAATAAAAAATACTTTAAAAGTAAGTTTTTCGTTCCTGAAAAAAGTGTAAAAGCTAATATATTTCATTTTTTTCAGAACAAAAAAAAATATAAATTAATTCTAAACTTTATGTTATAAAACATCAAAACAAAAATATTATTATATTATATTTGTCCAGAAAAATGATGTGTAACAAACGCATTCATTTTAAAGTGTTGTATTGGATGTGATCTATTATAGAAAAAAATTTTTACAGTGTAGATATAATTTCTAATTAAAAATATTTTTATTTTTTCAAACTATACATTACGTACGGGCGACGGTAAAGGGAAAGAAAAAAATCAAAATTTTTTTTAAAATTAATTTTATTTGACATACATACATACCCATATATGCAAACAAAATGTTTTTAAATAACTTATTTTATAGATTTTAATAAAGAAAGCCAAACAAATATTTTATTATAGGAAGCAGACCAACAAATATTTTATTATAATTGTTTATAAATTGTAAATTGTAATGGGTAGGTAATCTATTTGTTTCGATTTTTTGTTTTGATAAAACGAAGTTTTTTTCTAAAATTTTTTTCTAAATTTTATTATAATCTTCTTATATTCCATAGACTTCTATATATATCCCATGGGACTTGTGTCTCTTTGAAGTGAGTCAAAAGTTACAATTTTTCTTTTTTCAATAATATGTTTATACTATATATGTATGCCTGAGAATCTGAATTAGGAGGGAATTTGAAGTGAGTCAAAAGTACCAATTGAACTTCTGACACGTCACCACGTTTTACTTTTTACTAAACCTAATGCTATTTTCAAGAGTAGGTGCAATATTTTTTTCTATTTTTCGTATCCACTGTGCATGTGTATTAATAGTGCAAACATATAAAAAAACAAAATAACACTATATATTTAGTTTTAGATGGTAATTTTATTACGGGTACCTACCCAAATGAATTTGTTGGTGTGCGAGTATAATATAGCACAGGGATAACTGAAATTGAAATTATGAGTATATTTACGGGTAGTGGGTACCCAAATGAGTGTTTTATTCTTTTTGTTTCAATTACAAATCGTTTTTTTTTATTCTGTCTTTTTCGTGCATGATAATTTTTTATTCCTATCCACTTTTTACATTAAACTTGCTAATTTAATTACAAAATATTTTTATAGTGTTTTTTCATTTCTTCTTATTAGTATACATATTTGATGTGTCTGACTCTGGTACGATTCCGGATGGAAACATAATATTTTTTTTCTATATAAATTACAAATAATAAAGTTATTATTCAAGTTATTAAAAGTTATTATAATTTTTCTTTTTATTTACTTCATTATTTGGCAAAGTACAAATTATACATTATTCCGAAATTGCAAAAAGAAATACCTATGTATATAAAAATAAAATCTACCATAGTCATTCTATGACGGGCCAATATCTGGTTTTTATAGAAGCAGCAAATTTAATTTTTTTTTTTTCTATTTTATATAGGGGAAATAACAAATCTAGGACAGATTTTTATCGCTAACGTAAAATGTGCTGAAAAAAATTACTACAATTTTTTTTTCACAATCAATGAATTCAGCTTATTTTATTGAACTTAACTGAAAAATATTTAAATATTAAAATGTCAAAGTGTTCAAAGAAAATCTTTGAAGTGTGCATTCTATCTGACATGTAGTTAAAACGATTGACACCAAGCTAGAAAAATTCTAGGGCATGTAAAGATTTTTGAAATAACTGTTTCTAAATAAGTATATCTCAATAGGTTTAAAGTTTTTCTAATTTTCAAAATATTCTATTTACAGATATTATTGTGATTATCTGTTACTATTTCCAAAATTACTTAATCATTGCATTACAAAATTTATAAAATTACTCAATCAATTTTTTATTGTGTCATGAATCTTTATTTAACTTTTTTCTTGAAATTTAGGTCCTATCTGTTAAAGCTAGCCGCTTGTTTTAATGCAACTGTTGACTTTTTTCTACTCCCCCCACCTTACACATATCGCAATATTAACTTATTTCTTTCTACTGCTGAACTCCTAGTTATTAACAGGGCAGCAATAGCAAACAAATATGCATTTTGTGGAGTTGCTACCTTTAGACAATTGTGTTTTATTGAACAATTATATAACATTAGGACAGACAAAATAATAAAGTACTACAGACAGTATAATAAAGTATTATGTTATATTAGTTTAACTCGTCATATTAAATTAATAAACATAATCTTTGATTCAAAGATATAAATAAAAATGTAAAAATAAATTTAAGAGTAATTGATTTTTTTTCAACAATATATTTATCGACTATTTCAGCTTTTTCTTTTTAAGGTTCCAAAATATAAATTTCGTATTTTCACACTTTGAAGCAAATGAAATAAAATGACTAGCTAGGAAAATATGTTGTATTTATAAAAAACTAATTTTTTTCATTTCGCAATAAAAACCCTAAAAAGCTAAAGAAATCGATAATTATACTGTAAAACAAATCCAATTACCTTGTTTAAGATTGCTCCGTTAACTTAGCAGTTAAATTAAATTAAGATTTATTTTAAATTTTAATGCTCGATATTTCAAAAACATAGGCACATTATTTACAATTTTTTAATTACATTTGTCGCTTGTAATTTATTCGATATATGTTCATCTTTTTTCGTAGGCCCTGTTTAATTAAACCATTCAAAAAGTAAAAGTTTAAAATGTAAAAGACAACTCACTCACTGGAAAATTAGCTCCTTGTTGAAAATAGGCCACTGGTACCATATGAAATTCACAAGTTATATTTTCACGTATATTATGACTATATGGCTTTAAAGCAACAACGGAGAAGTTTCCTTCGGAATCTCCATTTTTATCTATTTTAATAGTAGCTCCTGTTACACCTGAAATGTTTTATTTATTTAAAACTAAAGTTTTATTTTAATTTGTAAAATTATTTACTGTAGTAACAATTAATTAATGAAAATAAATATAACTAAAAATAAACCATCAGTAAGAATTTTGTTATTGAAAACAAAAATTTAAAATAATTTTTAATAATTTTTAATAATTTTAAGCTAAATATATTAAATATTAAATTGCTTTATATTCTTAATATTTTTATTATCCATTTGTATTTAAACCAATAAAAACCAAAAAAACCAAACTGATAAGATTGTATACTACTTTATAGTGTATACATTATTTGAAGCAAAAATGTTAATAGATAATAATTATTTGTGTTATTTTCCAAAACTTTTGGAATTAACACCCGTGGCCTTTAAACCCTTTTTAAAAAAGAATTGAAGTCTACGGGTGTTAATTCTACTAGAGATTGGGCTTTAAGTCTATTTCGAAAAGGAATTAAAGCCGACTGAGTAATACAAAGGTTATTATCATAAGTCTGTATTTCATTTGGTGACATGTCAGAAGTCCCATTGGGACTTTTGACTCACTTCAATGAGCCCGAAGTCCCATGAGATTTTTGTCTCAATTTTGAGGCCTCAGCGATTGAGAATTGAATTCAAAATCAGGATTATACGCCTTTAACAGAATATTTAGATTCATTCATATCCCAGTTTCTAAATTAGGAGAGATTTTAGAGTTGGCTACAAAATCAGGGTAATACGCTTTTTTCAGAATATGTATATAATCCTCCTAATTCAAAACTCGCATATGCATATATCTAAATATTCTGTAAAAGGCGTATAATCCTAATTTTAGATTTAATCCTAGAATCC
Organism: Poecilobothrus nobilitatus; assembly: GCA_947095535.1. Lineage (NCBI taxonomy): Eukaryota > Metazoa > Arthropoda > Insecta > Diptera > Dolichopodidae > Poecilobothrus > Poecilobothrus nobilitatus. The sequence continues at coordinate 434,517 of OX352774.1, read as the reverse complement.
CTCCCAAAATCCCTGACAATAGGAGTATTACTTATATACATATTTTGGAAAAAGCATATAACCCTGATTTTGTAATCAACTTTAAAATTCCTCCCAATTTAAAATATCGCACATATTCATATTAGTGAATATTCTGGAAAAAGGGGATATCCCAAATTTATCCAAAACTCTAAAATCGCTCCTAATGTGTCTGCTCTACATATTCTATAACTTTCTTCTTTTAATAACAAAAAATAGTGTGGGTCTTAATTCCAATTCAAAAGAAATTAAAGTCCGCGCGTTTTAATTCTTTTTAACTATGGGTTTTAATTCCAATTCAAAAAGCAATTAACGCCCCCGAGCTTTAATGTCAAACGTTTTGGAATTAAAGCCCGTGGGGTTTATTTCCTCGGGCGGTCTGTCACTGCACCATATTTATACCATCAATAAATGAACCGGTTTGCATTAAATTAAAAAGTATTCACATAATTATTAGTTGCATTATTATAATATGATTAATATGTAACTAACCGAAAATATTTTTCAAAAATTAGATTGATATTTAAATAGAAAAGACATTTATAACTAATATCGATGTTTGATAAATTTTTTCGTGCAACTCAATAAGTCGACCTTGATTTTCCGCGTATTAATGAATTTTTAAAGCTATAGATATTAATTACCTTAGTATTAATTACCTTAATTATCTTATAAAGCAATTATTTTAATTTTTCCAAATATTTGAAATCTTAATCCAACAAATATGGACTTTTATACACTTATTCTACTTACTTTTGTATGTATGATTATTAATAATAGTTCCTATAATTTTAGTCCCATTACTAGCTATATCTCTTATCACTTCATTCGTTATTTGTCTTTTATCCTGGCTTATTAATTTGTCCAATGCCCAAGCATAAAGTTTAACTGAATCATAGAGGTAGGCAGCATATATTGAGACGAACTAAAAAAAAACAGATAAACAAGCAACAATATTTTTTTATATTTCATTTTAATGCAACTTAAAAATCTTATCAAATAGTAAAACATTGTAAACAATGTTGCAAACTGTGAAATAATTAAAATCCTGAAATGGTTTAAAAATTTATAATAGAATATAAAGGATGTGTTAGTAATTACAGAAATATCAGCAAGTACTAAACCGATTTCTTAATTTTTTATTTTTATGTAAATATCAAAATCTTTTATAATACAATTTAAAAAATTTATAAATATTTTTTTTTTATTTTGGTTCTCTCACCACATATAAATTATACTATATTAGAAATATTTAATATTAAAATATATCTATGTTTTTGTTTTTTTTTTGTTTATTTTTAAGTAATCTCTGTAATAAATCACCCTGTTTCTTTCTGGTTAGGAAACAAGTATTAAATTATATTATATTATTTGTTTTGTTTACATTACATTATTTTATAAAATATTTAGACCTGACCAGCGTTTGAGCCCGAAACAGAAAATTTGTCAAATAGCATTTTGTATTACGGTTTTTTGTGATGTTAAGTTTTGGTAAATGTTTTTTTTTTTGTTCAAATTTCCATTTTGGAAAGAGTAGAATTAGCATTATATATTTTTGCAATATTTACTTTATAAGATACATATGGTCTTTTCATAAGACGTCATTTTGTAAAACAGCTATTGATTTTATGTAGTATTAGCATAGTCATACACTTATTAGTTAAATATCATAACCATGATAAAACAATACTGTTACTACAGTAAGTTTCATGGGAAAAATAGACGATCAGAATAAATAAATTATTTTGAAATTGTGATTTTGTAATTGAGTGATAAAACAAAAAAAATCAAAATTTATTTAATTTACCTTAACAATTTTCTTGTCATTAAATATTGGAGGTATTGAAAAATTAAATGGTTCTTTCAAATTAAATTCTCTTACTCGTTCTGTGAATTCTTGGTAATTTTCGGTTGGTGGTGTAGATACAACCACTAATAAACTTCTTGCTCTTTTCAAAAAAATTTCACTAAACATACAAGATGACATTTTATCTAATGTATCTGGCCGATATAAATATTTTTCAGCTTCTCTGAAAAAAAAAAAATTTTCATTTAATTATTAAAATTTAATCAAAAAAACATTATAGCTGCATATGTATGTATGTATTTATTGAAAAATCAATTAATCTATTTTTCTACAAAAGTTGAGTGTACCTGTGTGCACTATAATAAAGACTAGAACAGTTGTCTTTATTTACTTGGGAATATACATAGATTACCGACCGCATTCAATTATGTATAAGGTAGGTATTGTTTTCATACTAATAATTTGTACCAAAGATTTTGGCAAAAATGCACTACTCCGGTGCGCAGAAGGCTGTAACATTTTTTTTAGCGTGATGTCTGTATGTGTGTGTGGGTGAGTGTGTGTGTATGTCTGTGGACACGTGTACAGCTTAAACGACTGAGCGGAATTTTTTGAAATTTCATTTTTAAGGTTTTGATGTAAATATCTCGAATTGATAAGCTTTTGGAGCAAATCGGACAACCGCAAGTAGTAGTTTACTAGTGTAATTTTTAAGTTTTTTACGAATATTGCTCAACAGGAAAATGTTATGAGAAAAATTATTAAGACAAAGTTGTTATACAAGTAAATAGCAACTGCTTCATTTCTTGATCTGACCAACTTTGACTTTTATTTAATTTTTTCCCCAAATTTCATACATATGAATTTATATGAACAAATTTTTTTGTTTTTTTTTTATATCTAAAAATTTATAAATATACATACTTATATTTATGCATATTATTCTCTTGTTGATGATGCAAAATTGAAATTGTAAATTTTTTGTTAGCAGATTCAATATTACTGTTATGTTTGTTTCATATTTGTTTACAGTTTTTATTATTTTTTACTTCTAATATTTTTGAATGAAAAAAAAGTCATGTACATAATTACATATACATATGTATGTAAATGGATGTATGAATGAATGTACATATGTACATATATTTGTACGATTAATTCATTGCTTAGTTATTATTGAATAAAAAAAAATGATGTTAAATTATTAGAAATTATTTTGCTTTGATATATGTATGTATGTAAATATATATAAGTATGTATGTAAATTATTTTATTTTGTATAATAGCGGTCGGTCTATCTCTGTGGTGGAGATAGCTGATTTTTTTTATATCATAGAAGGACAATTTCAATACTGTATATTACGAATTTAAAAGTTTAGAAATATTTTGCAGTCCACTCTAAATGATAACGAGAAAAATTATTCCACAATTGAGAAGGAATTGTTACCTATTGTTTAGGGGACCAAATACATTAGGCCGAATTTATTTGAAAGAAATTTCGAACTATATACAGACCACCGACCTATAAATTAGTTACAAGCAAAAAATTCTAGAAAAGATATTAACCCTAGACTTCAAAGATGACTAATACAATTAGGAGAGTATGACATGAAAATATGTTGCACAAAAGAAAAAGAAAATAAAGTAGCTAATTTTTTGAGTAGATTCGATAAAAGTTATAATGAAATCAATTTGATTGAGAAAATCAAAAACAAAAACAGGGGGAATGATACAGAAAATTTGAGTATCAACTTAGTAAATACATTCAAAGAAAATGATTCAAATAATGAAATAAATAAAGGGGCCTCGGTGGCCTAGTGGATAAGAGCGTATAAAATACACTGTAAACATCGAGGGAGTGTGGGTTTAAATCCCACACACGTCGTAAGAGTTATTCCCCCTTACGACATTTACAGTCCCTCCAACTCGAACCCACACTCCCTCATTGTTTTACAGCGTATTTTATACGTATACCCTCTTAACCATTAGGCCACCAAAATTCCTAAAAAAAAAACAAATAAAAAAAAATGTAGTTATTAGACAAAAGACATAGAAGATGAAAACAAAGTGTCAAAACAAATTTCGCTGTTCCATAAAAGAGAATCCGGACATATGGGTATAATAGCAAATTATGAGGGGATTAAACATAAAATTTACTATTCAAATCTAAAACATCTGCTTAACAAGGAAATAAACAATTGTTAACATCTGCTTAACATAGAAATAAACAATTGTGAAATTTATACTGCTGCGAAATACGATAGGAATCACATAAGAATAACATTTGAAATAACAGAAACACCATCTCCAATAAATGATATAATTCATGTTGATATTTATTTCAACTCTAAACACTCTTTTATTGTTTTTATTGATAAATTCTCAAAACATGCCATAAGTTTCTATTTAGAAGATATACATAAGTAGCGAAACGCTAATAAGTAAAATTCGGCAATTTATTTTTATAAGCGGAAAAATTAAAAAAACATCCGCGATAACGATAATTAGACAATTTTGTAAAGATGAAGAATTTGTTAAGCCTAATAATCACGCAGGAAACGCAGATATAGAGGAATCGAATAACACCCTAACGGAAAAAGTTAGAGTATTAAACTTAGACAAAAACAAAGCAGAATGTAAACCAACGGTTTTTAAAAGCGCACATTTCCAAAAAATAATACAAACTGTTTAGAATTGTGACTTGCACCAAAATTTGAAAATTTCATATAGGAAAAAATGTGAAAATAGGACTTTTTTGCAATTTTGAGGGACTGTCAATCTGGAACGGAAATATAACTAAGAAAACTGTTAATACACATAAAAATATATCATATGGAGCTTTAACTTTTATATCTTGCCGAAGAAAAATGTATACAAGTGCCTAAGTTGCAGGTGTCTAAAAAAAGCATATTTTCAATTTTTAAGCCCTAATAGGTCTTAAATAGGAGGTGACCTAGTGGTGGCCTAACTTATACTAATTCTAAAAGTTCTTTCTTGCCTCAAAATTGCAAGTTCCTATCTCAAACCGTGCCTGAATTATGAAAAAAGAAATATGCATAATTTGGTTTTCACATAACGGCAAATTTAAATAATAATAGTAATATTAGTAATGGTAATATTATATAATATTGCATAATTTTGATATTGTTTGATAGAGGTAAGAAAATTTCTGGTCTTCTAGTGTAGTGGTCTCTCAGATTGTAAAACTACTACGCAGAGCCTGAGATATATACATCTGAAAATTGGGCTTTTTTGCAATTTTGGGGGGCTGTAACTCTGGAATCGTATCCAATCCAATAAAAGAAACTACACGTAAAACTGTATTACTGGAGCTTTAATTTTTTTGTCTTGCCGAAGAAAAATGTCTATAGTTGCCTAAGTTAAAGATGTTTAAAAATAGCAAATTTTCTATTTTTGAGCTCTAACAGCTAATAAACAGTGCCTGAGATAAATAAATAATGAAATATACCCTGCAAATTACATAAAAAATGACAACAAAAAGTATGTAAAATTAAAATATATAGGTTCTATTTCTAATAAAGTCGCTAATATAATAGAAAAAGAAATGGATTTAAAGGTAGCTTTCTATAACAACAATAGCATAGGTAAAATTATAATAAATAATAAAGAAAAATTAGATAAATTAAAACATTCAGGTGTATACGAAATTAAATGTGATACATGTGACAGTATCCATATAGAACAAACAGGTAGAGATTTCGCGATTCGTTATTCGGAACACATTAGAGAACTTAATAAAGTCGATTCCAAGTCCAATTTTGCCAATCACTTAATGGAAAAAAACCATTCTAGCAATATAAATAACCTTAAAATCCTACATATTAATAAAAAAGGTAAGAAGTTGGATTTATTGGAATCTCTAAAAATTAAAAAAGCTATGCTAAAAAGCTATCAACTATGCTAAATATTTGTTTAGATTAATTACAAATCTAGGTATAAATGTAATCAGTAGGTAATAAATAATAATCAGTAGGTATAAATGTAATATTAACAAATAGGAAAATTATTCATATTCATGTCATGGCTTTATAATAAATAAATATAATATTTTAAGAATTATAAAAATAAAATATTAATAAAATAATTTTGTGGACAAAAAGTATAAATAAAAAACAACTTTTACTCAATAAATCTAATAAACAGGGGTTAAACCAAAAAATTTCTGAAAAAAATTATACTAATTCTAAAAGTTCTTTCTTAAAATTTCTAGCCAATATCTAAAAGCATTCCGGAGTTATGAAGGTGTCATGCAAAATTTGGTTTTCACATAACGGTAAATTTAAATACTAAATTTAAAAACGTTTTTCAAAATTGCTGTCGAATGGCATTTTCAGATTGAAAAAAATGTTAAGCGGAACATGAAATATGTACACGAATTTAAAAATCGAGCTTTTTTTATTTATTATTACAATAGTACTTGGCATTCTACCATCAAAGATACTCTACTCGACCTACAAAACAATAAAATAGGTAGTAATAAGATAAAAGATCGAATGAAAAATAAAATGATTACTAAATTAAATAAAACTAGAAAAAATTATAATGAAACTCGTAAAGTAGGTTATATAAAAAATTATGCTAGTCTAGTACATAAAGTCGGACCTAAATTTAGGAAATATCCATTAAAAAATGTACATGAAAATAGCATTAAAAGAGCTTTAAAACTTACAGGCGAAAATGATATTAACTTGATTGATGACGCTGTGGCTGTTTTCAATGACATCTCCAGCAATGATCATAGAACAAATGAACTCTGAACTCATAGACCACGTAGAAATTAAAACTGATGAGGTAGAAATAGTGAGCAAATTTGATATAATTCTACATATAATTTATCCTTCGGAAATTTTAGAAATGATTAATAATTTAGAAATAATAGCAAATTCTTTAAACTCAAAAGATAATAAAGAATTCGATAATAATAAAATAAAAAACATTCAAAATAAAATCAAAACTATTTTACCTTATAAACATAAAAGAGGTCTAATTAATTTCGCTGGTTTTGCAACAAAATGGTTGTTTCGAAATATGGACGATGAAGGTAGGCAAAATATTGAAAGTCATCTAATGATCGCCGAACAAAATAGACATACTTGCATTTAAACGATTAATCAACAGGTTAAAATAAACGAAAATTTCAATAACGCATTAAAACTAATAAAAAATTCAATAGAATTAGATAGAATAAAAATTTCTACTAAATTAAACCAAATCGATACTATAAAAGAAGAATTTTTAGAAGAGAGCCTTTTCTTACAACTTATGTTTAAATTATATTTAATTAAGCATTAGGTTATAGAGCGCATTTAAGACGATGTTGCCTCGGCTAGATTAGGGATATTGCATCCAAACATATTAACAAGTGATGAAATAAATAGTTGTGATTTTACAAAACTCTTAAATATAAGACTAGGTGTACCCAAATATCTTGATGATGCAATTATATTTGCCATTAAAATTCCAACCGAAACATTAAATTTTAATATAAGAAACTTAATACCTGTTGCCTGTTGTACCTGTTGTTTCGAAAAGTAATGAAATTGATGAAGAAATGGAATATATGAAGTAGCAAAAAAAAAAAATTTTAATCAAATATAAAAAATCTTACTAATAAATATTTTAAACATATCAAAAAAAAATCTTTTGTTGATAACATGGCTTTGAGCATATCTGCTAATAATTTAAAACTTAAACTTCGGTCTATTAGTACATCTTCTTTTAAAGCACCTACTTCTTCTAATTCTCCGTAGACTGATGCGGGTAGCAATGAGCTTTTTATTAAGCTAGTTCAGGATCTTTCTGGTTTGATTCATTTGAAAAGAGTTTTATCACAGCAATCGATGACAAATTCGTTGATCTTGAACGTCGTCTGAATCAAAAATTTGACGATCTAGTCAGCTCTTTCAACATTAGTATTGAAGTAATGAACGGCAAAATTAGACGATTTAATTTCCTCAAATCTAGTCGCAAGTCGCATTCGTCATCTAATATAAGTGAGCGACTTATTGAACTCGAAAAATCGGAGCATTGCAATGATCTTGTTGTCACTGGTATTCACACATCTCAACACGAACAAATGATTCTAATTTTCGACAAAATTGCTAAAGAAATTGGTTTTCTTGGTAATTTTGAATGTGTACGTTATGTTCAGAACTCGTAGTAGAGCGAATTACACCATAATCAAGTTCCTCCGTAATTCAGCCAAAGAAAGTTTTTTTTAGTAAATACTTAGAACTCAAAAAGCTTAATATTTCTCACTTTGATTCCGATGGTACCAAACGGGTTTAGATCAACGTGAGTGTTCTATCTCATACGCTATCTCTACTACGTTTAGCTACCAAAATGAAGAAGGACGGTTGGCTGCATAGAGTCTTCATAAAAAAGGTGTCCTTTACATTATTAAAACTACTGATGGTGAAGCTTTCAAAATAACATCAAAAGATGAGCTAATATTCAGTAATAATTCTTCTGTTTCTTTACTTGTCAACCAATATCGTAAGGAAATAGTCATTAATATGTACGATTCCGTTATCCAATTGTTAATTTGAATTTGTATCTTATATACTTTTTGTAAATACATATATATATATTTGACTCTTGTCTTGTTTTTAATTACTTTTTTTTAATGGTTCTGTCTTAATTAAATTTATCTTTTCAATTTATTTTATTAAATTTTTTTTCTAGTTTTTTGGTTTTTTTTTAAAATAATTTTTGAGTTTTAGTTTTTTATCTAATTTTATTTAACGCTGAGTTTGATATTTTATTTGTTGTATTATTGCACAATTCATTTTGCATAATATTGAGCACATTAATATGAGTACGGTAATATGAGTACCTCGAGTGATTGAGTACTAGTATAAATCTACTCTAAAAACCATGATGTACTTAATATTGCTCATATTAACATAAGAAGCTTGTACTCTAAGATCGATCAATGATGTACTATAGTTTTAAAAGCAAATTTGCATGTGATAATAATTTCTGAGTCGTGGTTGAATTATGATTTGCCCTCCGACTGCGTGAGAATAGGTATGGCAATTAGGATATTCAGCAAATTAACTCTAAATGATGAAATTGAGTACTTGTTTGCTGAGCTAAAAACTAACAAACGTCCTGTTTTATTTGGCGGTACATATTTTCCTTGACACGCCTTATACAACACCTTGACACGCCTTCTTCATTGACACGCCTTATACAACTTAAAGAAACACTTAATAATCTCTGCTTTAAATATGAAAACATTGTCATTGCTGATGGTTTTAATATTGATCTGTTTGAAACCAGTGAGGATATAAAAACCAGATTTCTTAGTTTGCTTCATAATCTTTTCCTCAGTGTTGTCAATGACTACATTCCCACACGTTTTAGTACTAATAGTTCTTCTCTATTGGATTATTTCCTTACCGTGTACCAATCGAGTTGGTGATGTTGTATTCATTGCGCAGACCTCAATCTCCGGAATATCTTATCACGATCTGATATATCTTGCTTACAAAATACCTATTTCAATTTCTAAAGATAATGTAACTTACCGCGATTGCAAAAAATGTGGTGTTAACATCTTGCCTCATAGTGCTAGGAACTTGCAATGGTTCAATATTTATCTTTTATATGATATAAATGACAAAGTGCAGTTCTTCAACAGCCTGCGAACGTTTAAGCGCCGAGATAACTTTATTCATTACTACAGTCAAAGTATCGGTAATTTATCTTCTCAAAGGAACTTAGCTTTTGAAGAGTGTAAATCTAATAAATCGTCTGAAAATAGAGATAGATTTAAAACACCTCGGACCAAGGTAACGTTACTCATTCGGAAAGCTAAAAAGCGCTACATCGCCGGTAAATTGCATTCAAGTGTGTCTTCTACGACCTTCTGGGATCCAAACTAAGCTTAAGTAAACCTAAAAACCATGAAGAAGTTAGAATATTTCATGCTAATGAATTCATAGCTCTGGTAACAATCATTTATGGCTGAGAAAATTGACAAAAAGCATGCCATTTTACTTCTACTCTTCGATTTCTCCGTCAACCATAAATTACTCTGTGAAAAACTTGTACATCACTTTAAATTTTATAGGTCTGCAGTCAAACTTACCAAAAACTAGCTCAACTACAGATCACAATCTGTCATCATTGTCACCCTTATAAATATATTTTTAAAGCTTTTTAAAGAACAAATAAACAATTCTTAAACAATTATTCTTTATTTTTTTTTATTAGTTTTTTTATTTTTTTTATTATTTTATTTATTATCTATAATTTTGGAATTAATAGAATTAAAATGTTTGAATTTTAATTTAATTTTAGTTTAGTATACTTAGTTATTTTCTACTTTATTAATATATAGAGAACCTTATTATTATGATTGTGATTATGATTATGATTATTTATTATTTATAATTTATAATTTATAATTTATAATTTATAATTTATAATTTATAATTTATAATTTATAATTTATAATTTATAATTTATAATTTATAATTTATAATTTATAATTTATAATTTATAATTTATAATTTATAATTTATAATTTATAATTTATTATTTATAATTTATAATTTATAATTTATTATTTATTATTTATTATTATTATTGTGTTATATATTTTAGAGACTTGTTGTCTCAATGTATATATATATATTATACGAATAAATAAAATAAATAAAAAAAAAATTTTTTTTCGTTACTTCCTTATGAGGAGTATAGGAGCATCCACTAAGTCATTTTTTATTCATATTTGACTAAGCTGCAGTTTTGTGAATCATTAATTTCACTAAGCCGTTGATTACTCGGCTGTAGCTATTGTACAATACTAAGATGTTTCTTTTTTATTTTAAATAAAAAACTATAGTTAGAAGTATTATTGTGTTGTATGGTATGTATAAACTATAGTTAGAAGTATTAAGTGAATCAGTATTATTGTGTTGGGTTAATTGAATTTATTTACTATGTATATATACATATTTTAGAGACTTGTTGTCTCAATGTATATTGCGAATAAATAAAATAAATAAAAAAATATAGTTAGGATTAACAATAAAACTTAAACTTTCGAAGAAGGCGAATCAGTAAAGAAACAGAAAAGAACTAAAATTAAGTAAACATTGTGTTTTTAAAAAAAATTGTAAATTAATTACAGAAAATTACAGAATTACAGAAAAGGAAGTAAAATATATAGAAATATTTAACATCATCTGATACTTACCGGAAACTATTAATTAACGAAAATACACCTGATACTTAACGGAAACTATTTCGTAACTTTTCATAATTGCACTATTCATATAGATAATAAAAGGTACAATAGCAAATCTATAACATTCATTGAAAATTTGTAATACCACAACAGACAGAAAGTGTTAACATTTACAGATAATAAACTAACATAAATTGCAATCAATCAGGAAAATAATATAAAATAAATAAAAGAATTAACAGAACATAAAAATGTTAGCTTTCATTTTGGACCTTCGATATTTGTAATTATAATAATAATAGTAATAACCCTAATAGTATTAATTCCTTATTATTTAAGGTATTATTAAATATTTATTATTTAATAATATTATTAAATTATATTTATTATTATTAAATAATATTTATTTAATAGGTATTATTAAATAATATTTATTATTTATATATTCAAGAAAATTCTAAAACAAATGAAGATGTAGTTAGATTAACAAAACAAATTGTAAACAAAACTAAAATTACCAACAATAACCGTTCCATTGAAAAAGTTTCCCTTAAGGAAATAATAGCAAACTCAATTAATATAGAAACTATCAAACAAACATATGGTGTTATCTAAATTTTCAATATAGACAAGAAAAACTTTCTACAAAATTTCTGTAAAATATCATATAAAATTTAATTTTTCAAGTTCAAGTTCTCTTTAAGATAAGTCATATATCGTATTATTAGATAAAGAAAACAAAATAAGATCAGAATTTAGAATAATGACTCAAATGTATAATTTAAAAAAAAACTAAAACAAAAAACATGCAATGCAAGACCATTTAATTCATATTATTTTGAAAAAAATGTGAATAACTCTTATATATGAAGAGTTATATTAAATTACAAAATAAAACATACTTTTGGGTGACATCGGAAATGTATTGAACAAGGTAGAATGTAAACCAACGGTTTTGAGAGCGCACATTTCCAAAACACAATACAAACTGTTTAAAATTGTGACTTGCACAAAAATTTGAAAAATTAATAAATAAAATTTAAGACATTTTTTGTAATAAGAAAATATGTGAAAATAGGACTTTTCTGAATTTTGCCGAAGAAAAATGTGTACAGGTGCCTAAAACTAGCTAATTTTCAATTTTTCAGCCCTAATACCTCTTAAACAGGAAGTGGTCCAAAAAAAAATTCTGAGCAAACTTATACTAATTCTAAAAGTTCTTTCTTCCCTCAAAATTGCAAGTCTCTATCTAAAATCGTGCCTTAGTTTCCACATAACGGTAAATTTAAATACTAAATTTAAAAAAATTGTATAATTTTGATATTAATTTACAAAATTAAAAAAAATACCTGTCGAATGACGTTTTCAGATTGAAAAAATCTTAAGCAGAACATAAAATATATGCATTTAAAAATAGGGTTTTTTCAAAGTTTGAGGGGCTGTAGGTCCGTAATGGATTAAATTTTTTTCATACTTTCTACCAACAGGGCTACGTGCCACACAACAATTGCACGTGCAACAATTGAATTATTGCGAGAAAAGTTTGGAGATTAGATTATTTCCAGAAATTGTGACATTGAATGGCCTCCAAGAAGTTGTGATTTAACACCATATTTATTGTGGGGTTATTTGAAGTCATTGGTCTTTAGCAATAAACCAAACTCTCTTCAAGCTTTAGAAGCCAATATTGAACGTGCTATTCATGACATACGACTGGATTTAGTGGAAAAAGTGCTGGAAAATTGGGTTCATCGAATTCGTTCCTGCAAAAGAAGTCGTGGAGGCCATTTGAATGACATTTTATTCAGAACTTAATTGTATCGATTGTACTTCACATTAAATAAAAAACATTTGAATTTCCTTAACAATTAGTGTGTTTTGTTTTGAAAAGAAATCATATCACTCAAACTGGAAAACCCTATATAACAATATTCATATTTTGTTTTGACAAATGCAAATTGGAATTTAGTTTTTAAAAAATAGAACCGCTCTTTTTGCTCTATTCAGGATGCACTTATGTATGCTGTAAAATAGTATGCCTATTTATAAATGTACGCCAAGTTGTTCTTCCACAAAAAAATACTTTTATTTTTAATTTAATTTAATTTGTAATCCAATTTTGCTCCTCTTCCTTCTACTGCTTAAATACGAATGAATGTTAAAATTACTATATTAACTTAAACTAAAATTATATTACTGTATACTTAAATTAAAATTCCACTACGGTTTAAGTTCATTAACCTTTGTTATGTACAAAAAAAAGGTACCTATCATCATATGTTTTAATATATTTTGTATATAATGCTGGTATATAACAAAAAAAGTGAGTAAGTGGATTTTAATTCGATACTCATTTTAATTTATTCTTACAATTATATAATTCAATTTCTTAGAAAGCTTTTTAACAATAGTGTATTATAATTCAATTATTTATCTCTATTCAAAAGCTTTATATTATTTTGACATTTACAGAGATTTCTAAAATAAACACAAGTAAGTATATATTTAATTATTATAAATCTTAAAATTAATTTTTTAAGTATTCAATTTCTAATTCATTTCTATTGTAGGTTTTAGATGAAATTCCAGATGATGCTGCTGTGATGTTCCAGTTCATTTAAATAAGTATAACTTTGTAACATACTTAGTTAGAATAAAGTTCTTTGTGTTTTTGTTTTATTTCATTTTAGGTTGATGTTGCTTGTTTCTGGAACATACTCCCGGCCTTGGCATGATAACATAGATGCCAAAATAAAGTTGATATCTCGCATTATAATTTAATATTTATAATTTAATATTTACACTTTAATATTTATACATGTATATATATTATTACTGTGTACTAAATGTTATTTGAAATTTTTAGGTTATAAAATTTGAACTGTGAGTGAATTAATTTATGCTGAATTATGAAGTTGCTTGCTTAGAGATTATGTACAATATTTGGATTGATTGTTGGATTTACAATTGTTAATTGAATTGTAAGTTTTACATATATATAACTATTTTATATTAAGTTAGTTAATTTATTTTCAAATTTGTATTAGGTTATCGAATTTATTATTTTATGGTAGGTTTGAATGGTTATCTATAATTGGTAGTAAACAAATTTTAGAAACAGCTCTTTTATATATGGAATCTTTAGTTTTAAGCGTTACAACTCGTATTAATTCATCTGTTCCAGAATGTGTGTCCAGTATTCTTGCCAGTAACCATTTACACGGTGGTAGATTTTCATCTTTTATCAATACTAAGTTTCCTATTTCCAAATTTTTTGAAGGATATTGCCATTTTGGTCTATGTTGTAATGTGTGTAAATATTCCGAGTGCCATCTTTTTCAAAATGATTGAACAAGTTGTTGCATAAATTGCCAACTTTTCAAACAATGTTCGTAATTGTCTAATATTGTCGGTTGTGGTACCGATAATAAAGGGCCTCCGATTAAGAAATGACCTGGAGTTAAAGCTGTAAGATCTTCCGGGTCATCTGTTAACTGACATAGTGGACGCGAATTGAGGCATGCTTCTATTTGCACTGTTGTTGTTACAAGTTCTTCAAAAGTTAATTTATTGTTGTGTAATATCCTTTTTAAATGGTATTTCGCCGATTTTACGCCTGCCTCCCATAATCCACTGAAATTGGGAGACATTGGTGGTATAAAATGCCACTTTATGTTTTCGTTTGCTGCTAACTCTGGGGTTTCTCTCATTATTTGTTTTAGGTATTTTACATAATCATCTTCTAAAATATTTCTAGATCCCACAAAGTTTGTAGCATTGTCAGAGTATAAGTCAGTACACAGCCCACGTCTTCCTACAAAGCGTTTTAGAGCTGCTAAAAAGGCATGCGATGTTAATTCTGACACTACCTCTATGTGTATCGCTTTAGTGACCAGGCAGATGAAAATTGATAAAAATGCTTTCATGCTTTTGGCATTTCGAATTTTTGATGTTTTTATTTCAATAGGGCCACAATAATCTACCCCAGTATGTTGGAAAGGTCTTGCCATATTTAACCGTGGTGATGGTAGAGCGCCCATTAATTGTTGGGATTGTTGAGCCTTTTGCCTAAAACATATGACACATTTATATATGTGACGTTTACTTCTTTTCTCGCGTTTAGCAACCAATATTGTCTTCTAATCATACCGATCATTAATTGAGTTAACATGTTATTTATTATTAATGAAGTTAAAGGATGTTTATCGGTTATGATAATCGGATGTTTTTCCTCCCATGGAATTTTTGCGTGCTGCAACCGTCCGCCAACTCTGAGAATGTTATCTGCATCTATGAAAGGATGAAGATTATTTAGTCTTTCACCAGCTGGTACTCCAGCCCTTAAATTTTTTATTTCATGTGTGAAGGTATTTTGTTGCATGTGACTAATTAGAAGTTTTTCAGCTTCCTCTAATTCCGGTATAGTCAAATGATTTGAATGCAATTTGATTTTTTTTATAATATTTCTTACACGCATAATGTATGCTGTGACCCTTACCAATTTTTGTAATGTTGAATACTTATTGAATAATTGGTCAATAATGCTTGGTTGAGAGTTGGCACTTAAGTGTACCTTGAACTTCTTTGTTTCTAATAATGTATCGTTTAACTGTGGTAATTTTGGCCAATCCTGTTCTTCATGTAAAAGCCAATCAGGTCCATTCCACCATAAATCTGCTTTGAGTAATTCATTTGGATAAAGTCCTCTAGATGCTAGATCGGATGGATTACTGTTTGTTGGAACATGGCTCCACATTTCAATTTCACTCATATCTTGTATTTGTGAAATGCGATTTGCTACAAAAGTTTTATGATTACCGGGATGACTTCGTAACCATGCCAATACAATTGTTGAATCCGTCCATGCATAAAATTTAATTTTTTCGAATTTCATGGCGTTTTTTATGGTTTGGTATAACTTGCATCTTCAGTGTTCAACCAAATTTGCCGATACATTTTTTCGATGTCAGCCGTAAAACCAATTTTGTATTTCCGCCATCTTAATAAAATTCATAATAAATCATCTTGTATCTTAGGACCCTTTAACAGCATCTCGTTGAGTGATGGCCCATCAATTGTTTTATTGGAGGCATCAAACACCACACGAAGTTTCGTTGTAGTGCTATCTTTATACACTGCATGATGTGGGAGATAATTAGTTTTATAGAATGTCCTTCCATTTTTGTTTTGCCACATATTTTCGATTTCGGCTGATTTAGCTAAAACCATGTGATCCAAGTGTAAATATTCTTGCATGCATTTCTCATATTCTGCGTGCATTTCAGGAAGCTTTGTAAATTGGGTCTCTAAACTTTTAAACCTGGAAAACGCTGATGACCGAGATTTTCCAAACTGTGGTTTATCACTTATGTCCTTGAACGGTAGTCGAACCACGTATCGTCCTGTGGGCAAACGCTGCACTGTTTTGACATAAAAATTTTCGCAATATTCTTCTTCTGGGGTGAGGTATTTTATTACAGGCGTAATTTCTTCTATCTCCCAAAACTTTTGTAATTCATCTTGAATTGTGAGATGACTATGATATGTTGAAACTTCTGATATTGCAGTTTTTATTTGCTTGCTCGTAGCTTCCCCCGACACAATCCATCCAAGCACGGTATTTTGAGCTATAGGGCTGCCAGGTTCGCCAAATTTGACACCGTTTAAAATAATTTTCCAATATGTATCGGCTCCCAACATCATATCAATCTTACCGGGTTCGTAATACTTGGGATCAGCCAACTCCAAACCCTCTAAATGTTTCCAGGACTGATTTGGATATATTCAATTCGCCGGTAGGATTCCAGTTAATTTTTTCAATACCAGGGCATCTACACTCAAATTGGACTCATTGTGAATTGAGGAAAGTTGAACTGAAATCTTTTGTTTCGCGGTATCTGCTTCATTATTGCCTAAACCAATTATCTTTGTATAGCTGGGATAACCTTTCAAATGCAATTTCTTGACGAGCGCTTCTGTAATGAATGTTGATTGTGATCCTTGATCAATTAACGCTCGAATTAAATGTTCTTGTCCATCTGCGGATTTTATGATGACTAAAGCTGTAGCTAACAAAATCTCTTTGTTTACACATTTAGTTCCGACGTGGTGTATTTTTGTTACATTATTTAGATCCTGTGAGCTACCAGGCTCTGATCTTCCTTCATTTTGCTTTGTTGCAATTATTGTGTCATTATGTAGCAATGTATGATGCCGATGCCTACATTTAAAACACGACGAACGGCTTGGACATCTTGTAGCTATATGCCCTTTTGACAAACAATTTGAACACAGCCTTTTATCGATTACAGCTTTCCTTCTCTGCTCGTGGTTCAAACTAATAAATTGTGAACACTGCCTGATGGAATGTGCTCCTGCACACATTTGACAACCATAGCTTGTGCTTACATAGAAAGCTGCCTTGGATGTTGACGGTTTGAACTGTTCCTTTATGTTTAACGCCTCTAACGCTCTAAATTGTCCCTCTAAAAATGCTATTAATTTTTCGTAAGTGGGAAAATCTTTCGTACTACCTATTTCTTTTTCCCAAAGTTTTTTTGTTTCTAATGGTAAACGTTCGCTTATCACATAAGTGAAGATTATGTCCCAATTCTTTGTGTTTACTGCTAAATTGTTCAAAGCTTGTATACTCTCATTTGTAGTGTCGATTAATTTCCTAATATTAAAAGCTGTATCAGTAGAATTGTATGGTTGTGTTTTGATAAGAACTCTTTTGTTATCATATCGGTTTTTTAATGCATCCCAAGCTGGATCGTAATTATTTTCTGTTATGTTGAAATGTCTTATTACTTGGGCCGCTTCACCTATGACACTAGTCTTAAGATAATGTAATTTTTGGACTTTCGAAATTGATTTGTTGTTGTGAATTAACGTTGTATATAGGTCATGAAATGAGGTCCAAAGATTATACTCTCCAGCAAATTTTGGTACATTTATTTTTGGTAAATTTACTTCTTCCTTTCCAGTAACTTTCTCTTCTTCTTGTTCACTACGATCACTCGGTTTTTTTGAATGGATGCTGAAAAAGTCTTCTTCTAAAATATTTCTGAGGTCAAATACTAAATCTTCAACTTCACCAAAGACTTGTTTATTAAAATATTCTGCACACGCTTCTTCTGCATCAAGAATTATTGTCTCGTGATTTCATTTGAACTTCTGCCACTTGACCTCTAACTGGTCTAATTTGTTTTTAAAATAAATTTTTGTTTTACGCGTTTTCGAATCTTTTTTGTAATTAGTCTCGAACCTAATTAAAGAATTACGAATTTCTCCTTGCTGCCTAATCAAACCTTCCATTCTCTCCTATTCTTCTATTTATTCTTCTATTTATTATAGTTAGCGGGCAAAATTTTTTAATATTTTAAAATTTATTTTATTTTTCAACTAACGTTATATAAATGTAAAATTATAGTATTATAAATTTTAATAAGTTTAAAAATGATGTACTTGTATATATATTTAAATTTTCTTCTTTAAATTTAAATTTTTATTATTTTAAAATTTATTTTATGTTTCAACTAACGTTATATAAATGTAAAACTATAGTATTATAAATTTTAATAAGTCTAAAAATTATATACTTGTATATATATTTATATTTTCTTCTTTAAATTTTTGTTATTTTAAAATTTAATTTATTTTTGTTTTTTTTTTTTTAAACTTACAATTCAACCAACAATCTACATTGATTCAAACAACAATCTGCATTATTTCAACCAATAATCTCTATTTATCCGGCTCGAAGGACCATGTAAAATAGTACGCCTATTTATAAACGTACGCCAAGTTGTTCTTCCACAAAAAAATACTTTTATTTTTAATTTAATTTAATTTGTAATCCAATTTTGCTCCTCTTCCTTCTACTGCTTAAATACGAATGAATGTTAAAATTACTATATTAACTTAAACTAAAATTATATTACTGTATATTTAAATTAAAATTCCACTACGGTTTAAGTTCATTAACCTTTGTTATGTACAAAAAAAAGGTACCTATCATCATATGTTTTAATATATTTTGTATATAATGATGGTATATAACAAAAAAAGTGAGTAAGTGGATTTTAATTCGATACTCGTTTTAATTTATTCTTACAATTATATAATTCAATTTCTTAGAAAGCTTTTTAACAATAGTGTATTATAATTCAATTATTTATCTCTATCCAAAAGCTTTATATTATTTTGACATTTACAGAGATTTCTAAAATAAACACAAGTAAGTATATATTTAATTATTATAAATCTTAAAATTAATTTTTTAAGTATTCAATTTCTAATTCATTTCTATTGTAGGTTTTAGATGAAATTCCAGATGATGCTGCTGTGATGTTCCAGTTCATTTAGATAAGTATAACTTTGTAACATACTTAGTTAGAATAAAGTTCTTTGTGTTTTTGTTTTATTTCATTTTAGGTTGATGTTGCTTGTTTCTGGAACATATGCATTTAAAATTTAAAAGAACCGTATAAAATATTAAGATTTTTAAGATTTTTCGTGTTGGTTGAAGTTCTTAGTTTATTTAAGTTTAAAAAAAAGTACATTAAAAAATGTGAATTAAAAATATAAATTATTTATTGTCAATTTAAACTACTTATGCTTTTTCAGGATTGAGATTTGAAAAAGTAACTGTTATTTCAAAGTAACAATAACAGTTAGGAACTGTTATTCAAAAATAACAGTTTTTGCCATCTCTATATATCACATCATCGTTTAAATATATTAATTGTACCAATATACAATTTAACATTACTGTTTAATTTTTCTAAAAATTAGCTTATTTTTATTTTTTAATTATTGTTTGTTGTTTCTCCTTACTTCGTCCTATGAAGTTATGACTACATTCTTTCTATTCTACTTACAGAAAGGAAGAAATAAAAACGAACTTTTTTTAGTTTTTGTTGTATTTTTTATTTCTTCGATTTTTGATTTTAGAATATTCAATATTCATTCAATGCAATGAACAATATATGTATGTAATTACTATGCCACAAAGTTACGTTTTCATATTATTTTAAATTTTTGTACTTGACTTGACGATAATACATTAAATTTTACAACATACTATTATGTAAATAAATAATATAATTTTACACGAAATGCGTATTGCGTTCAGAATTATAACAAAAACTGAAAACTGATTTTTCTTATTTTGAAATGCAAAATTCAAATAATTTCCAAAATTTTTTTTGGCAAATCCTTAACAGAAACCTCACAAAATAAACACATATTATACATAATATATACTTAAGAAAAACAATATAATATGTATTATGTAAGTACATTTTTCAATGTTTAAGTCATTTAAGAAATGAGTTATAAGAGTGCAATTTCTGGTGGAGCATAATAACACTAATAGTAAATTCTAATTGACAAATGACAGATAACTTATGTACATAAGAGCAGGCTTTTCTATTTTGTTTTTTATTTCTTAACTCCGTTTCCATATGAATAGTTTTAAAATTTTATAGAATTTTACAGATTTTATTAAACAAAAATTTGAAAAACCAAACAAAAAGGAATTGATTTGAAAATTTTGACAGCAACCTTTGTTAAAAAATTACATTTCGTTTTAGTACCTTTGTATTTTATTTTGTGGATGCACAATGAAAATCTACGTATGTATCATATTTTTTCGCATTTGTCTAAAGGTCTAAAGGATCCACAAAACTAAATAAATACTATAAATAAAAAAACCCGTAGTAAAATGAGCGGTTGTTTATGCTAACATTTTGTTTAATATTTGATTTTCCATAAATCTTTAATAAGTATATGTATGTATGTCTGAAAATGAACAATATATCCCATGTTATAGGTACGAATTTTCGTTTTTCGATAAATTGTATTTGTCTAAACTGCAGCTGTCGATTATATGAATTTGAATGTAATTTAAAATTTAACAACACATTGGAAGGGGCCTCTAGTTTTTCATAATACAAAAAAAAAAAAAACAATTAAATTTTTGCAGTAATATTAATGTCAGTAAATGCAGTTAAAATTTTTAAAGCCTTGTGTAGAAAAAAGATACTGCTACACAGAACTAAATTGTTTAGGTAAAATTTAAAACAAAAATAACAAAAATAAACAAAAATAACAAAAATAACAAAAATAACTTTGCTGTAACAAAATTTTATGTCACTTGCAAAGAGCAAACTATTGGTTGAGGAATGCTTTCCTAATTCTAGATCAGCTCAAAAAGTTAAAAGAGTACTATTCAACTATAACATTTTAACTCTTTCTCTAAAAGCTAAAAAAAAAGTCTGAAAAAAAAAATTTAAAGGGTGTAGTTTTTTTGCAGGTTACTACAAAAATATAGAGTTCTTCGCCAAGTCGGTTTGGAGGCACTTGCCATTCAAGTAGGACCGAAAGAGCACATAAATCAAAAGAGTTGCCTGAAATTAGAAAGCGCACCCATAAATTCTTTCCAAGAGATGGTGTCAGTTGTGCAACCGCTGGCAAAACAAAAACGGTAACAAAAATAAAGTTAAGGAAGAAAAACGATATATGCTTGACATTTTGATTAATCTTCGTAAAAAATTTATATTTTACAGAAATAGATGCACTTCTTTTCTTTTCAGATGGTCCCTGTACTCAATACAGGTATAGAAACAAAATAAAAATTACGGTGGTACCGTAAAAAGAAATGCAGATAGGATTGTCGAAACTTTATATTTTTAAAAATGTAGATGTTAAAAAATGGATGTAAAACTGAGTACAAATATTTAGCCGCTTTCTAAGAAGTAGAAGAAACAGATGAAATACAAGTTATGTTTTTAAAATCTGTGCATAAAGCGAAAACACACAAAAATGATGTTTCATATATAAAAATGCATCAAATTGTTAAAATATTACCAAATCCCAACATAAAAATGAAAGGAGGTCGCTACTTTTATCAGTTTGGAGACATAATTTATGTTTACGAAAAATAATTCTATTCCTAAATGTTTTATTTATATATCATTATACCCGTATGAACTATATTCAAGGGTATAATAAATTTGCCATTACGTTTGTGACACCTTAAAGAAGTCGAGCTAGATATACTGTCAAAGGTATGGATCGGCTCAGAATCGAATTCTGAGTCGATTAAGGCATGTACGTCCATCCGCCCGTCCGCACGATAACTCAAAAAATAAAGGAGCTAGGACGCTAAAAAAATTGTTACGTCGCTTTTATAAAATTGTTAGTTTTTCTATTTAAATCCAGCTTTTTCGGCCACCGGGTTCGAGTAGCTGCCATAGAACTTCTATTTTTAAATGTAAATAACTCATTCTATTACTCTGTCTACTAAAGCTAGGTCTCTGAAATTTTGTGAAAAGGTCTCGAGTTACATGCCAACAATTTTTGTAAAATTTTGTAGATCTAGAACCGGTTCAGGCTTCTTGTACCTCTTGGAACTTAATGAAGCCAGGCGTCTGCAATCTTGTAAATGAAAGTCAAGTTTTATGGTAACAACTTCTGTAAAATTTGGTTGTGCTTGTGCAATAGGTTTGGGTAGCTGTCATACAACTCCAAAATTTACATAAATATATTTCGGTAGTTATAACGTCGGTACTAAAACATCTGAGATTGTTTAAAAGATGATGAAGTTATATAGAAACAGGATGTATTACGCTCATACGGGTATCCCAGAGTTGACATAATCTACTTTACTACACTCTTCCTTGTTGTTATACTCCACACTTAAAGTATAGGGTATATTAACTTTGGTATGGTGTTTGTAACCACCAAAAGGAAGCGAGTTAGATATGGACATGTATATATATTCTGAATCAGGATCACCTCCTGAGTCCATTTAGCGATATCCGTCCGTCGGTCCGTCCGTACGCACGATAACTTAAAAAATAATGATGCTATCTTGATGAAATTTATACTGTAGGTTAAAAATGACTAAAGTAAGGCGGGGATTGCAAATGGACGAAATCGGTACCTCCCATACAACTCCCAAAACTGAATACGCATATCTTCGAAATTAATAAAGATAGAAACTTAAATTTTTGTAGGAGGGTGTGTTTTCCTGAATCTCTGATATCCCTAAAATTTGAGATGAATTGGAGGAGTTGTTCGGGTATCTCCCACACAACTCCCAAAATCGAGCAAGCATATATTCGAAATTAATAAAGATAGAAACTTCAAATTTGGTACTAGGGTGTCGTTTCCTGATTCCCTAATTTGTCCAAAATTTGAGATGAATTGGAGGAGTTGTTCGTGTACTTTTCACACAACTCCCAAAACCGAACAAGCATATCTTCGAAATTAATAAATATAAAAACTTGAAATTTGATATAAGAGTGTTCTACCCTGTTCTTAAGATGTCTCTAAAATTTGAGATGAATTGGGGTGGTGGTCCGCGTGCCTTCACACACTTTCCAAGACCTAACAAGCATATCTTCGAATTTAATAAAGATAGAAATCTGAAATTTTGTACAAAGGTTGTAAAAGCATTAATTTTTTTAGCTTAGGTATATTAAATACCTAACTAAAATAACTTATGGATTTTTAAATTAATTTGAATTTTTTAGTTGTAGGGTATAAATAAGTCGGTTGCATCGACTAACTATTACTTTTACTTGTTCTTTTAATTCTATGTTGCTTTTTGGTCCACTATCTTACTTTTTGTCCCTAGTCACGAAAACTTTATTTTTATTTAATATTAAGATATTTTATATAACTTTTAATTAGTTGTAATGATATATAAACAATATTTTTTTTATAATGTGATATAAAATATATAAAACGTTCCTGCTGTAACTGCGAAATTAAATATTTTTTCATAATAAATTAATAGTAATACACTATAATTAATTTTTTAATTTTTTTTAGTTATATTAATTTGTTTATTATGCTTTAAATGGAGATTTTTTAATTTTAATAAATGAAATATGAAAACATGATTACTGCTTTTCTGTTTTGGTCAAATTTAAATAACATAAGACATTGAAGTAACGCAGGAGACAAAGCAACTTATCTCATTTCACTGATTTTGTTATAAAATGCGTAATTTTGATAAAATGCAATGTGTGCATTTGTGTGCAACTAATTTTGAACATAGCAACGAAAAATTGAAACTTTTTTAAAAAAATACTCTGGTTCATAAACAACAAAATTATTTAAAATTTTAAAATTCCGAAATGTGCAACAAAAAAAATTGGGAGTCCTAAATCTCAATAATACAAAATCCCAAATAAGACAAAATCCCAAAACAAAAATTCCAGGAAAAAAAAATCCCAAATTTCAAAATTCCAAGTTATAAAATCTCAAAAACAAAAACCCCAAGAAACTATTAATGTTTTTTATGCTTTTATATGAATTAGTTGCGATTTTAGAGTTGGTTACAAAATCAGGATTTCAATAATTTGTTTAGCGGGGGTGTAGGGGCGGCAGCCCCCACTATTTTAAAATGTTATACGCCTTTTACAGAATATTTATACATATGTATCTGCGATATACTGAATTAGGAGAGATTTTAGACTGGTTACAAAATCAGGGTTTCAATAATTTGTTTAGCGGGGTTTGGAGGCGGCAGCCACTACTATTTTAAAATGTTATATATCTTTTACAGAATATTTATATATTATGTATATGCGAAATTCTGAGTTAGGAAAAGCTGCAATCAAAATTCAGCGTTCGCCCTTTTTCTAGAATATTTATTTATATATGTTTAGGTGAGATTCTAAATTAGGAGAGATTGAGTAGGACTCAAAATTAGAGTTGTCCCTTTTTGCAGAATATTTATTTCATACGATATTCTGAATCAGATTTAATTTCATTATATTTTTAAAAAATTTAGTTTTAAAACTCGAGATTTTAATACACAACATTTCAAAACACGAGAAATTTTTTGAATTTTTTTGGGAACTTTTTTCGTTTTTGAATTTAGGTACTTTCGTACAGTCGTTCAGTCATTTAATGACTCGACAAGAATTTTATTCAAATCCAAAATAAAATGATTAAGTACAAACATTTAATAATTAATGTTGCTTTATATTTCTAATAAAACACAAATGTCATTTTCTAGATAACAATACATAGAAAGGGGTTAGACACGAAATCTAAAATACAAAATCCCAAAATTCAAAATCCCAAAATCCCAAATACCAAAATCCCAAAATTCCAAAATTCCAAATACCAAAATCCTAAACCACTTGGGTCCACATCGATATCCTGAAAAAAAAATCTTGAAAAAATCTTGAAAAACAAAAACCTGAAAAAAAAAATAATGAACAAAAAAATCTTAAAAATAAAACTTGAATTAAAATTATTTATTTTTAAAATGATGATTTGAAAAGAAAAAATCGTGGCCGCCGCCAAACCCCCACTAAACACATTATTGGAGCTCTGATTTTGTATCCAACTATAAAATCTCTCCTAATTCAGAATGTGGCATATACATATCATACATATTCTGAAAAAGGCTGCAATTCTGATGTTAAATCCAACTCTAAAATCCTTCTTAATTCAGAATCTGGCATATATATAATATATGTATACATATTCTGGAAAAAGGGAATGCCCTTTTAATAATATATAATATAACTAAGTACTTGGGATTTTGGTATTTTGAGATTTTGGAATTTGGGATTTTAGTATTTTGGGATTTTAGAATTTGGGATTTTGGAGTGGATTTTAGAATTTGAGAATTTTTCTTTTTTTGGGATTTCGTGGCGCTCCCCATAGAAAGCAATATAAATTACAATATTGTAGCTTGGTGGTGTTTAATTTTATTGACAACTAGCAGGAATACCCGGCGTTGCCCGATGTGTTCTGTTGGCTTTATGAAATAAATATTATTAAGTTTTGTTTTTGTGCTAATGTAATTTAATTAATATAGTTCACTTATTACTATGCATTTACAGATGCTTGTATCTAGTTAATATTAAAATTTTTATTAGATTTAATTACATTTCATTAAATTTTTTTTAGCAAATTGAATAGAGCGAAGAATTAGAGACAATTCGTTTACAAAAAATCTTTAAAGGAATCAGTAATTTTATTGAGTATACTATTAGAGCGAAGTGAGTTTTCACAATATGTTATTTGATAATACCGAAACATAAAATCGCATTTCAATTATAAACACATCATGTTTGTAGAATTATTCTTTTAAGCACATTTTGACTCTGTTTCACTCTGTCCGTCCATCTGTTTACATTAATTATACATTGTTTAATCAAGAACAATGAAATATTAGCCATGCATAAAAAAGCAATGCTGTAGAACAACTTTTTTATGTAGCCTCACCGTTACAACTCCTGCAGTATCTACAACTCTTCAAATTTTGAAAAAACTTCTTTTTAAATTCATAAATCTCCGGTTCTGTTTTACATATTTTTAATAAAAAAAAAGGGATTGGTTTTTACTTTTATAAATTAACCTATATAAACTTTTTCTAATACATAATTATATTTCCAAATTGATATTGAATAAGGCTAAAAATATGTGTAAGAACTGTATATGGATAAGAATGTAAGGTTTTCTGTTCTTTAATTAGTTATGTATTCATTATTGGTTCAATACTATACAGAAATGTGAATATGTTTTCTAATTTAATTGATTACTAGTATTCGCCCGCCCCTCGAACTTCGAGGTGTTTTAATTAGCAATTACAATACAACTAGTATTCGCCCGCCCCTCGAAATTCGAGGTGTTTTAATTAGCAATTACAATACAATATATACAGTATAGTTTCTTTATGATTTTATTTAAAATGTAAAAATACAATTTTCAATAATTAAAGCCTTTATGAATTTAAAATTTCTTTGTAAATAATATTTTTTGTAAAAACACGATTATTATTATCTTTTAGAAGTTGCCCTTGATTTATTGACTATTGGAAACTCAATATATACCTATTATATATGTATATATTATAAGAAGCCTAAGATGATAAATCATTGAGTAAAAGGGTTTTAAATATCTATTTTATACAGATTAAATATTATTATGATATTATGATATGTAAGAATTTATTTCGTTTAAAATATAAAAAAAAAAAACAAAAAAAAAAACAGAACTGAATTGAACTTGCAAAATCAAAAAGGAACTATTGATAACCCCACACTCTACCACTGTACTAAACACTAAACTAAAATTTTAATCTTTATAATCAGTTATATTGTGAAATTCCTACTCCTACCATACAACCAATATTTTAAAATTTTTAATCGAAAAGAAAAATAAAACAAAAATTTAACGGAATCAAAGACCGTCTTTTTTAAAAATGTATAATATAGGTATAGATTATACATATTATATGATACATATGTATATACTTTACATGGGTTTTTTATAAAAATGGAAAATTATTAATGAAAATTAGAAAATTTTGGAAAAATATTAATTTTGTAAGATGGCTATACTGAATATTTATCATTTAAAAAGAAAAAAATGAAAGTTGGTTGGTAAATCATTGAGTAAAATGGTTTTAAATGTCTGTCATTTACAGATTAAATATTATGATATGTAAGAATTTATTTCATATAAAATATTAGAAATAAAAAAAAAAAAAAAAAAAAAAAATAGAATAGAATAGAATCGAACTTGTGAACTAAACACTTCTCAAGTTTAAGAAGCGGCCACTCTACCACTGCACCAAACTCCCCACTGAAGTTTTGACGTTTATATTCAATTTTATTGTGAAATTTCTATTTCCCACCATGCAAAATATATTTTAAAATTTTTTTTATGTTTTTAGAAAAAAAACAAAAAGCAAAAACAACAAAACAAAATTTAAAATTCAACGGAATAAAAGAGCGTCGTTTTTGAATATATATATTATAGGTATAGATTATACATATTATATGATACATATGTATATACTTTACATGGGTTTTTTATAAAACTGGAAAATTATTAATGAAAATTAGAAAATTGTGGAAAAATATTAATTTTGTAAGATGGCTATACTGAATATTTATCATTTAAAAAGAAAAAAATGAAAGTTGGTTGGTAAATCATTGAGTAAAATGGTTTTAAATGTCTGTCATTTACAGATTAAATATTATGATATGTAAGAATTTATTTCATATAAAATATTAGAAATAAAAAAAATAAAATAAAAATAGAATAGAATCGAACTTGTGAACTAAACACTTCTCAAGTTTAAGAAGCGGCCACTCTACCACTGCACCAAACTCCCCACTGAAGTTTTGACGTTTATATTCAATTTTATTGTGAAATTTCTATTTCCCACCATGCAAAATATATTTTAAATTTTTTTTTATGTTTTTAGAAAAAAACAAAAAGCAAAAACAACAAAACAAAATTTAAAATTCAACGGAATAAAAGAGCGTCGTTTATGAATATGTATATTATAGGTATAGATTATACATATTATATGATACATATGTATATACTTTACATGGGTTTTTTATAAAAATGGAAAATTATTAATGAAAATTAGAAAATTTTGGAAAAATATTAATTTTGTAAGATGGCTATACTGAATATTTATCATTTAAAAAGAAAAAAATGAAAGTTGGTTGGTAAATCATTGAGTAAAATGGTTTTAAATGTCTGTCATTTACAGATTAAATATTATGATGTTTATGCTATTTTTAAACATAAGCACATTATACATGTTGTATTTATATATTTCAATGATATTTTTTGAGAAATGTATTATGCACTTGCATCTTATATAGGTTTTTTTAATAACGGCCGCAAAGGTTGTTAAAAGCTAAAGACAGTATTCTTAAGATACTTAATAAGGTTATTTTAATTACTATATTTTATATTAGAAATTTGTATTGAAAGCTTTTTATGAGATATTAAAAACAGTATAGACAAAAGTAAAGAGTGTTGGCAATATCTGTTTAATAATATAATAATACTGTATAATAAAAAAATTGGGTAGAATATTTTTAATAGATACTCGTACCTAAATGGCTTAACGAGCGTTAACTAAAACTTTGTTACAGACTTTATTTAGAACCGTATATACATCCTGCTAAATTAGACAAAAATTAATGTACTAGGTTAATGTATCACGGCAGAATTAATTGAATGAGCTCTGTCTTAAAGTGCAATACTTGTGCCAATTTGGTCACACCGTTTAAGCACGACAACAACAAAATTTAATGAACTTCGTTCGGCTCTTATATCCAAACGGGTTACCATAACTTTATAAAAATTTGTTATATACTTTTTTTCTGACCATAAAACCACCATACAAAATTCGGGACAAATCGGAAACAAAAAATTTTTTGGAAGCTCTCCGGGCCAAAGTTCGTAATATATTGCAACCAAATTTCTTTTGCTAAGAAGAAGATTTGTACAAATTTAAACTAAATTGGGCACACCGTTTAGGCAGGACAATGATAAATCCAAAAAGCTTTAAAAGGCTCTCGGACCGCAATGGGTTAATGAACCGAAACGCGATATGGCCTATAATTCCTTCCGGGGTCATAGAAATGTTCTTTGGTGGCAATCGGACTGGAGGTTTTTACGTGAATCCAGCCCAAACAAACAAACAAACATAATTTCCTTTTTGAAATTCGGAATTCTTTTTTTTGGGTTTTGGGATTTTGATTTTAGGATTTTGGCTTTGGGATTTCGGACCTAACCAAAAAAAATTATTATAAACACAAAACTTTTTTCTTCAAATGTCATAACTGTTGCTACAGATATCATTTGAGTTTTTTTGTGTTACTGTACTATTATAATAAATAAGCATTAAGCACTAAGCATTAAGAAGGTATAAATAAATTTAAAATAAATTTTAATTTGAAAACTTAAGTAAAATTGATACAAAAAAACGAAAGACGGCTAATTGGACAAATAGTGAAATCATTCCGATTCTTGATGTAATGAAATGATAGAAAAATAGGTACGTAATATTTTGTTTATACCCAATACCAAAGAACTTATATAAGACGTTTCATCTCATACAAAATTTGAAAATATTTTTTTTGATATCTGGGTCGTAATATGACGACCCACATAAATTTTTTCTTTCTGATTTTGTTTTTATTTTTTCTCTCTCACATCAAATCCGCTCTTAAAATATATAATATTTATACCATTAACAACCATATAACCAATAATAACAAAAAAAAAAAGATAAAAGTAAAATACAAAATTTTAAAGAGAATAAGAGAATAATTAAACAGCATAGTCTCTTTAAAATTTTAAAGAGAATATGCTGTTTAATTTTATTTTTTCCCCGACCGTACGCATCATAAATGAAGAAATTGAAAAAGTGTTCTGATGCGACTTCTTATAATAATTATATGTTCTTTGCTAATACCTATTTAAATTTTAATATATATATAAAGTAAAACTATAAAAATCGAATTTAGTTATCCCATTATATAGTATTGACCCGGAAATCATCTTTTTTTATCCTTATTCATAAAAACGAAGACAAAACTTCTTTTTACTACTACAAATCTTGTAGTATACACTTCTGAAATCTTAAATAAAATGAAGAAGGCTTATCAAGTCGATGCTATTTATACGGACTTTAGCAAAGCTGTCGTTCGTGTTGACCATAACATTTTGCTGAAGGAACTCGAAACTTTGGGTATCTCTGGTTCTTTGCTAGCATGGCTTGGCTCTTATCTTACTGAAAGAAATCAAAACATTAAATTTCAAGGTTATTTGTCAAACCCAATTTACATTACTTGGAGTACCGCAAGGTAACCATTTAGGCCCACTTCTATTAAATGTGTTCATTTCAAATCTTTCTAAAAAACGAATAGGTGTGTCACATATTGTATTTGCTGACGATCTTAAAATTTCCCATGTTATTAAGAATAGCTCTGATGTAGCATTACTCCAAGAAAATATATATTCTTTACATGAATGGTGTATATCCAATAAATTAGAACTAAATCAGAGTGTCACAAGGGTGACTGGAATGACCGATCTTGGAATTCTTTTAGATGATAAATTAAATTTCAATCTTCACTACAAACACATGATTGCTAAGGTATATAAAATGTTAGGCTTCATAAAAGAAGGGCGCAAGAGTTTACTGAGGTGGAAGTAACAAAAGCACTTAATTCCTCTGAGGTTCGATATATTTTAGAACATGGTCACATTTTTCAAGATTCGGCATTTCAAACGCACTCTAAAAGAATTGAATCTGTTCAAAAACAGTTTCTTTTATTTCCTCTAAGAAACCAATATGATGCTTCAGAGTATTCTATTCTTCCAGTTACATTGCAAGAATTAATACCTTAAAAATGTTGACTCTTGCATCACGCAGGGAAATACTTTCATCCTGCTTTACTTTCAACATCGTAAATAAAAATATTGAAGTCCAACCAAAACCAATATGATGCTTCAGAGTATTCTATTCTTCCAGTTACATTGCAAGAATTAATACCTTAAAAATGTTGACTCTTGCATCACGCAGGGAAATACTTTCATCCTGCTTTACTTTCAACATCGTAAATAAAAATATTGAAGTCAGAATAAATAACGAAGTTAAACAAACAAAAAACACTAAATTTTTGATCCAAAATACTCATAAAACACAATACGCAAATAATGAACCTATAAACAGATGTTGCACTACATTTAATATAGATAGTTATCTTTTTTCGACAGACATATCAAGAAACTCTTTTAAATATAAATTCAAACAAATATTTTTAAATGATCATTATAAATGATAATAACACATTTCCAGTCCAAGTACATTTTATCATAATAATATCATAACTTAGTGGATGGATATTCTATGCTCCTTAATAGTAGGAGTAGCAAGAAAAAAATGAAAGTTCCAAAGAAGTACATTCATTTATTTTTTAGTTATGTTTGGTTTAAATATTATCTAAAGATAGGTATGTAGGTACATAAATATACAAAGTGTAGTGAAAAAAGATATAATGAAGATTGTGTGATATCCTATTATGGAAATTATGTAGTATGAAATAATATGTATATTTTTATTTCTTAAAACAAAAAAAAACTTTAATATTAGCCCGTATGCATAAATTTAGTTTGGACTCAAATATAATTTTTTGAAATTAAAATTATTCTGTTTGAAAATTTCATATTTGAGCTTCGGTTTAGTTTTATACATATTGTTTTATATTACCTTTGCTTTGACTTTAGAGATGCTTAATAGGTGCTATGAATTAAGTTAGAAAAAAATTAAGGAATTTATAATAAATTTAACAATAAACTATTTGAGAAAACTAACTCCGAAAAAAAAAATGGAATTAAGTGAGATTTTTTTTAATTCAAAATAAAGGGCTTATTATAATTTAAAATGATGAAAAAAATCAAGTTGTTTAAATTGTTTATCATTTTCAAATTTTCGGGTTTAATTTGATCTGTTAAACAAACAATTGAATTTCAGTAACTTATAAATCTTCATTTTTGGTGTTATAAAAGTATACTCATGGATTATCATGTATTTTGTATATTTCTGCTTTTCTGTATCTAAATATCTATTTTCTCTGCATGTATATATTTATTTTCTAAATATCTATTTGTTGCATGTCGATATTTATTTGCAAGTTTGTAAATATAAGAATGTTTCAAGATATAATATCAGATAGGGGCCAGTCAGACGTAAGTGTTACTTTAAAAGCTTTTTACCTTTAAAAATTTATACCTTTTGAAAATTTTTGGACAGTATCGGAAATTAGAAAATGACTCGTCTAAACATAATTTTTGCTTCTTTAAACTTCCAAAAACAAAACTTTTTATTTTAAAAATTCTCCACAGCTCATAAAACATTAGGTTT
Organism: Poecilobothrus nobilitatus; assembly: GCA_947095535.1. Taxonomy (NCBI): domain Eukaryota; kingdom Metazoa; phylum Arthropoda; class Insecta; order Diptera; family Dolichopodidae; genus Poecilobothrus; species Poecilobothrus nobilitatus. The sequence goes on along the minus strand of OX352774.1, from coordinate 401,751 downwards.
CATTAAAAAGAAAAATCTTTATTTGAAAAAAAAAAAATCATTTCCTTAAGAAATATAGATAAAAAATTAAGATAAACAATAAAAAAAAAGGCAGAATGTAAACCAACGGTTTTTAAAAGAGCACATTTCCAAAAAATAACACAAACTGTTTAGAATTGTGACTTGCACCAAAATTTTAAAATTTCATATAATAACAATATATGTGAAAATAGGATTTTTTTGCAATTTTGAAGGGCTGTAAATCCGGAACGCTATATAACTAAGAAAATCGTTAGCATGCGTAAAAGGATATTACTGAAGCTTTAATTTTTATGTCTTGCCGAAGAAAATTTGTTCAGGTGCCTAAGTTACAGGTGCCTAAAAATAGCAAATTTTTAATTTTTGCTCCCTAATAGCTCTTAAACATTTGTTGATTTATTTATTATTACTTTACCAGGGCATGCAATGTCCTTGCAAAGTGATGGGCCCTTTTCCTCTCGGATGTGGGCCAGGCTCTTAAACAGGGGGTGGTAAAAATAATTTTCTGAGAAAACTTATACTAATTCTAAGAGTTTCAAAATTTCAAGTTCCTGTCTAAAAGCCTGCCGGAGTGAAAAAAGAAATATCATGCAATATTTGGTTTTCACATAACAGTAAATTTAACAGTAAATTTTAAGACGTAAAAATTTATTACAGGAGCTTTAATTTTTACGTTTTGCCGCAAAAAACTTAATTCTAAAAGTTCTTTCTTTCCTCAAAAATTCAAGTATCTATCAAAAAAGCGTGCCGGAGTTATGAAGATAGAAAAATCAGGCAAAATTTAGTATAAAGGTAAAAAAAATCCTGTCGAATGGCGTTTTTAGATTGAAAAAATTTTAAACAGAACATGAAATATACAAAGATTTAAAAATAGAGCTTTTTCAAAGTTTTAAGGGCTGTAGATAAGAAATGAAGCAAGCTACATGAAAAAGTTGTTCTACAACATTAATTTTTTTATGAGACCTACCCATGGTTAAAATTTTTTTTCACTATCTTTAACGGTATAGAAGTTTTATAAACAAACGGGCGGACAGACGGACGGACTAATAGAATGAAACTAATAGGCAACTTTAGGCACATTTTTTTAAATGTTTTCTGAAATGTGCTAAAAACAGGATTCTATTTGTAATTTAATTGACAAGTAATTTCATTTGGCAAATGAAGCGAAAACTTTTCTCAAAATGAATTTTAAAAATATTAGGACATGGTCAGATTATGTAAAATTTTTAAAGACAGCCTATAATCATTATTATACATATAGAAAAGACTCTTCACACCCTTTTCAACGGTATATAATAAAAATGGTTTATATTGACAAATAGCTTCAGCAGAAGAAACAAATGCGACACGGAAACAACAATATTAATAAAAAATAACATTTTCATACTTTATTTTGCCTTTTTGTTTTCTTGTTGGAATATGTAAATAAAAATGTAAGTAGGATGCACTTTAGAGTTGGATACAATATCAAGTTGTGTTTTGATAGTTTGTTTAGGGGAAGTTTGGAGGTGGCAACCCCCACAATTTTAAAAGTTTTGTTGTTGAAATATGTATGTAAAAATATAATTAGGAAGGACTTTAGAGTTGGCTACAGAATTAGACTTATTCCCTTTTTTCAGAATATTTATATATATACAGGGTTTTTCAATTTGAGTGATACGATTTCTTTTCAAAAAAAAACACACTAATTGTTAAGGAAATTCAAATGTTTTTTATTTAATGTGCAGTACAATCGATACTATTAAGTTCTGAATAAAACGTCATTCAAATGGCCTTCTTCCACCACTTCTTTTGCAGGAACGAATTCGATGAACCCAATTTTCGAGCACTTTTTCCACTAAATCAAGTCGAATTTACCTTTATAAATCAATCAGAATTTTTTAAAAGTTCTTGCACAACAGACGGTTGAGAAGACAGACAACTTTTGCATCTTCCTAAAAATAGCAAATCCTTTTGGACCTTTGCTAAGAGCCTTAACGGTAAAAGAGTCGGTTCCTAATTCCCGCCTTTGGTTGATAACAATGACGAAATTGTATCCGATCCCAAAGAAAAAACAGATTTATTTCCGAAAAATTTCGCCTCCAACTCAACATTGCCCCAGTCATCACAAAGACGATGCATTCTTCCCGAGGTTAACTGCCCCTTAGGTAGAATTTCTTTCAGAACTCGTGCAGTTCTTAAAGCTTTTAAAAATTTGGATACGAAAAGGTCAGCCGGCTCGAATGGCATTACTGCCACAGTTTTAAAAAATATATTTTCAATTATTGCGAAACCATTGCGCAATCTCTTCCATTTATCCCTCTCTTCGGATAGATAAGCTACCCAGTAGAAGACATCCCATCCCCAAAAAGAGAGAAAAACCGATCCCTCAAACTACTGCCCTATTGCTATCACTTCGGTCCTTTCCAAAATAATGAAAAATTTAATAAATAGAAAGCTTCTGAAATATCTACATAACAAAGGATTAATTCATGATCGTCAATATGGGTTCGGAAGCCATAATAGGTGAAGATAATAGGTGATCTCATGACATGCCTCTGTGAAAGGCTTAACATCAGCTTCCACCATTCGGAGGAGTCCGATGTTTTCGCTTTCGATATTTCTAAAGCTTTTGACCGAGTTTGGCATGATGCTTTAATTGCCAAATGCAAAGCAGTGGGCATCGGTGGTGTATTTGTAAAATGAATTGGAGGTTTTCTTTCAAATCGTTCTCTTAGTGTCCTGGGCCCTTACTATATTATGCTAATTTCGCGAAACAATTTTCGCATTCGGTTGTTTCGCACCATGTAAAGCAAAAAAAGCATAACTATATGCGAAAATCAATGTTGCTAGCTTTATTGTGTTTTTTCCTACCGTGTAATGTGCTACTTTCGCATATTTTTTTATAATTTATTATTTCACACTAAATTTTATTTTTTATTTGCTTTTTAAATTTTTTGAAATATCTATACTTGAGGTAGCAGCTAAAAACCAAATTCGGAAACTTAGGCTAGCAATGTAGTTGATATAGGGTTTACGTTGCGAATTTGTACGGATAAATTAAATTTTTGCATCTCAAATTCGCAATTTATGCGAATGCGAATTTGTTATATAGTAAGCACTCTGGTCGATGGTTATTTTTCAGACTAATTAAAAATTAATGCTGATGTCCCACAAGGATCTGTTCTCTCCCCGACACTTTTCCTAATATTTATAAACGATCTTTTAAGCATAACCTCCAATCCAATTCATAGTTTTGCAGACGACAGCACACTCGTTGCTTCTTATGAAGACAACGTCAGTAAATATTCTGCTTCGCTTGAGCTAAATGAGAGACTTGGACAAAATTTCTAATTGGGATAAAATCAACAGAGTCCATTTTAACTCTAAGAAAACTCAGTGTTGTTTAATCTCTCGTTCTTTTCCGACACTTAAATCCAACTTTAACATTTCAAGGGGAAGTTTTGCAACATACGAGTGTGCTCAACATCTTGGGCATGGAGCTAAATCAAAAATTAAGTTGGTCCAATCATATTTTTGGTATAGACAAAGATCCAGCTGTGTGTATGGGTTTACTGTATCGTTGTAAAATCTTCTTTTCATCTTCTGATCTCCTAAATATATATAAAACATAAAAACATATATAAGACCAAAGATTGAGTACAATGCACATATTTGGGCAGGAGCCTCCAAAACGGCATTGGAAATTCTCGATAAAGTGCAAAATAGAGCAATTAATCTAATAAACGATCCCAATATCACCTCTACGATATCCCCACTCGGTCTTCGGCGCCTAATAGGAACACTTACTCTGTTTTATAGATATCTTATAGGGTTGGGTTCTTGTTCTAACGAGATTAAAAGTTTGAAGCCTCCTCTCAAAGCATTCTAAAAAGAAACGAGGAGAGCCTCTGCTGCCCGTCCCTATGTAGTTCAAATTTCTAGATGGCATGATTCGGCTTATGGAAATTCGTTTGTAGTTCGAACATCGCGAATGTGGCACCATCTTCCACCTCATGAGTTCCCCAGAATTGGTGATGATTACATTTACAACGTGCAAAGATTCAAGGTGAATATTAACAACTTTGTTCACAATATGCCTGCCAATTTGAAATCTATTTTCATTCCTTAACTCAACTTCCTCTGACCAGGCAGTACATCAGTACTAAAAGTCGTATAACCTATTGTTTGGTCAAAAATGAGAGGTGGTGTTTAGTGGGCTAAAGTCCCACACACTCATAGAAGACTCGGGCTCGTTTTCACTCCTCTATAATGTCTTTCGATGATTCCCACCTACGCTCGGGGGAAAAAAAAAATTGGTCAAGCTGCTTAAGCGCAACAACAAAGAAATTAAAAAACTTCATTCAGCCCTGGTGTCGGAAAGGGTTAATGGATCGTTGCCCAATTAAATGAGTTGGCTTCTAGGGTGAAGAGCTACACTTCTGTAAATGTTTAACTCAATGAGTTCTGGTGCAGGAACGGGTTAATGGATCTCAATCAAATTAACCTAGTGAACTTTTCTGCTAAAGAGCAATAATTTTGCGAATTTTCAAATCAATTGATTAAACCATTTAAGCAAGACAACAAAAAAATTTAATGAACTTCGTTCGGCTCTTATGCCCAAACGGGTTACCGGAACTTCATAAAAATTTATCACAGGCTATTTTGGACAAAATTGGACATAAATCGGAAACAACAAAAATTTGTTAACATAACAAAAAAAATTTTATTTAATTATAACCTATAACTCCTACCGAGGTCGTAGAAATTTTCCTGCAAAATTTGGTTGCAATTGGACTGGTGGTTTATACGTGAAAAGGGCACAAACAAACAGAATTTCTTCTTTATATATTAGATATATATGTAAGTTATTTAGATATATCAAAAAATTAAAAATAATAAAACAAGTAAATAAAATGAAATATATTAATCAACAATAAAAATTATTGTTTGTTATTATTTTTATTTCCTTTTTACTTCTGTAATTTGTTTTTATGACCCTTTTTTCCTTTTTATTTTTTTTTTTATTAATTTTTTGAATTTGATTAGTATATAACAACAAATTTGTAACACTTCTAATGCGATAAAATTCATTACTACAATATCGGCAACCTTATTTGCTATCACAATTTTAAACCAACTATAAAATCCCTCCTGATTCAGAATCTGGTATATATTCATATATATATATAAATATTCTGCAAAAAGCGACAATCCTGATTTTGACTCCCACTCTAAAATCACTGCTAATTCAGATTCTTGTATATACAAACATATATATAATATAAATATTGTGGAAAAAAAGCATAAGTCTGATTTTGTAGCCAACTCTAAAGTCCTTCGTAGTTATATTTTTACATGCATATTTTAACAAGAAAACTTTTAAAATTGTGGGGTTACCACCTCCAAATTCCCCCTAAACAAATTATCAAACTGCAACTTGATATTGTATCCATCTCTAAAGTGCATCCTACTTACATTTTTACATACATATTCCAACAAGAAAACAAAAAGGTAAAATAAATGTATGAGAAATAAAGTATGAAAATGTTTTTATACCCGTACGATGAGGATCGGGTATATTAAAATTGCTCCTTCGTTTGTAACACCTCGAAATAAACTAGCTAGATATACCTTCAAAGGTATGGACCGGATCAGAATCAAATTCTAAGTCGATTAACCTTTGTCCGTCCGTCCGTCAGCAAGATAACTCAAAAACTAAAAAAGCTAAAAGCTTGTCTAGGAAACTAACTAGTCTACTATGATTTACTACATCGAAGGCTTTTGTAAGATCGATAAATACTGCACCCACAAAATACCCTTTATGAAGTGCATCATAAATTTATTCTAACGTAGCTGTAATTGCGGATTCTGTACCACTATTTTCTAGGAAACCCTATTGATTTGGATCAAAACCTACTTAATTGCTTTTACAAAAATTTTGGAAATTTAATTCAATATGGGAATTGGTCTATAATTTCCACATTCACATTTTTTGAACCATTTTTATGAATCGGAACTATATATGCTTTTTTTAATGAATCTGGGAATGTTCCTTCCATAAAGCATTTATTAATCAATTTTGCTATAGGTTGTTTGATGATGTTAACTAATTCTTGTAAATCCTTTACTGTTATTTTATCTAGTCCTGGAGCTGAATTTCTGTTTAACTTCATAATCATTTTATAAATCTCTGTTTCCGTAACTGGGAATAAAACTAACGTTTGGTTATTTCTTTTATGTTGAACAGAATTATTATCTATATCATTATTTTTTATTCCTGTAATGACGGATTCTCCTACTTCATTAAAATATGCATTTAACGTATTTGCCGTTTCATTTTCATCCTTTGGCTTTTCTCCGTTTATTTTTACCACACTAGTAATATGTTCAGAAATATCGTCGTTAGAATTCCTTATAGTATTATTTAATACCTTCCACAGTTTTCTAGAGTTACTTCCGCTATTCTCATTCTATTCTCATATCATTCTCACTTCTATTGATATGGTTTCTTTTTGCCTCCTTTATTAATTTTTCCACCTTTTTCTTGAATTTTTTATATTTTACCCTTTTAGCAGTGTTCTCTGGATCGTTTTTATGGTTATCATATAGTGTTTTTCTAATTTTTAATTTTTCATATATCAACGGCGTTATCCAAGAATTATTTCTAGTCCTCATTCACACTGAAATTGTACATAAAAGTTTTGCTTCATGTATTATCTTAATTAACGTATCAATTTCAAAAATATTTGTATTTTCTATTTTATTTTATTATTTACAATTTGAGACATCTGGTTATAATCAGTTTTTCTTATATAGGGTGTTCAAAATTGAGGTATCATTTTAATTTTAATAAAAAAAGACTTTTTTTTTGAAATATTAAATATATTTTTATTTTAATTTATTACAAATAGGTTCCGGTTAATAATGAAAAATTATGTCGGCCAAGTGGCCCCCTCTACTACTTCTGCAGGCCTACTTCTGTTTCTCTTGCTGTGTGGCAAGTGGCACCGTCCTGTTGAAACCACATATTCTTTACGTCCAAATCATCAATTTCCCGCCACAAAAAGCTTCGGATCATCTCCCTGTAGCGATTTCCATTTGCTCTAAGATAACCCTTGGATTCTCTTTACCCCAATGCGGCAATTCGTTTATTGACGTAGCCATTGAGCTGGAAATGAGCTTCGTCGGTGAAGATTATTTTGTTAAAAAAATTCTCATTTTCTTCTTGTTTTTCGATTGCCCAAGAAACGAATTGCCGATCTAATGCATGGTCAGTTGGTTTTAATTCTTGCGTCAGCTGTATATAGTATGTTTTTTCATTGGAGTTTTCATAATCCTAATTGTTTTTAGTGATACTATTGCCAATTGGTGATCAGATAGATTATTATTTTCTATTGAAAAAGTAATATTATATTTATCGGTAAAGTTTGTTATAATGTGATCAATTAAGGTATTGGAGTGAACTGTGTTTCTGGTACTTTGTGTTGTATTTACTATACTATAACCAGATGTGGATTATTACTCTAATTACTACATTAGAGTTATCGAACAGATTTAAATTGGTATCAATAAAAAATATGCAGTTACCTTTATTCCTTAGTTTATTTTCCAAATAATCTATAAATATGTTGCTATTTTCCACTGGGACCTTGTAAAATGCACCAATTCTTAGGTTAGGTTGAGCATTTAGAATTTCAATTACATTCAAATTATAATTTTCACCTTTTAATACTTCAGTAAAGCTTATATTGTCTTTTATAAAGATGACCGTTCCCCCGCCTCGTTTTTCATCTATGCAATTGAAAACTGCCTTATAGTGTGGAATATTATAAGACATGATTTCATTGCTGTATATCCATACTTCTGTAAGGATTACTATATCAATTGTTTTATATTCATTAATTACTGTTTCTAATTCAAATATCTTATTTCTCAAGCTGCATATATTTAGATGCAAAATTTTTAAATTACGGATTTGTACATTATTTTTAGTATGAACTGTCATTACGGCCTACCAATCAAATAATTTTGCCAGGAACCCCTAATTTTTTGAATATGTTCTCTGTATTTATTGTAGGTGTGTTGTCTATATGCTGCTAGGTCTTTTTGTACTTCTTTACTGGAGAGACCTATACGATATTGGTAATATAATTCACTCAGTTCCTGATAATTCGTTGGTAATCCTTCCTGATTTATTAATACTTTGATATTCGTTTTCGCTATACCTTCATAACAAATATCTCCTTGGTCATGGAAAAATGATAAATATAATCTTACATTATTATATATTCTATAATTTCGCAATCTTGATAATATATATATACTGTCACCATTTTCAACCGCTCTTTTAGTAAGTTTAACTATTGGAGGAACCATTGGATTTTAAAAACTTTCATTTACAACCTGTGAACTGCTATTATATGAAACAATTTCCACTTTTTCGTTTTGCGGATATAGTGTTTCTCCTTTGTTCCAGTTGTGATATTTGGGCACCTTTGTTACATTCGAATTGTCTCTATTGCTAACGTTTTCTTTACTATCATTAAATTCAACTATTTTTTTACTATTATTAATTTCACTTATTTCATCTATTTTATTTTTACTAACATTGTTATTAAAACTATTTTTAACATTACTATTACAATTATTATCATTATTATTATTACTATTACTATTATTAATTTCATCTCTCTTATTACAAGATTCATTCCTACAGTTAATGTTTTTATTACTATTATTCCTAACATTATTATCCTTATTATAATTTTTATCAATAATGCTTTTATTTTTATTATTATTACTAACTTTACCATTCATTAAAATTTTATTTGTTTTTGACCAAAATTTAGGAATATAAGTAAGTATGCTAATGTGGCTTCTCTTATGCTTTGTATTACATATTTTAGAGCCCTTATTTTCATTTATAACACTAGTTGGATCACTATTAATTTCTTCATTAATTTTTCTTCATTAATTTCTTCATCAAACTAGCATTATTATAACTATTATTAATATTATTATTATTGTAATTAGACACCTTATTTTTTGTGTCATCTAAATTATTATTATGACTAATTGCAGTGCTATAACTATTTGAATTATTATTTTTATCACTAATATCATTACCATTATTAAAGTCAATATGAATATCATGACTTTTTTAACATTTTTTTTTATCAAATTTGAAACACTATATTCATATTTATTTGACATAAGGTCATCCACTTTTATATACTTTAGTTGCTAGTAACCAATTGTTTTTTTTTAAACTTATTTTATTTTGATATACAGGACAAAGTTTTGTGGGTAATATCTAAACCTAAATTAAATTTCTGATTATCTTTTATACAATTAATACATTTATTTATTTCTTCCTTCTTACATTCACTCGTTTTATGTTATGTTTCATTATTTGTACACTCAGTCGCTATATGGTTGAAACCCTTACATTTGAAACACCTCGTGACACTTTACATTTTTCCTATCCTACGCACAATTTGTCTGCTGCCAGTATTTTGGAGAAAGATTCCTTGTCTACCTCAACAATCACATTGTACATTTCCTTATTATATTTCCTTATAGTATTTATTTTAATAATCTTTAGTTCGCTTAATTCCATAAATTAATTTTGTTTCCTAAGTTTCTCTATTATTTCCACTTCGTTCATTTTATTATTCATATGCACTATTTCAAATCTTGGCTTAATCTCTTTCGGTATTTTAATATCATACCTTTCTTTCAAATTTTCCTCTAACTCAACTTTAATTTTTTCACTCTCTTCTTTAGTTTCGGTTTCAATCACAACTACTCCATTGCTTCTGTTTTCTATATTTTTTATTTTTAAATTTTTTGGGTCAACCTTAGTATTTAGATCTTTTTTTGTTTACTTTTCGGCTTAACAACTAATGATAGTTGTTTTTTCATATTTATATTTGAAACACTTTGAGTATTTTTTATGATGTCAGCAAATGATATGTTTTGACCTATATTTGATTTTTTTTTCCATAATTAATTTGTTGCATATCTCATAATTTTTTTCCACTGCCTTTAAAAAAGTTTCATTCAATTTATCACTTTGTGACAATGTATTGAAGCATTTGTGTACAGAATATTTATGGTAGAACTATCCACCCCCGAACATTTAAATGCTTCATGATATGTTTTTTTATAAACTCCAGCTAATCCGGTTTCTCCCTTTATTATTGTTTTGCACTTATGGCACGCAACCATTTGTGTTCAATTTATTACAAAAATATTTTTTATAAAAAAAAGAAAAACACTGATTCACTGATTTTAATTCAATTAATTATTCGTATTTTAAGTATTTTTAACCGTACAATAAAATACGTCTGATTCATTACACGCTCGAATCGTTTTTTTCTTTAAACTCCAATATCTCAGAAACGGTAATACCGATTAAGATGAAGCAAGATGTATATTAACCATAATATTATGCTCTACAATATTGTAGAAAATGGTTCCAGTTTATTGTCTTACGGGAAAAATATAACGGTTTAATTAAAATAGTACTGTTATGTTTAGAAAATTTTGTAATGCATTTTTCAGCCACTAGATGGCGGCATCAATACTAATGGCTTATATATTCGGAAACTTGGGGATAATAAGTACCGTTATATGATAAAGTCAATCTAAATCGATGATCACAACTCTGCGGCAGTATATCCAAAACTAAAGCTCCAACATTATATTTTTCTTTGTGTTAAAAATTTTTCTTAATAATATAGGATTACCTTATAATTGACGAAAGCGTGACTTGATTTTTCTTAATTTTTAACACATTTTCAAAAAATTTTAAAAAAATATGCTTATTAGTTTCACTCTGTCCGTCCGGCCGTCTGGGTATTTACAAAACTTCTACGCCGTTTGAAATAAAGCAAATAAATTTTAACTACGGATCGGCACCCCAAAAAACCAAATTTCTAAAAATTTAAACAACTTTTTGTAGCGCCACCCGTTACGGAACTACACCCCTACAAAGTTCGAAAAAGCCCTATTTTTAAATTGTTATAACACAGGTTCTATATTTTTAATCTGGAAACTCCGAACGATAGCTGATTTTATAAACTTTATAAATATATACAAAATATATATGTGGCTTTATAATGAGGTATTTGCATATACCGTTAAAACCAAATTTCTAAAAATTTAAGCAATTTTTTGTAGCGCCACCCGTTACGGAGCTACAGCCCTACAAAGATCGAAAAAGCCCTATTTTTAAATTGTTATAACACAGGTTCTATCTTTTTAATCTGGAAACTCCGAACGATAGCTGATTTTATAAACTTTATAAATATATACAAAATATATATGTGGCTTTATAATGAGGTATTTGAATATACCGTTATGTGAAACTCAATTTTTGAAAAAAAATTGGAACCCTTCTATCTTTTAAACGGTTTAACTTTGAAGCTTCAAATTTTGAGAGAATCTTTCGAAATAAGTATGACTCATTTCAGGAGTAATTTTTGTGTCGCTCGGCGCCCTCCGTTTGGGAGCTTTAAGGGGCTAAAAACTGAAAATTCTCTATTTTTACCTTACCTTATAATTGACGAAAGCGTGATTAGATTTTTCTCAATTTTTTCTTATTGTTTTGATTATTATTCATAATTTGTATTAATAAAATACGTAATTTATATTATTATAAAGGTATTTTTCAATATATCTACTCTAGGCTTATTATGGAATATTTTTTAATTTTGGAAACATGCTATTTTGAAAAACCTTGGTTTTTTCCATTACTTGTTTCTTTTTTTAACTAAACTAATTCACATTTACCAATAAAGCATAAGTAACTACTAACAAAATAATTTTTTCAGAAAATAAATTTTAAGAAATTTCAGAAAAGCAAAAAATTTCTCAATTGACAAATTGACCTATTAGTTCTAGAAATTTAATAAAAAATATTAATCGTAAAATTAAACTATGAGGACTCTATGTAGACATAAGAATTAGCTTTGACCGGTATCAATTCTATATTCACATCGGTATTAAAAAAATGATTACTGAGACCACAAGATTGTGGTGGCAATACCGGCTGCAGTTTTATTTTAATTCAAATAATATTGTATTTATATTTATATTTGAATATATAAAATATACCTAATTATATTTATTACTATTTATCTAACTATCTTATAAAACTATCGTCAACATACGATTTCAAGCTTAAACCTGATCAAGAGTCAAATGCTATTGAGACCGATCTGGTATTATCGGCGGTATTATACGTATGTGAACATACGGTCCTGAATGGATATATATCATAATATTATCATGAACAAATAAACATGGCCATTATCCCATAAAGGACATGATCCCTTTAATGAGATTATTTTTTTTATTTTTATTCAATTCATTTATTCATATTTATAGTACTATATTACAAATTCAAAAATATGTTTTCAATATAACTAAATTAAATTTAATTAAAAGTAACAATTATTCAAAATAACTTATTAAAATAAAAGGAAGAGAACAATAAATGCTACCAAATAATTCATATGAGAAAAACTTAAAAAAAGATAGATACGAATAAATAAAACCTATTCTATTGCTAAAAAGCAAGTATTGAATAGTTTAAAATTAGAATCCTCTTAATAAAATTATAAAAAATTATAAAAAAAACCCGTCGATAACAAAAATAACAATCTTAAAGATTTGCGTAAAATTTAATGTATTTAAAAGCTCATCAGTATTTGCAGAATTAATATTTAAAAGCCACTTCTTAGTCAGTTTGAGAAATTTTGATAGTGAGTTTGAATTTTTTATATTAGATGATAATTTATTAAAGAGTTTAGGTGCTGTGATTATAAAGAATTGACAGTAGTGGTGTCTATTGAAAAGAGGAACAGACCCCAGACTTCTATTATTGATTCTTAGATTATATCTATACGAACGCCTTAAGACTATATTCCCCGATCGCATATAAAAGATTTTCAAAGTTTTGTAAAAACAGAGGTTTCTAATTGGCAGTATTTTTAGCATTTTGAATAGTTCAAAAGAGGATGACATTCTGCTACTTTTGCAGATTATTCTGATATCTCTTTTTTGGACAATCAGTAGAGGCCTTATTTTGTTACAGTAGGCACCACCCCAGCATACAATTCCATACTGAACCTTAGCATGAAAAAGAATATAATAAACCATGGATGCCCGATTTAAAGAGCCATATATTCTAATGCGATATAGTTGCCTAATAACATTGTTAAGGTACAGTTTCAAGTAGGCAATATGATGGCTCCAATTAAGTCTAGAATCACTAAACAATCCAAGATATTTGAAATTTGAAACACAATCAATTTGAAAGCAATAACTACAACAATGGATAACAGGATTATCAATAAATGAAACAACTTGTAATGGTAATTTATGCAAATAGGCCCATGATAGTACAAGTTATAATCAATAACTAATGAAGAACTAATGCTAAAAGTCATGTATTTAGTTTTATTACTAATTGAGAAGTTATGTTTAAAGAACCATCACCTCAATAAATCTAAATTATGATTCATATCTACTACTACTTCAAAGTGATTAATACTATTGTAAGTGAAAACAGTATCGTCGGCAAAAGCCGTAGGTTTGCCTTTAAAAGGTTGAACGTAAAGTGAATTTATAAAAATAATAAACAAAATAGAACCTAAAACAAAGCCTTGCGGCACACCATGAATCACAGACAACAAATTACTATGCACATTTTTAATTTTTACTGATTAACATATGCCGGTGAGATAGGAACGAAACCAGATATATTTAGAATTTCTAAAACCAGCACTATGTAATTTTGCAAGAAGGATTCCGTTATCAACTAGATCGAATGCCTTCGTAATATCAATAAATAAAGCTGATGAAGTTTTCGAGTTGTTCAGAGAATAATAAAGTTCCTCACAAAACTTTAATAAGGCACATTCTGTTGATTTACCACTGAGAAAGCCAAATTGATTTATACTGAAAAAATTATTCCTATTTAAAAATTCTGCTTTTAATCGCTTTCTCAAAGATTTTAGAAAACGTAGATAGTAAAGATATTGAACGATAGTTATTCAAATCCGATTTACTGCCTTTTTTGTGCAGAGGTATAACTAGAGCTAATTTTAAATCATTTGGAAAAATCCCAGATATTACACTCTTTTTAACCATATTATTAGAAACATTGCCAAATGAACATGAGTTACAATTTTTAAGAGCTTTGATTATAGTTATAACTTCATAAGCAGAAATATGATTAAAGAAAAAGCTAGATAAACTAGGGGATAACTCAGTTATTGTAATATCTTCTAATAATAATATCTATAATAGAAAAATTAGCTAACTTAAACTTCGAGGAACTATTTACAAAAAATTCATTGAAATGATTTGCAATAGTTTTATAATCCGAAATTAAATTCTCATTAATTTCTAACACTATGCCATTATTCTTAGATTCTTTATTAAGAAGTTTGTTAACAAGACTCCATTCTTTCTTCACGTTCCCTTTGCATGTGACATCCATGGCTTAAGTATTAAATTTATTACAATAATGTACACAATTACATGAACTTGTGACAATATGCTTATTTAAAATTGAAATGAATTGTTCAAAAGCAATTGAAGGATCATCTTCAGCATAAACTTCTAGCCATGATTTAGATATCAAACATTTATTTAATTTAACATAATCAGTTTTCATTGCATTTCTTGTAGTATATTTTGATTTAGCATTAGTAGGAATATTATTAAAAAGTAAACTTGTCATTGCATGATCACTAATTTTTAAGTCCATTACCCTACCAATTAAATTGATGATTTTTTGAGTTCTAACAAAAATATGATTAATGCAAGTAGTGAAGGAGGCAGTGATTCTAGTTGGTTCATTAATTGCTGAATAATTACCATAACAGATCATGTTTATTTATGCAAAAGCATGTTTTTTAAAAGATATACGAATGAGGTTACTAAATTCTTTATTTTTATTATTAATTCCGAAACTTTCTTAGAAAAATGATTGCTGAGTAAACTAACTGTCATATTATCTATTACACTTTCTACAAAATAATACATTTAAATGAAAAAAATATCCTTTTTCTTAAAACAAAATTAAACAATTTTTACAAAAATATTTTCTAACAAAAATGCGATGATTTATTTAAAAAATTGGGGCTCAGTGGCCTAGTGGTTAACAACGTCCTTTATTAACCGAGATAGTGCAGGTTCGAATGCTTCACAAGTAATAAGTTTTATTAATTGATCCCCCTCTCTAATACAGTATAAATATATAATATGTAATAATTCAAATAAAATAAATTATATTACTGTATAAATAAATAATAGTATTCTTAGCCGAAAGCATCTTTAGCATCAAAGCATTTAGCGCTAATTTAATAAATTTAACTTAGCAATTGTATTGTTTGGTTAAATAAAATAATAATAATAAAAATGTGGTCTCGGTGGCCTACTGGGTAAAAACGTATAAAATACGCTGTAACACCGAGGGAGTGTGGGTTCGAATCCCACACATGTCGTAAGAGTTATTTGCCCTTACAACATTTACAGCCAAAAAATAATAATAATAATAAAAATTATTTAAAATTAATACTTACTTTGGCGAATAGGTCATCATGTCTACGAATATAACCATATATTCCCCTTTAGAAAAAAGTTGTAAGGTTTCCATAGTATTCATCATTTCAACGAGTGCAGAAGGTGTCCCTAAGAAAACATAAATCCGTGTACGGTTTCTTGTACTTTGTATTACCTTGAAAATAAAGGATATTTGTTATTTTTTATGACAAAATTATTTTATAATTGATTTAGTACAAAATAACTTTAAATAATTTAGAACAAATAAGATTAAATGATTTAGTGCAAATGATATAATTTATTGTATATTAAATAAATTTTTAAAAATATATTAATGTTTAAGGATATTTTAGTATTATTATATATTAAACTAATCTTCTAAATTTATTAAAAGCTATTCCGATTCCCTAAGAAACTAGAATATGTTTATTAATGAGTATTAAATATGAAATAGTCTATTGATTAACAATATATTATTGTAATTATAAATAAAACATTGTGACTAGAAATTTTTATTTGGAAGTAGTTATCTAATACAATATCTAATAAATATTCACCGAATGCAATGAAATTTTAAATGATTTCAATTATCATTTTGTAATTTAAATTTTTATAATGCCTAAACAATGTTACGTTTTTTATGATAAAGTGATAAATTATTTAGCAAGAAATATAATTTATTTATATTTGATATTCTTTCGGCATAACATGTTAAAAAAACACTAAATCACTAAAATAATTAAATTAAGTAAATAAATAATGTAAGATAAATTAAATAACTCTAATGTTTAAATAATAATTTCTTATACTTGGTACCAATAACCGCTCCGACAACATGCATAATTGTTTTCACAGCATTTATAGTTATCCATAACCATTTCATTGTGGTTGATAGTCATATTTTTTGTAGAAGCCTGTTTAGACAGTAAACTTGCAACAGTTTGCCATGTATCCTCAAATATTATAGAGAATTTCTTCCAACCATAATAACGTAACAACGATATAACGGATTTTGTTACCTGGAATAATAATAACAAAGTTGATACATAAATAAACATTGATTTAACATAATAATTAAGTAGATATATTTCACGTTGATTCAGCAAAATAAAAACATTTTCCAATTATTTTAAGGAAAAGCGGGTTTCCTCATGTTTGTAAAGTTAGAGCAGAGGAAAACCGATTTTCCTCTTATGTTCGTAAACTTAGACCATAGGAAAAGCGCTTTAAGTGTAAAAAATAATTGGAAAAATTATTTGCAAATTAGTTGAGTACCAAAAGTAAAATTAACATATTTAACTAATAGAAACATAAAATGGGTGTTGAAATAAATAATGTAAATCGATAACTTTATATATAAATATGTATTTTACCTAATATTGTTGCACGGGTAAAATTACCAAAAATGTTGCTCGGGTATATACAAATTATTACTGTAACTTGTTTACTTATATTGTAGTAAACATGTGGTTTCTTTATATTTGTAATTTCATTTTTTAACTTTAGTCTTTTTAAGTCTTTCAATAAATGAAGTAATTGAACAGGTTATGGGCCCAGAATATTAATTAAAAAAAAAAAAGTGGTTGGTATATGTTGTATTCTGGAATTAAAATGGATGTTTCTGGTGGAAGTAATATTGAAAAATTGAACGATAAAAATTATGATGCAAATGGAACGGAAACATGTCCGACTGAAAATGAACAAAGGAAACGTGGCAAAGTACAGATCAAAAAGCAATGGCCTTAATTTTATTGGTTGTGCAGAGAATCAATTAATACATATTAGAAAGGCTCAAACATTAATGCAGCTTGGAAGACATAGGAAAAAATTTACACATCGAAGGGTCCTGCTAAAAAGTGCATGCTATACAAAAAAAAAATGTTCCTGATGAAGAAAAATGTTGATCAATCAATGACGGATCACATTAGGGAGTTTAGAAAACATGTGGAGTACATGAAGCATATTGAAGTAACCATACAGAAGGAATTAGTGTCAATAATGATTTTTTTTTTTTTTTTTTTAATACATTTCTCTGTCATATAAATGAGGACAGGAAATTACACAGTTTTTCCTGTTCAGGCATGACTGTAAATGTAGTAAGGGTGAATAACACTTACGACGTGTGTGGGATTCGAACCCACACTCCCTCGGTCTTTACAGCGTATTTTATACGCTCTTACCCACTAGATCACCGAGCCCCGTCAATACTGGTGTTACATACGTTACGATGAATATGAAAATTTTAGCGTTGCGATGGAGACGCGGGATGCATTGCCAGCACGAGATGAGCATCAAATGAAGCTTTTAGAGGAAGAGAATCGAAGACACAACAAGTTTAGTAAAAAATATAAAGAGGTAAATGCTTTGATTTCCAAAAATATAAAATAAAAGACAGAAAATTCAGAAAGACAGAAAATTCACAAATAAGCCTAAATTTGATGGCAGCTATTTTAAATGTGAAAAATGTGGATACAAAGTAAATGAATGTTCTGTACGGAACAACAATCCATTTAACTGTTTTGAATGCGGAAAACGTGGTAATAAATCAGTTGACTGTTATACACGCAAGAACAATTCTGCAATGTTAGTTGATACCGATTATAATGCCGATTATAATACCATGTGGTTTTTAGACAGTGGTAGTACAGTACACATGTGCAATAATTTAACCTTATTTTCTCGTATAAAAATCAAAGATGTTTCAACAAATCAAACAGCTCGAAATCAATCATTAGTTTCCCAAACTTTTGGTGACATCGAATTAAATATATTGAATAAAATTAACATAACTACCAAAATTTTATTAAAGAATGTGATGTATGTACCTAACCTGAAATTTAATTTGATATCGGTTGCAAAAGTCACTGAAAATGGATTTAATATAAATTTTAAAAATCACGAAGTAATTGTAAAAAAGAAAAATAGTCCAATTATTTTAGTTGCGAAAAAAAAAAGAAAATTGTTACTTTGAAAACAAAATCAAATAGTTCTTTTTTAACAATAAATTCAGAAAACCAAAATTTAATAAAATGGCATCAGCGTGACATTTAAATTTTAAAGATATTTTTGTTATAGTAAAAGAAAAAAACTTAGTATTAACGAAAAGTATTAACGATATAATACAAATTAAAGGTGCGAGTGTTTGACATGTGGAAAATTTTTCAACAACCATATAAAAATTCTAAGGAAATACTCGAACTCGAGAGAAAATTTAAGGAAATACTCGAACTAATTCATACAGACATTTGTGGTCTTAGACATTATGGTCTTATGGTGGAAGCACTTAACACAGCCGTATACATTAAAAACAGGTGTCCTTCAAGTGTACTGAATAACAAAACGCCATTCGAAGTGTGGTTTAATTATAAACCAAAAATTGACTATTTCAAATCTTTTGGCTCAAAGGTAATTGCACTGCATAAAGGTTCAAGAAAGTCAAAGTCAAAGAAAGCAAAAGGGGACGAATTTACTTTTGTTGGTTACTGCCCGGATTCTAAAGCATTTTAACTTTGGGATGGGGGAAAAAAAGTTATCAAACGGCGAGACTTAAGATTTTTTGAGAACATAATACTAAATAATTATTTGCTTTTAGACATAATACCAAATGAAAATAATTGCCAAATTGAAAATGTTGAAATTGGAAATATTAAAGAAAAAACTGGTAAAGATAAAATTAATGTAAAATAAAAAAATGGTGATGATGAAATTGGTGGAAATGATAATGATGATGAAGAATTGGAAATCGTAAATGAAAATTCGGACGATTCTTTCAAAAATTTAAGCTATCCAAATTATGAAAGCATTGATGATGAAAAAAATAAAAGTTCAAATGAAATGACTGACGGTAAGAAAGAAGATGGCAATTCGAATAATCAAATAAAATTAAGTTTGGAAGACTACGAAAATTGCGAATAGAAAAACGAATTTAACAATTACAAAAACTTCTAGGAATTTCAAAGATGCAATGAAAAGTGAGATTAAAGAAATATAAATTCAAATATAAAAACAGAACACGATTTATTATATCGTAACAATACTTGGACATTAGTTGAACGTTTTCCAGAGAAAAACGTCCATTGGATAGGACGATGGGTATTTTCAATCAAAAATTCTCCTGAAAGTGTAACGAACAAAGCCAAACTTGTAGTACGTGGATTTGAGCAGGATATCGGCTTGGATTTTAACAAAACCTATGCACCAGTTGCACGTTACAAAACATTAAGGATACTTGTTGCTTTGTGTGCGCATCATAATGTAATCATTCACAAAATAGTTCAAATAGTTCAAATAATAAATAGCTCAAATAAAACACCTTTGTTTTTTTGAGTTTTTTTTATTGACTGATTTTAATTTTCCAATTTTTATTAACATTTTTAATATAATTTTGAATATTATAAATTACTCAGCAAATTGCAATTACAATATTAATAGATTGCAATCGTTTAACATTTTTGAGTTCAATGTATTACAGTTCAATATTCATTTTGTTACATTTTAGTAAAAATAAATATGATAATACATTGTACGTAAGCATTAAAAATGTATACATTAAAGTTATTGGATTATTACACCTTCCCTCATGGAAAAAAAAATTTTACATAATTATTAATAAAGATGAAATTGTCTTTCTTAACAATTAATTGCTATTAATTGTAAACTTTTTCAATAATGTAATAATTTTGATTTAGTTTCTTATATAAAAATTGTTTGTTTTATAATACAAGTTATTTAAATGCATTGTTTTTAATTTTGTTTAAAATATTTTGATTCAAATTTTTTTAAATACGTTAAATAATTTTTAATTTGAAAAGATTTTCTTTTTTTTATTATTATCATATTTTCATACAAAAACAATAACAACATTTTAAATAAAGTAATACGAGTAGATACAATAAAAAAAAATTTATAAATTTATATATACATATTTATTATACCCGTACGATAGGATCGGGTATAATAAAATTACTCCTCCGTTTGTAACACCTCGAAATAAGCGAGCTAGATATACCTTCAAAGGTATGGATCGGATCAGAAAAAAATTCTAAGACTTTTGAGCCATGTCCGTCCGTCCGTCAGCACGCTAACTCAAAAACTAAGAAAGCTAGAATCTTGAAATTTACACAAAATATTTTGGGAGTAATTTGTAGGTTCCCTATTTTTTTTGGTTGAGTTTGGACCAAGCTTTAGGGTAGCTCTCGAACACCTAACTTTTAGATCCCCACATTTTTTTTGCAATAGAGCTATGAAATTTTAACTACTGATAGATCTCACAAAAATATTAATTTTATTTTTAATAACTTTTTTTGTAGCCCCACCCGTTACGGAGCTACAGCTCCCCAAAGGTTCAAAAAAGCTCTATATTTAAATTGTTATAGCACAAGTTGTATAAGGTATATCTTCATTTTGAAAACGCCAAACGATTACTACTTTTATTAGCTTTAAAAGTATATATACAATAACTATATATTTGTGGCATACGGTGTCTTAATTTACCGTTATGCGAAACTCAAATTTTTCAAAATCCTTTAACCCTTCTATCTTCTAAACGGTTTAAGTTGGAAACTTGAAATTTTCACAGAAGTTAGATCTTTGAAAATAAGTATGAGTCATTTCAGAATTTTTTTTTGTATCACCCCCCGTTTAGGAGCTGTAAGGCATCAAAAACTGAAAATTTCCTATTTTTAAACACCTGTAACTTGAACACCTGTTAAAATTTTTTTGAAGTAATACACAAAAATTAAAGCTTCAACATTATACTCTTATTTCTGGTAACAACTTTTTTTAATAATATAGGGTTACTTTATAATTGACGAAAGTGTTACTTGATTTTTTCAAATTTTCTAACAAATTTCTTCAACGAATTTTTTCCATTTTGTTTTACTCGATAATTTGAAATTGTTGAGGATATAATGCGTAGTACAAAAAAATGTAAATAAATAAACAACATAACGGTTGCTTGAAGAATTTTTATTTATATGATATTGATATATTTACATACATATATATACATATATATATGTCACTAGTGAATGAATGATAAGAGTATAAATGTATATTATATAGCGCCGTATTTACATACATATATGTATTTTATTGTACTTATAAGAAATTATTCTGTCAATGGAATATTTAAATATAATATAATATAATATTTAAAATTATATTTACTATTTTGTACTAAGTAAATTTAATATACATTTACCGCTTAGTATTAAATGGTACTATAGAATATTTGAAAAAGTTTTGGATTGATAATCGTTATGTGGAAGGTTAGAATCTGCTTTTGAAGAATGTACATATAAACATATAGTTTTAATATATGTACAACCCATAGTTCTAGAAATTATAAAATTCACCCAAATTATTTTAAAATACTAAAATATTAAAAAAATAATATTGTAAGCAGAGTGACAGGCTGTGAACATACTAACGGTTCGTACGGGTATGTAAGAGTTGACAAAGGCAACTGTATTCTTCCTCGTTTACATAGTATATGCTTTTATTTTTCTTTTTATACCCTACACGCAAAGTATAGCGTACATTAACTTTGGTATGGAGTTTGTAACCACCAAAAAGAAGTGAGTTAGATATGGCCATGTACATATATTCTGAATCAGGATCACCTCCTGAGTCGATTTAACGATGTCCGTCCGTCCGTTCGCACGATAACTCAAAAACTAGTAAAAAAAAAGTAAATCTATCTATGATGAAATTTATATAGTAGGTTGCTAATTACGAAAGGAAGGCTAAGTTCGAATCTGGACAAAATCGGTCCATGGGTTCGGATTCTGGAATCTACCGATTGATTCCGGAGCAAACGAAATTATCTCCAAAACCAACAAAGATAGAACCTTTAAACTTTTTACAATGATGTTCCTTCCCGTTTGATTTATGTCTCTGAAATTTAACAGGATGTCGTTCATGAGTTTAGATTTTGGAAGCTTCCGAACGAGCCCCAGAGTAAACGAGATTATCTCCAAAACCAACAAAGATAGAATCTTTGAATTTGGTACAGTGGTGTTCTTTCGTGTTTTATTTATGTTTCTGAAATATAGGAGGATTTGGTTCATGGGTTTGGATCTTGGAAGCTTCCGAACGAGCCACAGAATAAACGAGTATATCACCACAACCAACAAAGATAGAACCTTTATTTTTAATACAAGGGTGTTTCCTTTTCTGTAAAATTGGAAACTGATATTTGAAAGAATTTGTACCATGGGTTCGTATTTTGGAAACTTCCGGACGAACACAAGAGCAAACGAGCATATCTCCAAATCAACAAAAGTAGAACCTTTAAATTAAGTACAATGGTGTTCTGGCATGTTTTCTTTATGTCCCTGAGATGGATTTGATGAATTGGAGTGGCAATTCGGGTACCTGACACACACCTCCCAAGGACTAACAAGCATATCTTCGAAATTAATAAAGATAGAAACTTGAAATTTTTTACAAGAGTGTCAACCATACCCTGAAATTCGAGTTGAATAAGACAAAAACGAGAAGAAGTTCAAGCAGCTGCCAAAAAACCTATGGATTTTTAATTTAATTCGAATTATTCAGGTGTAGGGTATTAATAAGTCGGTTGCATCGATTTACTGTTACATTTACTTGTTTTTCAAACGAATCTTCTATGTTATACAGCGACAAAGATGTTGTTATTTATTTAAAAAGCGAATGAAATTACTTTGAAGGGCGTTATCTCGGAAACCGTTAGATATAGACACCCCCCCTTCAGAACAATTTTTTGTTTGTTATGAACTTCTCTATCACCTCTGTTCTTCGTGACCTTTAAGTTCCAGACACTCTGGGTATTACCTGATTCGTAGTAGATAGTAGACCAAATATATCTAGAGATTACCTTTTACCTTTTCAAATTGTTTAGTAGGTGTAGCTGTGATTTTTATGGGAATTTTAGTTTTAAAATTTAACTTCTTTTTTTTTTGATATATTTCGCAAAATGATATAATGATTACAATATTTTTCATAATTTTGGGAAAAAATTTTTCCTTTAGTTTTACGATTTACACCTTGATGTCCACACCAGCCGGACTATTATGATATTCTTCAAGAACAGTTTTTATTTCATTATTATCAGTAAGGGTAATAATTTTATTTTCAATTATATTTTGATTTGTAGTATTTGTTAGACTACTGTTTTGTTCACAATTTTCATCTAAATTTTTAGAATGAATGAAATTTTTATTTGAAGAACTTATAGGTTTTAAGTTTAAAGAACTTATAGGTTTTAATTTCTAAAATATTATTCTGGTTGTAATTTTGATTAATTTTATTAGAATTTGCTCTAGTGATAACATTTATATTTGCTATTTCAAATCTTGACAGTGCGTCTGCATTTATGTTTAGACAACCCGATTTGTGAACAACACAATAATCGTATTCTTCTAATTTTATACGCCAGCGCATTAGTCTACAAGTAGGATTATTAAAGTTGAAAATCCAAACCAGAAGTTTGTGATATGTAATAACTGTAAATTTTCTACCATAGAGATATGATCGAAAATATGCAGTTGCCCACTTACATCTAACGCTTCCTTTTTAATTGTAGAATACTTACGTTCAGCTTTATTTAACGTTCTACTTACATAAGCGATTGGCAAATCATTTGCTTTGCCATATTCTAAAATCTGTTGCGATAAAACGGCACCCAACGCAGTGTCTCTTGCATCAGTATTTAAATAGAATTCTTTTGAAAAGTTGGGATATTGTAACACTAGATTATAGCTTTTTTTAAAGTTTTAAAGGATTCTTCACAAAATTCATCCCATACAAATTTAGTATCTTCTTTCAATAAGTTATTCAATGGTTGAGCAATAGCTGAAAATTTTGGAATGAATTTACGATAGTAAGCAACTAAACCAAACAAAGATTTTATGGCTTTCTGATTTTGTGGCGGAACTATATTTAAAATAGCATTTATTTTCTTTTCATCTCGTTTAATACACTTTTCGGTTATGATTACATGACCAAGGTACAAAACCTTTTTATGTAAAAATCTGCATTTACTTGGTTGTAATTTTAAATTATATTTCTTTAATGCTTCGAGTACGTGCATTAATTTTTGGTTTTGATCAATGAGATTTTTACCATATATTACTATGTTCATCCAAATATACAAAGCAACGTATACCTTGGAGACCAGTAAGTACTATATTCATTAATCTTTGAAAAGTGGGTGGTGCGTTCCGTAAACCAAATAGCATTGTTTTCCCTCGGAATTGAGGTGGGAGAGATCTAATTGCTTGTTTAAATTTTCTATTTTTTTATCTTTAAATTCGGTTTCAGCTAAGTTGTAAATACGAGGTGGTATCATCACTTATTATTCGTTTAAATTCGAAATGATCATAGGGTGTACTGAAAGCAGTTTTTTCGCAATCTTTATCTACACGATCTTTATCTTTATTTGATAAAAACCATTCGCCAAGTCCAAGGTTGAAAAATATTTCGATTCTCCTAACTTCAATATTCAACAGTGGATATGAATCGTATACTGTGATTTCATTTAACTTACGATACGATAGTCGATCACGATACGCCATTTTTTATTACCATTAGAATCGGATTTTTTGGTACGACTAATAAAGGACTTTTCCACGCGCTTTTACTATATTGGACTATTCCTTGAGTTAAAAATTTCGTTAACTTCATTTTTTATTTCTGTTTTATGAATTACAGGTAACCTATAAGGCTTAAAATGTTGACAGCTGATTTGTCAGATAGAGTCTTTTTCAGAATCATTTTCTAATCGATTTTCTATTTTAAATTTAAATTCGGTTTCAGTTAAGTTGTGAATACGAGGTGGTACCACCACTTATTATTCTCAATTTGAAATTTTATAGGTGTCTTTGAATTATTTAAATTAAAAATGGCTTGTTCATTACCATAATCAATAATTGCTTTAGTTTTATTTAAGAAATCTTCTCTAATTATACCATCTTGTTCTATTGGAAAATCAGTGGAGACCACATTAAAAAGAATTTGATAGTTACCTACATTATTACCAGGAATTTTGATAAACAATGTAGTTGTACCAATTGTAGTAATAGGGTTGGATGTAATACCTTTTAATTGTACAGGTATGCAATCGACATATGTGTTATCATGTAAAGCACTTATTTTAATGATGCTTATGTTAGATCCAGAATCGAGCAATAAATTTGTTAATTGATTTTGAGTTCCTTGGGTTTCTAATGAAAAAATGCTAGAAAATGTACGATTTTTTAATTAACTTAGCATTATTTTGTTCAAGGGTTTTTTTGATAATAAATTATGCTGAATTTTCGCGATTTGGAAATTTTTTTGGATTAGTATTTTGTAGATTAAGTATTTTATTTTGGATGTTTTAGATTTAGTGTTTTATTTGAATTTTGATTTTTTATATTTAGAATTTTATTTGAATTTTAATTTTGCATATTGAGAATATTATTTGAATTTTGATTCAATAATGACAGATTTTTTCTTTGGTTTTTGTTTTGGGCCTTAGGAAACAGTTATACGATGTCCACTTTTAAAATTAGGAAAGTTATGATTAATCCTAGGTTTGAAATTATTATTACAGTTTGAGTTAAAATTTGCCTTTCGACAATTTTTGGTATAGTGCGTTTTAGTCTGGAGGTTTTACTTAATTTTTCTTCGTCAATTGCCCGTTCTATTGGCTCGTATAGTGAGAGAGCTCTACCTGAGCGAACAATTATTATTAATGTAGGCAGTAATTCATGTCCAAAATTATTCATAACGTTTTTCTCATTTAATTCGCGTATGGCTTAACTACCTTAATTAGGCATGGAACTGTTAACGCTTAATTGAAATGTTTAATTCATCAAGCAGTTTTTCTGCTCTTTCAGAATAATTTACAACGGATTCCCTGGGATCTTGACACAGTTCCAAATTTTTTGTTTTGGATTAACTGATCTAGTTTTTGAACATTTTTCTAAAAATACTGTTTTTAATTCCTAGCAATCCTCAAATATTTTATACCTTATTATCGCATTATACGCACGACCAGAGATTTTAGATTTTATCTGCAACATCTGCTAAATCTTCGTGACCTTTTGTTTTTTGGTAATGAATTTCTGCGAGTTGTACAAATCTATGCAACTCTATATAATTTCCATTGAACTCGGGTATTAACTTAGTCGCTTGATTAATGTCGAATTTTGGCATTATTTTTCGATTCAAATTTGTATCACTAGAATAAGTTTTACTTATGGGAGAATCTGGTCTATAATCACTTAAGTCGTCTGAATTTTCAGAAGATTCTTTAGGAAAAATATGTGATTTGACGATAGGAAATTTCCAGACAATAGGAAGTTTTACAAAATTTCTATCTGACTCATGGCGCATGGCGCAGGTTATATAAATAAAAAATATGTAGTAATTTTATATCATAATAATGTATATCGTATAATTAATAGTAGTAATAATAATAATTATAATAATAATAGTAACAATAATAATAATAATAATAGTAACAATAATAACAATAATAATAGTAACAATAATAATAACAATAGCAACAATAATAATAATAATAATAGTAATAGTAATAAAATAATAATAATAATAATAATAATAGTAGTAATAATAATAATAGTAATAACAATAGCTGCTACAGTAAAGCTATCTTTGGTTATATCATGCAGTAAAATGTTGTATACTGCTGCACGTTGTAATCCACTGATTGCCTTGACTCTGTAGTAAAATAATAATAATATTAATAAGAATACTAATACCAATAATAACAGCCGCTACAGTGACAGTGGGGGTTGCCTTCAATAATTACCTCATGTAGTAAGGTGTTATATAGTACTACATGTTGTAACGGCTATAGTCACTGTTAGCAAAATAGTAAGAATAATAGGCGGATTCATTGTTTCCTTAAAGTCCTACTCCCAATTCAATGTTTCCGTATCCATTTCCTATCCTTTCCCATCCCTACTCCCTAGCCAATATACTGCGTTCGCAGCTAAGGGTTTCATCCCATTATATTCGCTAAAGGGCGAGGTGGGTTTAGTCAGTAAGAATCAGACACTACCAAGGAGAAAATTCTTGGTGTCTTTGGAAGATATTTTTTTTTTAAACTGAAATTTAAATTTATTAAAGTTTATTAGAGAACTAAAAATTATTAAAAAAAATTTTATTGGTAAATACTAAATTTTATTCAAATTTTAATCTTAAGATAATATACCTATATATTTTTTTTATATAAAATTAAGTTATTTGTACATATATTATAAAAATTTGTATAAATT
Organism: Poecilobothrus nobilitatus; assembly: GCA_947095535.1. Taxonomy (NCBI): domain Eukaryota; kingdom Metazoa; phylum Arthropoda; class Insecta; order Diptera; family Dolichopodidae; genus Poecilobothrus; species Poecilobothrus nobilitatus. The sequence goes on along the minus strand of OX352774.1, from coordinate 373,903 downwards.
TGTTACAAAACATTGTATAAAAAACAAGTTTTTTTTTCTACTTTTTTATTTTTTATATATAATGAGTCAATATTATTTACATTATGATTTTTGATTTTGATGAATGAGATGATTAATTATGATTTTTATTTATGATTTTGGTAAAATTTAAGATGTAGTGTACCTATATTTTAAAGTTTTATAAGTAAATATAATTAATTTATATTTTTTTAATATTCTAATTTATATTGGTAGAACAAATTTACTTATTCTACCCCACACCTGACACCAATGTAATACTTCACAAAATAAAATACTAAATCATTCAAATAAAACACCTATGTTTTTTTGAGTTTCTTTTATTGACTGATTTTAATTTTCCAATTTTTATTAACATTTTTAATATAATTTTGAATATTATAAATTACTCATCAAAGTGCAATTACAGTATTAATATATTGCAATCGCTGACCTACATTTAATAACATAATTATGAATATTATAATTAATGATTGATCATATTACAATTACAATTGCAATCGTTCAACATTTTTGAGTTCAATGTATTACAGTTCAGTATTCTTGATTTAGTTACATTTTAGTAAAAATAAATATGATAATACATTGTACGTAAGCATTAAAAATAAGTGAAATTATACATTAAAATTATTGTATTATTACAATAAATTACAGTTACATTAAATGAACTTTATTTCAGCATTCGTTCAAGGTGACCTAGACGAGATGATTTATATGGAACAACCATCGGATCCAACTATAACAACATTGATATGAACAAAATATGTAAATTACAAAAACCACTTTACGGACTGAAACAGGCCGGTAGACAACGGTATAAAAAATTGAATACTTTTTTTAAATTTTTTGGCATGAAACAAATACTAAGTGACCAATGTTTATATGTTAAAAATATCAATAAAGAAGTAATAATCATGCTAATTTATGTTGATGATATACTTTTAGCATCAAATTCAACAAAATTATTAGAAGAAACTAAACTAAAATTGTCAAGTGAGTTCTATATGAAAGATCTTAATATTTGTTTTAACCTAAAAAAAATGGATCATTTAGTCTGGAGTAAATCAAGAAATTTATATAGAAAATTTATTAGAAAAATATAACATGAAAAATGTGAATCCAGTTAGCACACCAATTGAAATATATACAAAAATATTTCAGAACGATGAACTGATGTGTTTACATGAACTAATGTGTGCGATGAACTAATGTGTGAGAAGGTAATACAAATATAAAAGCATTCAATGATTCAGGTTCGGCAAATGGTTCGAAGGATAGGAAGTCTTGCTCGGGATATGTTATTATGATGGCTCACGGTCCAGTTAGTTGGAAGTCAGAAAAACAAAAATCAACTGTATTATGGACAATGGAAGCGGAATATATCGCATTATCTGAACCAGTCAAGGAAGTTATTTATTTAAGAACTTTATTAAAAGAACTGGGATTCATTCATTTTCTGAAGAAAGAAACAACTGTATTTTGTGATAACCAAAGTTAAGTAAATTTGTATAACAATCAACCAGTTTACAACAAATCTAAACATATAGATCCCCTTTATCATTTTTGCAGAGAAGAGAACAATTTAGGAATAATTAACGTTGAACATATTGCGGGTATTGATATGCCAACTGACATTTTTATAAAAAGTTTGCCAGAAGCGAAAATAGAAAATTGTCTCAGTTTAATTAATTTGTTATTGGATTAATTTTAATAAGTTGTAATTTTGAAATTTAATTTTATTAATTTAAAAAATTTTTGAACAATAATTTTTATTATATATTAAATTCTTGATTTTATATTAAAATTATCGATAGGGAGAATGTTGAATTAAATAATGTAAATTCGATAACTTTATATAAATACGTATTTTAAATAATATTGTTGCATGGGTAAATTTACCAAATATGTTACTCGGGTATATAAAAATTATTACTGTAACTTGTTTACTTATATTGTAGTTAACATGGTTTCTTTATATTTGTAATTTCTTTTTTTAACTTCAGTCGTTTTAAGTCTTTCAATAAATGAAATAATCGAACAATGGGGACGCCTACTAATACATACTTTTATTTTTACATACATATACATATGCAATATAAACATTCACCTGTCAACCCTACATAGATGAAAGTTCAAGTCTCGAGCATCAAGTTAATTAAGCCAATTTTATATAATCAATCCGAAGGATTTAGAAGGTAAAAATATTTTTAAAAAATTGTAAATGTATTCATTTACCATTGGATAAAAAAAAATAAACTATCGAGCACTGGAAGGTCCCAAATGGCCTTAATTTATGAGAAACATAGTATATAATTTAAATGTAAAACAAACTAACCAAAGAAAAAAACCAAAAAGATAGAAGGTGAAAAAAAGAGGGACACAACAACTGCAAACTTCTTTAGCTGACCCATATGCAAATCTGACAAAGGGCCAGATAAATAAATAAATATAAATGTAAATGCACAGTGTATTTCACAATTATTTATATAATTAATATATATATATATATTTTTCTTCTTATTGCCCCTCTTGGGAGCATATGATATCTACTAGGCATCTCCATCTGACTCCATTCGGAGCACTTATTTTTGCTTCCTCCCATGTTTTTCCATTTGAGATTAATTCCTCTAATATCGTTCACCTCCAGGTGTTATTGAAGCGATCTCGTCTTCGGGTTCCTTGTGGGTTCCATTCTAATGCTTCCCTTGCTATGCATTCATCTCCACTTTTTTCTTTTGATCTCTTCCGCCCAATCGGTTCTACTTTGGCAAGCTTCCATAGGTCATTGATACTTATTGTATTTGGCCAGTATACTCTGCATATGATTCTTAGACACTTATTAATGAAAACCTGTAGTTTCTGTGTGATGTTGTTCGTAACTAACCAGGTTTCACTTCCATATGTTAAGGTGGTCTTTACGCAAGCTCCGAATATTCTCAATTTTGTACCCTTGCACATTTTTGTGTTTTTCCATATTGGCTGTAAGTGACTGATCATTTCCCTGGCCTTCTTAATTCTGTTTTCAATTTCGGCGTTTAGGACGCTGTTATTTATAATGTAGCCTAAGTAGTGGAAGTTATCTACATATTCAAGTGGTGTGTTGTTTATCACCGGGTGAAGTGGGTGTTATTGGCCATTGCTTTCGTCTTCTCGATATTTATTTCAAGACCCACACTTCGAACTAATGTTACTAGTTGATTTATTTTAGCTTGCATGTTATTTTTTGTATGCGATAGCAGGCAGATGTCATGGGCATAGTCTAGATCTTCTAATTGACTGAAGAGATTCCATGTTATTCCAGTTCTTTTGAGACTCATCTCTTTCATGATGTCATCTAGCACTACTGTGAAGAGGATTGGTGACAGTGGGCAACCCTGTTTTACTCCTATGTTGGTGATGAATGGTTCGCTGGTATTACCATTGTGGAGTGCTCGCCTGTGGAGGGCTCGCCATTCTATTGATTGTTCAACGATGATTCTGAGCGTACTAACCTGATCTATGCAGCTTCTATTAAATGTAAAAACATGTAAAAACAATTCATATTACATATAGGGAAATATTTCAAGATTTTTTTATTTACCTCATTCTGTATTGTTATTCAATCAAAAATTACATAGTATTTTGTATTTTCAAAATTGCAATACTTTTACTTGTGATACTATGTAATAACTAAAACTAATATTTCTCTACGTAATATGAATTGTCTAAATATTTGTAAAACTTACTGTACGAGTATATGTACTTAATTATTTAAACTTATAATAATAAAAACAGTTTAAACTTATAATAATAAAAATCTTTCAAGTAGCAATACCTAAAACATATTTATTTGACATTAACTTTATTGTTCTCTTTGTAATTTGTTAAATTATCAAAACGCCTAAAAATAACAGTATTTATTTAAAAAGCATTATATTGAAGCACTTTCAACTTGAATTCATAAAAAAAATATTTTAATGAAAACCAAAAGATAGTAGGTCTTGCACTAAATCAAAGTATATATTGTAAGTAGTTCAACTTACAACGTGACCGAACTATTACTTGAGGGCCCCCCATATGTAACATATTCAAAAATTTACTCTATTTACTATTATCTACGTATAAATAAAAACGTTCTAAGAACAAATAGACAAAACTTTTTGTTCCAAAATTTAATCTATATGTAATCTATATTGTAACCAAAATTTCAAATAATGTTTAAAATTTGGTTCTACTTTTAGATTAAAAATGAATTCCGAAATGTAATTTAATTTTTTTGTTATTTAAAATTTTTCATACTTAAGTTAATTTATTTCTTTTATTTTGAGAGCCAAATGAATCCTGAAATGCTATTTAATTTTTTTTGTGATGATGTTTTTGAGCATATTTTAAAATTTTCAGGGCATATTATAAACACTTAAAAAGTATTTTTTAGAGCATGCTTTTAGTTGCCCTGCTAATTGGTAATAAGAATTTTTCATGCAGAATTTTTCATAAAGCCAAAATAGAATTAAATTGTATAAAGAGCCTGTAGTTGGTGTACGTATATTTAGAATTTAGATTATTTGGTATTGTGAGTGAAGACTATTATGTCTATTTAATTATCGAGTTCGAAATAAATATTTTAAAGGTACGTGGTGAAAACAGAATAGGTATCCGTAAAACATTCGGAAAATGCATAAACAAAGGTTGGAGCAAAATATACAGTTAAATTTTTTTAATGAGCAACGTTGTCTGTAACAATATTGCCGTTGTTTGTTTTACCTTGCCCTAATGTCAAAAATTTAAAATCTAAAAAGACCCTATAGGTATTTGTCGTACAATCCTTGATTAAGATTGTACATGTAACATGGTACAGAGGGCGAGAAAACCGTACAAATATTACCACAATTGTACAAATGGTAACCCTGCATAAAATTGACATACAAAATATTTAAAAATAAAAAATTATTCAAATTTAATTTTGGTTATAAGAACTGCTGTATACTCAAATTTAAGTATATGAGAAGAAATTGAATTAAAAAAAGAATACAATTAGAAAATCGCTTCAAATAATATACAAACATTCATACATAAATGCAACACGTTAATAGAAAAGTAAAAAACCAAAACAATTATATATTTGAATTTTAAAGAGACTCGCCCGCTGGTTATTCATAAGTACATACTTAGATACGTATTGATTATTAATATCAGATTTGATGAATGATCATTATTTAAAATTTCAATAAATACTAGAAAATCCCCTGTGCAATTGCACAATTTCTATAGATTCAAAAACATTTGCGGTATCATACTGACTCCCTTAATAAACTACCTAAAAATTTCATTTTTACATCAGCACCATTAAAAAAACTTTGGTATCACTTACTTACTTGATGTAATAGAAAAAAACATAAAACAAATCTGAACACATAAAATTAAAAATGTTAGGTACAGTTTATTAATTTTTTCTCGCCGTTTTTTCGTGGCGGTAATTTTTGACAGTTTTTTAATCATTGAGAAAAAATGGTCCAAGCTAAAAACACATTCAGGGTAAAAGTTCGTGCCGATATCTCAAAAATTGTTTGAAACACATGTATAAAGTGCACAACAAAAACCGGCGAAAAGCCAACCAACACCAACCGCTACGACATTTTTTCGATGAAAAACAGTTGTTTTCGCCGCGAAATTACTTTAATTACCAAAACTACTTTCAAGTCTTTTGCGTTTATTTTTTTTTTTTGCTTGAAAAAAATTTGTTGAATTTATTTTATTTAAATGTACTTTGGAAAAGGTCTTTGGTATATTTAATAAAAGATTCATGTCTCTGATAATGTAATTTCATAAATTTTCGGGGGCTTTTTTTTTGTGACGGTCGTTTTCGACAGCTTTTTAATTTAATGGTCTAATAATAAATTAGTACAAAATTATGAATCTATTGTGAGAGAAGGCTTCTAAAATGATATTTTCTATGTTATTTTTTCTTTTTTTTTTAAGAGAAATATCCATTTCTATAATATTTAGTAAGTTTCTGATTTCTGTTATGAAATATAATTAGCTAAGTCTGCCAAATTTTATATTAATAAAAAAAATTCGAATATTTTATGTTATATCAAAAATTCAGCTTAAAAAATCAAAATTCCAACCTAAATAAACAAAACTACTTTAAAGTCTGTTGCGAAGCTTTTACCAGCTTTTATAATAGTGAAAAGGTGAAAACAAAGTCAAGAATAAAATCGGCCTATTATTTTTTTCTTATAAATATAAGGTTTACTATAAACTTTGCTCTTTTCACTTTCAGGTCTTTTAATTTTATTAAGAGTATTTTTATTTTTTTCAAAACAAAGAGTCATTTGAAAACTGCCAACAGAAGATTAATAATAGATAATAGATTAATAATTTATTTTTAATTTACCGCTGCGACCAGTTCATAATGGATGTGGCGGTGAAATTTAAAAATTAAAAATTTGCTGAATTTATTTTGATTGAAAATGTGTTTTTTAAGTAAGTATGTACTTTTCCTTTTTTGACTGTACTAAATTTTAATGAACGGTTTGTGTCTCTGACAATAATTCTAGTGGAAAATTTAGTCTCTGGTAATAATATTTACTAAATTTATTTATATTTTTAATTAACGGTTTGTGTCTCTTGATAATACTTTGAGTTAAAGATTCGTGTCTCTGGCAATAAAATTTTAAATTATTAAATAAATATACAGAAATATCATCATTGCCAGTTTAGTTTACATTCAGTGTGAGTGTTTTATTATTTATAATAATTTTTAACAGAATTATTACAGAACCAAAATAAAACATTTTATCTAAATTTACTAACTTCACCAATACCAATACGTATACGTAATACATAAATGTATTTTTTTTTCTATAAAAGACTATTGTTTTTTATGTAGACCATTGCATTGTATGCGTACATATACATAGGTACATACTTCAAAATATGTAATAATATGTGCTTCGAAAATATTTTTGGTTTGAAAGCGATGAATTTGAAAGATTTGAATGTGTAAACAAATTAATGTGCCGCACTTGAGAACACAGTGTAAAATTTAATATGCATTTACTTAAAATTTAGTAAGCAAGTGTTAAATTTAAGTTTTTTTCATCAAATCAATTGATTTTTAGTATAGATTTTTATTTATAAAAGCAATGAGTTTATTTATAATATTTATATAGATATGTGTTTTTCCTTTCTTAATTATAATTAAAATAGGGCTTTTCTTTCGAAACTCTTAACATATTAAAATCGCATATTATGGCCCTAACATTGATATCTAAATTGGCAGCTGCCTTTAAATTAAGATCTATTAGGGAATGATGATCTGCACCACTAATGCCCTTTTCTGAAGTATAAAAACTAAGAATATATTTCCAATTATGTAAAAACATTAAACAACAAAAAGAATATATTAAAAATAAGAAATCCAGCCTTTTTTAAAAATAGTAAATAACAACAATATTTTTCTTTTCAATAACAATAATTATGAATTAATCATAAAATATATGTTATGTACATAAATACATATACATCTACATCGTCTAGAAAAAGCAAAATAATTTTTTTTTAATTCAAAAACATTAGCATTTAGAAGTTAGCAATTTAATATATTCTCAATTACATACTTTTAAAACCAAATTTTTTTACTACATATGTATGTAGGTACAAACATGTACAAAAATGGTATGTATATTTTTATGTGTGCTGTATTATATGTAGTATTATATTATGTGTGCTATATTAAAAATCTGCCTACACAGTCACACCAAATTCCCAAATTTCCAACTATTATTATTTAGTTGATTTATCGATTTATTATTTTTTAATATGTAGGCAACAGTTATATTTATATGAATGGACGGTAAACATAAACGAACAAAAAAAAATTTTATGTATGCATATGAATGGACGGTTAACATAAACGAACAAAAAAACAAGTAAAAGTAATAGTAAGTCGATGCAACCGACTTATTTATACCCTACAACTAAAAAATTCAAATAAATTCAAAAATCCATAAGTTATTTTAGTTAGGTATTTAATATACCTAAGCTAAAAAAATAAATGCTTTTACAACCTTTGTACAAAATTTCAGATTTCTATCTTTATTAAATTCGAAAATATGCTTGTTAGGTCTTGGGAAGTGTGTGAAGGCACGCGGACCACCACCCCAATTCATCTCAAATTTTAGAGACATCAACAGGGTAGAACATTCTTATATCAAATTTCAAGTTTATATATTTATTAATTTCGAAGATATGCTTGTTTGGTTTTAGGAGTTGTGTGGGGGTATCTGAACAACCATTCTAATTCATCTTAAATTTTGGACAAATCAAGGATTCAGGAAAGAACACCCTAGTACCAAATTTGAGGTTTCTATCTTTATTAATTTCGAAGATATGCTTCTTCGGTTTTGGGAGTTGTATGGGAGGTACCCGAACGACCACTCCCATTCATCTCAAATTTTAGGCAAATTAGGGATTTAGGAAACAGCACCCTCGTATCAAATTTGAAGTTCCTATCTTTATTAATTGTATGCAGTGTATGCATGTTCGGTTTTGGGAGTTGTATGGGAGGTACTCGAACAGCTCCTCCAATTCATCTCAATTTTGGACAAATCAGGGATTTAGGAAATAACACCCTAGTATCAAATTTGAAGTTTCTATCTTTATTAATTTCGAATATATGCTTGTTCGGTTTTGGGAGTTGCATGGGAGGTACTCGAACAGCTCCTCCAATTCATCTCAATTTTGGACAAATCAGGGATTTAGGAAACAACACCCTAGTATCAAATTTGAAGTTTCTATCTTTATTGATTTCGAATATATGCATGTTCGGTTTTGGGAGTTGTATAGGAGGTACCCGAACAGCTCCTCCAATTCATCTCAAATTTTAGACAAATCAGGGATTCAGGAAACAACACCCTAGTATCAAATTTGAAGTTTCTATCTTTATTAATTTCGAATATATGCTTGTTCGGGTTTGGGAGTTGTATGGGAGGTACCCGAACAGCTCCTCCAATTCATCTCAAATTTTGGGGATATCAGGGATTCAGAAAAACACACCCTCGTACAGAATTTTAAGTTTCTATCTTTATTAATTTCGAAAATATGCGTATTAGGTTTTGGGAGTTGTATGGTAGGTACTCGAACGCATGGTCCGATTTCGCCCATTTACAATCCCCGCCTTACCTTAGTCATTGTTAACCTACAGTATAAATTTCATCAAGATAGCATCATTATTTTTAGAGTTATCGTGCGTACGGACTTACGGACGGACGGACATCGCTAAATCGACTCAGGCGGTGATCCTGATTCAGAATATATATACATGTCTATACCTAACTCGCTTCCTTTTGGTGGTTACAAACACCATACCAAAGTTAATATACCCTATACTTAATGTGTAGAGTATAAAAATTCAGAATATTCTATAGCTAATAATTTCTATTTTTTAAATAGACTATATGCATAAATTTAATATTAAAAAAAAAATATAAGTTCTTAGGGTACCTAAATAACAGAAAAAAAAAGTAAAATGTAATACTGGAAGAAAAATAAAAACGAATAGAAAAAAAAAAGAACAAAAAATATTACTTTGATTGTTTTTAAATATTTTTAAAGGCTATTTCTTATGTATATGTGCACATCTGATATTTACACACATAACAAATAGAAAAAAGAAATATTAAAATGTCATGCTATAAAAAAAAGAAAAAACAAGACAGTATATAAATCAAAGTTTTCAAAGGGTCGCATTTTTAATTGGAAATAAAGAACGTTAAAAAATTGCAATATTTTTATTTAAATTTTGAATTTTATAGCTATGCAACGTTTTCTTAATTTTTTTAAAATTTTGTCACAATAAATTAATAATAAAAAAAATCAATATATTCTATATTATAACAGGTAATAATATAATTATAGACTGTAAGGGCAACTGTAAAAATTCAAAATTAAACAAGGGAAAAAAAAATAGCAATTTAATACTTATATTTGTCGTTTCTAAAAAGAATAAAATAACATAAATGAAAAAAATTTTTAAAAAAACAGCTTTTTTGAACTAAAAAGTAGAAAATAAATTTTTGATGTAAATTTTTCTGTAATTTTCTAAACTATATTGTTATATTCGAGATTTCTTTGAAAAAGTTTATTTCAATATGTCAAATATATTTATAAATATAAGTATACATATATAAGTTTTAAAGTCTGTGAAATTAAAATAAAAGCTGGAGGCAACAAACGCATAACTATAAACTTATATTTTTAAATTTTGCCTCCAGCTTTTATATTAATTTCATATATATAATTGACATATTGAAATAAACTTTTTCAAAGAAATCTCGAATGTAACAATATAGTTTAGAAAATTACAGAAAAATTTACATCAAAAATTTATTTTCTACTTTTTAGTTCAAAAAAGCTGTTTTTTTAAAAATTTTTTTCATTTATGTTATTTTATTCTTTTTAGAAACGACAAATTTTTTTTGTACAAAGTGTAGTTCATTTTTAGTTTTGTTTTGTTAAAAGAAGATTAATTATTAAAAGTTGTTATTACATTTTTAAAGTTGCAAAAATAAAAATAAGAAAAATATCATACAAAAAGTAAGAAAAGAATTTTTTCAAGTTAAATCAAATTCTTTTTTCATTGCCCAAATTCGTATAGGCTTAATAATATATAGGTAAAAGCAAGTATAAAATAAACGAGAATTCGCAAATACTAGTACTAATATAATATAATATATTAGTTCTAGTATTTTTTAAAAATCCAAAAGACAAATCACAGATATTATCCTTAGCTCGCCCGATGCATCCAAATCAAATCAAAGCATTTGGAAAAGTATATAATGAAGTGACGTCAGACCCATATAGGTACATATTAATAGATCTTCCTCAGGACGTTAATGATTTATTTCGAATAAGAAGTGATATATTTGGAAAAAAATTGTTCTTTTGTACAAGAAACCAATTAGAGCAATTTTGGAAAGAATATGAAACGTTTGAAGGCCAACCGTCATATATAGCATATATTAAAAAGCTCTAAACCTAAATTTCAGAAAGTAGTTATAAAACATCACAGTGTAATTAAAGCATTTTGTAATTCTAAGTACAAAATCATAGGTAACCTAAGTACAAAATCAACAACCCATAATTACGAAAGTATAAAAAGCAATTGATTTAGAACTCTTATTTGCAGTCAAAAATCTATAAATAGTAAAAGAAAAATCATTATTCAACGTGGTGGATTTTTAACTACACTTCTTGGTGCAGTACTGTCAAGAATAATCGCAAATTTTATAAAATGAATAATACAACATTTAACCAAATGACTATATTAAAACCCAAGATTTATGAAAAAATGAGGCTAAATGCAGACGTTGAACACTATGAGTTGGATAAAAACATGAAAAAAATACTGTTACATAAACAACTAACAGACAGTCAAAAATGGTATTTATACCGTCAAAATCTATTTAAAACTAGCAGAGTACCCGGCGTTGCCGGGAGTATTTTATTGGCTTTATGAAATAAAACTTTTGTTTCTGTGTTAATATAATTTAATTAATATAGTAAACTTATTACTATGCATTTACAGATGCTGGTAGTTAATATTCTATTTTTTCTTAGATTTAGTTAAATTGAATAAACAGAGCGAAGAATTAGAGACAATTCTTCTACAAAAAATTTTTAAAGGAATCAATAATCTATTGAGTACACAATTACGGCAAAGTGAATTTCCACAATATATTCTTTAATACCGAGACATCAAATCACATTTCAATTATGACCATAATGTTGTACATTATTTTCATAAGTAATGTCACTTCATGTTTTGGTGAATTATCCTTTTAAGCACATTTTGAAAAATTTGTTATTAAGTTCGCTCTGTCCCTCCGTCTGTTAAAACTTATATACTGTTTAATAAAGAGCAATGAAATATTAACTATGCATAGGTCTCTTAAAAGAGTAATGTTGTAGAACAACTTTTTGAAAAAACTTCTTTTTAAATGCGTACATTACATAAACAACTAACAGACAGTCAAAAATGGTATTTATACCGTCAAAATCTATTTAAAACTAGCAGAGTACCCGGCGTTGCCCGGAGTATTTTATTGGCTTTATGAAATAAAACTTTTGTTTCTGTGTTAATATAATTTAATTAATATAGTAAACTTATTACTATGCATTTACAGATGCTGGTAGTTAATATTCTATTTTTTCTTAGATTTAGTTAAATTGAATAAACAGAGCGAAGAATTAGAGACAATTCTTCTACAAAAAATTTTTAAAGGAATCAATAATCTATTGAGTACACAATTACGGCAAAGTGAATTTCCACAATATATTCTTTAATACCGAGACATCAAATCACATTTCAATTATGACCATAATGTTGTACATTATTTTCATAAGTAATGTCACTTCATGTTTTGGTGAATTATCCTTTTAAGCACATTTTGAAAAATTTGTTATTAAGTTCGCTCTGTCCCTCCGTCTGTTAAAACTTATATACTGTTTAATAAAGAGCAATGAAATATTAACTATGCATAGGTCTCTTAAAAGAGTAATGTTGTAGAACAACTTTTTGAAAAAACTTCTTTTTAAATGCGTACATTTTAAATGCCGTACAGAAATGTGAATATGTTTTCTAATTTAATTGATTAAGTTTATAGTATTTTTAAATATACAGATATTATACATACTATATGTACATATTTCAATGATATTTTATTTTATTTGTTATACACATGCATATTATTTAGGTAGACCACATGTAAAGAGCACATGTAAGTAATGCATTTCGGAATGATGACATGATGATTGTCTAATGTAGGAGATCGTTTCTGTTTTTTAACAACGGCCGAAAATGTTATGTTGTTAAGACTTAAACACAGTATTCTTAAGATACTTAATAAGGTTACTTTAATTACTGTTCTATATTAGAAATTTGCATTGAAAGGTTTTTATGGAATATTAGAAACAGTATAGATAAAAGTAAAGAGTTAAAAAATGTTAATGCAAAGCAATTAAAAAATGTTATTGAGCCCTGGTGCCGAAACGGGTTAATGGATCGTAACCAAATCACCTCAGTGAGCTCCTGTGGTAAAGAGCTACACTTTTGTAAATTTTCAATTCAATTGGCAAAACCGTTTAAGCGCGACAACAAAGAAATTGAAAAATTTCATTGAGTCCTGGTGCCGAAACGGGTTAATGGATCGTAACCAAATCAACTCAGTAAGCTCCTGTTGTAAAGAGCTACACTTTGATAAATTTTTAACTCAATTGGTCAAACAGTTTAAGTGCGACAACTAAGTAAATTAAAAAACTTCATTGAGACCTGGTGCCGAAACGGGTTAATGGATCATAACCAAATTAACTTAGTGGACTTTTAGGCTACAGAGCAACAGTTTTGTAAGTTTTCAAATCAATTGATTAAACCGTTTAAGCACGACAACAAAAACATTTAATGAATTTCGTTCGGCTCTCGTGCCCAAACGGGTTACCGGATCTTCATAAAAATTTGTCACAGGCTTTTTTTCAGACCATAAAACCACCATACAAAATTGGACATAAATCGGAAACAAAAAATTTTTTGGAAGTCCGCCGGAAAAAAACGAAACGGTTTTAAATGGCTCTCGGGCCGAAATGGGTTAATGAACCGAAACGCGATATAGCCTATAACACTTTCCGGGGTCGTAGGAACATTCCCGCAAAATTTAGTTGCAATCGGAATGGTGGTTTTTACGTGAAAAGGGCACAAACAAACAAACAGAATTTCTTCCTTATTTATTAGACTAGCAGAGTACCCGGCGTTGCCCGGAGTATTTTATTGGCTTTATGAAATTCTGCGTTTTGTTTCTGCGTTAATATAATTTAATTAATATAGTTAACTTATTACTATGCATTTACAGATGCTGGTAGTTTATATTCTATTTTTTATTAGATTTAGTTAAATTGAATAAACAGAGCCAAGAATTAGAGACAATTCTTCTACAAAAATTTTTTAAAGGAATCAATAATCTATTGAGTACACAATTACGGCGAAGTGAATTTCCACAATATATTCTTTAATACCGAGACATAAAATCGCATTTCAATTATGACCATAATGTAGTACATTTTTTTTCGTAAGTAATGTCACTTCATGTTTTTGTGAATTATCCTTTTAAGCACATTTTGAAAAATTTGCTATTAGGATCGCTCTGTCCCTCCGTCTGTTTACAAAACTTATATATTCGTTAATATTCGTTAATACCGAAACATAAAATCGTATTTAAATTATAAAAGACCATAATGTAATCAATTTTTTTTTTGTAAGTAATGTCACTTCATGTTTTGGTGAATTATCCTTTTAAGCACATTTTGAAAAATTTGTTATTAAGTTCGCTCTGTCCCTCCGTCTGTTAAAACTTATATACTGTTTAATAAAGAGCAATGAAATATTAACTATGCGTAGGTTTCTTAAAAGAGTAATGTTGTAGAACAACTTTTTTATGTACCCTCATCGTTGGAGATCCTACAGCACCGACAGCTCTTCAAATTTTGAAAAAACTTCTTTTTAAATGCGTACATTTCAGGTTCTGTTTAACATATTTTCAATATAAAAAATACATGATTGTTTTTTACCTTTATAAATCAACCAGAATTTTTTTACCTTTAGTTTTTCTAATTATGTTTCCTAATTGATTGGCTAAAAATATGTGTAAAAATTGTATATGGATAAGAATGTAAGGTTTTCTGTTGTTTAAATATGTATGTACTCATTTTGATTAAATGATGTACAGAAATGTGAATATGTTTTCTAATTTAATTGATAAAGTTTATAGCATTTTTAAATATACGGATATTATACATACTATATGCACATATTTCAATATTTTATGGGAAAGATGTTATACACATGCATTTTATATAGGTAGACCACATGTAAAGACCACATGTAAGTAATGCATTTCTGAATGATGACATGATGATTGTCTAATGATTGTGAAAATGTTATGTTGTTAAGACTTAAACACAGTATTCTTAAGATACTTAATAATGTTACTTTAATTACTGTTCTATATTAGAAATTTGCATTGAAAAGTTTTTATGGAATATTAGAAACAGTGTAGATAAAAGTAAAGAATGTTGGAAATATCTTTTTAATAATAATGACAATACACAAAATTAGGCAAAATATTATTAATAAGTGCTCGTGCGGAAATGGGTTAACAAACGTTAACAAATATTTTGTCACAGGCCTAATTTAGAACCATAAATTCATTCTGCCAAATTAGACAGAAATTAGAAACAAAATTTTTTTTTGACAGTCTATCGTGTCGAAATGTGTTAATGTATCACAACAAAATTTATTGAATGAGTTTGTCTGCCAAAGTGCAATACTTGTACAAATTTTCAATTGGTCAAATCGTTTAAGTACAATAATAAAAAATGAGAATTTCATGGCCTGAAGCCTGATGGGTTAATGTATCGTAACCAAATAAACTCAGAAAGCTTTTGTTATAAAGACCTACACTTTTGTAAATTTTCAACTCAATTGGTAAAACCGTTTAAGTGCGACAACAAAGAAATTAAAAATTTTTATTGAGCCCTGGTGCCGAAACGGGTTAATGGATCGTAACCAAATCACCTCAGTGAGCTCCTGTGGTAAAGAGTTACACTTTTGTAAATTTTCAATTCAATTGGCAAAACCGTTTAAGCGCGACAACAAAGAAATTGAAAAATTTCATTGAGTCCTGGTGCCGAAACGGGTTAATGGATCGTAACCAAATCGATTCAGTAAGCTCCTGTTGTAAAGAGCTACACTTTGATAAATTTTTAACTCAATTGGTCAAACAGTTTAAGTGCTACAACTAAGTAAATTACAAAACTTCACTGACCCCTGGTGTCGAAATGGGTAATGGATCGTAACCAAATCACCTCAGTGAGGTCCTTTGGTAAAGAGCTACACTATTGTAAATTTTCAACTCAATTGGTCAAACCGTTTAAGCAGGACAACAGAAACATTTAATGAGCTTCGTTCGGCTCTCGTGCCCCAACGGGTTACCGGATCTTCATAAAAATTTGTCACAGGCTTTTTTTTAGACCATAAAACCACCATACAAAATTGGACATAAATCGGAAACAAAAAATTTTTTGGAAGCCCGCCGGCCCGAATCCGGGTAACATATTGAATCCAAATTTCTTCGGTAGCCGTCCAATGATAAGAAGAATATTTGTCCAAATTTTCAACTAAATCGATCAAACCGTTTAGGCAGGACAACGAAAAAACGAGACGTGTTTAAATGGCTCTCGGGCCGCAATGGGTTAATGAACCGAAACGCGATATAGCCTATAACACTTTCCGGGGTCGTAGGAACGTTCCTGCAAAATTTGGTTGCAATCGGACTGGTGGTTTTTACGTGAAAAGGGCACAAACAAACAAACAAATAAACAAACAAACAGAATTTCTTCCTTATTTATTAGACTAGCAGAGTACCCGGCGTTGCCCGGAGTATTTTATCGGCTTTATGAAATAAAAATTATTAACTTTTGCTTTTGAGTTAATATAATTTAATTAATATAGTTCACGTATTACAATGCATTTTCAGATGGTGGTAGTTAATATTCTATTTTTTATTACATTTAGTTAAATTGAATAAACAGAGCCAAGAATTAAAGACAATTCTTCTATAAAATTTTTTTAAAGGAATCAATAATCTATTGAGTACACAATTACGACGAAGTGAATTTCTACAATATATTCTTTAATACCGAGACATAAAATCGCATTTGTATTATGACCATAATGTAGAACATTTTTTTTCGTTAGTAATGTCACTTCATGTTTTTGTGAATTATCCTTTTAAGCACATTTTGAAAAATTTGCTATTAGGTTCGCTCTGTCCCTCCGTCTGTTTACAAAACTTATATATTCGTTAATATTCGTTAATACCGAAACATAAAATCGTATTTTAATTATAAAACACCATAATGTAATCAATTTTTTTTTTGTAAGTAATGTTACTTCATGTTTTGGTGAATTATCCTTCTAAGCACATTTTGAAAAATTTGCTATTAGGTTCGCTCTGTCCCTCCGTCTGTTTACAAAACTTATATATTCGTTAATACCGAAACATAAAAT
The DNA here is from genome assembly GCA_947095535.1 of Poecilobothrus nobilitatus. Classification (NCBI taxonomy): domain Eukaryota; kingdom Metazoa; phylum Arthropoda; class Insecta; order Diptera; family Dolichopodidae; genus Poecilobothrus; species Poecilobothrus nobilitatus. The sequence continues at coordinate 356,784 of OX352774.1, read as the reverse complement.
CGTATTTTAATTATAAAACACCATAATGTAATCAATTTTTTTTTTGTAAGTAATGTTACTTCATGTTTTGGTGAATTATCCTTTTAAGCACATTTTGAAAAATTTGCTATTAGGTTCGCTCTGTCCCTCCGTCTGTTTACAAAACTTATATATTCGTTAATATTCGTTAATACCGAAACATAAAATCGTATTTAAATTATAAAACACCATAATGTAATCAATTTTTTTTTGTAAGTAATGTCACTTCATGTTTTGGTGAATTATCCTTTTAAGCACATTTTGAAAAATTTGTTATTAAGTTCGCTCTGTCCCTCCGTCTGTTAAAACTTATATACTGCTTAATAGAGAGCAATGAAATATTAACTATGCGTAGGTTTCTTAAAAGAGTAATGTTGTAGAACAACTTTTTTATGTACCCTCACCGTTGGAGATCCTACAGCACCGACAGCTCTTCAAATTTTGAAAAAACTTCTTTTAAATGCGTACATTTCAGGTTCTGTTTAAAATATTTTCAATATAAAAAATACATGATTGTTTTTTACCTTTATAAATCAACCAGAATTTTTTTACCTTTAGTTTTTCTAATAATGTTTCCAAATTGATTGGCTAAAAATATGTGTAAAAATTGTATATGGATAAGAATCTAAGGTTTTCTGTTCTTTAAATATGTATGTACTCATTATTATAAAATTATAAAATATGATGTACAATGATGTACAGAAATGTGAATATGTTTTCTAATTTAATTGATAAAGTTTATAGTATTTTTAAATATACGGATATTATACATACTATATGCACATATTTCAATATTTTATGGGAAACATGTTATACACATGCATTTTATATAGGTAGACCACATGTAAAGACCACATGTAAGTAATGCATTTCTGAATGATGACATGATGATTGTCTAATGTAAGAGATTGTTTCTGTTTTTAAACAACGGCCGAAAATGTTATGTTGTTAAGACTTAAACACAATTGGTAAAACCGTTTAAGTGCGACAACAAAGAAATTAAAAATTTTTATTGAGCCCTGGTGCCGAAACGGGTTAATGGATCGTAACCAAATCACCTCAGTGAGCTCCTGTGGTAAAGAGTTACACTTTTGTAAATTTTCAATTCAATTGGCAAAACCGTTTAAGCGCGACAGCAAAGAAATTGAAAAATTTCATTGAGTCCTGGTGCCGAAACGGGTTAATGGATCGTAACCAAATCGATTCAGTAAGCTCCTGTTGTAAAGAGCTACACTTTGATAAATTTTTAACTCAATTGGTCAAACAGTTTAAGTCCGATAACTAAGTAAATTACAAAACTTCACTGACCCCTGGTGTCGAAATGGGTAATGGATCGTAACCAAATCACCTCAGTGAGGTCCTTTGGTAAAGAGCTACACTATTGTAAATTTTCAACTCAATTGGTCAAACCGTTTAAGCAGGACAACAGAAACATTTAATGAGCTTCGTTCGGCTCTCGTGCCCCAACGGGTTACCGGATCTTCATAAAAATTTGTCACAGGCTTTTTTTTAGACCATAAAACCACCATACAAAATTGGACATAAATCGGAAACAAAAAATGTTTTGGAAGCCCGCCGGGCCGAATTTGGGTAACATATGGTATCCAAATTTCTTCGACACCCGCCCGAAGCTCAGAAGAACATTTGTACAAATTTTCAACTCAATCGATCGAACCGTTTAGGCAGGACAACGAAAAAACGAAAAAGCTTTAAATGGCTCTCGGGCCGCAATGGGTTAATGAACTAAAACACCATATAGCCTATAACAATTTCCGGGGTCGTAGAAATGTTCCTGCAAAATTTGGTTGCAATCGGACTGGTGGTTTTTACGTGAAAAGGGTACAAACAAACAAACAAACAAACAAACAAACAGAATTTCTTCCTTATTTATTAGACTAGCAGAGTACCCGGCGTTGCCCGGAGTATTTTATCGGCTTTATGAAATAAAAATTATTAACTTTTGCTTTTGAGTTAATATAATTTAATTAATATAGTTCACGTATTACAATGCATTTTCAGATGGTGGTAGTTAATATTCTATTTTTTATTACATTTAGTTAAATTGAATAAACAGAGCAAAGAATTAAAGACAATTCTTCTATAAAATTTTTTTAAAGGAATCAATAATCTATTGAGTACACAATTACGACGAAGTGAATTTCTACAATATATTCTTTAATACCGAGACATAAAATCGCATTTCAATTATGACCATAATGTAGAACATTTTTTTTCGTTAGTAATGTCACTTCATGTTTTTGTGAATTATCCTTTTAAGCACATTTTGAAAAATTTGCTATTAGGTTCGCTCTGTCCCTCCGTCTGTTTACAAAACTTATATATTCGTTAATATTCGTTAATACCGAAACATAAAATCGTATTTTAATTATAAAACACCATAATTTAATCAATTTTTTTTTTGTAAGTAATGTTACTTCATGTTTTGGTGAATTATCCTTTTAAGCACATTTTGAAAAATTTGCTATTAGGTTCGCTCTGTCCCTCCGTCTGTTTACAAAACTTATATATTCGTTAATATTCGTTAATACCGAAACATAAAATCGTATTTAATTTATAAAACACCATAATGTAATCAATTTTTTTTTTGTAAGTAATGTCACTTCATGTTTTGGTGAATTATCCTTTTAAGCACATTTTGAAAAATTTGTTATTAAGTTCGCTCTGTCCCTCCGTCTGTTAAAACTTATATACTGCTTAATAGAGAGCAATGAAATATTAACTATGCGTAGGTTTCTTAAAAGAGTAATGTTGTAGAACGACTTTTTTATGTACCCTCACCGTTGGAGATCCTACAGCACCGACAGCTCTTCAAATTTTGAAAAAACTTCTTTTAAATGCGTACATTTCAGGTTCTGTTTAACATATTTTCAATATAAAAAATACATGATTGTTTTTTACCTTTATAAATCAACCAGAATTTTTTTACCTTTAGTTTTTCTAATAATGTTTCCAAATTGATTGGCTAAAAATATGTGTAAAAATTGTATATGGATAAGAATGTAAGGTTTTCTGTTCTTTAAATATTTATGTACTCATTATTATAAAATTATAAAATATGATGTACAATGATGTACAGAAATGTGAATATGTTTTCTAATTTAATTGATAAAGTTTATAGTATTTTTAAATATACGGATATTATACATACTATATGCACATATTTCAATATTTTATGGGAAACATGTTATACACATGCATTTTATATAGGTAGACCACATGTAAAGACCACATGTAAGTAATGCATTTCTGAATGATGACATGATGATTGTCTAATGTAAGAGATTGTTTCTGTTTTTAAACAACGGCCGAAAATGTTATGTTGTTAAGACTTAAACACAATTGGTAAAACCGTTTAAGTGCGACAACAAAGAAATTAAAAATTTTTATTGAGCCCTGGTGCCGAAACGGGTTAATGGATCGTAACCAAATCACCTCAGTGAGCTCCTGTGGTAAAGAGCTACACTTTTGTAAATTTTCAATTCAATTGGCAAAACCGTTTAAGCGCGACAACAAAGAAATTGAAAAATTTCATTGAGTCCTGGTGCCGAAACTGGTTAATGGATCGTAACCAAATCGACTCAGTAAGCTCCTGTTGTAAAGAGGTACACTTTGATAAATTTTTAACTCAATTGGTCAAACAGTTTAAATGCGAAAACTAAGTAAATTACAAAACTTCACTGACCCCTGGTGCCGAAACGGGTTAATGGATCGTAACCAAATCACCTCAGTGAGCTCCTGTGGTAAAGAGCTACAATATTGTGAATTTTCAACTCAATTGGTCAAACCGTCTAAGCAGGGCAACAGAAGCATTTAATGAACTTCGTTCGGCTCTCGTGCCCAAACGGGTTACCGGATCTCCATAAAAATTTGTCACAGGCTTGTTTTCAGACCATAAAACCACCGTACAAAATTGGACATAAATCGGAAACAATAAATTTTTTGGAAGCCCGCCGGGCCGAATCCGGGTAACATATTGAATCCAAATTTCTTCGGTACCCGTCCAATGATAAGAAGAATATTTGTCCAAATTTTCAAACCGTTTAGGCAGGACAACGAAAAAACGAAACGGCTTTAAATGGCTCTCGGGCGGCAATGGGTTAATGAACCAAAACGCGATATAGCTTATAACACTTTCCGGGGTCGTAGGAACGTTCCTGCAAAATTTGGTTGCAATCGGACTGGTGGTTTTTACGTGAAAAGGGCACAAACAAACAAACAAACAAACAGAATTTCTTCCTTATTTATTAGATAAGAAATAAAATTAGAGTTCTTCCTCGTAATAAAGGAAAGGAATTAAAAATTACAGAAACAAAAGGTACTCAAACTCGTGCAAAACAACTGTATATTGATGCAGAAGCTCAAACAAACATACCTGTATATAAAGATGCTGCAATACAATTTGTTCCCGAAGAAGAACTATACGAAGAAGAAGCTAAGCAAGTATTCGATGATGAAATGTAAGAAGAAACTGTCAGCTGCTTCAGCTGGAGAACGTCTTAGAAAAAGAAGATCTATTAGAAATAAAAATGTACAAATTTTTGAAACTGATGCAGGAAACATAATAACAGTTCTTTTAGACAGACTCAGCCCACCAACGAAGAAAAAACTATAAATAGCAAAGAGTTAAACAATACATGAAGTCCTGTTTCACGATCAGCTATTCCAGGTAACACTCAAATAGAACTTAATTTTCCCATTCGTAAGAAAAAATCAACCAGCTCATGGACAACATACAAATAAACAATGAAATTTACATTACTTTATTAAGCGATTCATCTTGTAATTATTATCCGGAAAATATATTATCAGCTTTTGCAAACAACTTAAATAAGCAATTCATTTTGAATTCAAAATGGAAAGTTGGTATTTCTGAAATATATATAAATGATTTTTTTCCAAATGCATATGGAGATAAGCTGGAAAAATGAATTACAATTCATATCAGAGGTACTGAGGTTAAATATAATAGTATTTGTACAACATACATTCCATACAGATCTGAACAAATTAATTGTGATTGAAAATCATTTGTTTTACCAACATTACTACAAAATATACAACCATTTGATGGATATGCAAAGACAGAATGAGAACGTCAACTTGTATGGCAAATTTATGATTATATTTCTAAAAATTCTAGTTATATTAAATCTAAAGAATCAGCATCGTATGTTGGAGAATTAATCAAAATTAGTGTTAATAATCCAAAAGTGGAAATAAAATTACGCGGAGAAAGTAATTTTACAATAGACATTTTTATTAAGGAATGTTTTTACAAAATTTTTAACCGAGACTTTAAAAAGTATAAAAATAGAATTGTAGAACTATATAAATCATATTTGAAAACATTATACATGATACCAGTTATTAAGTCTAATATTATATATATACTGATATTATTAAACCACATATCGTCGGAGATAATACTATAAAATGTTTAAGAGCAATAACGATTAAAAATGTATATGAAAATAATTCAATAGAATTTAAAAATGTTCAATATTTCCCTGTTGAAAAGAAAAGTTTTGACAATATTTCTATTTTATTATATGATAAGTATGGAAGTCCAATAAATTTCTCTACTAGTAGTATTCCAACAAAAGTTGTATTGCATTTTAAAAAAGTATAAATAATTAAAAAAATTTTATAACATTATTTATTATTTTATTTAAACATTATGGAGAGAGCATGCATACTATAAATATTATTCAGTTCAATCAGGGAAAAGGTGAGGATATCGGCCCACTGTTGCATTCTATTGTACCTTACCAAAGGGATCGACGGTTAGGGAGTTTTTCGGTGGACTTTTTAAATAGGTAAATATAATAATAATGTATTTAATATTAGTTTCACTCTTTCCGTCCGTCCGCCCGTCCGTCTACACCGTCTTCTACAAAACTTCTACACCGTTAAAGATAGAGAAAAAATTTTAACCATGGGTAGGTCTCATAAAAAAAATAATTTTGTGGAACAACTTTTTCATGTAGCCCCCCCCCCATTACGGAGCTACAGCCCCTCAAACTTTGAAAAAGCCCTATTTTTAAATGCATATATCTTATGTTCTGCTTAAGATTTTTTCAATCTGAAAACGTCATTCGACAGGTATTTCTTTTATCTTTGTAAATTAATATCAAAATTATACAATTTTTTTAAATTTAGTATTTAAATTTACCGTTATGTGAAAACCAAATTTTGCATTATTTTTCTACTTTCATAACTCCGGCACGCTTTTGAGATAGAGGCTTGAAATTTTGAGACAAGAAAGAACTTTTAGAATTAGTATAAGTTTGCTCAGAAAATTTTTTTGGACCACCCCCTGTTTATGAGATATGAGGGCCTAAAAATTGAAAATTTGCTATTTTTAAACACCTGTAACTTAGGAACCTGTATACATTTTACTTCTGCAAGATATAAAATTTAAAGCTACAGTAATATATTTTAATGTCTCTTAAAGGTTTGTTTTAGTTGTAAAGGGTTCCAAAGTTGCAGCTCTTCAAAATTGCGAAAAAGTCCCATTTTCAGATGTATATATCTCAGGCCCTGCGTAATAGTTTTGCAATCTAAAACCGTCAGAAGATCGAAAATTTTATTATCTATATAAAACAATATCAAAATTATGTAATATTTTGTAATTTACTATTTAAATTTACCGTTATGTGAAAACCATATTTTGCATGAAATTTCCTTTTTCATAACTCCGGCACGCCTTTAGATAGAAACCTGAAATTTTGAGACAAGAAAGAACTTTAAGAATTAGTATAAGTTTCCTCAGAAAATTTTTTGGTAGCATCCCCTCTTTAAGAGTTATTACGCCTCAAAAATTGAAAATTTGCTATTTTTAGACACCTGTACCTTAGGCACCTGTGAAAATTTTTCTTCGACGAGGCATGAAAATTAAAGGTTTAATAATATATTTTTACGCGTGTTAACGGCTTTTCGTAGTTATATAGGATTCCGGACTTACGACCCCTCAAAATTTCAAAAATGTCATATTTTCACATTTTTTCTTATTACATGAAATTTTCAAATTTTTGTCCAAGTCAAAATTCTAAACAGTTTGTATTGAGTTTGGAAATGTGCGCTTTTAAAAACCGTTGGTTTACATTCTACCTTGTTTTACTGGAATTTACCATAATGATAAAGGACATCAGATAACAAAGTCTATGTTTAGCAATGCTTCTTTATACTAACTTTTGATTTAACTGCAGATGCATCTGGAAATGAAGTGTGTCAAGATTTACTAAACCAGGGTATAATTAGAATAGAGACAAGGCTATCAAAACCCCTTACATCAACACTAACTGCTATTGTTTATGGAGAATTTGATGCAAGCTTACAAATTGATAAAAATCGAAATATATTCACAAACCTATAAATAGCATACATAAAAGTAAATATGAATATTTGACAAAATGTCACTGTCTTGTGCACTTCTGGATGTAACATTTTGTTGTGATGATAATAATAACTTGTTTGCGAAAGATATTTGTATAGTTGGTATTAAAGAACCTTGTAAAAAAGATTGTAAAAGAGTTCAAGTATAAATTTCCAACTAGGGATTTGGCAAATGATAATTTTGAAAATTACTCTTTCGGAACTGTGTACAATGATAAAATAAATAAAGAGCTCTGTCAAGTACCTACTAGAAAAATTTGATGCTATTATAACAAATAAAAAAATCAAAAAAGAGTTTTTATCGAACTACATTAAAGAAACAACCAAAGTTTATGACTTGAGTCAGTTTAATTAATGAACATCCTAGAAATAAACAGCGTATTAAAATGTAACAAATACACAGGTAAATTTTTAAAGGGAGTTTTTGCTTTAGATCAACTACCCAAAATAATTAAAAAACAAAAGCAAAGCTGACAAAGCAAAAGATCGATGGACACATTTGTTAGCTATTTATATTCCAAAATATGGCTGTATTGAATATTTTGATTCGTTTGGTAAAAAATCAGCTAAATTAGAAATTTTGAGTTACTTAAAAAACCAATGAATAATTTTTAGTGAAAAACAGTTACAAAGTAACTATTCAGATGTATGTGGACAATATTGGTATGTTTATACGAGGTATAGATGTTGCGATTATAGTATGAACGCCTTTTTAAAAAAATTTAATAACGTAAATCAACTAGAAAACGACAAATTGATTCTAAAAACCTTTCAAAATGTATATGGGAAATATAACTCATTACAAACTTGTGTTCCTAAAAGGTATAAATAATAAAACAATATAAACAACTTTTAGTAAAATTAAAGTAATGGACGGACCACACAAATTTATTCTTAAGTTATACTTGTTTTCTTAATAAAAATCATACATTAAAAATTTCTGTTGGGTTTGACTGCGAGTCGTTTGAAGCTTTAACCATATTTCATCGTACCGGTAAAGAGGAAATTGCTTTAAAATATCATGAATGGAACAAATTTTATTACCAATTTAACAAAAAAACTCGATGAGCAGATAATAAAAGACATAAAGCAGAGTTTTCATCATGGGCTAAAATCGGCAAACGGACAAAGCATAACTATTAACAGAGAAGAAACAGAAACATTTAACTATTTAAATAATTTCCTAATGATGTGATGACCTATAATAAAAATGCTAAGTTTAATGTAAAACAATATGTTGGAGAATATCTAAAATTATGTAATGAACAGCAGGTATTAAGGTTACAACGCGAAATTTATATTTCTCCTAACTCCTCATCCTCCACTGTGGATGTAATTTTGTCTTCCTGAATTTGACTTTGTGTATTTATGTGCTCAGTTTCTTTAAACGTGAATGTTGTTGCATCAGCTTGCATATTTAATGCTTTATTCAATGAAAGTTAGAATAGAAATGAATTAAAATTACAAATAAAAGCCATCTTATATACTTATGTAGAAAAGTATAAAAGCAAAATAGATTCAAGCAACTGGCTAGTTTAAACCATGATTTGGTCTATTATTTTATATATAATAATTATTATCTTAATACCTTTAACCATTTTAAAAATTAGCTGACATAATTGTTTCATATAAATAAAATGGCAAGAGCCCAATTAGTAACTGAAATTCATAGACAGGCAAGACGTAAATTAGAAGGAAATTAAAACAAAAACGAAATTAAATCTTAGAAGAAAAATAAAACAAAAACGAATAAATAATGGCAATGGCAAACACATGGTAAATTGATTTAGTAGAAATTATATCATATGCACAATAATGGTTATAAATATATGCTGACGGTCATTGACACTTTTTCTAAATACTTTTCTAATACTAAATAAAAAAGCTGAAAATGTTTTAAATACCTTAAAATACCTTACCCCAAAATACCAATTATTAGTATAGATAAAGTTATACCAAAAGAAATTCACTCTGATCAAGGTCAATCAATCATTATCATACATTTAGTGAGTTAAAAACATCAATTGTTGAACGATTCAACAGTACGTTGAAAAATTCCTTATCGAAAAAATTTAGTTTAAACGGGAATTATAAATAGTTACCTATATTATACAAACACTAATAAAAGAATATAATTCAACAAAACATAGTACAAGAAAACTTCCTCCTGAAAAAATGACAAAGAAAAACGAAAAAAAAATATACTTAGGAACGTGTATACTGAACCAAAAAAATAAATATATGGTGGAAATTGTGTAAGAATAAGTAAATATAAAGGTCATTTCGAAAAAGGTTTGGTCATCTGAAATATTTAGAATTTAAAACATCAATAATACTTATTCTGTATCCTGACTACACTGGCACACCAATTTCTAGAGACTTTATCAAGCTGAGCTTACACCTGTAAAATACCCAGATACTTACCTTGTTGAGAAGATTATTAAAAGGCAAGGAAATAAAGTATATGTAAAATGGCTTGGATTTAATAAAAATCATAATACATGGATAAATAAAAATGATATTGTTTAACTAAAGTATGTTTTATTTTAAATAAATAAATTTAAATAAATTTAGAATACCAATACAAACTCATATTTTATTGTATCTTTTGTCTCTTACCCATATGGTAAAGAACTGTGATCTTCTAATATTTTATGCTTTTCTGATCTTGGTTGATATCGCTTAGTTTCTGGTGTTGTAACCACCTCATGATTTTTGGTCCTTTTAATATTATCCGGAATTACAAATACCTCTCAAAATTGACTTGTTTTGCAGCAGTATAATTTAAAGAAATACCTTTGACTTTATTTACTACTTACTTTATTTTACATACTACTTTTTCAGAATTATCTTTTGTACAATGTACTTTATATACATAATTTTTCGGTCCACCACTAACAAATTCTGTAATACAACTGCCAGAATAATAACATTCTAATTTATCAGTCATATCACCAATGTATTCTCCTACTGATGGATCTTTTTCTCCTGCTTTGCTTATGTATATGACAGAATCTGTGTCATAATACAATACTCTATCATTAAGCTGCTCTAAATAACTATACAGTTTAAGTCATGCTTGTGTCGTTGTGTATGCTGCAATACAAACATTGATGGTAAACAGCTCATACAATTGGAAAAGGTTGATTTACAATCATTGTTTGTAGTTGGTTTTCTCGCTGACCAAAGTTACCCCAAAATAGAGTTCAACATTAATTTAGCAAATGATCTTAAGACAGGGTTATTATGAATTTTTTCGTATTCTAACTTAATTTCCTCTACGTTTAAAAAGTTTTCTAAATAATTTTCTTTTTCAGTTTGACATATATTAGAACAACCGGAAGCTTCTTGTTTAATATTTATAAATTTATTCATCATCATCGTTGTAAATAGTCCGTCAATTCATCATATTTTACTGTTTTGTATTCCAAAACTTCGTAAATATTTAGAAGTTCGTAGCCCTTTTCAATAGCTTTTACGATGGATAGAGAGAGCAAAATATATATTTAATTTTTTCTCCAAGTTTACATTTACAAGTTTAAGTACGTGTAAACATTTCCAATCCTGCCACCCTAAAATGCACATCGAGGATTTAATGGAGCTGTGTTATAGTGGGTGATTTTGCAAGTAATAGTGGGTGATTTTGCAAGTAATAGTAGGTGATTTTGCAAGTATTTCATTTTTATATTTTTTCTCAGTTCCTCGCGGAAATCGCATTTCCACATTTCAACAACACTGTATCCACGAAATTTTAAGTGTTCAGATTTTGATAATGTTTTTGCATACCTCTGATTTAATGTATCATTAGAATCTTTATGCAAAGGTGTATCTCTTTTAGTAGCTAGACATTTAGGATATCAGTGGTAATAGCACCCATAAAATTCATATATCCTCTTAGTATCTCAACTTTAACACCCGCAATTAATTTTTCTTTACCGTTAGTTCCACTTTGTAGTTTAATTTTAAGAGAATGTTCTTTCCAAATAACCCATTGTATGGCTATTTTTTGTTGATTATCAGTTAATCTATATCCTCTTTTCGGAATGATGACTATTGTGTTTAAGAAAATTTCTTCCATTTGCTACGTTACATGCTGAAGCTATTGTTGTAGAGTCTAAAAATGGTTCAACATTGCACTCTTGTAAGAATATTTTTCTAAAAGTAAGACAGGCTTCTGTCAAAATTTTTTACATCGTTAATGCAATGTTCTATCAATTTCTTCTGCATGTTGAATTTGAAACTTTTGTTTTGTTCATACCACGGCAAAAATTCACTCCTTTCATCTTCCGTCATTGCGTCGGGTACATAATATTTCATTGAAGGTAAAGCTCCAATATAATTTTGATTTTCCAGTTTATTAAATGGATGAGGAAAGTAACATTTTTTTAACTTGCTTGGTAAATTAAAAGGTTTTGGTAACTTGCTAAGTGCCATTGGAAAATAATTAAGCGAGTTTATAAATTTTATATTATCCAGTAACATAAGAATGATTTTTGTTCCTCTCATAATTAATTTTGGTTGAAAAACAATTTTAGTGAGAATATAATTTAAAATAAATTGATGGTCTAACGCTTGTCCATTATGAGCAATCAGAATAACCTTTTTATATTGGGTTCTTAATTTTATTATATGTTCCATGAATTTAGATATTATGTTTTCTTAGTTATTACATTGTAATGGTGCTTTAAAAATTACTTCTCTTCTTCTTCCTTCTTCATATTTGTACACATCAATTTTATGTTTGTGTAAAAAAGTTTGAAATTGCTTCAACTCTTTTATTCCACAACCTTCAGGTGGAATTGAAACTCCAGATTTATTTACTAAATGTAATGCCGTTAAAGTTTGAAATTTTGCTGTATCACATAATATTTTTCTATATTCGACAAACTTTTTCACTTTGGCTAGCAACAACTAACGCACGCAGAAGACATAGGTTGTCTTTATTTTTGTGCGGATGTTAGCTGTTTTTCGTAGGTATTCATCATCGTAGTTGATAAATTTTGTTTTTGATCTACCTAATCCAGCTGATAATTTAACTTGTGTAGCTATTATACAGAAGCTGTCTGTACTTAATCCTATAAATAGAAAAGAAAAATGTTACTAATAATAAAAAAAAAATAAAATAAAATAAACATATTTATAATTTACCTTCGGAATTACTTTGAAACACTTTTGATATTACATCCCAAATATCCTGAAATTTTAGTTCGATGGCTGTTTTAAAACTCAGGAATGCAGGGGCGCGTTCCTCAAAACTTTCTCCACAGAAAGTCAATTCTATATTGTCTATAGAACTTACATTACTTGTTATATACTTTATAATTTCGTACACTGCATTTTTGATCAAGCTGGTGGGTTCCACATTATTTGGTATTGGTTTTACAATAAATTTGATTTAACGTCCACGTACATTAATCTTTTAACGACATCGGTACAGTCGCTTTCAATTGTTTAACGAGTTATATTCTCGGAAGAATTCAAAAACTTTTGGAGGATAAGTTTTTTGGACATTGTTTTGGTTTAAAATTAAATCAAGCACTGTTGTATTAAAATATTTTTTAACCTTTTTAAACATTCAAAACCTGACTTAAAATAAAAAAAAAATTATTTGAACAATGTAATCGGAATACACTTAATTATGTTACTTTTTCTTAAAATAGAAATAGAAAAATTAATTGAAAAATACTCTGTAACAATGTAATCGGAATGCACTTTAATAAATTATGTTACTTTTTCTTAAAATAGAAATAGAAAAATTAATTGGAAAATACTTTGCAACAATGTAATTGGAATGCACTTTAATCAATTATAATTCCCCTGAGTTTAATGCTTTCCTATAATCCTGTCTTAAATTAAAGATATAAATTTATAAAACGCCGCTGTATGCAAAAGATATTTTAATAAATTATGTTACGTTTTTCTTCAAATAGAAATAGAAAAATTAGTCGAAAAATACACTGCAACAATGTAATCGGAATGCATTTAATTCTAAACTTAGCAAAGTAAAAAAAAATTATAGCCACTAAATTATCTAAAAATAAATTAGAATTTTCAACACTGTATTTGAATGTCTAAATGTGATTTCAATTAATTATAGTATTTAAAAACATGTAATCTTGAATCTATCTTCTATCCTTCTACACATTTTAAATTAGTATAAATACAGTGAAATTTTGTATAATAGTTACAGTTTAACTCAATTTTGCATTCATTCAATTCATCGAAATGCATTTAATTCTAAGCCTAGCAAAGTAAAAAAAAAATTATAGCCACTAAATTATCTCAAAATAGAAATCAATTGAAATTAGAATTTGCAACACTCTATTTGAATGTCTAAATGTGATTTCAATTAATTATAGTATTTAAAAACATGTAATCTTGAATCTATCTTCTAGTCTTCTACACATTTTAAATTAGTATAAATACAGTGAAATTTTGTATAATAGTTACAGTTTAATTCAATTTTAGAAAAAGCAGAATGGCTCAAGAATCCATTTGCATATACATGAGAGAAGATTCAACACCTTCTGTACCGTCTTCCAGCAAAAAGAAGGAAGACGAAAAACGAACAAGACGAAGACACATCACTTAGATGTGTACAACATCAGCCGCAACAACAAGTATAACAACAGTTACAACAACAAGAAATGGAAGTACCGAGAAAGCGTAGTTTTCTGGAACAGCACCAGCCTCAACAACAACCGCTACAACAAGAATTATCAAGAAAGCATAGTTTTCTAGAAGCATTTAATGAAAAGGCAAATAAAAATTTATATATAAAAAATAATTTTTTTAAATTAAAGAAATGGAGCCTAATAGGCTTTATATTTTAAAAAAATTACAAAAAATTAACACCACTTATAGTGAAAAAAGGGTCCATGAAACCCAAAATTCTGTAATTTTTATTCCTCGTAAATATGAGGAAATCACAAGAATTAGAAAAGGGTATTAAAACCCTACAAATTTATGTTTATAAAAACAAAGAGGGATATAAGAGGGATTATATGTTTATAAAAACAAAGAGGGATAAATTAAAGAAATGGAGCCTAATAGGCTTTATATTTTAAAAAAATTACAAAAAATTAACACCACTTATAGTGAAAAAAGGGTCCATGAAACCCAAAATTCTATAATTTTTATTCCTCGTAAATATGAGGAAATCACAAGAATTAGAAAAGGGTATTAAAACCCTACAAATTTATGTTTATAAAAACAAAGAGGGATATTTACGATTCGAGGATTCTAATTTGAATTTTGCGCTTGCTGAAAATCAGTAAACGGAAAAAGTAAATAAATATGTTTCAATAACGAAAAAACTTTTTTATTTTATTATATTTATTATTATTAACAGCTTTTTATTAACTTGGTTGGGTAAAGGATAGAATCTTAGAGGCCATTTTAAACACACATCCCGTTGAGCTAGAGACTTGAAATTTTCTTCATTAGATCAGATCCCGATGACAATACATGATTTTAAAATAATAATATCGAAAAACATTAGAGAAATTAGCTTAATTTCAAAATTAAATTTTCATACAAATATATAACAGAATTTTTAACAGAATTATTACAGAACCAAAATAAAACATTTTATCTAAATTTACTAAACTCACCGATACCAATACGTAATAAAGGGTGTTCAAAATTGAGGTATCATTTTGATTTTGCCGCCATTTTTTTTTTACCTGGAATTTTTATACGAGGTTTCTTTAGGTATATTCTAAATACATTCCGGTTAGTTAATATGGAACGTTACACGAAGGAACAACGTGTTTTTGTTATTACAACATTTTTTGAAAATGGTAAAAGTTTTCAAAATGTAATTAGGAAATTTCGAACAAAATTTGGTAGAGAAAATGCTCCAACAAATCGTGCCATCAAGCTGATGGTTGATAAATTTCTAGAAACTGGATCTGTTCTTGATAACAGAGGCAACATTTATCAACGTAGTGGCCGTTCAACCGAGAATGTAGTAGCTGTGAGCAGAAGTGTTCTTGGGCAATCGAAAAACAAGAAGAAAATGAGAATTTTTTTAACAAAATAATCTTCACCGACGAAGCTCATTTCCAGCTCAATGGCTACGTCAATAAACAGAATTACCGCATTTGGGGTGAAGAGAATCCAAGGGTTAACTTAGAGCAACCAGTACATCCACAAAAAGTTACGGTTTGGTGTGGTTTGTGGTCAGGAGGAATCATCGGACCATATTTTTTTGAAAACGCAAATGGAAATGCGATTACGGTCAATGGAAATGGCTACAGGGAGATCATCCGAAGCTTTTTGTGGCGGAAAATTGATGATTTGGACGAGAATATGTGGTTTCAACAGGACGGTGCCACTTGCCACACAGCAAGAGAAACAATAGATTTTTTGAAGGAAAAGTTCGAAGATCGCATTATTTCTCGTAGAGGAGGAGTGATGTGGCCACCAAGATCGTGCGATTTGACACCGTTGGATTTTTTTTTGTGGGGTTTTGTGAAATCGAAAGTGTACAGCAATAATCCCACAACAATTCAAGAGCTTAAAAACAACATTATCGAGCAGATTTCAACCATTGAGAACAGTTTATTGAACAACGTGATTCAGAATTTTGGTAAAAGATTAGAAGCCTGCCGAAGTAGTAGAGGGGGCCACTTGGCCGACATAATTTTTCATTATTAACCGGAACCTATTTGTAATAAATTAAAATAAAAATATATTTAATATTTCAAAAAAAGTCTTTTTTTTATTAAAATTAAAATGATACCTCAATTTTGAACACTTTTTACATAAATGTTTTTTTTTTTTATAAAAGACTATTGTTTTTTATGTAGACCATTGCATTGTATGCGTACATATACATAGGTACATACTTCAAAATATGTAATAATATGTGCTTCGAAAATATTTTTGGTTTGAAAGCGATGAATTTGAAAGATATGAATGTGTAAACAAATTAATGTGCCGCACTTGAGAACACAGTGTAAAATTAATATGCATTTACTTAAAATTTAGTAAGCAAGTGTTAAATTTAAGTTTTTTTTCATCAAACCAATTGATTTTTAGTATAGATTTTTATTTTATTTTATAAAAGCAATGAGTTTATTTATAATATTTATATAGATATGTGTTTTTCCTTTCTTAATTATAATTAAAATAGGGCTTTTCTTTCGAAACTCTTAACATATTAAAATCGCATATTATGGCCCTAACATTGATATCTAAATTGGCAGCTGCCTTTAAATTAAGATCTATTAGGGAATGATGATCTGCACCACTAATGCCTTTTTCTGAAGTATAAAAACTAAGAATATATTTCCAATTATGTAAAAACATTAAGCAACAAAAAGAATATATTAAAAATAAGAAATCCAGCCTTTTTTAAAAATAGTAAATAACAACAATACTTTTCTTTTCAATAACAATAATTATGAATTAATCATAAAATATATGTTATGTACATACATACATATATATCTACATCGTCTAGAAAAAGCAAAATAATTTTTTTTTAATTCAAAAACCTTAGCATTTAGAAGTAAGCAATTTAATATATGCTCAATTACATACTTTTAAAATCAAATTTTTTTACTACATATGTATGTAGGTACAAACATGTACAAAAATGGTATGTATATTTTTATGTGTGCTGTATTATATGTAGTATTATATTATGTGTGCTATATTAAAAATCTGCCTACACAGTCACACCAAATTCCCAAATTCCCAACTATTATTATTTAGTTGATTAATCGATTTATTATTTTTTAATATGTAGGCAACAGTTATATTTATATGAATGGACGGTAAACATAAACGAACAAAAAAAAATTTTATGTATGCATATGAATGGACGGTTAACATAAACGAACAAAAAACAAGTAAATGTAACAGTAAGTCGATGCAACCGACTTATTAATACCCTACACCTGAATAATTCGAATTAAATTAAAAATCCATGTGTTTTTGGCAGCTGCTTGAACTTCTTCCCTTTTCTGTCTTATTCAACTCCAATTTCAAGAACGTAAAAGAGGCATCCGCTTGGGATATGCTTGACACCCTTGTATAAAATTTTAAGTTTCTATCTTAATTATTTTCGAAGATTGGTAGTCCTTGGGAGGTTTGTGTCAGCTACCCGAATTGCCACTCCAATTCATCGAATCCATCTCAGGAACATAAAGAAAACTTGCCGGAACACCATTCTATTAAATTTAAAGGTTCTACTTTTGTTGGTTTTGGGGATATGCTCGTTGCTCTTGTGCTCGTCCGGAAGTTTCCAAAATACGAACCCATGGTTCAAATTCTTTCAAATGTCAGTTTCCAATTTTACAGAAAAGGAAACATAACAGAACACCTTTGTACTAAAAATACTACTTAAAAAGTTCTATCTTTGTTGGTTGTGGAGATATACTCGTTTGCTCTGGGGCTCGTCCGGAAGCTTCCAAGATTTGAACCCATGGACCAATTCCTCACAAATTTCAGAAACATAAATCAAACATGAAGGAACACCATTCTGCCTAATTTAAAGGTTATATCTTTGTTGCATTTGGAGATAATATCATTTGCTCTGAGGCTCGTTCGGAAGCTTTCAAAATCCGAACCCAAGGACCAAATCCTCTCAAATTTCAGAGGCCTGAATCATACATGAAAGAACACCATTGTGCCAAAAGTAAAGGTTATATCTTTATTAGTTTTGGAGATAATCTCATTTGCTCTGGGGCTCGTTCGGAAGCTTCCAAAACCAAACCCATGGACCAAATCCTCTTAAATTTCAGAGACATAAATCAAACACGAAAGAACACCATTGTACCAAATTCAAAGGTTCTACCTTTGTTCGTATTGGATATAATCTCATTTGCTCTGCGGCTCGTTCGGAAGCTTCCAAAATTCGAATCCACGGTTCAAATTCTTTCAAATTTAAACCCATGGCCAAATCCTCTCAAATTTCAGAGACCTAAATCAAACATGAAAAAACACCATTCGGCCAAATTTAAAG
Organism: Poecilobothrus nobilitatus; assembly: GCA_947095535.1. Taxonomy (NCBI): domain Eukaryota; kingdom Metazoa; phylum Arthropoda; class Insecta; order Diptera; family Dolichopodidae; genus Poecilobothrus; species Poecilobothrus nobilitatus. The sequence goes on along the minus strand of OX352774.1, from coordinate 338,375 downwards.
GTTATATATTTGTTGTTTTTGGAGATAATCTCATTTGCTTTGGGGCTCGTTCGGAAGCTTCCAAAATCCAAACCCATGGACCACATCCTCTTAAATTTTAAAGACATAAATCAAACTGAAAGAAACATCATTATAAAAAATTTAAAGGTTCTATCTTTATTGGTTTTGGAGATAATCTCGTTTGCTCTGGGGATCGTACGGAAGCTTCCAAAACCTGAACCTATGGACCAAATCTTCTCACATTTCAGAGACTTAAATAAAACATGAAAGAACACCACCCTGCCAAATTTAAAGGTTATATCTTTGTTGGTTTTGGAGATAATCTCATTTGCTCTGAGGCTCGTACGGAAGCTTCCAAATCCAAACCCATTAACCAATCCCCTTAAATTTCAGAGGCCTAAATCATACATGAAAGGACACCATTGTGCCAAAAGTAAAGGTTATATCTTTATTGGTTTTGTAGATAATCTCATTTGCTCTGAGGCTCGTTCGGAAGCTTCCAAATCCAAACCCATGGACCAAATCCTCTTAAATTTCAGAGGCATAAATCGAACGGGAAGGAACATCATTGTACAAAATTTAAAGGTTCTATCTTTGTTGGTTTTGGAGATAATCTCATTTGCTCTGGTGCTCGTTCGGAAGCTTCCAAATCCCAAACCCATGGACCAAATGCTCTTAAATTTCAGAGACATAAATCGAACGGGAAGAAACATCATTGTACAAAATTTGAAGGTTCTATCTTTGTTGCTTTTGGAGATAATCTCGTTTGCTCCGGAATCATTCGGAAGCTTCCAGAATCCGAACCCATGGACGGATTTTGTCCAGATTCGAACTTAGCCTTTCTTTCGTAATTAGTAACCTACTATATAAATTTCATCAAGATACCATCATTATTTTTTGAGTTATCGTGCGTACGGACGGACGGACATCGCTAAATCGACTCAGGCGGTGATCCTGATTCAGAATATATACACATGTCTATACCTAACTCGCTTCCTTTTGGTGGTTACAAACACCATACCAAAGTTAATATACCCTATACTTTAGGTGTAGGGTATAAAAAATTCAGAATGTTCTATAGCTAATAATTTCTATTTTTGAAATAGACTGTATGCATAAATTTAATATTAAAAAAAAAATAAGTTCTTAGCGTACCTAAATAACAGAAAACAAAAAAAAAGTACAATGTAATACTGGAAGAAAAATAAAAACGAATAGAAAACAAGGTAAAATGTAAACCAACGGTTTTAAAAAGCGCAGATTTCCAAAACTCAATATAAACTGTTTAGAATTGTAACTTGCACAAAATTTTGAAAATTTCATGTAATAAGATGTAAATAAATGTTTAAAATAGCACATTTTTGAAATTTTGAGGGGCCGTAATTCTGGAATCCTACATAACTAAGAAAAGCCGTTAACACACGTAAAAATATATTATTGAACCTTTAATTTTCATGTCTTGCCGAAGAAAAATTTTTACAGGTGTCTAAGTTACAGGTGTCTAAAAATAGCAAATTTTCAATTTTTGAGGCGTAATAACTCTTAAAGAGGAGGTGCTACCAAAAAATTTGAAGAAACTTATACCAATTCTACAAGTTCTTTCTTGTCTCAAAATTTCAGGTTCCTATCTAAAGGCGTGCCGGAGTTATGAAAAAAGAAATTTCATGCAAAATTTGATTTTCACATAACGGTAAATTTAAATATTAAATTTAAAAAAAATGTATAATTTTGATATTAATTTACAAAGATAAAAGAAATACCTGTCGAATAACGTTTTCAGATTGAAAAAATCTTAAGCAGAACATAAGATATATGCATTTAAAAATAGGGCTTTTTCAAAGTTTGAGGGGGTGTAGCTCCGTAATGGGAGGGGCAACATGAAAAAGTTGTTCCACAAAATTATTTTTTTTATGAGACCTACCCATGGTTAAAAGTTTTTTTCTCTATCTTTAACGGTGTAGAAGTTTTGTAAACAGACGGACGGACGGACAGAGTGAAACTAATAAGCACATTTTTTCAAAATTTTTTTGGAAATGTGCCAAAAAGAGAACAAAAAATATTATTTTGATTGTTTTTAAATATTAAGTCTATTTCTTATGTATATATTGTGCACATCTGATATTTACCCACATAACAGATAGAAAAAAAGAACTATTAAAATGTTATCATTTTAAAAGAAAGACATACGTTTGATATTTCCGTACATAACAGATACAAAAAAAAAAATATTAAAATGTTATGTTATGAAAAGAAAGAAAAAACAAGGCAGTGTATGAATCAAAGTTTTCAAAGGGTCGCATTTTTAAGTGGAAATAAAGAACATTATAAAATTGCAATAACAATTTTATATAAATTTTGAATTTTGCTATGCAATGTTCCCTTAATTTTTTAAAAATCTTGCCACAATATATAATACAATATAACAATCAGAAGTTCAGATCATTATATAGTACCCATACTACTATAATATGTATATGAATGAATATATCAGTATATATGTGTGTAGTTATAGATTCATTATTTTTTAATACCAACAATTATATTTATATGAATGGACGGTAAACATAAACGGAAAAAAAAAAAAATTCAGAATATTCTATAGCTAATAAGTTCTATTTTTTAAATAGACTGTATGCAGAAATTTAATATTAAAAAAAAAAAATAAGTTCTTAGCGTATCTAAATAACAGAAAAAAAAAAGTAAAATGTAATACTGGAAGAAAAATAAAAACTAATAAAAAAAAGAGAACAAAAAATGCTACTTTGATTGTTTTTAAATATTTTTAAAGGCTATTTCTTATGTATATATGCACATCTGATATTTACACACATAACAAATAGAAAAAAAGAAATATTAAAATGTCATGCTATAAAAGAAAGAAAAAACAAGGCAGTATATAAATCAAAGTTTTCAAAGGGTCGCATTTTTAAGTGGAAATAAAGAACGTTAAAAAATTGCAATATTTTTATTTAAATTTTGAATTTTATAGCTATGCAACGTTTTTTTAATTTTTTTAAAATTTTGCCACAATAAATTAATAATAAAAAAATTCAATATATTCTATATTATAACAGGTAATAATATAATTATAGACTGTAAGGGCAACTGTAAAAATTCAAAATTAAACAAGGAAAAAAAAATATCAATTTAATACTTATATTTGTCGTTACTAAAAAGAATAAAATAACATAAATAAAAAAAATTTTAAAAAAAACAGCTTTTTTGAACTAAAAAGTAGAAAATAAATTTTTGATAGCAAATTTTTCTGTAATTTTCTAAACTATATTGTTACAATAGAGATTTCTTTGAAAAAGTTTATTTCAATATGTCAAATATATTTATAAATATAAGTATACATATATAAGTTTTAAAATCTGTGAAATTAAAATAAAAGCTGGAGGCAACAAACGCATAACTATAAACTTATATTTTTAAATTTTGCCTCCAGCTTTTATATTAATTTCACAGACTTTAAAACTTATGTATACTTATATTTATATATATAATTGACATATTGAAATAAACTTTTTCAAAGAAATCTCGATTGTAACAATATAGTTTAGAAAATTACAGAAAAATTTGCTATTAAAAATTTATTTTCTACTTTTTAGTTCAAAAAAGCTGTTTTTTTTTAAATTTTTTTTATTTATTTTATTTATTTATTTTTAATTCTAGATCAAAAATGTAAAATAAAACATATTAAATAAAAATAAAATAAGATTTTTTTACTTTAAAATTTTAGAAACCCAGGAAATAAATAAAAATCTTTTTTCTTTTAAGTTACAGGTTATATCACTTTTTTCTTTTACTTACTATTTCATCTGTTTTTTATTTTTATGTTTTGCAATTAACGTATGAAAAAGAAATCTTACATAACAGATGCACATATAATTCGATAATATTTTCTTTTCTTTTTGTTCTTATTTTAATTTTTTTAGCATTTGCGTTCATAAGTTTTTAAATTGTTTAAAAGAGTCAAACTATAGGTTTTACAAATTTCACACCAGGTAAACAGAAATTAAAAGAATGCAAAATATTTTTAAAGCTCATGTGTACATATTAAATATACATAACTCTTAATTATTGAAGGTTCTACAACAATTTAGAACAAAATATAGAAACAACAAATATTTTAAAAATAACAAATTTTTCTTATTTTTATTTTTGCAACTTTAAAACTATAATAACAACTTTTAATAAAACAAAACTAAAAACGAACTACATCTTGTACTTCTTGTTTACGTTTTCATTTTCATTTTTATTATTTTTCTTGCTATTCAAAAGTATCTTTATGAATATTTTTATCCAATAATAAAATCAAGTTTTTTTTTTTTCGATTCTTTTATATTTCCTTTTAACTATGTATTATTAAGCCTACGAATCGCAATGAACAAAAAATTTGATTTGCCTTGAAAAAATTCTTTTCTTACTAAATATTTGTATGATATTTTTCTTATTTTTATTTTGCAACATTAACACTATAATAACAACTTTTAAGAATTAAATATGAACTACACATCTTCTTCTAATTACGTTTCGTTTTTATTATTTTTATTATTTTACAACTTGATATCCAAAAGTAGCTATGAATATTTTTCTGCTTTCGTTTCTTTTATATTTCCTTTTACTTATGTACATATATTTTATTAAGCATATGAATTTGCGCAATAAAAACAAACTTGATTTGATTTGACTTGAAAAATTCTTCTTTCTATTTGTATCATACCTTTTTACAAAATACCAATGAATTTATAGAAAAATCTAAATATCTTAAACTTGTTCAGTTCATTAACCCTGCCTGACAACTTGCAAAGTACCAACAACCTTTACTTCCTACTATACAACCACTTGCAACTTATAACTTAACAACCCACATTTTCAACCTATCTTGCAATGCAACCCAAAGCAAAACAATCAAAACTAATTTTTTACCTATAAACCAAAAATAATCGACATTAAACCCCTCAATCAAAAATGTAGGTGAATGGGTAGTGCGATATGGCATGATTTTCTCCCATGACAGAGTGCCGGGATAACTACTTAAGTAATAAATTTCAATTAAGCCTTTTTTAGTTAAGTCGATAATGGAACACAAAAAAAAAATCACATTTCCACCTCAAAAGTTATGGAAAAATTTCAAGATTTCTTTAATTTATTTTATATTATTATCGATACAATTTATTTATGTTTATTTTACAATAATTTGTACTTCACTTAATATTTTTTTTTGTTTTACGAGGGTTGGTAGAAAAAATTGGAAATCACCAAGAGGAACTGAACGTGGTTCCTCAGGGAAGTGTTTGACCTTAATTTTGGCCTGAAATTTGGGATTATGAGGGATAGGTAGCAAAATTTGGAGAGATATTTTGAAGAAAGATGTTAATGTTACTTAAACTTAAGTAAATCGTACACATATGAATTACCAACTTTAGAAAACACCATAAACTGTATTTCGCCATCTTGATGACTCTACATGGTAGAGAACTGCTTCTGTTGAACTACTTGTTTCTTGTTGGAAATTGTGCAGAGCATCATGGTGGTTATACCATCGGGATCGGTTGACTTATTTGTGTCAAGATTTTACAAGATTTTCATCACCGCCCGCATCCTAAAGTAAATTTTACCGAAGGAACAGCCAACTTTGGTGCAATTTGAGCTGACTGTGGCAGTGTCGAATTGAAAGCGAATTGCTTGCCAAATAAGTTCGCCTTCTCTTTAGAATCTGATCGATTCTGTTATTATTATCAACAAGTGGTGGAAAAGACTCTCTAATGTCTTCTTTTAAACTTTTGGTAAATGTTCAAAAAGATTTGTTATTCTTTGGCATGTGGATGATTTTACGTTTCACCTTTTGGTTGAACAAGAACTTTTGCTTGTTGATAACTCTCTTGCATCTGTTTCTAACCACTGTATAGTTGGCCGAACGAGCTTCCGATCTGTTGCTTTGGTACAGTTTTAAATAAAAATAAAATCGAAATAAAATCAAGCCAATTTAAAACTATATTAGTAATAAATAATATTAATTTAATAATTTTTTAACTTTATGTAATTCAATTGTTTGTTTTAATATTTTAGGTAGTGCATTATAGCACTTATACGCTAAGTTATATATAGTGTCATGACTATTAAATCTTACATTTGACGATACCATTCGAATATTATCAGCTGTTCTATTGCTATAATTATGAAATTATTATTTGTTGATTGTATGATGAATGGTATTGATGCTATTGATGAAATGGGGCAAATATTTCGTCGTATTAATGATGAAAGGGGGCAACTAAATATATTTATTTATTTATTTATACTAATATTACATAAATAAATGTAATGCAATATTATTGAACCATCGGCTACTAAGGCCATTATAGGTTTTTATACTATTATTAAATTATATACTATTATATTATTTATTTTGTTTATATTATATTATATACTATATATTTACATTATATTTGGTTGTAAGGGGGGTGTGTAAAGAAAAAACACTTACGACCTGTGCAGTTATCGAACCCACACTCCATCGGTTAATACGCCTCACGCCTACCCACTAGGCTACCGAAGCCCCGGAAATAAATAATAGCACATACTTTGCCCCCTTTCATTATTAACACATATGTTATTCAGCATCTTTTTTCTGAACTAGTACAATACTGATTTTCAACATATTTTTCTACACATTTTGCACAAAGCTTTTTCTGAACAGTACAACCTGCTCTAACATGTCTAAATCCCAAACAAATATAATATCTTCTTATCTTCTTCTCTTCTTCTTATAATCTTTAAAAACCTTACAGCTTTCCCATCCAACTTTAACCTTACCAGCACTCATAATTTTATTGTACAATTCAGTATCCATCTCAATCATCGGTAAATTAGGTATTCTCTAACTTTAAAATTTTTTCCCCTGTGTAACGGCTATTCCTCAGTCTCTAAAATATGTACGAGTATATACATAGTAAATGAATTCAATTAACCCAACACAATAATAATAATAATAAGAATAAGGTTCTCAATATATTAATACAATAGAAAATAACTAAGTATACTAAACTAAAATTAAATAATTAGATTGGAAAATTAACACTTAAATTGTGTTTTAGATAATGTTATAGATAATAACACAATTTAAGAATAATTATTTAAGAATTATTTATTTATTCCTAAGATATTCAAAGCAAAGCTTTAAAAATTTATTTTGTGTTTGAGCATTTTTAACATCATTTTTCAAAAAAGGATAGATGACGTATCCGGCTATTATGCCGAGGAATAGTAATAATTATTGATCTGGTGGATCTACCAAAGTAAATTTGTAAATCAGTTTGACTGCAGACCTATGAAATTTAAAGTGATGTTCAAGTTTTTCATAGAGTAATTTATGGTTGACTGAGTGAGATGCTTTGGAGAAATGCAAGAGTAGAAGTAAAGTGACCTGCTTTTTGTCAATTTTCTTAGAAATGAAATCCGTAATTTCAAGAAGTGCAGTTTAGGAACTGTACTTCGTCCTGAAACGTGATTGAAATGGAAACAATAGTCCAGCTACATCCAAGTACTGTAAAATTTGTTCATGCACTAAAAATTCAAATGCCTTAGACAGTCCAGGAAGGATACTGATCGGTCTTTAATCATTAATACCAGAATTTGTTTTTTTTTGGAACTGGATTACCTTCGCCCTTTTCCACATCATTGGGAATTCAGAAGTAGTAAATATAGTGTTAAATATGTGAACTATATAGGGCAAAATAACTGGCAAACGAAGTTTTAAGAATTTTTGTGGAATAAGATCAAAACCAGTGGCATTCCATTTAATGTGCAGAATAGCTCTGCTAACATAATTAAAATTAATATTATTGAAAGAGAAATGATCGTCAGTTGAAATTATTGATTTATCCATACCAGATCTTAGCCATAAATGATTGTTATCAGAACCACCTTGTAAAATCAAAGGTCCACTGACTAAAAAATTTCTATTTAATTTATGAGCATCAAATATTCTAACTTCTTCAGGTTTTTTTCGACTTCTTCAGATTTTCAGGTTTACTTAAGCCTAGTTTTAATGTATTATCCCAGAAGGTCGAAGAAAACAATTTGGATCCAATTTACTGGCAACGTAGTGCTTTTTAGCTTACCGAATTAGTAAGGTTACCTTGTTCGGAAGTGTTTTGAGTTTATCTTTATTTTCAGATGATTTATTAGATTTCGACCCTTCAAAATCTAAGTCCCTTTGAGAGGATAAATTACTGATAGTTTGACTATAATAAGGAATAAAGTTAACTCGAGGCTTAAAAGTTCTCAGGTAAATGTGAGAATCAAAACGTTTCAAGACTAAGGTGTTGAAGAACTGCACTTTGTCATTTATATCATGTAAAAGATAAATATTGAACCATTGCACGATTAAGCTAGACGTTGACATCACAATTTTTGTAATCCCGGTAAGATACATTATCTTTAGAAATTGAAATAGGTGTTTTATAAGTTAAATATATCAGATAATGACCAAATATTCCGAGATTATTATGACATGCACATTTGTTTTAAAAATTACAGTACGAAGTTGATCGATCTTAGGGTACAAGCTTCTTATGTTAATATGAAGAACGTTAAATACATCAAGGTTTTTAAGAGCAGATTTTAGTACAACATTTGAAATGGGGAGTATAAAAATGGAGTTCGAGGTACTCATATTACAGTTAATGTGCCCAATATTACGCAAAATGATTTGTGCAATAATACAACAAATAAAATATCACATGCAGCGTTAAATAAATTTAAATAAAGCACTAAATCTCAAAAATTATTCAAGTAAAAAAAACAAAAAAAAAATTAAGAAAATAAATTGAAAAAATAAATTAATTAAGAGAGAACCATTAAAAAAGGTAATTAAATGTTACAAGAGTTAAATATATATATATATATGTATATTATACAAAAAGTAGATAAGATATAAATTCAAATTGACAATTGGATAACTGCAGCGTACATATTAAGACAATTTCCTTACAATATTGTTTGACAAGTAATGAAACAGAAGAAACATTACTGGATATTAGCTGATCTTTTGATGTTATTTTGAAAGCTTCACCATCAGTAGTTTTAATAATGAAAAGGACACCTTTTTTATGAAGACTTTATGCAGCCAGCCGTCCTTCTTCATTTTGGTAGCTAAACGTAGTAGAGATAGCGTATGAGATGGAAGACACTCATTGATGTAAACTCGTTTGGTACCATCGAAGCCAAAGTGAGAAATAAGCTAAGTATTTACTAAAAAAACTTTCTTTCGCTGAATTACCGAGGAACTTGATTCTGATGCAATTCGCTCAACGAATTTGTCATCGATATCTGTGTTGAAACTATTTTCAAATGAATCAAACCTTGCAGAAAGGTCCTGAACTAACTTAATTAAGAGGTCATTGCTACCCACATCAGTCCGCAGAGGAAGAAGTAGGTGCTTTAGAAGAAGATGTACTATTATACCGAAGTTTAAGTTTTAAATTATTAGCTTATGTGTTCAAAGCCATGTTACCAACAAAGTTAAAATTTTCAAAAATGAAGATGTAGTATGTGTATATTAAAGTAATTTGGAAATTCAAAAATTCAGCTAATGTATATAAAATGCGCTAGGAAATTGCTGAAATCAACATTTAACGCATCATTAATAATTTTAAAGTTAAATTAATAATTTTTAAAACCAAAATTTCAATTTATTATTATTTGTTATTTTACTACATTATATTGAGCTCCAGCCGCAATATTCTTCTTTGTTGAACATAGCTAAATCAAAGTCAAAATTTTGTTGTTGATTATTAAATTAAAAATTATTAATTACAGTGGAATTGCGATCATATGAACTATCGCTTTATATGATCACAAACATTTTGCCATATAAAACCCTATTATATGAACTTTCAAAATTTTCAGCTCTATTATACCTATGAACAATTCTAATTTAACGTATTTCTACAAAAAAACCTAATGTTTACAAATTGTTTTTTTTTTGTTTCAAACTAGAAATAGTTTTGAGATATATAATATAATATATTCTCTGTTTTGAGATAATATTTCTTTGATACATAAATAGAATATATTCAGATAATATAGAAATTTAGCTCTAAATGCAATTTAATATCTATTTATGTGTCAGAAAATTAAAAACTATGAGGATCCCATATCCATATCAATTTTATATAATCTCACTTATATGAAAATCCCACTTATATGAAATTAGGCTGCATTCATTAGTTCAAATAATCGCGAGGTTACTGTACATATGTTTATTGTTAAAATTGTTTAAGATGAAAAGATTTTTTGTATAAATTATTATTGATAATTATATAAATGATCAAAATGATTTTATTTTGTATTAATGTCGTAATTCGTACAAAACTAACAACACGAATTATCCGTGTGGTAATGTTAGGCGTTTTCAATACCACTGTGTTTAGCTAGCAAAAACATTATTAAATATTTTCAACAATGGCAGCACTATGGAGTTTTGACAATGGAAGTTAGTATTAGTCATCTATATTTATTATTGAACTAATTTATTTTTTAATATTTCGGTTTTTGATTTATTTTTTAATACATTATTATTTTGCAGATCAGTACTTAATCTTTTAATATTAAATTAAATTGTTATAATTAATTAAATAAATAATTAAAAATTTTTTTTATATTTCTATTTTTATTTATTAAATTTAGTTCAAATCATAAAAATTATCGACCTATTAAAATATAGTTTTGTTGATATGAGTTTATTTATACATACAAAGTTATTTATACAAACACAGTTTTTTAATTTAACAATTTTGGAAAACAGTTTTATATTTCGATTAAGCAAATAAAAATTAGTATACTATAAAAAAAATGTATTTTTCTTTTAATTGGAGTTTTTATTTATTTTCAAATAAACAGGTGTGACATTATGACGATAAACAACTCGTGTCTATGTACACTTAAAATTGCGACCGCCACTTTCTTTTACCAACTCAAGGAAGAATTATAGTTCAAGTTAATTGATTTTAATTTAATTGATCGTTCATTATATTTATAATTAAAAAATCACTTACTTGATCTAATAGAAAAAAAAATATAACACACAGAGTAAAAAACAGAAAAAAAGCTAGGTACAACTTTTTTTAAGTTTATTAATTTTTACTTAAATTACATGTTCCATGCGCCGTTGGTGGTCATTTTTGACAGTTTTTTAAAATGTGTTTTTTATGTTAAATCAAAAATTCAGCTTTCACAATTTTCAATACATCAAAATTTTGACTTAATATTTAATAAAGCTTCAAATCTTCTTCCTCTTTAGCACATTTCCAAAAAAATTTTGAAAAAATGTGCTTATTAGTTTCACTCTGTCCGTCCGTCCGTCCGTCCGTCTGTTTACAAAACTTCTACACCGTTAAAGATAGAGAAAAAAAATTTTAACCATGGGTAGGTTTCATTAAAAAAAATAATTTTGTGGAACAACTTTTTCATGTAGCCCCCCCTTCCATTACGGAGCTGCAGCCCCTCAAACTTTGAAAAAGCCCTATTTTTAAATGCATATATCTTATCATCTGATCAAGATTTTTTCAATCTGAAAACGTTATTCGACAGGTATTTCTTTGATCTTTGTAAATTAATATCAAAATTATACAATTTTTTTAAATTTAGTATTTAAATTTACCGTTATGTGAAAACCAAATTTTGCATGATTTTTCTACTTTCATAACTCCGGCACGCTTCTAGATAGAGGCTTGAAATTTTGAGGCAAGAAAGAACTTTTAGAATTAGTATAAGTTTGCTCAGAAAATTTTTTTGGACCACCCTCTGTTTATGAGATATGAGGGCTTAAAAATTGAAAATTTGCTATTTTTAAACACCTGTAACTTAGGCACCTGTACACATTTTACTTCTGCAAGATATAAAATTTAAAGCTACAGTAATATATTTTAATGTGTGTTAAAGGTTTGTTTTAGTTGTAAAGGGTTCCAAAGTTGCATCTCTTCAAAATTGCGAAAAAGTCCCATTTTCAGATGTATATATCTCAGGCCTTGCGTAATAGTTTTGCAATCTAAAACCGTCAGAAGATCGAAAATTTTATTATCTATATAAAACAATATCAAAATTATGCAATATTTTGTAATGTACTATTTAAATTTACCGTTATGTGAAAACCATATTTTGCATGAAATTTCCTTTTTCATAACTCCGGCACGCCTTTAGATAGAAACCTGAAATTTTGAGACAAGAAAGAACTTTTACAATTAGTATAAGTTTCCTCAGAAAATTTTTTGGTAACACCCCCTCTTTAAGAGTTATTACGCCTCAAAAATTGAAAATTTGCTATTTTTAGACACCTGTAACTTAGGCACCTGTAAAAATTTTTCTTCGGCGAGGCATGAAAATTAAAGGTTCAATAATATATGTTTACGCGTGTTAATGGCTTTTCTTAGTTATATAGGATTCCGGAATTACGGCCCCTCAAAATTTCAAAAATGTCCTATTTTCACGTTTTTTCGTATTACATGAAATTTTCAAATTTTTGTGCAAATCAATGGCTGTGTTAATGGCTTTTCTTAGTTATATAGGATTCCGGACTTACGGCCCCTCAAAATTTCAAAAATGTCCTATTTTCACGTTTTTTCGTATTACATGAAATTTTAAAATTTTTGTGCAAATCAAAATTTTAAACAGTTTGTATTGAGTTTGGAAGTGTGCGCTTTTAAAAACCGTTGGTTTACATTCTACCTTGTTTTTTTTTGAGTGAAAAAATTTGCTAAATTTATTTGTATTTAAAATGTACCTTACCTTGAAAAGGGTACTCAAAACAAAAAATGTTCTATTAGGCAATATTTTTTAAAAGATTTAAGAGTTTATAAAGAGTTTTTTTTAAAAACACTTTCTATCAGTCATGGTCCAGTAGAAAATGCTTTGAAGAATGCTTCGAAATTAATCCGGAATTTTTCACAAAGCAGATCAAAGAGAGCCTCACATATCTATAAATAAGTCTTACGAAGGTTCATAAAATGCTATCAAAGCACACATTGAAAGTTTTCCAGTAATGGAATCTCATTCTACCGGAAAAAACGCAACGAAAATGCCTTAATTCCCAATTGCCAATTCGCAAGATGTACGATTTGTTCAAAAGATCATTACCTAAATTAGTGCCGTTTAAAATTCTGTCAGAAATAGTTTATAGGAGATACTTTTGCAAAAACTATAATCTATCCTTTTATCGCTCAAAAAAGATAGTTGTCTTACTTGTGAGAAGTACTTGAAAAATAAAACCAACGCGGGAGAATATCAAACGCATATTAAGAGAAAAGAAGAAGCTTACGCTGCCAAATTAGCTGACAAAAACAAATCAACAATTTGCAACAAATTTTGTTCTGCTACATTTGATTTGCAAAGTGTTTTGCAATGTCCTAGTTCAGATGTGTCTCCTATGTACTATAGCAGAGAATATGTCTATATAATTTAACTGTATATGAGGCAGCTTCACCAAATAAAGCCTATTGTTTTACATGGACTGAACTAAATGGTCAGAGAGGGAGTTGTGAAATCGGTACGGCTCTATTAAAATGGATCAAAACATTGCCAGAAACAGTTAAAGAAATTCCGTTGTTTTCAGAAACTTGCAGCGGGCAAAACCGAAATCAGTACATTGCTGCACTTTGTTTGTTTATAACTCAAAATACTTCTATAGAAATTTTACAACACAACTTTTTGGAGTCTGGACATTCTTACATGGAAGTTGACACAATGCATAGTTCTATTGAGTCAGCTAAAATATAAGTTTCTGTATACACAATGAATGGCTGGCTTAATATTTTTCAAATGGTTCGATCAAACAGGTGATCAAAAAAAAGTATTATTTTATGATGTTACAGAGTTACAATTTCAAGACATAATGGATTTAAAAAATTTAGCGGCGGTTATTATAAAAAATAAATCGATAAAACAAAAAGGTGATAAGGTACAATGGCTTAAAATGAAATGTTTACTATATAAAAAATCAAATTCAGACACAATTTTTTACAAATACAACCATTCGGACGACCATTTTAATTAAATAGATATAAATTTACATAAAAATTAATTATTTATTTTTAACTATAAATAATTAATATTCAACATGCAAAAAGAATGAGTGCATGAAATCAAAAAAAAATTCAGGTAAAAGCGACCAAGGGGTGAGCAAAACTAAATTTAAATAAAAAACCCTATTTTTTTTTTCTGTAGTTTAACATTATAATTATTTATCAAAAATAGACCTTTTCTAGCTTTAATATCGAAACTGAAGATATCAATAGGTTGACATTTCACAATATTTATTATCCTTTGTAACTAGGTTGACATTTCACAATATTTATTATCCAATGTAAATCGGAAAAATTTTAAACGTCAATAACTCAAAACTAATTTTTAGCACATGGTCACTTTTGCTTGAATAGGGACGATATACAAAAAGTATATAAGATACAAATTCAAATTAACAATTGGATAACTGCAGCGTACATATTAATGACGATTTCCTTACAATATTGGTTGACAAGTAAAGAAACAGAAGAATCATTATTAGATATTAGCTGAACTTTTGATGTTATTTTGAAAGCTTCACCATCAGTAGTTTTAATAGCACCTTTTGTATGAAAACTTTATGCAGCCATCCGTCTTTCTTCGTTTTGGTAGCTAAACGTAGTAGAGATGACGTATGAGATGGAAGACTCTTATTGATGTAAACTCGTTTGGTACCATCGAAGCCAAAGTAAGAAATAAGAAATAAGTATTTACTAGAAAAACTTTCTTTTGCTGAATTACCGAGGAACTTGATTCTGATGCAATTCGCTCAACGAATTTGTCATCGGTTGCTGTGGTGAAACTCTTTTCAAATGAATCAAACCTTGCAGAAAGGTCCTGAACTAACTTAATTAAGAGCTCGTTTCTACCCACATCGTTGCTACCCGCGGAGGAAGAAATAAGTGCTCTAGAAGAAGAGGTACTATTATACTATTATAAATTATTAGCTTATGTGTTCAAAGCCATGTTATCAACAAAGTTAAAATTTTCAAAAATGAAGATGTAGTATGTGTATATCAAAGTAATTTGGAAATTCAAAAATTCAGCTAATGTATATAAAATGTGCTTGGAAATTGCCGTAATCAATATTTAACGCATCATTAATAATTTTAAAGTTAAATTAATAATTTTTAAAACCAAAATTTCATATTATTATTATTTGTTATTTTACTACATCATATTGAACTCCAGACGCAATATTCTTGTTTGTTGAACATAGCTAAATCAAAGTCAAAATGTTGTTGTTGATTATTAAATTAAAAATTATTAATTATATATGTTTATTGTTAAAGTAGTTTAAGATGAAAAGATTTTTTGTATAAATTATTATTGATAATTATATAATTGATCAAAATGATTTTTTTTGTATTAATGTTGTAATTCGTACATATCTAGCAACACGAATTATTCGTGTAACAAATCGCAACATATCGTGTCGCAAAAACATATCTTTAATATTTTCAACAATCATAGTTTTGACAAATGGAAGTTAGTATTAGTGATCTGTATTATTTATTATTGAGCTAATTTATTTTTTGATTAATTTTTTAATACATAATTTTTTTTTCAGATCAGTACTTAATCTATTAATATTAAACTTTGTTTATGTTTAATTATTTTGTTATTAATAAATTAAATTGTTATAATTAATTAAATAAATAATTAAAATTTTTTTTTATATTACTATTTTATTTATTAAAGTTAGTTCAAATCATAAAAAGTATCGACTTATTCAAACATAGTTTTGTTCATATGAGTTTATTTATACATACAAAGTTATTTATACAAACACAGTTTTTTAATACTCACAATTTTGGAAAATAGTTTTATATTTCGATTAAGCATATAAAAATTAGTATACTATAAAAAAATATATTTTTCTTTTAATTGGAGTTTTTATTTATTTCCAAATAACCAGGTATGACATTTGCTTTAATTCTCCTTGGTAGAGTAAACAACTCGTGTCTATGTATACCTAAAATAGCGACAGCCCCTTTCTTTTACCAACTCAAGAAATAATTATAGTTGAAGTTAATTGATGTTAATTTAATTGGTCATTATATTTATAATTAAAAAATATAAAACACAGAGTAAAAAACAGAAAAACAGCTAGGTAACACTTTTTTTAAGTTTATTAATTTTGACTTATATTGGATTTTCCATGCGCCGTTGGTGGTCATTTTTGACAGCTTTTTAACCAATGAAAAAATGTCGTTCAACCTTTTTTGGCCTGCGACCAAAAGTTAACTAACTGTATCGTCTCTGTGAGGGAATTCACCCATGCTAAGAAATTTAAAGGAATATGCCACCTATTAAAATATTTGTGTTTTTCCAAACACATTTCTGTCAATTTTAGTAATAAGTTTTCGTTACAAAATATTTACCCACATATGCTAAATAAAATAAAATTTACACTTTTTCATGTTAAATCAAAAATTCAGCTTTCAAAATTTTCAATACATCAAAATTTTGACTTAATGTTTAATAAAGCTTCAAATCTTCTTCCCTTTTTTTTTTTGCGTGAAAATATTTGCTAAATTTATTTGTATTTAAAATGTACCTTAGCTTGAAAAGCGTTTTTTTAATAAACGGTTCGTGTTTCTGATAAAATTTCATAAATCTTTTCCGTGATGGTCGTTTGTGACAGCTTTTTAAGGCAAATTAATATATTAAAAATTTCCTAATTTTATTTGTATTGAAAATGTACTTTTTAAAAACTAAAAATTTTTGCTATTTTATTATAATTTATTTGCAATTATTACGTTGATACATAGAAATAACATCATTGCTATTATAATGACCTATGCAGAAAAATTAAAA
The DNA here is from genome assembly GCA_947095535.1 of Poecilobothrus nobilitatus. Classification (NCBI taxonomy): domain Eukaryota; kingdom Metazoa; phylum Arthropoda; class Insecta; order Diptera; family Dolichopodidae; genus Poecilobothrus; species Poecilobothrus nobilitatus. The sequence goes on along the minus strand of OX352774.1, from coordinate 321,488 downwards.
TTTCCTGTAATTATTAAACCAAAACAATTTTTAAATGCATATATCTTATCATCTGATCAAGATTTTTTCAATCTGAAAACGTTATTCGACAGGTATTTCTTTTATCTTTGTAAATTAATATCAAAATTATACAATTTTTTTAAATTTAGTATTTAAATTTACCGTTATGTGAAAACCAAATTTTGCATGATTTTTCTACTTTCATAACTCCGGCACGCTTCTAGATAGAGGCTTGAAATTTTGAGGCAAGAAAGAACTTTTAGAATTAGTATAAGTTTGCTCGGAAAATTTTTTTGGACCACCCTCTGTTTATGAGATATGAGGGCTTAAAAATTGAAAATTTGCTATTTTTAGACACCTGTAACTTAGGCACCTGTAAAAATTTTTCTTCGGCGAGGCATGAAAATTAAAGGTTCAATAATATATGTTTACGCGTGTTAATGGCTTTTCTTAGTTATATAGGATTCCGGAATTACGGCCCCTCAAAATTTCAAAAATGTCCTATTTTCACGTTTTTTCGTATTACATGAAATTTTCAAATTTTTGTGCAAATCAATGGCTGTGTTAATGGCTTTTCTTAGTTATATAGGATTCCGGACTTACGGCCCCTCAAAATTTCAAAAATGTCCTATTTTCACGTTTTTTCGTATTACATGAAATTTTAAAATTTTTGTGCAAATCAAAATTTTAAACAGTTTGTATTGAGTTTGGAAGTGTGCGCTTTTAAAAACCGTTGGTTTACATTCTACCTTGTTTTTTTTTGAGTGAAAAAATTTGCTAAATTTATTTGTATTTAAAATGTACCTTACCTTGAAAAGGGTACTCAAAACAAAAAATGTTCTATTAGGCAATATTTTTTAAAAGATTTAAGAGTTTATAAAGAGTTTTTTTTAAAAACACTTTCTATCAGTCATGGTCCAGTAGAAAATGCTTTGAAGAATGCTTCGAAATTAATCCGGAATTTTTCACAAAGCAGATCAAAGAGAGCCTCACATATCTATAAATAAGTCTTACGAAGGTTCATAAAATGCTATCAAAGCACACATTGAAAGTTTTCCAGTAATGGAATCTCATTCTACCGGAAAAAACGCAACGAAAATGCCTTAATTCCCAATTGCCAATTCGCAAGATGTACGATTTGTTCAAAAGATCATTACCTAAATTAGTGCCGTTTAAAATTCTGTCAGAAATAGTTTATAGGAGATACTTTTGCAAAAACTATAATCTATCCTTTTATCGCTCAAAAAAGATAGTTGTCTTACTTGTGAGAAGTACTTGAAAAATAAAACCAACGCGGGAGAATATCAAACGCATATTAAGAGAAAAGAAGAAGCTTACGCTGCCAAATTAGCTGACAAAAACAAATCAACAATTTGCAACAAATTTTGTTCTGCTACATTTGATTTGCAAAGTGTTTTGCAATGTCCTAGTTCAGATGTGTCTCCTATGTACTATAGCAGAGAATATGTCTATATAATTTAACTGTATATGAGGCAGCTTCACCAAATAAAGCCTGTTGTTTTACATGGACTGAACTAAATGGTCAGAGAGGGAGTTGTGAAATCGGTACGGCTCTATTAAAATGGATCAAAACATTGCCAGAAACAGTTAAAGAAATTCCGTTGTTTTCAGAAACTTGCAGCGGGCAAAACCGAAATCAGTACATTGCTGCACTTTGTTTGTTTATAACTCAAAATACTTCTATAGAAATTTTACAACACAACTTTTTGGAGTCTGGACATTCTTACATGGAAGTTGACACAATGCATAGTTCTATTGAGTCAGCTAAAATATAAGTTTCTGTATACACAATGAATGGCTGGCTTAATATTTTTCAAATGGTTCGATCAAACAGGTGATCAAAAAAAAGTATTATTTTATGATGTTACAGAGTTACAATTTCAAGACATAATGGATTTAAAAAATTTAGCGGCGGTTATTATAAAAAATAAATCGATAAAACAAAAAGGTGATAAGGTACAATGGCTTAAAATGAAATGTTTACTATATAAAAAATCAAATTCAGACACAATTTTTTACAAATACAACCATTCGGACGACCATTTTAATTAAATAGATATAAATTTACATAAAAATTAATTATTTATTTTTAACTATAAATAATTAATATTCAACATGCAAAAAGAATGAGTGCATGAAATCAAAAAAAAATTCAGGTAAAAGCGACCAAGGGGTGAGCAAAACTAAATTTAAATAAAAAACCCTATTTTTTTTTCTGTAGTTTAACATTATAATTATTTATCAAAAATAGACCTTTTCTAGCTTTAATATCGAAACTGAAGATATCAATAGGTTGACATTTCACAATATTTATTATCCTTTGTAACTAGGTTGACATTTCACAATATTTATTATCCAATGTAAATCGGAAAAATTTTAAACGTCAATAACTCAAAACTAATTTTTAGCACATGGTCACTTTTGCTTGAATAGGGACGATATACAAAAAGTATATAAGATACAAATTCAAATTAACAATTAGATAACTGCAGCGTACATATTAATGACGATTTCCTTACAATATTGGTTGACAAGTAAAGAAACAGAAGAATCATTATTAGATATTAGCTGAACTTTTGATGTTATTTTGAAAGCTTCACCATCAGTAGTTTTAATAGCACCTTTTGTATGAAAACTTTATGCAGCCATCCGTCTTTCTTCGTTTTGGTAGCTAAACGTAGTAGAGATGGCGTATGAGATGGAAGACTCTTATTGATGTAAACTCGTTTGGTACCATCGAAGCCAAAGTAAGAAATAAGAAATAAGTATTTACTAGAAAAACTTTCTTTTGCTGAATTACCGAGGAACTTGATTCTGATGCAATTCGCTCAACGAATTTGTCATCGGTTGCTGTGGTGAAACTCTTTTCAAATGAATCAAACCTTGCAGAAAGGTCCTGAACTAACTTAATTAAGAGCTCGTTTCTACCCACATCGTTGCTACCCGCGGAGGAAGAAATAAGTGCTCTAGAAGAAGAGGTACTATTATACTATTATAAATTATTAGCTTATGTGTTCAAAGCCATGTTATCAACAAAGTTAAAATTTTCAAAAATGAAGATGTAGTATGTGTATATCAAAGTAATTTGGAAATTCAAAAATTCAGCTAATGTATATAAAATGTGCTTGGAAATTGCCGTAATCAATATTTAACGCATCATTAATAATTTTAAAGTTAAATTAATAATTTTTAAAACCAAAATTTCATATTATTATTATTTGTTATTTTACTACATCATATTGAACTCCAGACGCAATATTCTTGTTTGTTGAACATAGCTAAATCAAAGTCAAAATGTTGTTGTTGATTATTAAATTAAAAATTATTAATTATATATGTTTATTGTTAAAGTAGTTTAAGATGAAAAGATTTTTTGTATAAATTATTATTGATAATTATATAATTGATCAAAATGATTTTTTTTGTATTAATGTTGTAATTCGTACATATCTAGCAACACGAATTATTCGTGTAACAAATCGCAACATATCGTGTCGCAAAAACATATCTTTAATATTTTCAACAATCATAGTTTTGACAAATGGAAGTTAGTATTAGTGATCTGTATTATTTATTATTGAGCTAATTTATTTTTTGATTAATTTTTTAATACATAATTTTTTTTTCAGATCAGTACTTAATCTATTAATATTAAACTTTGTTTATGTTTAATTATTTTGTTATTAATAAATTAAATTGTTATAATTAATTAAATAAATAATTAAAATTTTTTTTTATATTACTATTTTATTTATTAAAGTTAGTTCAAATCATAAAAAGTATCGACTTATTCAAACATAGTTTTGTTCATATGAGTTTATTTATACATACAAAGTTATTTATACAAACACAGTTTTTTAATACTCACAATTTTGGAAAATAGTTTTATATTTCGATTAAGCATATAAAAATTAGTATACTATAAAAAAATATATTTTTCTTTTAATTGGAGTTTTTATTTATTTCCAAATAACCAGGTATGACATTTGCTTTAATTCTCCTTGGTAGAGTAAACAACTCGTGTCTATGTATACCTAAAATAGCGACAGCCCCTTTCTTTTACCAACTCAAGAAATAATTATAGTTGAAGTTAATTGATGTTAATTTAATTGGTCATTATATTTATAATTAAAAAATATAAAACACAGAGTAAAAAACAGAAAAACAGCTAGGTACCACTTTTTTTAAGTTTATTAATTTTGACTTATATTGGATTTTCCATGCGCCGTTGGTGGTCATTTTTGACAGCTTTTTAACCAATGAAAAAATGTCGTTCAACCTTTTTTGGCCTGCGACCAAAAGTTAACTAACTGTATCGTCTCTGTGAGGGAATTCACCCATGCTAAGAAATTTAAAGGAATATGCCACCTATTAAAATATTTGTGTTTTTCCAAACACATTTCTGTCAATTTTAGTAATAAGTTTTCGTTACAAAATATTTACCTACATATGCTAAATAAAATAAAATTTACACTTTTTCATGTTAAATCAAAAATTCAGCTTTCAAAATTTTCAATACATCAAAATTTTGACTTAATGTTTAATAAAGCTTCAAATCTTCTTCCCTTTTTTTTTTTGCGTGAAAATATTTGCTAAATTTATTTGTATTTAAAATGTACCTTAGCTTGAAAAGCGTTTTTTTAATAAACGGTTCGTGTTTCTGATAAAATTTCATAAATCTTTTCCGTGATGGTCGTTTGTGACAGCTTTTTAAGGCAAATTAATATATTAAAAATTTCCTAATTTTATTTGTATTGAAAATGTACTTTTTAAAAACTAAAAATTTTTGCTATTTTATTATAATTTATTTGCAATTATTACGTTGATACATAGAAATAACATCATTGCTATTATAATGACCTATGCAGAAAAATTAAAATTTCCTGTAATTATTAAACCAAAACAAAGTGTACAAGGCCAAGGAAGTAAGATCTGATTTAAAAATACATATTGCCTTGACGTATGTAATTTATCGGTAAAAATTAATAGAGTATATGAGAGAAAAAATTGAGAGTGAAATACAAGCAAGAATGAGTGATAACTATGATGTATTAGTACCAAAGTTACATAATGCAAAAATTTTAATAGGTGGGATAGATGAAAAGTTAAGCGACGAAAAAATTATTAATGCAATTAAGAATCAAAATAATATAGAGTGTTTAACTATTAAATGTTTGAAAACATATCCGTCATTTCTTAATAAGGAAGTATTTAACACTATAAAGTGGTTCAAGATAACTGATCGCGATGCTCAGGCAAGGTCGGTTGTATTAAGTGTCTTATCGCGGTAAGGCGGCAATGCCGAGATGGACCGTTTTCTTCCGGATCAAAAATGGGATCCGTGGGATCAAAAATGGTTAGTAAAACAATAAACAAAACAAAAACAGAGAAGGAAGTCGAGATGGGCAGCTCATCAGAAGATGAATTTTTAGCGTCCAGTCAAGAGACGCTAAGTAGTGGTATTGCGAGTACCAGCCATAGTATCCCAATGCCAGGTCAATCTAAAACTCTTGTCGTCAACAAAGGTGGGGACGGCAAGAAGAAAAATCAGAAGAGACGCAAGTCCGCTGTGGTACTGAAAAGTACAACAGGGCTCTTTTCATTCTTAACAAGATAGCTGAGAATGAAAAAGCACGTACTGTTCATGAAAAGGACGCTGCGGATAAAGTTAAGTACCACCTTGTCGTAGATGAATATCTAAAGGTGTAAGCGGGTAAGGACGGGAATAACGGTATTACTGATACAGTAACTGACCAGAAGCGTAATAGATCTCAAGATGAGATCAACAACGCAGCTAAGAGGGACCAATAGAAAACGGGGAACTAGCGTATTGGCATTAGGAGGCGCTAAGTGTGCAAGGAAATCCAAGGAGAGAAAGGCTAATTCTGAAGTTGTTGCCAAGAATAGGCAATCTTATAAAGAAGTAGCTATTAATCACCTAAACGTGGCACTGATTGATGAGACATCGAACAGTAGGAAGCGTGATTAGATGGAGCCAGATAGAGGCTCATCTATCCGGTATGGTAATGGAACACGTTTCGGAGGACCCGAAGGGACCTTTCATATCATTCGACTGTGCGTACGTTTTGAGAGGATGCAGAGTTGTCAAATGCGAAGATCAGGTGTCTTTGGATTTCCAAAGCAAATTCGTCGCTAAGGATAGCGATAAATGGGTTGGCTTGAAGCTCAAGCTAATCCCGGTAGGGGTAATTTCAAGGAGAGCTAGGGCACGCATTTGGTTACCAAACCCTTCAAAGAAGCCAAGCGGCATACTTGGATGGAATTTTGTCGATCTATCGAAACTACGAAGGATTCAGCTAGAATCTGTAAAATTCTGTCAAATGATAGATCTGCCCGTCCTTAATCAAAAGAACGGATAGGAGCTGGGCTAATTCTTCAGCTAAATCTTTAGAATTGCTAGTTAACACCCATTTTCCCGTATGCAGTAATGATAATGATAATGTAAATTCACCTAATGGAGATCCTGCAGTCCATCATCTTATGCCGAACTGCTCGGGTTGGATATAAAATCGCAAACAGTGGTATCAAAATGGCGCAATCTAGTGATAATTGAGCCCTTCATGTAGCATCGTGAAGGTTACCACCCTACCTATTTAACACTATTTTAGAAGTTGATGGAGAGTCATTTAAAAAAATTATAACTTTAAAAAAAATAAGAGTGGGATGGAATATATGTCCAGTATATGAAAAATAAAAAGTATTCTAAGGTGTTATAAGTGTCTTGGTTTTAATCATACAAGTAAAACGCATTTAATTGGCGATGATGAGGATTCTTTATTACAAATCGATGGATAATAAATAATAATTAATAAGAACGGATAGTAATTCAAGACACACTGAGGGTGTAGTAATATACGAGATTATTGGAATGTTGAGGTTATTAAAAGAATTACTTTATGGGTATTGGTTTTGAAAACATATCATGGTAATAGAATATTTTATCTCTGTGGATTATATATAGCACCGAAATATGTTAATATAGAGGCAGATATTTTTCGTCACCTGAATAATTTAATGGATGAACTTTTTGAAAAGGATAATGTTTTAATAATGGGGGATTTTAATGTGGATTGGAAAACAGAAAATAGTATTAAAATTAAAGCTAGCCAAATATTAGTTGATAATGCGTTCAAATAAGTACTTAGTGTTAAAAAACAGTAAATCTTTAATTGATTGGGTTTTAACTAATAAGATTAATAATATTGAGATACAAATAGAGAAAAAGCTTAAAATCTATGATCATGAAACAGTGAAAATAATAATAAAAGACGATAATAATGTTAACATACAAAAGGCAAAAATTAAATTTTTGAATTATAACAAAAACTTATTTAAAAATAGAATAATTTTTAATGATATTGCAACAACTTACTTTGTAGATTGTAATAGTAAAACAAATATATTTAGTAATAATTTACATAAAGTAATTTAATAATTTAGTGAAAGACTTTGCGGTAGTGAAAGATATTAAAGAAAATCAAATTAATATATTCATTTGATTTTGATTTTGTTTTGTTTAAGGTTTGTTTTGACTAAGGTTATTAAAAACTCAAAAAATTAATTTGTACACTAAAGCAAATTAACTAATAATAATAGTGATTGGCTTAAATATAAGCATATTAGAAATTTATATAAAAGCGACTTAACTTAAACAAAAAATGATTATATCAGTAATAAAATTCAAACTAGTGATCAAACTGTAATGTGGAGAAATATAAAATAGTATGTTCTTAAAAAAACCCACATGTCATTAATGAAGTAATTTTTAATAATGAAAAAATAATTGAAGCTAAAAAGATTGCTAATAAATTTAATAATTAAATAATAACATTTTTTTGTTGAAAGTATAAATGAAATAAATAATAATATACAATCAGTACAATTTATAAATATAATTGAAAATAATAACATTAATCCATTTAAATTTAAATCTATAAATATAAATCAACTTAAAAATATCCTAAATAAAATTAATAAAAAAAAAGACTTTTATAATAAAATAATAAAACAGATTATACTGGATAACCTAGACTTTATTGAAAACAACTTTGTGTCAATTGCAAACAGCTCATTGCAGAGTGGGCTGTTTCTTGAGATATGGAAAGAAGCAGAAGTGATACCCATTGAAAAAAAGAAAGGTACTAACAAGGCTACATAATTTAGACCGGTTAATACAATTACATTGGAGGCAAAAATTCTTGAGAAAATAGTCCATGACCAGTTGCTGGATTATATGGAAAGATATAACTTCATAACTAAATATCAATCAGGATTCAGAAAAGATCATAGTTGTGAATCTCTATTAACTTGATAATTACAAATTGGAAAATATCGGTGCATGATAACAAGATCATAGTGGCCGTATTCTTGGACATTCGAAACGGTTGACAGAAATTTGTTATTAATAAAATTAGAAAGTTATGGTACAAGGGAAGTAGAATTGGAGTGGTTTCGTTCTTATCTATCTAATAGGAAGCAAAGAACTAAATTTAATGATACTTTATCAGATGCTGTTGATGTTTTGTTAGGTGTGCCACAAGACTCTATTCTTAGTGTGCTATCATTTTTATTATATGTTAATGATATAGAACGAGTGATATTATCAAATATTGTTTTATTCGCAGATGATGCTTTGCTTTATTCTGTTACGGATACCGTGGAAGAAGATATAGAAAACATTAATAATGATTTAGGTAGTTTAAGTATGTGGTTTAGAATGAATAAACTTAGTTTAAATATTGAGAAAACCAAATGTATGTTTATTAATGGAAACTCAATTGACAATATTAAAATAGAAAATGAAAAAAATTAAAAAGTAGATGAAATAAAATATTTAGGTGTTGTATTCGATAATAAGCTAGATTTCAAAAAACATATTGATTACATTTTTAGTAAAATTTCAAAAAAGATTTGTTTTTTTCAAAAATAAGAAAGAGTTTAAGTTTTACAAGTGCAATAACAATTTATAATACAATTATTAAATTGCATTTTGAATATTGCTCAACCATTTTATTTATGATGAGTAATATTAATAAAATTAGACTGCAAAGGCTATTCTGTAGAATAATTCTCAAAGCAAATAGATTCACATCATGTGATTTTATGTTAAATACTTTAAAATGGCTAAATGGTCAATCAAAGAATTTTAATGAATGTGTTAGTAATAATCCACAAGATGAAAATAGGTAAATATGCAAATTATTTAGGTGAGCATTTGGTTTATGTATCAGATATTTATAATTATAGTTTAAGAAATGTAAATTGTTTTAGATTAAATCTATTTAGAAATGAAAAGACTAAAAATATGCTGATGTATAATGGTTTAAAGCTCTTCAATGAAATACCTTTTGAATTAAGTAATGAAATAAATACAAATATATATATAAAATATAATATTGGAATGTGTAAGAAATAAGTTTAAATACATATAAAAATAAATTTGTGGAATATTTAAGAAATAAGTTTATGTAATAACAATTGTAATGAAGGAATTTTGAAATTATTTAATTATAAAGTACTTATATAAACTAAATAAATGAATAAATAAAAATATATGTTAAAAGTACTTTAAAATAAAAATTTAATGTTTTTAAGTATTTACTTACTTGAGTATCTGGTGGCTCTGTGCGTGCAAATGTTGGTATCACTGACGCTTGATAATCTGAACATTTCTAAAAAGAAAGACCATTTATATATTTTTTTATTATGATATAAGCATATTATTATATTATTAATGTATGTATTATTATATCATTGTGGAAAGCTGTAAATCAGCTCATATGATCAAAGATCCAAAACCCACTGTTAAACACAGAGAATAAAAATAGATTGGAAACAGAAAAGACAAATGTTATCTTTTTAATAAAAAATTCTTTAATTTTTTATAAATCGCACCAACCTGACTGACTTTACCCTTTTTAATTAAAATAAAACAAAAAACTTTATCTTTTTAATTTTATTCTATTAATGTATATGCATTTAAATACAAAATTTTTACGTACCATTATCTAGCGAATACTTCAGAGTTCGCTATGGAACTCAATACTCATAGCTAAAAGCAATAACGGCAGGTGTTCAGCAGAGAAGTACTTTGGGATCTGTACTTTATCTATTGTTCGCAACAGATATTCCACAAGATTATAACCTTACTACAGCAACATTTGCAGATGATACTGCAACTAAGTCGAAAATTGTGTTGCCGATGCCAGAAATCAACCACAAAGCTGAATTTGGATGTGGATAAACTATGGTAGCGCGAGAACTTTATTTGTGGTTCATCTATTTATATAGAATTGTAAGAACATACAAACATATATTTTCTTGGCGTTTTCGATTAAAAACGCATTTGATCAAGTAATATACAATGAATTAATTAAACTAAGTCGAAAATTGTGTTGCCGATGCCAGAAATAAACCACAAAGCTGAATTTGGATGTGGAGAAACTATGGTAGCGCGAGAATTTTATTTGGGGTTCATCTATCTATACAGAATTGTAAGAACATACAAACAGATATTTTCTTGGCGTTTTCGATTACAAAAACGCATTTGATCAAGTAATATACTATGAATTAATTAATATACATAGTTCAAAAAATAATAAGATTGTGAATTGAGAGTTTGCGTTGGCATCAAACAGCAATTGTCAAATTCGCATATGTAAGTATAATAGACCTTGAAGAACATACAACCGTACAATAAGGATGCATCTTGTAACATCAAAAAATATACTTATTTGATTCAATTGCTAATGTAGATAAAGAAGTTATAGTAAACGAGATGATTATTAACAACATTTTTTACGTCGATGATATAAAATTAGTTATCGAAAAACAACATCAGTCTCCAATACTAAAATTTAGAAATTTTTAATTTTGCATTATGTACCTATATGATTTTTAATATTTAACAGTAAATAATTAATTTAATACTCAGAGCAAATTCTTAATCGTGATAAAGTCTTGTAGTCTTGTAAGAACGGCTAAAGATTAAAGTAGGAGAAAATAAAAACAATAAACATCATTCCTATTTTTTAAAAAAAATAATTAAGCATAATCAAACGCTTTAATTGGTCATCCCGACGAGTAAAAAATGGAAATGGTCAATATGTATACCTTACCGTGAGTAAACTTACTGATAAAGAATTATCAAGAATATATCAAGGTACAGTAATATAAATCAAAAAAATTTTAAATGCTGCATACAATTAAAATAGCAAGCACCAACAAAAGTTTGGTTCTATATTAGAAGAACATAACATTACATAACAGTACCGCCTCCATTAAAAAATTTTAATTCATTAAAAAATAAATTGTTAAACCAAAAAAGAACAATTCGAGTAAAAAACAATTGAAACCTTCTAATTAAATTATTAAATTTAAAGGAATTATAAAATTAAGTGTAGAAAGTATTAGGATAAGCGGATTCTATTCCAAGGAGCGATAAGCAATGAAGATTCTAATACATTGGGCGATGAGCAATGGGTATTCTATTTATTTATTTAAATTAATATTACAAATCACATAGGATATTGCAATATTACAAAACCATCGGCTACTAAGGCCATTATAGGTTGAATAGAATTATTAAATTATACACTAATATTTTTATTTTGTTTATATTATATATTTTATATTTACGCTGTATTTGGTAGCAAGGGGGATTTGTTTTCAATTAATAAAACTTGCTACCCGTGCAGAATTTGAACCCGCACTCCCTCGGTTAAGAAGCCACATGCTTAACCACTAGGCTATCGAGGACTCTGGGTATTTTTTTTTCTTTTTTTTTTAATTAAACTTTTTTTATTCCAATTTATCAAATTTACCTTAACCTAAAAAAGTTTACAAAAACGTTTCTTATCAATATTTTTTTTTGTTTTAACATCTAAAAATTTAATTTTTTTTTATGTTAAGTTATGTTAATATTAAATTAGCTGGGTATTATTTATTTTACTTAATAATATTAGTTATTAAATAATAATAAAAGATTATTGTGGCATTATTAGTATAGTCCTCTGCTACTAAGGCCATTATGTGCTAATTATTATAAGTTAAAATTTTTCTTTTATTTTAAATTTTTTATATTTGTTTTCTTTTTTGATTGATTTCTATGATTTAATTTTTTAGCTTAAATTAAGTTTTATTTTTTTATTTATATATTTTTCTTTAATTTAATGTTTTTTTATTTTTTTTATTTTAATCTTAAGTTTTATGAAAAAGAGCAAAATTAAAACTACTAAATACATTACCAGATATCGAATTTTGTCACAATTGTCTCTATTATTTCTACATTTTGTGAAATGGGTTTTAATAATTCAGACCTGGACATCGAAGTGGACCTTAATAGCTCGGTTGTGGCAAGGCAATTAAAAATGATATGATATGGTTAATGTATGGTGGCAGTGTGGAGATAATGGTGGACTAGTTTTTTCGAAAAGGAATTTTTTCGTAGCGATTGTGTGGCCTAGACTTATGCGACATATTTTGGTTCCTAGCCTTCTGTTATTTTTAAGTTTATATAAAAGAGTCTCTATTTCGGGCCAGTGATATTTTAAGAAACGGTTAGAATTGTTCTATTTGACTTGCCTGCTGTTTGGTATGAGTAGTTTGATTTGCTTTGCTTTAATGTTGATTTGATATATGCGAGCTAGTATAACCGGACTATTATAGCTAGTATAATAGCTAGCGTAGTATAACCGGACTAGCGAGCTAGTATAACCGGCGATGCTTTTGTTTCCTTATCGACGCGTTCATTTCCTGCTATTCCACAGTCACCAGGGACTCAGGTTATTTTTATATTTTTTGTACTTTCCTTAAGCATGGTTCTGATTTTTTTTTTAGTGGTTGCTTATTTTTTATGTTTTTAATTGCATTTAGGAAGCTTAGACTATCTGTATGAATAACTATTGTTTCTTTTTCTAGGGTGGATCATAGGTTTATTGCTTCATACATTGCTATTAGTTCTGCATTGTATATTTCGACGAAGGGCTCTAGATATTTTTTTAATAGTAGCTTGCTCTCATCAACTACTGCGAAAGCCACTCCTTCTTTGGATTTAGTTGCATTTGTGTACATTTTGTGTGTGTTTGGAGCGTAGTTTTGGGTCATAAATTTAAATAATTGAAAATATTTCTCTTTCTCTGTGGTATTTTTTTCATGTCTAGCTAGTGATATGTCTATAAATGGATTTGAGTTAAAAACCCAGGGTGGTTCTTCCTTTAGTTTGGTCAGGGGAGCTTCAAAGTGTATTCTATTGAAAGTTGAGAATTTCATTATGTTGGCTAAGGCTGCTTGTTTTGGTCTTTTAATGTTCGCGTTTACTAGTGCCCAGGTTAATTTGTGCATGGGTTGTATCGCGTCACTAAGTTATTTATGAAAAATTTTGTGGAGAGGAAATCTCTTCTTTCAGAAAGGTTGGGGAAGCCAGATTCGATCATTAGGCTGTCTACGTTTGCTGTTCGTAGGGCTCCTAGGCATATTCTAGCAGCCTGATTAAGTTGCCTTTGAATATTTTCGATTTGCCCCTGTGCGCAGTATCCATAAAACGAGATAGCATAATATATTTTTCCTAGTTGCAGTGCTTTAGCTATTTTAACAGAGATTTTAAGAGGGAGTTCATATTTATATCTACATATAAGTTTCAGATTACTCGTGTTTTTTAATTTTTTGACGAGAGTACTGGCATGTGAATTAAACTTTAAAGTTTTATTATATATATTTTGTAAGTGAAACAAAAATGAGTGCCGGAAACTTTCATATCGAAAAATTAAATGAGGAAAATTATAACACTTGGAAGATAAGTGCAAAAAGTGTCTTAACAATGAATGATCTTCGGAGATTTGTTAATGGATCTATTGAAAAACCGATCGATGCAGAATAGCTTACGTCTTGGGAAACAAAACATTCCAAAGCATTGGCTATAATTTTGTTTAGTGTTAAAGAAACACAATTATCATATATTTACAAAGCTTCATCATGTAAAGAAGTTTGGACTATATTAACAAATGTATACGCATCTAAAGAACCTTCAAGGAAAGTGACGTTGTATAAGCAAATATTTAACATGCAAAAGAGTAAAAAGGATACCATGGCATGTCATTTAAGAAAATTTCAAGGAATATTGAATAAGTTAGCAGAAATTGGAATAAGCATTGCAAAAGAATTAACTGCAATTATGCTTCTAACACATTGACAAATGAATATGAGAATTTTACTATTGCTATTGAAACACGTGTAGAGCTGCCGGATATGACGTATAAAATCAAAGCTAATAGAAGAAGAACTAAGAATTAAAAGAAGATGTGGTGATTCGGAGGAATCGGTTAATGATAACAGTGCTTTTTAGGTAGAAATTTCAAAAATTATAATTATAAAAAGTATCAAGAAATTTTTGGGAAAGATCTGGTAAAGATATTGCAATGGTATCAAACGGTTTTTTATCAAAGGTTAATGAAAATGGATGGCTATTGGACAGCGGGGCAACTGCTCATATGTGTAACGATAAAGGTAATTTTTTCCGTTTTAATAAAAATGAGCAAACATCAATAAAAACAGTGGGATGTGAAACAATTGATGCATATGGAATTGGTTCCATTAAACTTGGAATTCCTAATTATGTTCTTACAATTACCTTAAATGATGCTTACTATGCACCCAAATTAAAACAGAATCTTGTTTCTGTGTCTAAAATCACAGAATGTGGCTTTCAAGTGGTTTTTAATAATAATTTAGCAATTGTAAAATCAAAAGAAGGTCCTGTACTATTTAAAGCCAATAAAAGGAACAAAATTTATGTAATACAAACAAACGACAACGTGGCTATGTTATCATCAGAAAGAAGTACAAAACGAAAATATTATTTTGAAGTAGCATCAAAGATTGGGACATGTCTACTTTCAAGATTTGAAGAAAATGATAAAATTGAAATTGGTAGAAGGTGTAAAATTGAACGACGATGAATTATTTAAAACCATCATATTAAATGTTTGGTTTGCAGTAAAGGAAAAACTTCACAACTACCTTACTTACCCGCACCGCAACAACAAGAGATGATCAAGTTATGGGCACTATTCACTCTGATATTTGTGGCCCATTTAACGTTATATTCTTAGGAGGAGCAAAATATTTCACCACATTCATATGTGACCATTCAAGATTTATCAGTGTGGTATTTTTAAAAAAGAAAAGCGATATTTTCGAAGAGTTCAAGAAATTTAAAATGCGAGTTGAACGAGAGACTAGTTTGAAAATCAAACGCTTTACAAGTGATAACGCAAGGGAATATGTTTCATCTGATTTTAAGAAATATTTCAAAATTAACGGAATTGTGCATCAGCTTTCTGTAAAATATTTCCCGCAACAGAATGGAATAGCATAAAGGACTAATAGAACTATTTTAGATATGTCCAGATGCATGTTGATCAAATCAAATCTCCCGAAACATATATGGGCAGAAGCTGTCAATACAGCAGTCTATATCAGAAACAGATGTCCTAAAACAATATTGAATAATACAACCCCTTTTGAAATATCGTTTAATAGAAAACCAAATGTTGGATTTTTTAAATCATTTGGAGCGAAAGTAGTGGCACTTGAAAAGCGACAAGGAAGATCAAAATTGAACCCAAAAGGTAGCGAATATATTTTTGTAGGATACTCACCCGAGTCGAAAGCGTATAGGTTTTGGAAACCTCAAACCAAAACGATCATAAAAAGACGTTAAATTTTTTTAAAAGAATGGATAACAACAATTATTTAAGTGAATCGATAACTTTTCCTACGTCAGAAATAGGATGTGAAATAGAATTAAAACATGAAAGCAGTGAAGATGAATTCTTTGAAATGAAAGATAAAAATAATGAAGATGACAACAATGAAGATGGAACGAATGTAGAATCATCAGAACGCTTTGAAAAAGAAGATATAAAAGAAAAAAAGGATACAAAAGAAACGAATGAAAGCAATAATTGTGAAATTAAAATTATAAGCCAATAGCCAGATAATTTGGAAAATAAAGACTTTTCGGAAAATGAAAATAAAATACGTAAAATTAAAAAAGGTAGACCAAATATTATAAGAACGGGAAAGGGTGGACGTCCAAAAATAGTCAAGAGTTGGGACGATCAGGTAAATTTTGTTAGAAACTTTTCTTCTAATCCTATTTCCTTTGAGGAAGCAATGAATAGAGAAAATAAACTGAAATGGAAAGAAGCAATGAAATCCGTGTTACAATCACTTCATAAAAATAAAATATGGCAAGTTGTTAAACGTTCTACAAATAAAAAATTGTTAAGCAACCGTTGGGTATACTGCATAAAAAACAATGCGGATGGTTCTTCAAAACTAGTTGTCAGAGGTTGTGAAGAAATAAGCGACATTGATTATAATGAAGTATATGCTCTTGTAGCCAGATACGAAACCGTTCGAACATTGTTTGCTCTTTGTGCTGAGTTACCTACACCTACACTTACCAGTTGCTTCACCTACATCAAATAGATGTTGTAACGGCATATGCCCACGGTGATCTTGAGGATGAAATATACATGGAATTGCCACAAGTGCCGAATTTTCAACCAGATATCACACAAGTGTGCTAATTACATAAACCTCTATATGGTCTAAAGCAAGCTGCAAGGCAGTGGCACAAAAAGTTAAGCACTTATTTAAAAATGTTGAACATGAAACAGGCAAATGCAGACGAATGTTTGTATATAAAACGTACAGGTTGTTGTATTATTATCATTTTAATATACGTAGATGATCTCCTTATAACATCAAATAATTTCGAGAAGTTAAAAATATGCAAAAGTTTCATCGAAGTTCGTGATGAAGGACATGGGGGAAGTAACCAGTATACTTAGAATTACAGTTAAACGTAAAATGATTGCCGGAGATATTGAAATCAATCAACAAAACTATATTGATAAAGTACGACGATAGTATGAAACTCACTCAACCAATAATGGCAAACAGTAATGAAGATGATGAAATACAAGATAAACCGTTCCGTGAATTAATTGGAGCCCTGTCATATTTATCAAATACTGTGCACCCTGGTACAGCGTTTGCAGTTAATCTGCTAAGTCGACTTACTAACAATCCATCAATGATTCATTGGATTGCTGCAAAGCGTGTATTACGCTGTCTTAAAGGAATAGCACATTATGCTATTAAATACAGAAAAACTGGATAAGAACTAAAGTGTTATGTAAATTCGGATTGGGTAGGTGATAATAACGATTGAAATTATATAATTATTTTTGGTGGTGGTCCAGTTTCCTGGAAGTCAAAAAAACAAAATTGCGTGGTTTTGTCGACAATGGAAGCAGAATATGTAGGATTAAGTGAAGCAACGAAAGAAATAACGTACCAAAGAAAATTATTTGCAGAATTAGAGCTTCCATTTTGTAAATATAAAACAAGAATATACTGTGACAATCAAAGTGTAATCAATCTATCAACAAATTTAATAAATCATGGGAGATCAAAACATATAGACATAAAATACAATTATTGTAAAGAAATGCGAATTGAAGGAAACATAGAAGTCAAATATAGGGTGTTCAAAATTGAGGTATCATTTTAATTTTAATAAAAAAAGACTTTTTTTTTAAAATATTAAATATATTTTTATTTTAATTTATTACAAATAGGTTCCGGTTAATAATGAAAAATTATGTCGGCCAAGTGGCCCCCTCTACTACTTCGGCAGGCTTCCAATCTTTTACCAAAATTCTGAATCACGTTGTTCAATAAACTGTTGTTCAACAATGGTTGAAATCTGCTCGATAATGTTGCTTTTAAGCTCTTGAATTGTTGTGGGATTATTGCTGTACACTTTCGATTTCACAAAACCCTACAAAAAAAAAATCCAACGGTGTCAAATCGCACGATCTTGGTGGCCACATCACTCCTCCTCTGCGAGAAATAATGCGATCTTCGAACTTTTCCTTCAAAAGATCCATTGTTTCTCTTGCTGTGTGGCAAGTGGCACCATCCTGTTGAAACCACATATTCTCTACGTCCAAATCATCAATTTCCCGCCACAAAAAGCTTCGAATCATCTCCCTGTAGCGATTTCCATTGACCGTAATCGCATTTCCATTTGTGTTTTCAAAAAAATATGGCCCGATGATTCCTCCTGACCACAAACCAGACCAAACCGTAAATTTTTGTGGATGTACTGGCTGCTCTAAGATAACCCTTGGATTTTCTTCACCCCAAATGCGGCAATTCTGTTTATTGACGTAGCCACTGAGCTGGAAATGAGCTTCGTCGGTGAAGATTATTTTGTTAAAAAAATTCTCATTTTCTTCTTGTTTTTCGATTGCCCATGAAACGAATTGCCGACGTAATGCATGGTCAGTTGGTTTTAATTCTTGCGTCAGCGGGATCTTATAAGCCTTTAAATGGAGATCACGATGCAAAATGTTGAATAATGTGGATGGTTTGATGTTTAATTGCTGCGAACGATGACGAATGGAAGTTTTTGGATCTTCTTCAACACTTCTGCTCACAGCTGCTACATTCTCGGTTGAACGGCCACTACGTTGATAAATGTTGCCTCTGTTATCAAGAACAGATCCAGTTTCTAGAAATTTATCAACCATCAGCTTGATGGCACGATTTGTTGGAGCATTTTCTCTACCAAATTTTGTTCGAAATTTCCTAATTGCATCTTGAAAACTTTTACCATTTTCAAAAAATGTTGTAATAACAAAAACACGTTGTTACTTCGTGTAACGTTCCCTATTAACTAACCGGAATGTATTTAGAATATACCTAAAGAAACCTCGTATAAAAATTTCAGGTAGAAAAAAAATGGGGGCAAAATCAAAATGATGCCTCAATTTTGAACACCCTCTATATCCGAAAAGGTGATATGATTGCTGATGTTTTGATCAAAGCTCTCATTCGAGTAAAACACGAACTTGAGCAGAATCATGGCTAATATTCATGGGCCTAGCTCCAGTAAGCGACGACTCCTAATGAATACTGTGGAATCGGCGCTGTTATATGGTGGGGAGGTCTGGGGCAATCGAATGCGATTTCAGTGGTACAGGAAAGGGCTAGCTTCTGTCCAGCGAGGCGCTGCTCTGCGGATCGCCTGTTCCTATCGAACAGTCTCTGAAGATGCAGTACTCGTAATTTCTGGAGTTATACCCGTCGGACTCCTGGCGTTGGAAAGGAAAAATATCTACAGAAGGACAGCGATCGGGCGAGAGGGCGGCCAAGGAAGGAGAGAAGCCGCACCATGAACAAATGGGGGCAAAATCAAAATGATGCCTCAATTTTGAACAGCCTCTATATCCGAAAAGGTGATATGATTGCTGATGTTTTGATCAAAGCTCTCATTCGAGTAAAACACGAACTTGAGCAGAATCATGGCTAATATTCATGGGCCTAGCTCCAGTAAGCGACGACTCCTAATGAATACTGTGGAATCGGCGCTGTTATATGGTGGGGAGGTCTGGGGCAATCGAATGCGATTTCAGTGGTACAGGAAAGGGCTTGCTTCTGTCCAGCGAGGCGCTGCTCTGCGGATCGCCTGTTCCTATCGAACCGTCTCTGAAGATGCAGTACTCGTAATTTCTGGAGTTATACCCGTCGGACTCCTGGCGTTGGAAAGGAAAAATATCTACAGAAGGACAGCGATCGGGCGAGAGGGCGGCCAAGGAAGGAGAGAAGCCGCACCATGAACAAATGGCAGGAGCTCTGGGACGTCGAGTCTAAGGAACAATGGACCGCTCGGCTTCTGCAGCAGATAAAGAAGTGGGTTAGTCGTAAGCATTGGGAGGTAAACTACTATCTCACGCAGTTCCTAAGCGGACGCGGATGCTTTCGGTCGTACCTTCATAAAATGGGACGAGTCGAGACATCTGAATGTCTCTATTGTGGGAGAGGCAGAGATGAAGCAGAATTCGTGACCTCCCACCGCGGTCTGTAGACGGATGACAGAGCTGCAGTTGAACAGATACTCGGGCCGTTGTCACCAGACAATATTGTAGAGTATATGCTTGCAACAGGAAAAAATTGGCACCAAGAGACTGAGGCGGAAGATCCGCAACGACTAGTGTGAGTATTATCATTATTATTATTATTATTATTAATATTATTATTATTATTAATATTATTATTATTATTATTATTATTATTATTATTATTATTATTATTATTATTATTATTATTATTATTATTATTATTATTATTATTATTATTATTATTATTATTATTATTATTATTATTATTATTATTATTAATATTATTATTAATATTATTAATATAATTATTATTATTATTATTAATATTATTATTATTAATAAGTAGTATTATTATTAATATTATTATTATTAATAGTATAATTATTAATATTTGTTAATAATTATAATATTTGAAATTAACCGATGATAACGACAATTAAATGAACAAGCAGATATATGCATTTTAGTTATATAACTCATATTCTTTCATCAACCGTCGACAAGTTTACTTTATTTCCGCTAATTTCTTTTAAATTATTTATTTTTTATTTTTGTTAAATTTCTTATAAATATTAATTAAATTCAATAAAAAAATTAAAATCGGAATTTATAACTTATTTATTTGCTGACTTATCTAAATATTTGGAATACTTAAATTTAAACTCCAAGTCTATTTTGTTGTTAGTCAACTTACTTTAATGTAATTTTTTTTTGTTCTTATTGTAATTTGAACTTTTTTATACAGTTATACGTTATATGATCTTACAATAATAAAACATAAAATAAAATAAAAATTTAACATTAATAAATTCAATCAAAAATTAAAATCAAAATTTATAACTTTTTAAAGTGCTGACTCAACTAATTTTTTGGAATACTTTATTATACGAAATTTAAACTTTATTAAAAAAAAAATATAACTTTGAGAGAAAAAATAGTACAATATTTTATTAAAAAAAAATAAAATGATTTACAAATGCTTAATTTCTACTTGTTTTAATGACGATCAGAATTTGGAATTTATCACTTGCAGTGGTTTTTGTTCCGATATTTTTCATGGAACTTGCCTTGGCTTGGAGAGAACCTGGCAATAGTCTAGATTGAAGGAGGACTTTGTGTGTGAAGGATGTCAAAATATACAACTTATTTGTAAAAACTTTCTTGACAGATTCTCAGACAAACTGGAGACATTGTTTGATGAGCAAAATACACTGATAAATAGATGATCTAGAGTAATTGAATTTAACTTCAAGTCATTTTCCGATATATACCAAAGAATTGATGAAAATGAATCGTCGCTTTGTTATAACGATGGAAGCTCAAATATTGGTATAAGATTTATAGATAAGCAAATGCAACTTATTAGGCGTGATCTTAATATTCTTACAGCGGAGTTTACTGATGCTGCTAAAAAAAAATTCTTCTATATCGTCTTTAAAACAATCAAGTGTAAACGCTGATTCAAGTGTTAAGAACGAACTAGCTAAAATTAAAGAAACTGTCACCTCTCTATCAAATTTCGTACAGTTTCAAATAAACCCCGTGCATAGTCATAATAATAATTTTATCGATACCTTAAGGGAAAACAATAAATCTGCCAGTTCGGTTGTGACCACAAACGATACCGAACCTTCATTGGGTTCCGAAAAGATTTTAAAATTTGGAACAAATTGGACAATGCAGAACTGGATGAATAAGATTTTCCGTCTTAGTAAATCTAATAATGAACATGTTGAAAAAGTTATTATGAACAATGCTCAAGAATCTATCTTTTTAAAAGGGTTGTCATCTTCAACAAACAAAACTAATATATTTAAATTTTTAAAACTTAATTTTAATGTTAAATTACTTGGTTATTTTTGAAACAGCATCTATCTATCAACAAAAAAAAATTCGTCTATAGTTGCTTTAAAATTGATGTGCCTGCTGCAGTTAATTCATTACTTCTTTCGCATGTAAGTAAAAAAAAAATGGAGGAAATTGAGAGCAACTGTCTCGAACTGGGTTGACAAGTCAATCACACAAGAAGGTAACATTAATTCTAATTCTAAGTTTTCCAATAGCTCTAAATCTAGAATAAAAACTAATACTAATATAAATAAAAAAGACAAGATTTCTAACACTAATATTAAAAATAATAGATTTGATTTGTTGGACAACAATGGGTTGAGTAGTGAGGAAATTAACACGGCGGATTTCACTTCTGATCGTAAAAAAACATCTCCTCTATTTGTTGGCTTTGGCTATAAATTTTTGGTTCTGCTAACAACTTTAAAAATAATAAACAAAATAACGATCAAAATACTAATATTAAAAATAAGAAAAATTTAAAAATTTCTAAAGTAAATCATCAAAGCAAAATTAATAATATGTTTTTAACCGAAATAATAATAAAATTAATAATAATATCATAATATTTAATCTGTAAATGATAGACATTTAAAACCCTTTTACTCTATGATTTACCAACCAACTTTAATTTTTTTTATTTTAAATGATAAATATTCAGTACAGCCATCTTACAATATCACTATTTTTCCAAAATTTTCTAACTTTCATTATTAATTTTCCATTTTTATAAAAAACCCATGTAAAGAATATAAATATGTATCATATAGTATGTCTCTATGTATAATCTATACCTATAATATACACATTGAAATAAGACCCTCTTTGACTCGGTTAAATTTTAAATTTTGCGTTTTTGTTTTTGCTTTTTCTTTTTTTCTAAATACATAAACAAAATTTTAAAATATAGTTTGCATTGTAGGAAATAGGAATTTCACAATATAACTGAATATAAATCTACAAACTTCAGTTAAGGGCTTGGTGCAGTAGTAGAGTGGCTGATTCTTAAACTTAGCAGTCTTGAGTTTGCAAGTTTGATTCGGTTATATTTTTTTGTTTTTGGTTTTTTTTCTGATATTTTAAACGATATAAATTCTTATATATCATAATCATCATAATATTTAATCTATAATCTAGGGTGTTCAAAATTTAGGTATCATTTTGATTTTGCCGCCATTTTTTTTCTACCTGTAATTTTTATACGAGGTTTCTTTAGGTATATTCTAAATACATTCCGGTTAGTTAATATGGAACGTTACACGAAGGAACAACATGTTTTTGTTATTACAACATTTTCTGAAAATGGTAAAAGTTTTCAAGATGTAATTAGGAAATTTCGAACAAAATTTGGTAGAGAAAATGCTCCAACAAATCGTGCCATCAAGTTGATAAATTTTTAGAAACTGGATCTGTTCTTCAGAACAGAGGCAACATTTATCAACGTAGTGGCCGTTCAATAGAGAATGTAGCAGCTGTGAGCAGAAGTGTTGAAGAAGATCCAAAAACTCCCATTCGTCATCTTCGCAGCAATTAAACAT
Organism: Poecilobothrus nobilitatus; assembly: GCA_947095535.1. NCBI lineage: Eukaryota > Metazoa > Arthropoda > Insecta > Diptera > Dolichopodidae > Poecilobothrus > Poecilobothrus nobilitatus. The sequence continues at coordinate 298,084 of OX352774.1, read as the reverse complement.
CAAACCATCCACATTATTCAACATTTTGCATCGTGATCTTCATTTAAAGGCTTATAAGATCCAGCTGACGCAAGAATTAAAACCAACTGACCATGCATTACGTCGTCAATTCGTTTCTTGGGCAATAGAAAAACAACAAGAAAATGAGAATTTTTTTAACAAAATAATCTTCATCGACGAAGCTCATTTCCAGCTCAATGGCTACATCAATAAACAGAATTGCCGCATTTGAGGTGAAGAGAATCCAAGGGTTATCTTAGAGCAACCAGTACATCCACAAAAAGTTACGGTTTGGTGTGGTTTGTGGTCAGGAGGAATCATCGGACCATATTTTTTTGAAAACGCAAATGGAAATGCGATTACGGTCAATGGAAATCGCTACAGGGAGATAATCCGAAGCTTTTTGTGGTGGGAAATTGATAATTTGGACGTAGAGAACATGTGGTTATAGCAATAATCCCACAACAATTCAAGAGCTTAAAAACAACATTATCGAGCAGATTTCAACCATTTCAACCAGTTTATTGAACAACGTGATTCAGAATTTTGGTAAAAGATTGGAAGCCTGCCGAAGTAGTAGAGGGGGCCACTTGGCCGACATAATTTTTCATTATTAACCGGAACCTATTTGTAATAAATTAAAATAAAAATATATTTAATATTTCAAAAAAAAAGTCTTTTTTTATTAAAATTAAAATTATACCTCAATTTTGAACACCCTATATATCTATTATAATATTCAAAGACGCTCTTTTTTTGTTCTTTTGTTTCCGTTAAATTTTAAATTTTCCTTTTTTTGTCTTTGCTTTTTTTACTAGATACATAAACAAAATTTTGAAATGATAGTTTGTCATTTTAGGATTTTTTATTTGATTTTTTTTTTTTTTTTAAATAAACTTTATTTTATCCTTTATTACAATCTTAAAATAATGGTTTAACTGATAAAAAGTTTAACAAAAACAGCTTATGCATTATTTTAGTAACATTTAAATTAATAGCAACAATTTTTATGTTAATTTAGTTCTGTAGATTTACATTTATTTGGTGATATTCTAATTGTAAATTTAACAATTTTTATATTTTTGATATTGAAAAAAATTAAGGTAATAAAAAATCAATATTATATTTTGTTTAAGATAAAAAATTTAACCCATCCTAACCTACTTAAAACTACTTACGCTAATTAAAACCTGCGTGTACATTGTACTTGTTTCTTAATTATTCACCAACCACCAATAATCTTTTTTTATAACTTTATCTCTGTCCGATATTGACATGTCGAATTTCAAATTTGCTCCGTTTATGTTGCCCGGGCTATATTCTATAATTTTACATGTAACCCGTCTATTATAATGGTATAATAGGGGGACATGATATTGGTTATAAATATAACCCTTTTTATCTAAAAAGATGAAATGCTCAGGGGCTATAAAGCCCGTGAGCAAAGTCTTTTCAATGAACTCCACGTTGTGGTAGAATATATGTGATATTAAACCATTTTCTGGAGTATTTTGTGCTTTATCATAATGTGTTCGAATCAATTTTATCAAAAAATAGTCGATTCTGATTATGTTTGCTTCCTTATAAAAGGACTTATTGGAATAATAGTGCTTGTAGTCGGTTTCGGGCTTTCTGCAAATATTAGTGCAAACTCTTATGCATTTACTTTCACATTTCCGTAATTTTTCCATTAAACTTGCACTTATGTTGTACCATATTGGTACTCCATATGCAAGGGTAGGCCTTATCAATGTTTGATAGCAAATTAATTTAACTTTCTTACTCAAGTTGTTGTTATAAAATAGTTTTTTTGCCATCATAAAGGATTTGTTGCCTTTGGAGATTGTATATTTTATATGCTCAGAGTAGTTCAAATTACGATGTAGAAAAACTCCGAGATATTTAACAACTTTTTTGTTTGCTAAAGGTGAGTTATTTGGACATTTAATAGAAAAACATTTCCAATTTTTTTTATGTCTGAACTTGTTTTGTCAACCGTATTACGAAAAAGTATGGTTTCACATTTATTCAAGTTCACTTTTAGTTTCCAGATTTTACAATATTCCAAGGTGATGTTGAACATTTTTTGAACTTTTGTTTGGATGCTACTTACTGTGTTATCCGCGACGTAAACTATTATATCATCAGCAAAGGCTAGAGAGTAGGTATTACCTTACAAAGGTTTTGCTATGAACATTCTGAGAACTTTGTATTATGAAGCTGTTATTGTATAACATAGTGTATAACAACGCAGTAAGGTGGTAAGAGAAATTATATTTATATAGCAATTTATAGATTAGACCATCTAGCCAAACTGAATTAAAGGCTTTTTTAAAATCAATTAAACAGGCTCCAACACCGTAATTGTTGTTTACAAACCAGCAGATATCCGAAGTAAGTTTAGTTATCGTGTGAATAGTATTGTGTTTAAACCTGAATCCGAACTGATTTTGGGGTATTATATCCTTTGACTGTGCAATTTTTGTAATTTTGTCGTTTATTAGTGTTTCAAAAACTTTGCTAATGTTAGGCATTAAGCTGATTGGTCTATAATTGCTAGGATCAGATGGGTCTTTGCCTGGTTTTTTTAGCAATATCGTTTTCGATATTTTCTATATTTGTGGAAAATACAAATTATTAATTGCATTGTTAAAAAGTATCATATATTTTGAAATTATTAAGTTACTCAAATTTTTCAACACAATATTAGGAATTTTGTCTATACAAGACGAAGTTTTATTTTTTAAAGTTTTAAAGTTCGAAAAAAGTTCATTTTGGTTTATGTATTGGCTATTTTCCCCACTTTGCCGAGATAATTTATTTGTATTCGAAAAGGTACCAAGAGAAATATGATTTGTATGCATTTCTTCAATACTGTTCTTGAGATGGTTTATTTTCTCTGAGATTTTTCTATGTAATTGACTATTGAGAGACATTTGAGTTTTATGTTTACTTTGTACATATGTACCTAATACATTTGGAATTGCTTTTTGATCTTGAAGTACATATTTATTTGTGTTAGTCTTTTTTAAGTTTAAAATATTAATGTTATTTTGAGTGAGTAGTGATATGTCGTTTGAATCTATGTGTAGGTTAGTAATTTTATTGGAATTGTTTCTATGGAATATTGTTATTTGGTTGAATATACTGAAAGCGGCGTTCCCAATATTTATTGATTTCTATACGGATTTGTTCAATAAGTGTTTTGATATTATTTAAAAGACTTTTGAGCAATTCTAAGTCGTATGCACGATAATTATATCTTTGGCTGTTGATTTTGTGGATGTCTTTTAATAAGCTTTTTTTTTATCTAGCAGAATTTTTAATTTATGTGAATAAAATTTATTTCGACGGTTGGAGTTTTTATTTTTCGGTATAGTTTCCTGGATAGTTTTTGTGATTATTTCGTTAAGCTGAAGAAGATGGTAGTCTATATTTTGCGTTGAAATGTTGCTATTATCTACAATTTTAGTATTATCACTTAGGTATTTCTCAGTATAGTTAAGATCTAATTTTGTTTGAAATGTTCTCCAGTGTGTTTTTGAAAAATTAAAACTGTTGTTATTTGGTAAAGTTTCGGGCACATGTGGTAGCTCATCGTTTATAATTGAGAAAGGTATAAGAATGGCATTATGATCGCTATCATATGGCAACGTTGAAACTTTATTGTATACCTCATCAAACCTTATTTTGATTCTCACATCTACAATTGTGAGATCAATGTAGGAATTTGCGCGCGGTAGTGCTGGTGCATCTGTTAAGAGTAGATTACATTTATATTTTATTTTATTTGTTTCTAACCATTTGTGTAATTGTACACCTCTAGCATTGTTGACGGGATTTAGCCATGAGCTGTGTTTGGCATTCAAATCTCTGGTTAAGATATAATAGTTATTTAAATTGTTTAAATTTAGTGATTCGAAAATTTTTTTTAATTCTGTTAAAAAATTATGCGGGTTTCTATTTGTTGCGTAAATAGAAATTATGAATAATTTTTTTCTTTGCTTTAATTGTAAAGATATAATGATAGGTTCAATGCATTGAAAATTTTTGAACATATCATTATTTACAATGTTAAAATGGAAATGTTTTTTAATTCTTATGGCAACACCTCCGCCATCGAGATCAATTTGTCGATCTCTTCTAATTAAATTATAATTATTTGTCTCACTCATGCATATTATGTCAGGCCTATTGTTTTCCAGAAAATGCAAAATGAAATTTTTTATTGTTGGAAATTAATGAATTGACATTTATCGAAATTAATTGATAATACATGATATTGTTATCATTAGTCATATTGTTGGTTGGTTTCAATACTCATACGTATGTTAATTCTATCCGTGAAAAGTATGTTAATTCTATCCGTGTTAGTATTTATTTTTTTTTCTACGTTGGTAATTTTTTTTTGCATTTCTTGAATGCTATTTCTTATTTCTATTAGAATGTTAGTATTATTATTATTATTATTAAAATTAATATTATCACTAATACTAATACTACTGGAAATATTTTTTTTATTACTTACAATACTCGCATATGAAACATTTGGACGGGTAATGCTGAAGGCCATGTGTTTATTTTCAATTTGTTGCTTGGTCACTTCCGTTGCCTTTTCACGTTTTCCAATCTTGCTTGATACTCTGGACATTTTTTATATGATGCTGGGTGACCAAAATTTTTACACAACGTGCAGTACAATTTTTCTTTCGGGTCATCAGCTTTTATATTGCATGCTCCAGGTAGGTGGCTTTCACCGCATTTTACGCATCTATATTCCATACTACAGTTGGATGACGAATGATCGAAGCGTTGGCAACGTGTGCATTGCATAATGCATGGTTTTTTGATTGATTCTCAACGTATTATAAGATGATAAATAGATTTAATTTTCTTTATTTCATTTATTGGGCTACGTGGTGACGCCTGTACAATGAAGAACGGCAATGTTTTATTTTGTGATACCGAAATTCTTGTGGTAAGTCTTGTGACTTTTTTAAATTTAGTGTGCTCATTTTCGTATTGTTTTAGGTTCTCTAAAACTTCTTCACATGAATAAGTGCTGTTTAATCCTTTTAATACTTCTTTTGGTGTGAATGTGTAATAATTCACACCAGATTTATCCAATAGTACACGTGCCTTTTTAAAATCATTGATATTGTAAGTATATAGTACATTTCTACTTTCACCAGCTTGTTTTATGAGGAAACCATTTATTTTTAAATCTTTTCCTAGGATTTGTTTCAACCATTTCAAATCGGTCATTCCAAAATTGATGGGTGGCATTCTTTTTTTTATATGTTGGCTAGCATCCTGTTGGTTACTATCCTGACGGGGCTTTTGTGAGCTTGGAGCTGCTTTATCGGTGCGTTTTTTATTTTCTAAAACAGCTTTTTTTTCTTTAGTTCTTTTAGCAAGTTCCTGTATTTTATCGTCCAACTGTGGATTGGGTTCTTCAGTAATTTCCATTAGTGGAGCATAAAAGTATTTATTTGCACGTGGTTGTCCGGTAGCGGGTTTTTTTTTTCATCAATAAGAGCTCTGAATTTTTGATTGTCTTCCATTAACATGGCCAGCTGCTTCTTTAACTCTTCAATCTCTTGAAGGTGAGTGCTTTCGTTTTAGGCATGTCGCCCTCATCTAACGATTCGTCCTCTACTTCAGTTCCAGATTTTCTTTTTTTATTTAATAGAACCAACTTTTGATTAATTGATTCTTTTAACAAATTCTTGGATGTACTCGCCTCACCATTCATGACCGCTGTCCTTTAGCAAAAGGATGCTGCCAATTACGGTGTTTTATAACAGTTGTGTATAATTTGTGCTTATTAATTTTTTTTTTTTTTAATTAGTAATACGAACTATAATTTCTTTAATATGTATATATATTGATATTAATTTTTACAAAATTTTCAAAAATTTTTTTTTTTTTTAAATTTCCCAATATTTTTTATTAACCGAACCGTATTTTCACTTTTAGGCCTTTTAATTTTATTAAGAGTATTATTATTTATTTTTTTTTTTTTTCAAAACAAAGAAGAATCATTTTAAAACTGCCAACAGAAGATGAATAATTTATTTTTAATTTACCGCTGCGACCAGTTCATAATAGATGTGGCGACAGTAGTTTTTATAAAGTAATAAATCATAAAATTCTTACTTGTAATGTAAATTTTGTGTCTTTGATAATACTTTTAGTCGAAGATTTGTGTCTCAGATAAAATTTTAAATAATTAAATAAATATAAAGAAATATCATCATTGCCAGTTTAGTTTACATTCAGTATGAGTGGTTTATTATAGAAATAAAATATTTTTTTTTACATGTTGGCAAGGTCTCGCCAACATCTTGTGTATTATATTATAGATTTATGAAAATTAATACAAAAAATAGGTAAAAATAAAAATTTAATTTAATTACGAAAACTTAAGGCTAATTAAATTTATAAAATAAAAAGAAAAACATTAAGTATTAAAAGCTATTACCCTAAATAAAAATTATATTAATTAAGTTATGCAAAATGGTATAGAATAGCAACAATAAGCTGAGTGTAGAATGCTAAGGCAGAATCTGAAATAAGGATCTTTAAATTTAAAAAAAAAGGAAATTATATAGAGGCGACCAAACAGGACTTGCATGTTCAAGATTAGGTCGAACCAAGGAGATATATAATTATTTATGGATCATGTATGTATGGATCATTACGTTCTTTAGACCATTTAATAAACCCTAACATAGAATTAACTTTATTAATAATTTTATCATAATGATCAATGAAAGTAAGTTTATAATCAAAGAGTACACCCAAATCATTAAATAAAGAGTGTTTTTTAATTCGCATGCTATTCAAATTATAGTCCGTAACATTAGGAGTAATGTTTCGAGTACATGAAACTGCGACACATTTATCTACATTTAAGCTAAGATTATTAAGAACACACCAGTTCCAAAAAGAGTTGAGATCATCTTGAAGAAGTAAAGTATCACTGATATAACTAATAGTTTTAAAGATTTTCATATCGTCAGCGTATAAAATAATTTCACAATTTTTTTTATTTATACGTTGAACTCATAATTTGAGGTTGTTTGATAGACAAATGTGCATGGCCCCATTAACCATAGGGCTAATTGGGCTACAGCCCAGGGGCGCCATCGATCCGAGGGCGCTAAGAAAACAAGATGGTGAAATTTAATTGCTTTTTTTTTAATTAAAAAAAAAAGTAATTTTCTTTATATTTAGCGTATCTGTGATTTAAGTTAGTAATGTGTTCAATGTTACATTTTTTCTCATCCATATAAACCATGTATGCTAATGACCTAACTTCTATAAAGATTAAATTCGACTTTGATTACATTTTAAAGTATCACAAACTTTTATTAAAATTCTTATAAAAATTACCAAAGAAAAAAAATACTTTATACATAATTATTTAATCACATTTAAAACCAATTTAAAAATAAAATTAATTGCTTGTCAGTTAAAAATTCGCTCCTCATTATTAATTCGATCCGCTTTAATTCGATTCGCTCCACAGCAAAATTCGATCCACTGTTACAGCAACATTCCCTGAATTTAATAGGTGAGTGTGCTGCAGGAAGTTGTTTGGAAGCCACGAAGTTATTTTTTTTCGTTCAGAGTATACATAATTTTTTCGCTGCTTCAACTGGCCGTTGGGAGATATTGAAACGTCGCTTATCTGTGAAATGTAAGATGCCAAAATCACTGAGCAGCACTCGATGGTCAGCACGTGCTAAATCAGTTCATGCTTTAGTTCTCGGATATGAATATTTTAAGCATGCTCTTAATGATATATTTACAGATTTAACACAGAAATGTTCCACTAGAATTGAAGCAGAAGGTTTGGAAAAGCAGTTCAATTCTCTCGAAACTGGTTTTATGCTTTCATTTTGGAATGATATTCTGGAAACCATGAATAAAATTAATGTTAGCCTCCAGAAAGTTGAAATTGAAATTGAAACAGTGGTTAAATTATACACTTCATTGGAAACATATATTGAAGAACGTCGAAATATAGATTCATTTAATTATTACAAAAAGAAAGGAGAAAATCTATCGGGTTGTTTTGAATTTAAAACTGCAAGAACTGTTAAAAGAAAAAAGCAGTTCGATGAAGGGACATCAGCCGGCACACAATTTGATAAAAATAGTAATTTCCGTATAAATATTTTTTATGTAATTATTGATAAACTTTTGGCAGAAATAAAAAAACGGAAATCTGCATATGATCGCATTGCCACTAAATTTGGAATTTTAATGAATTTAAAACATTTCGACGAAAACATGATACGAGAAAAAGCAACTATTTTATATAAAGAATACCCAGATGATCTTGAAAATGGTCTAATCGAGGAATGTTTACATTTTAAACATGTAAATTTAATATCGGATAACTTAACAGCATTATCTAAATCTGAGCAAATTTTAAGAACAATAATTGAATCGCAAATTGAATGCACTTTTCCGAATATAACAACAGCTCTACGAATATATTTAAGTATCGCCTGTACAAATTGTAGCGGAGAAAGGTCGTTTTCAACTCTCAAGAGAATAAAAAATCATCAAGATCATCTTTAGGACAATACAAATTAAATAATTTAAGTATTTTGTCAATAGAATCGGATGTCCTTGAGAAACTGGATCACAAGAAAATTATAGATATATTTGCTAAAAATAAATGCCGCAAAAGACATATTTAAATTAAAAATTAATATTTAATTCACATATTTATATAAATTTTTTGAATTTTGTTTTGCGTAAATACATATTTAAGTTTTGAATTTTTGAAAATAAAATTGAATTTTTATAATAAAAGTATGTAGGGGTGCAAAATTTTATTTAGCCCAGGGCGCTCAAACTTATTAATACGGCCATGCAAATGTGGTTAAACACAATTATCCGTAGCCAATATATATAATTTTTTTAATTTACTCTAACTAATAAGTATTTGGTAGCCCTCAAAACGGCTTTATTTATATTTGATTTTAATTCATATGTTCATTTTAGGTTAAAAACGAAATAAGCAATTGTTTTTTTATTTTATCATAAAGAAACATATATGTAGTTATATATGTAGTTATATATTATACAGTATACATGTATACAGTATATAGTTTCTTTATGATTTTAGTTAAAATGTAAAATACAATTTTCAATAATTAATGCCTTTATGAATTTAAAATTTCTTTGCAAATAATATTTTTTGTAAAAACACGGTTATTATTATCTTTTAAAAGATGCCCCTAATTTATTGAGTATTGGAAACTCAATATATACCTATTATATAACATATTATAGATACATTTTATAAAATGCCCCTGATTTATATAATATTTAAAATTTTATTAAATTTTATATGTTACATTTCATGTTTATCTATAATATAATACACAAGATGTTGGCGAGACCTTGCCAACATGTAAAAAAATATATTTTATATCTATAATAAAACACTCACACTGAATGTAAACTAAACTGGCAATGATGATATTTCTGTATAGTTATTTAATAAATTAAAATTTTATTACCAGAGACACAAATCTTTGACTCAAAGTAATATCAAGAGACACAAACAGTTCATTAAAAATATAAATAAATTTAGTAAATATTATTACCGGAGACCAAATTTTCCACTAGAAGTATTACCAGAGACACACACCGTCCATTAAAAGTGAGTACAGTCAAAAAAGGAGAAGTACATACTTAAAAAACATATTTTCAATAAAAATAAATTCAGCAAATTTTTAATTTTTAAATTTGACCGCCACGTCCATTATGAACTGGTCGCAGCGGTAAATTAAAAATAAATTATTAATCTTCTGTTGGCGTTCTATCTATTGTTTTGAAAAAAATAAAAATTGGTACTCTTAATAAAATTAAAACGTCTGAAAGTGAAAAAGTGAGAGTGAACAAAGTTTATAGTAAACCTCATATTTATAAGAAAAAAATAATAGGCCGATTTTATTCTTGATTTTGTTTTCATTAGTATAAAAGCTGGTAAAAGCTTCGTACTTTACTAAGCTAGTACTTCGTACTACATACTTTAAAATAGTTTTGTTTATTTAGGTTGAAATTTGGATTTTTAAGCTAAATTTTCTGGTATAACATAAAATATTCGGAATTTTTTTATTAATATAAAATTCGGCAGACTTAAATAATTATATTTCATAACAGAAGTCAGAAACTTACTAAATATTATAGAAACGGATATTTTTCTTAAAAAAAAAGAAAAAAATAATATAGAAAATATCATTTTAGACGCCTTCTCTCACAAAAGATTCATAATTTTGTACTAATTTATTATTATACCATTAAATTAAAAAGCTGTTGAAAACGACCGTCACAAAAAAAAGGCCCCGAAAATTTATGAAATTACATTATCATAGACATGAATCTTTTATTAAATATACCAAAGACCTCTTCTAAAGTACATTTAAATAAAATAAATTCAGCAAATTTTTTTCAAGCAAAAAAAAATAAACGCAAAAGACTTGAAAGTAGTTTTGGTAATTAAAGTAATTCGCGGCGAAAACAACTGTTTTTCATCGACATAAAAATTTTTTTTTAAAACTAAAGAAAAATAGAGAGTCTGGTAAAATTTTAACAAATATTAAAATTATTTCGATTATTGGTATTGTTTTAAATGTAACAAAAAAAAAAAAATGTCGTAGCGGTTGGTGTTGGTTGGTTTTTCGCCGGTTTTTATTGTGCACTTTTATACATGTGTTTCAAACAATTTTTGAGATATTGGCACGAACTTTTACCCTTTTTTTTTGAATGTGTTTTTAGGTTGGACCATTTTTTCTCAATGATTAAAAAACTGTCAAAAATTACCGCCACGAAAAAACGGCGAGAAAAAATTAATAAACTGTACCTAACATTTTTAATTTTATGTGTTTAGATTTGTTTTATGTTTTTTTTCTATTACAAGTAAGTAAGTGATTTCAACATTTTTTTAATGGTGCTGATGTAAAAATGAAATTTTTAGGTAGTTTATTAAGGGAGTCAGTATGCTACCGTAAATGTTTTTGATGTTCTATAGTAAATGTTCCGTAAATGTTCTATAGAAATTGTGCAATTGCACAGGGGATTTTCTAGTTCAAATAAAAAATCCTAAAATGAGAAACTATCTTTTCAAAATTTTGTTTATGTATCTAGTGAAAAAAGCAGAGACAAAAAAAGGAAAATTTAAAATTTAACGGAAAATAAAGAACAAAAAAAGAGCGTCTTTGAATATTATAATAGATATAGATTATACAATATGATAAATATGTATATATGTAAATCCTTTTATGGGTTTTTTTTTTATAAAAATGGAAAATTAATAATGAAAATCGGAAAATTTTGGGAAAATATTGGTATTTTAAGATAGCTGAACTGAATATTTAAAAAAAAAAGTAAAAATCGGTTGGTAAATCATTGAGTAACAGGGTTTTAAAAGTATACCATTTATAGATTAAATATTATGATGATTATGAATGTAAGAATTTATATCGTTTAAAATATCAGAAAAAAAAACCAAAAAAAAAAATATAACCGAATCAAACTTGCAAACTCGAGACTGCTAAGTTTAAGAATCAGCCACTCTATCTACCACTGCACCAAGCCCTTAACTGAAGTTTGTAAATTTATATTCAGTTATATTGTGAAATTCCTATTTCCTACAATGCAAACTATATTTTAAAATTTTGTTTATGTATTTAGAAAAAAAGAAAAAACAAAAACGCAAAATTTAAAATTTAACCAAATCAAAGAGCGTCTTATTTCAATATATATATTATAGGTATAGATTATACATACAGACATACTATATGATACCAGAAATTATATATATATAGATAACGCAAGCAGAACAAAAAATGTCAATAACAATTCTCGAAATTTTTTCAGATTTCAAGTGCCCCATTTGCTCTCTAATTTTTCCCTATGCTTTCTTTCTCTTTCTCAATAGTTCTTTTAAAAAAATATCCTCGTGAATATTTGATTCTATTTTAATTTTAGATATATAGGTACATACATGATAAATATTTTTATTAATTTTTTTTTTTTTTTCTTCAAAAACTTTAAAACTTCTCTTTAGAGAAGAATGCATTTGAATAAAAGACAATATTGCCATATCATTTGTATGATTCACGAAATTTTTTTTAAAACTAAAGTTTTAAAATTTTGTTAAGTATTTATTTTTACCTATAATTTGTACAACTCGAAACCCTTATTAGATTATTTACCATTATAAAACTATTTTTAAAACTATTTAGGTAGTACTTGAATTTTGCAAAAATACACGACAACAAATCTTAAATACATGTATTCTTCGTTTCACACAACTTTAGTCTAAAGTCGTAAACAATTAAAATATTTCAAAAATTACTTTGTTATTTATAATTATAATTAGAAATAAAGAAAAAATAGAATTCACTTTGAAAATACCCTATTATTACAAATGGTATAATAAAATCTATTTATAATGTTTGTGTTTTTATATTTCAAAACTGGTTAGAAGAGTTGTCTATGAATAATTTTGGTTATATTTCTTTGTTTTTAATTTTAAATATTTTATTTATTTAAAAAATAATGCAAAAAACATATTTTAACATTTTTCTTTCAATCTAACAATTTCGCATAAATAGTTTTTAATATCTTTTGTATTTAAAAATTGAAGTAAATCAAATAATTATATATTATAACATGGTAACACTATATAAAAAATTTACTTCTGATTTCTTAAGTATTCTATTTTGGATGGACTGATTATGTGTTGATCAAGTGTCTATAATGTTTATCTATGTATGCGTTAGAATTTAATATTTTTTTTTTTATATCAATAAAAATGCATAAGTAGTTTTTATTTAAAATGAAAAAAAAAAAATATGTGACTGTTAACCCTAGTGACTTGTGCTTTTTTTGTAAAATTATCTTTCAAAATATAGTTTCTAACATTATGGGTTAAAAGACTTTTAACGTAAGAAATTTATAAAGAAAATTGAAATTTAAATTTGAGCGATAAGTTATCCAATGTGTATAACTTGAATTTTTTTATTAAAATAAGTTAATTTTTTTATAGAAGTGAAAAATTAAAAGTTGTTTTACAAGTTTAATAAAAAGTTAAAATTAAGTTCATATACATATGCGAAATATATAATGCACAAGTTCTTTTGTTCTTAATCATTCATCAATCAAGAAGTTGAAACATAATTTCTATTCAAAAAGTAAGAAAACATTTTTTTTATTATTGTTTAGAATTTGTTTCCAAATTTATTTTATTGTCTCAATTATTTTATTCATTAACTTGTTGCAAACCTTATAATTAAAAATTTCTATTTTTCTGACTCTTTTATTTATCTACATACTTTTATTATCTTTTCCATCTATTTTGCTTTCATTAGCATGAACGTATAATATATTCTTTCTCTGTTGAGAATGTTTCAAAATATAAAATCAGATTCCCTGCGCCACATGCAAAACTAGTAGGCTGAATTTTAATGGAAGGCTCTACAGATTACCAAAGAATAGCAGCTTGTTTGATATATGGACTTCAAAATGTATATATTTATCTTATAATTTTGTTTTAGAAGAGTTTTTTATGCGGAATGGAACGTTTAATTGAATTCAAGGCTTTTTTTTTATTTTGAAACTTCAATTCGGCTTTTTCCCTTTTTTTAAAATATAGCATCAATAAAAATTAAATTAGGTCAAAGTTTTCAGATAAAATTATAATTTTTTCATCCAGTATAGAATTTTATACAGCACACGAGTTTTTAATCTTACATACCTTATTTATAATCTGTTTACAAAATTCCTAAATTGATAAAAAAGAAATAAAAAATTTACGCTCAGAGAAAAAATTAATATGCATATACATATACATACATATATACATGTATCTATATATATATGGCTGGCTATACTACTCTATACCCTCCATTCATTAATCATTTTTTTAGTTACTTCTTTTTATAAATAGTAAAGTGACTGAAAATAAAAAAAAAATATAAACTATTCATAAAATATATGAAATGAATAGAAAAAAAAAATAAATCTAACAGCCTAACACAACACCGGACAACACATACCAATAACATCTTAAATAAAAATTAAACCTTCACATTGTGACTTGTTTGATATTTCGTTAGAAAAATAAAATAAATAAATTTGAAGAATGAAGAATGAGAAAGAAGAAGCAAAAATAATATGTTCATTTTTTTAATTCAATGTTTTTCTCTTTCTTTGGGGCACTACAAATTAAAAACAAGTAAATGTAACAGTAAGTCGATGCAACCGACTTATTAATACCCTACACCTGAATAATTCGAATTAAATTAAAAATCCATAAGTGTTTTTGGCAGCTGCTTGAACTTCTTCCCTTTTCTGTCTTATTCAACTCCAATTTCAAGAACGTAAAAGAGGCATCCGCTTGGGATATGCTTGACACCCTTGTATAAAATTTTAAGTTTCTATCTTAATTATTTTCGAAGATTGGTAGTCCTTGGGAGGTTTGTGTCAGCTACCCGAATTGCCACTCCAATTCATCGAATCCATCTCAGGAACATAAAGAAAACTTGCCAGAACACCATTCTATTAAATTTAAAGGTTCTGCTTTTGTTGGTTTTGGAGATATGCTCGTTGCTCTTGTGCTCGTCCGGAAGTTTCCAAAATACGAACCCATGGTTCAAATTCTTTCAAATGTCAGTTTCCAATTTTGCAGAAAAGGAAACATAACAGAATACCTTTGTACTAAAAATAGAAGTTCTATCTTTGTTGGTTGTGGAGATATAATCGTTTGCTCTGGAGCTCGTCCGGAAGCTTCCAAGATTTGAACCCATGGACCAAATTCTCACAAATTTCAGAAACATAAATCAAACATGAAGGAACACCATTCTACCTAATTTAAAGGTTATATCTTTGTTGATATACTCGTTTGCTCTGGGGCTCGTCCGGAAGCTTCCAAAATACGAACCCATGGTTCAAATTCTTTCAAATGTCAGTTTCCAATTTTACAGAAAAGGAAACATAACAGAACACCTTTGTACTAAAAATAGAAGTTCTATCTTTGTTGGTTGTGGAGATATACTCGTTTGCTCTGGAGCTCGTCCGGAAGCTTCCAAGATTTGAACCCATGGACCAAATTCTCACAAATTTCAGAAACATAAATCAAACATGAAGGAACACCATTCTACCTAATTTAAAGGTTATATCTTTGTTGATATACTCGTTTGCTCTGGGGCTCGTCCGGAAGCTTCCAAAATCCAAACCCATGGACCACATCTTCTTAAATTTTAGAGACATAAATCAAACTGGAAGAAACATCATTATAAAAAATTTAAAGGTTCTATTTTTATTGGTTTTGGAGATAATCTCGTTTGCTCTGGGGCTCGTTCGGAAGCTTCCAAAACCCGAACCCATGGACCAAATCTTCTCACATTTCAGAGACTTAAATAAAACATGAAAGAACACCACCCTGCCAAATTTAAAGGTTATATCTTTGTTGGTTTTGGAGATAATCTTATTTGCTCTGGTGCTCGTTCGGAAGCTTCCAAATCCAAACCCGTTGACCAAATCCTCTTAAATTTCAGAGGCCTAAATCATACATGAAAGAATACCATTCTGCCAAAAGTAAAGGTTATATCGTTATTGGTTTTGGAGATAATCCCATTTGCTCTGGGGCTCGCTCGGAAGCTTCCAAATCCAAACCCATGGACCAAATCCTCTTAAATTTCAGAGACATAAATCGAACGGGAAGGAACATCATTGTACAAAATTTAAAGGTTCTATCTTTGTTGATTTTGGAGATAATCTCATTTGCTCTGGTGCTCGTTCAGAAGCTTCCAAAACCCAAACCCATGGACCAAATCCTCTTAAATTTCAGAGACATAAATCGAACGGGAAGAAACATCATTGTACAAAATTTGAAGGTTCTATCTTTGTTGCTTTTGGAGATAATCTCGTTTGCTCCGGAATCATTCGGAAGCTTCCAGAATCCGAACCCATGGACGGATTTTGTCCAGATTCGAACTTAGCCTTTCTTTCGTAATTAGTAACCTACTATATAAATTTCATCAAGATAGCATCATTATTTTTTGAGTTATCGTGCGTACGGACGGACGGACATCGCTAAATCGACTCCGGCGGTGATCCTGATTCAGAATATATATACATGTCTATACCTAACTCGCTTTCTTTTGATGGTTACAAACACCATACCAAAGTTAATATACCCTATACTTTAAGTGTAGGGTATAAAAATTGTGAGAGATTTTTTGTTCTACTTGCGTTATCTAATATCTATATATGTATATATAATTTCTGATGATACATATCTATATTCTTTACATGGGTTTTTTAGAAAAATGTAAAATTAATAATGAAAGTTAGAAAATTTTGGAAAAATAGTGATATTGTGAGATGGCTGTACTGAATATTTATCATTTAAAATAAAAAAAATTAAAGTTGGTTGGTAAATCATTGAGTAAAAGGGTTTTAAATGTCTATCATTTACAGATTAAATATTATGATATTATTATTAATTTTATTATTATTTCGGTTAAAAACATAATTATTAATTTTGCTTTGATGATTTACTTTAGAAATTTTTAAATTTTTCTTATTTTTAATATTAGTATTTTGATCGTTATTTTGTTTATTATTTTTAAAGTTGTTAGCAGAACCAAAAATTTATAGCCAAAGCCAACAAATAGAGGAGATGTTTCCTTACGATCAAAAGTGAAATCCGCCGTGTTAACTTCCTCACTACTCAACCCATTGTTGTCCGACAAATCAAATCTATTATTTTTAATATTAGTGTTAGTAATCTTATCTTTATTATTTATATTATTATTAGTTTTTATTCTAGATTTAGAGCTATTGGAAAACTTAAAATTAGAATTAATGTTACCTTATTGTGTGATTGACTTGTTAACCCAGTTCGAGACAGTTGCTTTCAATTTCTTCCATTTTGTTTTACACATGCGAAAGAAGTAATGAATTAACTGCAGCAGGCACATCAATTTTAAAGCAACTATAGAAGAATTTTTTTTTGTTGATAGATTTTGTTGATAGAAAAGTAATTAAAAATAAAAACACATTCAGCGCAGTGACCAATGGCGCTGGACGAATTTCGGATCGTAAATTTCGCGACGAAAAAAGGTGTTTTTTATTGACATAAAAAAAATTTTTTAAAACTAAAGAAAAATGGAGAGTAAAATTTAAAAAAATATTAAAATTATTTCGATTAAAAGAAGGAAATAAAAGAAAAGGATGAAGAACATTTTTGAAACTAACAAAAATGAATGTGTCTTCATTTAATTTACTATTTTCCTTATTACTATCTCGATTAATTTTTCTTCAAATGACATATTATCTTAACCTTATTATTATTATTATTATTATCTTATTATTATCTTAACCTATCTACAAATCGAATGTTAAAAAAATTGCATTAAAAATTGTTTTTGAATTTTAATGCCACAATATAACTACTATATTGATTTCGCCTCTACAAAATTATAAAATATAAATTTTTCAGCCGGGCAAAAAAATCGCTGGCATTTTTCGCCGATTTTTATTGTGCACTTTATACATGTGTTTCAAACAATTTTTGGCATATCGCCAAGAACTTTTACCCTGAATGTGTTTTTAGCTTGGACCATTTTTTCTCAATGATTAAAAAACTGTTAAAAATTACCGCCACGAAAAAACGGCGAGAAAAATTAATAAAATGTACCTAGCTTTTTTATTTTATGTGTTTAGATTTGTTTTATGTATTTTTTCTATTACATCAAGTAAATGATTCCAATGTTTTTTTTAATGGTGCTGATATAAAAATGAAATTTTTAGGGAGTTTATTAAGGCAGCATGATAATGTAAATGTTTTTGCATCTATAGAAATTGTGCAATTGCACAGGGGATTTTCTAGTTTAATATATTATTGTAATTAGTTTGTTTTAAACTGAAATAAATAACTTAACTTCTTTTTATAATTGATTTATAATAATTATTATACTTATATATTATTATCTCTTTTTATCATTAATGAATTTTAATTGTACAATAACCTTAAAAAACCTTTTAATATGAATTAATAAATGTAACGAAGGTAATGGGCGCAGGCACGGTTTTTTAAATGAAAAAAAAATCTGCTAAAATCCAAGTCATCTTTAAAGACAACAAGGTAGAATGTAAACCAACGGTTTTTAAAAGCACACATTTCCAAAAGATAATACAAACTGTTTAGAATTGTGACTTTCACAAAAATTTGAAAGTTTCATGTAAATAAGAAAAAAGTGAAAATAGGACTTTTCTGGAATTTAGAGGAACTGTAAGTCCGGAACCCTATATAATTAAGAAAAATCGTTAACACACGTAAAAATATGTTATTGAACCTTTAATGTTCATGGCTTGTCGAAGAAAAATTTTTATAGGTGGCTAAGTTACAGGTGTCTAAAAATTGCAAATTTTCAATTTTTGAGACGTAATAACTCTTAAAGAAGGGGTGCTGCTAAAAAATGTTCTGAGGAAACTTATACTAATTCTAAAAGTTCTTTCTTGTCTCAAAATTTCAGATTCCTATCTGAAGGCGTGCCGGAGTTATGAAAAAAGAAATTTCATGCAAAAGGTGATTTTCACATAACGGTAAATTTAAGTAGTAAATTACAAAATATTGCATAATTTTGATATCGTTTTATGTATATAATAAAATTTTCGGTCTTCTGGCGATTTTAGATTGCAAAACTATTACCCAGAGCCTGAGATATATACATCTGAAAATGGGGCTTTTTCGCAATTTTAAAGAGCTGTAACTCTGGAACTCTATACAATTAAAAAAAACACACACCTTTAACACACCTAAAAATATATTACCATAGCTTTAATTTTGATGTCTTGCGGAAGTAAAATGTGTACAGGTTCCTAAGTTACAGGTGTTTAAAAATAGCCAATTTTCAATTTTTGAGCCCTAATAGCTCAAACAGGAGGTGGTCCAAAAAAATTTTCTGAGCAAACTTATACTAATTTTAAAAGTTCTTTCTTGCCTCAAAATTTCAAGCCTCTATCTGAAAGCGTGCCGGAGTTATGAAATTAGAAAAATCATGCAAAATTTGGTTTTCACATAACGGTAAATTTAAATACTAAATTTTAAAAAAATGTATAATTTTGATATTAATTTACAAAGTTAATAAAAATACCTGTCGAATGACGTTTTCAGATTGAAAAAATCTTAAGCAGAACATAAGATATATACATTTAAAAATAGGGCTTTTTCAAAGTTTGAGGGGCTGTAGCTCCGTAATGGATGCGGCTACATGAAAAAGTTGTTCCACAAAATTATTTTTTTTATGAGACCTACCCATGGTTAAAATTTTTTTTCTCTATCTTTAACGGTGTAGAAGTTTTGTTTGTTACAAATCTAAGTGATCTGTAATTATTAAAATAAAGTAAAACAATAAAAAAGGCGTTGACTTCTATTGGACTATAGTGAAATAGAAAAAGAAACGATGTCAAGATGGTTCTTCGAAATAAATTTATTTAAATTTAAGCAACTAAATCGTGATAATTACCATATATGATATGTATTCATGGATTACCATGTACTCATATAGAGGCAATGCTTATAAAACTCGATCTTTGAGATTTTGTAAATGGCTGAAAAACACTGGAATCAGTTGAAAGTGAAAATTGGGATTAATGGAAACAACGTTGCATATTTTATTACATACTTTTCTGATCACATTTTGTTGTAACATAAGTAGAAGCTGTATCTTATACCAATAGGCTCCTCCCCAGCATGTAATGCCTCACTGCAATTTTGATTGGAAAATGTAGAAGGTCTTTAAAACTTCTTTAGAACACAGATGTTATAAACGATAAAAACTGTACAAAATGGAACGAAAATAGCTTTTGAGAAGTTCTGTCATTAAATAACTGGAAAACCACTCTAGAATAAAACCTCTGAAACCTGCATTTTCCATTTTCTTCAACAAAATATTGTGATTAACCATATCAAAAGCTTTTGTTATATCGACAACAAAGGCAGCCGTACGTTCTTCTTTGTCTAAATTTTCATACACCTTTGAACAAAATTCGAATAAGGCATCTTCTGTGGATATACCATTTCTGAAGCCGTACTGTGCAAAACTGAAAAAATTTGTATTCCTTAGAAAAACTAATATCCTATTCTTTACGATTTTTTCAAAAACTTTTGCAAACATTTTGCAACAGGCAGAAGTGAAATAGGTCTGCAATTGTTTAAGTTCTCACAATAACCTTTTTTGAACAGAGGAATTATTACTGCCCATTTAAGTTCATCAGGAAACATTCCTGAGAAAATGCTTTTATTGAAAATATGAGCAAGAATATCGCAGATCATTAATTGTATTTTTTAGAACAATATTCGACACACCATCGTGTCCACAAGAATGGGATTATTTTAAAGTTTTAATAGCTTTAATAATTTCGTATGAAAAAATTGGAACAAAAAATGGTTACAAAAGAAAGTTATTGCAAAAAATTTTGCATGCCAAAATTGGTTGGGATGAAAATGTGGATGAACATACAAAGAAACAATTTATCGAATAGCAGCATAATTTAGTACACCTCAATCAGATAAATATTCCTCAATAGTTATTAGGTACCAATGATACGGCGGTAATTCGATACATGTATTTTGCGATGCTAACCAAATAGCATATTCAGCGGTTGCATTTCTAAGAACTGAAACATCTCAACAAGTGAATGTACAATTAATTCAAGCTAAATGAAAATTACACCATTAAATAAGAAGAATAATAAAATAACAATTCCGAAATTTGAATTTATGGGAGCCTGTATAGGAGTGAAGTTATTCAACAGTATTATGGATCGTTTGAATATAAATCTAAAGGTCGTATTTTGGATGCGATTCACCTATTGTCGTAACATGGACTTGCCGCGAAATATGAGATGTGTTATTGAGAAATAGAGTAACAGATATACGGAAATATACTTCTGTTAATCAATGGAGCTATGTAACATCAGAAAATATTCCAGCAGCTCTTCCTTCCAGAGGTTGTACTGCACAAAAGTTAGTCTCGTCTCGATAGTGCGAGAGACCAAAATGGTTCAAGTTATCAGCTGTCATCTTATAATGAAGAACAAATATATAGAAAAAGTAAGAAAAAAATGTAAGCATCAGCAAGCATTAAAATTTTAAATTTAAATAAAACACAACGTTTTGATAATACGATTTAATCCAAACTAAAACTAATCTTTCTTCTTTCTTTATTTTCGTTTTATAAAAATATGCATGTGTACAATTACATAGAAAGTCTTTCTCAATAATTATTCAAAAGTGTTATACACTTTACAGTAATTAGAATTACATATTTTAATAATGTAACATTAAACAAATACATACTATGAATCTTTTTCGTTTTAACATAATTTATTATTTATAGTACAGGAGCATACATCAAATTATTACTTTGCCAAGTATAATTGGTTATTTTTTCCGTTTTAATTATTTAAATTCCCTACATTCCCTACAATTGAAGAAATGGCCTGACATTAAATCGTCCTTGATTTTATTATAATAAGTAATACATATAATATATCTGTGATATCTCATAGTTAATTCGCTTAAAACAAAAAATTAGTTTTTTTTTTAAATTTATGTAAATACAAAAATATTGCAATCTTAGAACAGTACAAAAAAACAAAAAAAAATTAACTGTTTTTTTCTTTCCAATTTAATACAATAATATTTACATGTTTAAGTACTAATATGCACAATTTAGAACAGTACAGCAGTACTATCAAAATATATTTTATCATGATAATAAATAATTTATAAGTGTACATATGTACTTATATCTTAAAACTAAATTTATTTATTTACATATATATGTACCTAATTATATAAAAAAATCACATACATAACTACTAAAATACTAAAACAACAACATATTTTTTTTTTTTTTGATTTTACAACTTAAATAAAATTCTTCTAATAACTTTAACTTTTTTTTTTCTATATTGGTACGTGTTAGTTAAGTTGTACATATGGTTTCATATTTTCTGGAGATGATACTCCTTCATAACGAGTCCTGGATATTTGTAAATTTTCCATATCTTTAATAAAATATCTATCGTTTGGTAAGACTTTCTTGACTTGGTATGGGCCCTTATACTTGGCCAATAATTTTTTATTTACTAGTGGAGTTATATTTACTACATTTTTTACCATGACAAGATCGCCAACATTATACTTATGTGGTTTTTTATGAGTTTTATCATAATAGATTTTATTAGTATTTTGACTACGAACAATATTTTCTTTTGCGTTTTCTTTGAGTTTTTATGAGTTTTATCATAATAGATTTTATTAGTATTTTGACTACGAACAATATTTTCTTTTGCTTTTTCTCTAACCTTTTCTAAATTTTCTAATTTGTCGTTAAGTATTTCTTTTTCTAAATAATCTTTAACTTTATCTTCTATTATCCCGTGTTGAGGAATACTTGGAGTGGTTCCAGTACTTTTATTTACCGTGTTATTTATAGCAAATTCTACTTTACTTAAATATCTAGACCATTCTTCTGAATCTAATTCGCTTTCTTTTGATAGCATCGTTGTTAATGACTATTTACTCTTTCTACCTGCCCATTCGATTGTGGAGAACCGGTTGCAATTTTTATATGTTCCTTTAAAAATAGGAAAAGTCATTTGAAGTAAAACAAGATCCACGGTCTGACACCATTTTATTAGGTTTACTATATGTTGAAAAATAGTTGGTTAAACTTTCAATAACTGCTTTCGTGTTAGTGGTTTTTAGGGAATATAGTTTTGTGAATTTCGTAAATCCATCAATCGCAACAAAAATATAATTCTTTAAATTTCTAACTCCAGAAGGAAGTGGACCGTAGTGGTCTATATGGATAGTGTCAAAAGGTTTATTACCTTTAGGAATACAATGAAGATCGCCTTCTTTTTCCCCGAAGGGATAGAATAGTATAAGCACTTCAAACAATTTATAATGTAATCTTTAATTTTATTTTTCATAGATGGGAACCAGTAGGTCGTTTTTAGATGTTGAAATAATTTATCACCTCCAATATGGCTTAGTCTGTCATGATGTGTTTGTATGACATTTCTTTCCATTAGGGTTGGTACATAAAATAAAATATTTTCTTTAGTTTTACGATATACAAGACCATTTACTATCTCATATAATGGATGTTGTTGTTGTTCTAACATTTTAGCGATATTTTTTATAACAACATCCTTATGTTGAGCTGATGCCAACGCATATTCGAATGAATCAGTTTCCACCAGCAAGATATTGTGGCATCTACTTAACGCATCTACATGATTCATTCTACTTGAATCTCTATATTCAACTAAGTAGTCATAGTCCTGCAGCTCTAAGGCCCAACGTGATATTCTTGGATTTAAAAGCTTTTTGTTCAACGTAAGCGTAAGCGATTTGCAATCAGTTATGATTTTAAATTTGATACCTATAAGGTAAACACGAAACCGCCTTAAAGCATATATAATTGCAAGAGTTTCTAATTCGTATGAGTGATATTTTGACTCAGCGGATATAGCTCTTTTTGAGAAAAAGAAAATTGGATGGAGTTTATTGTCTGCTTGCCGTTGTAGCAACACTACACCGAAACCTATAGTGCTTGCGTCGCAGTGAAGCTCTGTTTCTGCATGAGGAGAATAAATACTAATAACTGGTGCTTCTAATAATTTTTCTTTTAAGCTTTCAAAAACTTTTATTTCATTTATCCCGAATTGAAAATTTACGTTTTGTTTTAATATACCGTATAATGGCTTTGATAATAAAGGAAAATTCTTAATAAATTTTCTAAAGTAAGAGCATAATACCAAGAAAGAATGTAATTCTTTTACATTTTTTGGAATTGGAAATTTTTTAACTGCATTTAAACCTCCCAAGTTTGGACCTATACCATTTTCACTTACTTCGTATCCTAAGTACGTAATTCTTTCTTGAAATAAAAAACATTTATCAAACCTAAGTTGGAGATTATGTTTCTTAACAATTTTCATAACCTTTATTAATAATTCAAAATGTTCTTCTTTAGTTTCCGAAGCTATTAAGAAATCGTCAACGTATAATAAGAGTTTACCTGAAATTATTAAGTCTTTAAAAATATAATTTATGTAGCGCTGAAACACACTAGGCGCATTTTTTAATCCAAATGACATGCGCAGATATTCGAATTGTCCTAGTGGAGTAACAAAAGAAGTGTATTGTATAGACTCAAGAGCCATGGTGGACATTTTAACATGGTGAAAACCATTTCATAAATCCAACAAAGAAAAATATTTTTTCCCTCTTAACTGATCTAAATGATCCTCAATAAGTGGTAGTGGATAGTTATCTTCTTGTTAATTTATTTAACTCACGATAATCGATATATAATCTGAACTCTGCATTCTTCTTTTTAGTAAGAACAATGGGTGAAGCATATTGCGAACTACTTTCTTGGATTATTTTACGCTCTAATAAATCATCTAAGATTTTTTCAATTCGAATTTATGCACATGAGGTAATCTTCTTGGCGTGCAGTTGAAAATACTGTTCGTATTTGATAAACTAATTTGCATTTCAAAACTTTTGTTGCTAAAAGATTCTTTATTAAATTCTTTTATTTTTATTAAAAATTCATCATTAAATTCTTTCATAATTTTATTTGCGCGCTCTTTTTCAGCGAAAGTCAAATTTTTATTAATGTTCAAATTCAAAATTTTCATTAACATAACACGTATCAATATTTTAAATTTCTTTTAAAACTTTATCTAAGTCTTCTGTTTTATTTTCTTTAAATTTTTTAGTACTATTATAAAAAGTAAATTTTGCATTTGATTTTTCTAAAAAATTCCTACCTAACACTACAGTGCACTCCATAGTACCATTTTTAACAACATATAATTTTAAATGTATTTTATTTTTACTTACAGTTATTAATATTTATTTCACATTAGATTTTTCCTACAATTACTAATTTACTACTATTTACTCCAGCATAATCGCATTCAGCAACATCTGATGAAAGTGCATATGGTGGTACAAACGCTTCTTGGATAAAGCTGATTGGACTGCCGGTATCTAAAATGGTGTTAGCTGTCACGTTAGTTTTTACTTCGTTTGAAGTGTTACTGGTAATGGTGTAACTAAAACTGTGATAAAAATTGTTAGTAATATTTAATGAACTGCCATAATTACTGTTTTCTGCTTCATTATTTTCTACAACCAGCACAGGTGATGATGTTTGAGAATAATTGGGCGCCATATGCCCACTTTTGCCACATTTATAGCAAGTTCCCCTTTCACGTGGTGGCTTTGAACATTTAATTGATATGTGACCCGTTTCGTTACAATTGTAACACCTGGGTTTAGTAGATGAATTGTTTTTGGTTATGTGTCTTGAGGAAATTCTCACAAAAGATGGCTTAATATCCGTTTCGGAAGAAATTAATTTGATTTTATCATATTTTCTCAATATTTGCTTCAGTTCTGACATATTTTTTGCCGTAAAAAGTAACTGTTTGTTGAATAAGGAGTCTGGAATTCCTAAGACTATGAAGTATAATAAATCTTCTTCGTCAACACAACATGTCCTGATGATGCAATCTCTTGCATTGCTAAGCAGAATTGATGAATATTTTCGCCCTTGCCTTTTCTACGATTACGAAGAGTATTGTGGATATCTGCTGATGTTACCACATGGTGAAATTCGGACATTAAAGAAGCTTTCAATTCGTTCCACGTTCTACATAAAGATGATCTTAAAAATAATTTCGCCGTACCTTTAAGTAATCTTCTACAATATATATAAATTATTGTTGATCGTCCCATTTATTTAATTCTTTAGCCTCTTCAAAGCTGCTTATAAAATGTTTAACTGAGTAATCATTATCACCAGAGAAAGATGGTAATGATTCTTCTATATCTTTAAAGTTGAATAGAGTACTCGATGGTTCGGAGCTGTTGCACAAAGCTGCTAGTTGTATTTTTTAAACTTAAAATTTCTTGCTGTTTTTGTATCATTAAGTTTAATTCGTCAATTTCGTTTTGTAAACCGTTAGCATTTACTTGTGTTTCTTCTGTTGCTGTTTCGTCACATAACTGTTCCTCACTGCTGCTTGTGGGAAATATTTGACGGGAAATGTAGTTCAAGTTCATCGTTTCCAAGTTCATTGATTTTGTCTTGGAGACGCAATTTTAACACTGCTTTTGCTCCGGTAACGTTCAGTCCAAAATTATCTAACTTTTCCTTTAATAAAGGAATTGTGGCATTTTCTAAAAAAGTTTTGGCACGTATTTTAGCCTTAACTTCATAAATCAAATAATAAATTATTCTTTTGTTTTTTTAATAAAATTTATATCATAACACAGTTAACGAATTCAACGTTGCAAATTTCACATAAATTAACTTAAAATTATATAAGGATGCTTAAGTTTTTTTAGGATTTCTTTCGAAAACGTGTTGCTAAAATCCCACTTCTGATTTTACAAGCATCAATAAAATTTTAAATTTAAATAAAACACAACGTTTTGATAATACGACTTAATCCAAACTGAAACTAGTCTTTCTTCTTTCTTTATTTTCGTTTTATTAAAATATGCATAGAAAGTCTTTCTGAATAATTATTCAAAAGTGTTATACACTTTACAGTAATTAGAATTACATATTTTAATAATGTAACATTAAACAAATACATACTATGAATTTTTTTCGTTTTAACATAATTAATTATTTATAGTACAGGAGCATACATCAAATTATTACTTTGCCAAGTATATTTGGTTATTTTTTCCTTTTAAATTATTTAAATTCCCTACAAATATAACATCTAATGCAATGTTACTAACAAACGGGGATAAAGGGTGATACTACAGATATTTTTCTAAATATAATTAAGTTGTAAGAATGGAGACTGGGATTTCCAAAATTAATTTAAGATCAGTCTGCGATCAGATCAGATCAGTCTTAAAATAGCTGCGAAAATAGCTAGTTTACAGACGTTTTTAAGCAATGATAATCTTATAAGATTAAAGACAAAAATTTCGTATGATAATTTTGCCGAAGATTTCTGCCATTCAATGGTGTTACCAGATGAAGATCATTACGGGGTTAATTCTTCATCTAGATAGAAATTCCTTGCATGCCTTGGTATTCAAACAATGATGTCACTCTTACGAAAAAGTATGAAAGTGGTGCATAGCTCTGTAAAATCTGTATTAAAGGGCTGTATAGCTTGCAAAAAACAAACGAATGAACGAATGCTGAACGAATGAATAAATAATCACCACCATTATCTATGGACAGAATTCGTGAAATGTTCGAAATTACTGGAATAGATTTTGCTGGACCAGTTTCTATTAAGAATAAAGGAAATAAAATATATACTAAGGCATGGATATATCTTTTCACATGTACTGTTTACCGGGCCGTATATTTGGAATGATGTAGTGGTTAAGCCCAGCTAATGATGTAGGGGTTAAGACCCCGGCCTTTCATACGAAAGGTCTCGGGTTCAAACCCCAGCTGGGTCATATAAATTAATAAATTTAATATAGATTTTTCTTATATATAATTAGTAGAATATAATTAAATTAAAAATAAATAGTGTGTATGTCCTATAAATTATAATTAATATCATATTGTAATATAATAATAATAATAAATATAATTCTTCTGTAAGATAATAGATGGCGTAGAAGAGGAAGAGCGAATATCATTTATAGAGATAACGGACCAATTTTGTTGAAACAACAAATGCTTTAGAACGAGTTGATTCGGACGAAATAAATAAACGTAGTTCCATCATGCATATTCACTGGAAGTTTAATCCACCCACGGTACCCTGGTGAGGAGGTTGATGGCAGCGATTAATTGGATTAATGAAACAATTATTACGAAGAGTATTTGGTAATACATTATTAAATTTTAAAGAAAAGCAAATCATGTTATTTGAGTGTAAATCTGTAATAAATTGAAGGCCGCAGCTAAAGTAAGCTTCAAAATTAAACTTGTAAACATGAACTAATTAAAACTAAAACTTCCATTAATTCAGCTGGGAGAATGTCAGAAAACATAAACAAAATACAAACTTATTTGGAAACTTATAACGAACACACCGTAAAATTAATATTGTCAAATCATTAAAATTTAAATGGGAAATAAGTGAGTAAAGGACGTGTTTTTTTATAGACACTCATTATTTTTTGTTTTGATTTGAATTTGGAGGCATGAAAATTAGAAGCTGGAGAATTAGAATTAGAAGCTGAAGCAGCTAAAGTAAGCTTCAAAATTAAACTTGTAAACATGAACTAATTAAAACTAAAACTTCCATTAATTCAGCTGGGAGAATGTCAGAAAACATAAACAAAATACAAACTTATTTGGAAACTTATAACGAACACACCGTAAAATTAATATTGTCAAATCATTAAAATTTAAATGGGAAATAAGTGAGTAAAGGACGTGTTTTTTTATAGACACTCATTATTTTTTGTTTTGATTTGAATTTGGAGGCATGAAAATTAGAAGCTGGAGAATTTTTGAATTTTAAATCTAAAAAGTAAATTTAATAAATAATAAAATATTTTAAATTAAAAGGAGATCTATTTATTTTACTGACTACCTATACCTAAAAGAAGAGGAAAGTTGGAATTTTCACAACTATCATACAAACTTCTCAGTTAGCCTGAATTCATTAAACATTTAAATTTATTATCGCGAAGACAAATTCTATCATCTAGCTTTATTTATAACCACTTAAGGAGACACATTGACTGTTGGTTGAATCACTCTGTATTATAAATTGCATACTTATATTGTTGAAATGATCAGCTGTAACTATACTCATATACTTGATACATGAATATTAGTAAGTTTATAAATTAAATTATTAGTTTTAAATTATTAGTAAGTTTGTACATGTTATTTTGTAATATAACATATTGGAACACTTGTAATAAAGTTTTCGAATACAAAACATGGCGCAGCCAATAAATTATTAAATAGTAATTATTAAAAAAAATAATTGCAAAATTTTGTTTTTGAAGTGAAATAAGTATAATAGAAACTAGGTGGTAAAAATTTAGAATCAGGAAGCAGTATAAATCTAGCGTAAATATGGATTTGAATTTACTAAAATCTGGATGGCAATTTAGCAGTGAACTCTTCTTTATTCAAACCAGGTTTTGATAATTACTTGATAGCATTAGAGAAAAATAAAAACTCAACACATATCCATCAAAACTAAAGACATATCCAGCGCAAAAGAAATAAAATTATCTGTTATCTTTAAAACTTTTGAACATTTGACAGTTTTTAACTAAATTAAGAAATTTTGCAGAATGCTGTGTATAAAGATGAAAAGACCCGAGATATTATTATTTTTGGATTAAATAATAATGTTTTAAAAATTAAATTAATGAATATCGTTAACCTAATATTAACAACAACAATAAATGCATTTAGGATAAATGAATTGTAACCTAACCGTAATATTGGAACTTCAAAATAGAAATTCTGCTCATATTTCGTCTCCAGTTAGAGAAAAAAAAATTAAATTTGCACTCTCTAATAATAATAAATATTTTTTAAAAAATAATACAATTAGGTAATAAAAATTTTAGGTCAATCGCACGCGGTGAAGACGTTATGAGTTGACATTCGATGTCTTTCGTTTCATTCTAAGTATCAGTCTCCATCTAATGGAAAATTATGTAAATTTTGTGAAATGCCAGGACATTTCTACTTTGTCTGTTTAAATAATAAAACAAATAGAAATACGATAAAAGGCAATGAGATCACAAATGGAAACACAGAGAATTTTCATATAAATGTGGATAGTGTAAAAGTGATTTTGAAAATTCATATTTTGATAGTATTGAATCTGGCATGAGTAAGAAAATGGATACACAATGGTATGAAGATATTCAAGTGCAAAACCTAAAAGCCATTTTTAAAAAGGTACGGGTGCTGAGGCAAACATTTTTCGTTACGGTTGTTCAAAAATCAGTCATTGATAATCTAACAGTATAGAAGAATTCCTTGCTATCTGGCACATTCATGTACCAGTGTACCAAATAAATAAATAATAAATATTCTCTACATCCATTTAAAGAAACACTGCCAAACACAAATTAAAACATTTTTTAATATACGACCTAGGACAATAATTTTAATTATAACATAGTAATTTTATTTAACTGTGTTTTTATTTAGTAAGATTTTTTTCTCTGTTTATTAATTAATGTTCTTTCGTGTTTGATTTATCTCTCTGAAATTTTGGAGATACACTCGTTGGCTTTTGGGATCTTGGAAGCTTCCGAACGAGCCCCAGAGCAAAAGAGTATATTTCCAAAACTAACAAAGATAGAACCTTTATTTTTAGTACAAAGGTGTTCTGTTATGTTTCATTTTCTGTAAAACAGGAAACTGACATTTTTAGATGATTTGGACCATATGTTCGGATTTTAGAAGCTTCCGAATTAGCCAAAAAGTAAACGAGCATATCTCCAAAACCAAAAAGATAGAATCTTTAAAATTGATACAAGAGTGTTCTGTAATGTTTCCTCTATGTCCCTGAGATGGAATTGATGAATTGGAGTCGCAATTCGGGTAGATGACACACACTTCCCAAGGGCTAACAAGCATATCTAAGAAATTAATAAAGATAGAAACTTGAAATTTTGTACAAGGGTCTTAAAGGATGCCTTTTTTACGTTCCTGAAATTTGAGTTAAATAAGGATTAAAAGGGAAGCGGTTCAAGCAGCGGCCAAAAATTTATGGACTTTGAATTTAATTGGAATTATTGTTTTATATGAATTTGAGTACTTACATTTAATTTTGAGAAATATTGGCATATTTTCATGGTAAATGTATTATTTAAAACAAGTAAATGTAACAGTAAGTCAATGTAACCGGCTTATTTATACCCTACACCTAAAAAATTCAAATTAAATTAAAAATCCATAAGTTATTTTAGTTAGGTATTTAATATAAGCTAAAAAAATAAATGCTTTTACAACCTTTGTACAAAATTTCAGGTTTCTACCTTTATTAAATGCAAAGATATGCTTGTTAGGTCTTGGGAAGTGTGTGACCACCTCCCCAATTCATCCCAAATTTTAGAGACATTATCAGAGCAGTATAGAATAATAGTCTTATATCAAATTTCAAGTTTTTATATTCATTAATTTCGAAGATATGCTTGTTCGGTCTTGGGAGTTGTGTGGGAGATACCCGAACAACCATTCCAATTTATCTGAAATTTTAGGCAAATCAAGGATTCAGGAAACAACACCCTCGTATCAAATTTGCAGTTTCTATCTTTATTAATTTCGAAGATATGCTTGTTCGATTTTGGGAGTTTTGTGGGAGGTACCCGAACAACCACTCCAATTCATCTCAAATTTTAGGGATATCAGGGATTCAGTAAAACACATCCTCGTACAAAATTTTAAGTTTCTGTCTTTATTAATTTCGCAGATATGCGTATTCGGTTTTGGGAGTTGTATGGGAGGTACCCGAACCCATGGACCGATTTTGTCCAGATTAGAACTTAGTCTTCCTTTCGTAATTAGTAACCTACTATATAAATTTCATTAAGATAGCTTCACTAGTTTTTGAGTTATCGTGCGAACGGCTATCTAGCTAAAACATATTTAGCTCAGTTCAGCTAAAACATATTATCTACTATTATTATTATTCTCTAGAGACTTTTGAGTAACTTTTACAACAGAAGGTAACAGAGAATCTAAAACAGGTGAAATTGACAAAATAACGGTTTTTATAAGTTGAAGAAGAGAGTACATTATATTTATATCAGAAATACGAGAATTTATAACAGAAGAAATATTAATAGTGGAAGAGTTTAGAGGAAATTAGACTTTCATGGTTTTAAAGCTCCACCTTGAACAAAATTTAGTAAAAGTTGTTTATCAGTATTCGAAATAGAGAGAGAGTGAGAGTGAGACTTTGAGCAACAATTAGAATTAGATTTAGTATAATTATTAAAATTAGAAGAAGCGACGATAGCTATATCTAAAAGACTTTTAATGATAATAGAGTTTTTAATAAAAGATGTAACATGAGACTTTGAAGATCTATCTATGAGTGTGTTATTATGTAAAATAATGCTTGCTAAAATTTTGTGTTTTCTATTAATTTTAATATTAAGTTTAGTTTGTTCATAAACCTTAGGTTTCCTCACTTGAATAATAACATTTCCGAATTTACTCCATTTTGTAAAGTTGTCAGGATGTTTCAATACTTCCAGACACTAAGCCGGACCAGATAGTAGAAAACAGAAACAATTTAAATTTTTATTTCTTATTAATTTAGGTGTAACAATCAAGCAAGAAACTGTATGGATATGGAATTCTTTTTTAAAAAGCTGAACACATCATCGCACTGAAGGAGCAAGGAAACCTTCGTTGACCAATAATTTTTTCGTATTTTTAGGCATGGGCTCAATATTCAAGATTTGATTGTTTTAATTTAAGAATTCTGCAATTCCAATCTTTTTTCGTCCATTGAACTCCAAATTTTTAGGCATGGGATCAATATTCAAGATTTGATTGGTTTAATTTAAGAATTCTGCAATTCCAGCTTTCGAAAGACGAAAAAGTGGACGAAACTGAACTTCAAATTTAGAAATAAAACTAGCAGAGTACCCGGCGTTGCCCGGAGTATTTTATTGGCTTTATGAAATAAAAATTATTAACTTTTGTTTCTGCGTTAATATAATTTAATTAATATAGTTAACTTATTACTATGCATTTACAGATGCTGGTAGTTTATATTCTATTTTTTATTAGATTTAGTTAAATTGAATAAACAGAGCCAAGAATTAGAGACAATTTTTCTACAAAAATTTTTTAAAGGAATCAATAATCTATTGAGTACACAATTACGGCGAAGTGAATTTCCACAATATATTCCTTAATACCGAGACATAAAATCGCATTTCAATTATGACCATAATGTAGTACATTTTTTTTTCGTAAGTAATGTCACTTCATGTTTTGGTGAAATATCCTTTTAAGCACATTTTGAAAAATTTGTTATTCAGTTCGCTCTGTTCCTCCGTCTGTTAAAACTTAATACTGTTTAATAAAGAGCAATGAAATATTAACTATGCATAGGTCTCTTAAAAGAGTAATGTTGTAGAACAACTTCTTTATGTACCCTCACGTTGGAGATCCTACAGCACCGACAGCTCTTCAAATTTTGAAAAAACTTCTTTTTAAATGCGTACATTTCAGGTTCTGTTTAACATATTTTCGTTATAAAAAATACATGATTGTTTTTTACCTTTATAAATCAACCAGAATTTTTTTAGGTTTAGTTTTTCTAATTATGTTTCCAAATTGACTGGCTAAAAATATGTGTAAAAATTGTATATGGATAAGAATGTAAGATTTTCTGTTCTTTAAATATGTATGTACTCATTTTTGATTAAATACTGTACAGAAATGTGAATATGTTTTCTAATTTAATTGATAAAGTTTATAGTATTTTTAAATATACGGATATTATACATACCATATGCACATATTTCAATATTTTATGGGAAACATGTTATACACATGGTAGACTACATGTAAGGTGTAGGTAGACCACATCTAAAGACCACATGTAAGTTTTTCTGTTGTCCTGCTTAAACGGTTTGACCAATTGAGTTGAAAATTTATAATAGTGTAATTCTTTACCACAGGAGCTTACTGAGTTGATTTCGTTACAATCCATTAACCCGTTTCGGCACCAGGGGTCAGTGAAGTTTTGTAATTTACTTAGTTGTCGCACTTAAACTGTTTGACTAATTGAGTTAAGTTGCCCGGAGTATTTGATCGGCTTTATGAAATAAAAATTATTAACTTTTGCTTTTGAGTTAATATAATTTAATTAATATAGTTCACGTATTACTATGCATTTTCAGATACTATTTTTTATTACATTTAGTTAAATTGAATAAACAGAGCGCGAAGATTTAGAGATAATTTGTCTACAAAAAATCTTTAAAGGAATCAATAATCTATTGAGTACACAATTACGGCGAAATGAGTTTTCACAATATATTCGTTAATACTGAAACATAAAATCGTATTTAAATTATAAAAGGTCATAATGTAATAAATTTTTTTTTGTAAGTAATGTCACTTCATGTTTTGGTGAATTATCCTTTTAAGCACATTTTGAAAAATTTGTTATTAAGTTCGCTCTGTCCCTCCGTCTGTTAAAACTTATACACTGTTTATAAAGAGCAATGAAATATTAACTCTGCATAGGTCTCTTAAAAGAGTAATGTCGTAGAACAACTTCTTTATGTACCCTCACCGCTGGGGATCCTACAGCACCGACAGCTTTTCAAATTTTGAAAAAACTTCTTTTTAAATGCGTACATTTCAGGTTCTGTTTAACATATTTTCGTTATAAAAAATACATGATTGTTTTTTACCTTTATAAATCAACCAGAATTTTTTTACGTTTAGTTTTTCTAATTATGTTTCCAAATTAATTGGCTAAAAATATGTGTAAAAATTGTATATGGATAAGAATGTAAGATTTTCTGTTCTTTAAATATGTATGTACTCATTTCTGATTAAATGCTGTACAGAAATGTGAATATGTTTTCTAATTTAATTGATTATGTTTATAGTATTTTTAAATATAGGGACATTATACATACTATATGTACATATTTCAATGATATTTTATGGGAAACATGTTATACACATGCATCTTATATTGGTAGACCACATGTAAAGACCACATGTAAGTAATGCATTTCTTAATGATGACATGATGATTGTCTAATGTAGGAGATAGTTTCTGTTTTTTAACAACGGCCGAAAATGTTATGTTGTTAAGACTTATAAACACAGTATTCTTAAGATACTGAATAAGGTTACTTTAATTACTGTTCTATATTAGAAATTTGTATTGAAAGATTTTTATGGTATATTAGAAACAGTATATAGATAAAAGTAAAGAGTGTTGGAAATATCTTTTTAATAATAATAACAATACACAAAATTAGGCAAAATATTATTAATAAGTGCTCGTGCGGAAATGAGTTAACAAACATTTTGTCACAGCCTTTATTTAGAACCACAAATTCATCCTGCCAAATTAGACAGCAATTAGAAACAAAATTTTTTTTTTTGATAGTCTATCGTGTCGAAATGTGTTAATGTATCACAACAAAATTTATTGAATGAGTTTGTGTGCCAAAGTGCAATACTTGTACAAATTTTCAATTGGTCAAATCGCTTAAGCACAACAACAAAAAATGAGAATTTCATGGCCTGAAGCCTGATGGATTAATGTATCGTAACCAAATCAACTCAGAAAGCTTTTGTTATAAAGACCTACACTTTTGTAAATTTTCAACTCAATTGGTAAAACCATTCAAGTGCGACAACAAAGAAATTAAAAAATTTTATTGAGCCCTGGTGCCGAAACGGGTTAATGGATCGTAACCAAATCATCTCAGTGAGCTCCTGTGGTAGAGAGCTACACTTTTGTAAATTTTCAATTCAATTGGCAAAACCGTTTAAGCGCGACAACAAAGAAATTGAAAAACTTCATTGAGTCCTGGTGCCGAAACGGGTTAATGGATCGTAACCAAATCAACTCAGTGAGCTCCTGTGGTAAAGATCTACACTTTGATAAATTTTTAACTCAACTGGTCAAACAGTTTAAGTGCGACAACTAAGTAAATTACAAAATTTCACTGAGCCCTGGTGCCGAAACGGGTTAATGGATCGTAACCCAATCAACTCAGTGAGCTCCTATGGTAAAGAGCTACACTATTAACTATTAACTAAATTAACGGGTTAACGGAACTTCATAAAAATTTGTCGAAGGCTTTTTTTCGAACCATAAAACCACCATACAAAATTGGACATAAATCGGAAACAAAAATTTTTTTGGAAGCCCGCCGGACCGAATCCGGGTAACATATGGTATCCAAATTTCTTCGACACCCGTCCAAAGATAAGAACATTTGTACAAATTTTCAACTCAATCGATCGAACCGTTTAGGCAGGACAACGAAAAAACGAAAAAGCTTTAAATGGCTCTCGGGCCGCAATGGGTTAATGAACCAAAACACCATATAGCCTATAACACTTTCCGGGGTCGTAGAAATATTCCTGCAAAATTTGGTTGCAATCGGACTGGTGCTTTTTACGTGAAAAGGGCACAAACAAACAAACAGAATTTCTGCTTTATATATTAGACTAGCAGAGTACCCGGCGTTGCCCGGAGTATTTTATTGGCTTTATGAAATAAAAATTATTAACTTTTGTTTCTGCGTTAATATAATTTAATTAATATAGTTAACTTATTACCATGCATTTACAGATGCTGGTAGTTTATATTATATTTTGTATTAGATTTAGTTAAATTGAATAAACAGAGTCAAGAATTAGAGACAATTCTTCTACAAAAATTTTTTAAAGGAATCAATAATCTATTGAGTACACAATTACGGCGAAGTGAATCTCCACAATATATTCGTTAATACCGAAACATAAAATTTCATTTCAATTATAAAAGACCATAATGTAATACATTTTTTTTCGTAAATAATGTCACTTCATGCTTTTGTGAATTATCCTTTTAAGCACATTTTGAAAAATTTACTATTAGGTTCGCTCTATCCCTCCGTCTGTTTGCAAAACTTATATATTCGTTACTATTCGTTAATACCGAAACATAAAATCATATTTAAATTATAAAAGACCATAATGTAATAAATTGTTTTTCCTAAGTAATGTCACTTCATATTTTTGTGAATTATTCTTTTAAGCACATTTTGAAAAATTTGCTATTAGGTTCGCTCTTTCCCTGCGTGTTTTTACAAAACTTATATACTGTTTAATAAAGAGCAATGAAATATTAACTATGCATAGGTCTCTTAAAAGAGTAATGTTATAGAACAACTTTTTTATGTACCCTCATCGTTGGAGATCCTACAGCACCGACAGCTCTTCAAATTTTGAAAAAACTTCTTTTTAAATGCGTACATTTCAGGTTCTGTTTAACATATTTTCAATATAAAAAATACATGATTGTTTTCTACCTTTATAAATAAACCAGAAATTTTTTACCTTTAATTTTTCTAATTATGCTTCCAAATTGATTGGCTAAAAATATGTGTAAAAATTGTATATGGATAAGAATGTAAGGTTTTCTGTTCTTTAAATATGTATATACTCATTTTTGATTAAATGCTGTACAGAAATGTGAATATGTTTTCTAATTTAATTGATTAAGTTTATAGTATTTTTAAATATACGGATATTATACATACTATATGTACATATTTCAATGATATTTTATGGGAAACATGTTATACACATGCATCTCATATAGGTTAACCCCATGTAAAGACCACATGTAAGTAATGCATTTCTGAATGATGACATGATGATTGTCTAATGGAGGAGATTGTTTCTGTTTTTTAACAACGGCCGAAAATGTTATGTTGTTAAGACTTAGACACAGTATTCTTAAGATACTTAATAAGGTTACTTTAATTACTGTTCTATATTAGAAATTTGCATTGAAAGGTTTTTATGGCATATTAGAAACAGTATAGATAAAAGTAAAGAGTGATGGAAATATATTTTTATTAATAATAACAATACACAAAATTAGGCAAAATATTATTATTAAGTGCTAGTGCGGAAATGGGTTAACAAACGTTAACAAACATTTTATCACAGGCTTAATTTAGAACCATAAATTCATCCTGCCAAATTAGACAGAAATTAGAAACAAAATTTATTTTTTGACAGTCTATCGTGTCGAAGTGTGTTAATGTACCACAACAAAATTTATTGAATGAGTTTGTCTGCCAAAGTGCAATACTTGTGCAAATTTTCAATTGGTCAAATCGTTTAAACACAACAATAAAAAATGAGAATTTCATGGCCTGAAGCCTGATGAGTTAATGTATCGCAACCAAATCAACTCAGAAAGCTTTTGTTATAAAGACCTACACTTTTGTAAATTTTCAACTCAATTGGTAAAACCGTTCAAGTGCGACAACAAAGAAATTAAAAATTTAATTGAGCCCTGGTGCCGGAACGGGTTAATGGATCGTAACCAAATCATCTCAGTGAGCTCCTGTGGTAAAGAGCTACACTTTTGTAAATTTTCAATTCAATTGGCAAAACCGTTTAAGCGCGACAACAAAGAAATTGAAAAATTTTTTTGAGTCCTGGTGCCGAAACGGGTTAATGGATCGTAACCAAATCAACTCAGTAAGCTCCTGTTGCAAAGAGCTACACTTTGATAAATTTTTAACTCAATTGGTCAAACAGTTTAAGTGCGACAACTAACTACATTACAAAACTTCACTGACCCCTGGTGCCAAAACGGGTTAATGGATCGTAACCAAATCAACTCAGTGAGCTCCTGTGGTAAAGAGCTACACTATTGTAAATTTTCAACTCAATTGCTCAAATCGTTTAAGCAGGACAACGGAAAACTTTAATGAACTTCGTTCGGCGCTCCTGCCCAAACGGGTTAACCGAACCTCATAAAAATTTGTCACAGGCTTTTTTTCGAACTATAAAACCACCATACAAAATTGGACATAAATCGGAAACAAAAATTTTTTTGGAAGCCCGCCGGGCCGAATTCGGGTAACATATGGTATCCAAATTTCTGCGACACCCGTCCAAAGCTAAGAAGAACATTTATACAAATTTTCAACTCAATCGATCAAACCGTTTAGGCAGGACAACGAAAAAACGAAAACGCTTTAAATGGCTCACGGGCCGCAATGGGTTAATGAACCAAAACACCATATAGCCTATAACACTTTCCGGGGTCGTAGGAACGTTCCTGCAAAATTTGGTTGCAATCGGACTGGTGGTTTTTACGTGAAAAGGGCACAAACAAACAAACAAACAAACAGAATTTCTTCCTTATTTATTAGACTAGCAGAGTACCCGGCGTTGCCCGGAGTACTTTATTGGCTTTATGAAATAAAAATTATTAACTTTTGTTTCTGCGTTAATATAATTTAATTAATATGGTTACCTTATTACTATGCATTTACAGATTTATGGTAGTTTATATGCATTTATATTTGTATTTATGCATTTATGGTAGTTTATATTCTATTTTTTATTAGATTTAGTTAAATTGAATAAACAGAGCCAAGAATTAGAGACAATTCTTCTACAAAAATTTTTTAAAGGAATCAATAATCTATTGAGTACACAATGACGCCGAAGTGAATTTCAATTATGACCATAATGTAGTACATTTTTTTTCGTAAGTAATATCACTTCATGTTTTAGTGAATTATCCTTTTAAGCACATTTTGAAAAATTTGTTATTAAGTTCGCTCTGTCCCTCCGTCTGTTAAAACTTATATACTGTTTAATAAAGAGCAATGAAATATTAACTATGCATAGGTCTCTTAAAAGAGTAATGTTGTAGAACAACGTTTTTATATACCCTCACCGTTGGAGATCCTACAGCACCGACAGCTCTTCAAATTTTGAAAAAACTTCTTTTTAAATGCGTACATTTCAGGTTCTGTTTAACATATTTTTAATATAAAAAATACATGATTATTTTTTACCTTTATAAATCAACCAGAATTTTTTTTTCGTTTAGTTTTTCTAATTATGTTTCCAAATTGATTGGCTAAAAATATGTGTAAAAATTGTATATGGATAAGAATGTAAGGTTTTCTGTTCTTTAAATATGTATGTACTCATTTTTGATTTAATAATATACAGAAATGTGAATATGTTTTCTAATTTAATTGATTAAGTTTATAGTATTTTTAAATATACGGATATTATACATACTATATGTACATATTTCAATGATATTTTATGGGAAACATGTTATACACATGCATCTTATATAGGTAGACCACATGTAAAGACCACATTTAAGTAATGCATTTCTGAATGATGACATGATGATTGTCTAATGTAGGAGATTGTTTCTGTTTTTTAACATGAAAATGTTATGTTTTTAAGACTTAAAAACAGTATTCTTAAGATACTTAATAAGGTTACTTTAATTACTGTTCTATATTAGAAATTTGCATTGAAAGATTTTTATGGAATATTAGAAACAGTATAGATAAAAGTAAAGAGTGTTGGAAATATCTTTTTAATAATAATAACAATACACAAAATTAGGCAAAATATTATTAATAAGTGCTCGTGCGGAAATGGATTAATAAACGTTAACAAACATTTTGTCACAGGCTTTATTTAGAACCATAAATTCATCCTCCCAAATTAGACCGAAATTGGAAACAAAATTTTTTTTTGACAGTCTATCGTGTCGAAATGTGTTAATGTATCACAACAAAATTTGTTGAATGAGTTTGTGTGCCAAAGTGCAATACTTGTGCAAATTTTCAATTGGTCAAATCGTTTAAGCACAACAACAAAAAATGAGACACTTCATGGCCTGAAGCCTGATGGGTTAATGTATCGTAACCAAATCAACTCAGAAAGCTTTTGTTATAAAGACCTACACTCTTGTAAATTTTCAACTCAATTGGTAAAACGGTTTAAGTGCGACAACAAAGAAATTAAAAATTTTTATTGAGCCCTGGTGCCGAAATGGGTTAATGGATCGTAACCAAATCTCCTCAGTGAGCTCCTGTGGTAAAGAGCTACACTTTTGTAAATTTTCAAATCAATTGGCAAAACCGTTTAAGCGCGACAACAAAGAAATTGAAAAACTTCATTGAGTCCTGGTGCCGAAACGGGTTAATGGATCGTAACCAAATCACCTCAGTGAGCTCCTGTTGTAAAGAGCTACACTTTGATAAATTTTTAACCGAATTGGTCAAACAGTTTAAGTGCGACAACTAAGTAAATTACAGAACTTCACTGACCCCTGGTGCCGAAACGGGTTAATGGATCGAAACCAAATCAACTCAGTTAGCTCCTGTGGTAAAGAGCTACACTATTGTAAATTTTCAACTGAATTGGTCAAACCGTTGGTCAATTGGTCAAAAGAAATTCAATTAGTCAAAAGAAAAATTTAATGAACTTTGTTCGGCTCTCGTGCCCAAACGGGTTACCGGATCTTCACAAAAATTTGTCACAGGCTTTTTTTTAGACCATAAAACCACCATACAAAATTGGACATAAATCGGAAACAAAAAATTTTTTGGAAGCCCGCCGGGCCGAATCTGGGTAACATATTGAATCCAAATTTCTTCGGTACCCGTCCAATGATAAGAAGAATATTTGTCCAAATTTTCAACTTAATCGATCAAACCGTTTAAGCAGGACAACGAAAAAACGAAACGGCTTTAAATGGCTCTCGGGCCGCAATGGGTTAATGAACCGAAACGCGATATAGCCTATAACACTTTCCGGGGTCGTAGGAACGTTCCTGCAAAATTTGGTTGCAATCGGACTGGTGGTTTTTACGTGAAAAGGGCACAAACAAACAAACAAACAAACAAACAAACAAACAAATAAACAAACAAACAGAATTTCTTCCTTATTTATTAGATTATGGGATCAGTTTGAACAGCTTTATGATCCAACGGAACACTTTTAACAGGTGCTAGTGGAGCATTTCTGAAGGGAGAAATTAACACATTTAGGCCCTTGACTTCTTCTAAAAGTTCTATAAAGAAATACACTTAATATATCATTATGTAATGATTCAAAATTAAAAAGTAGCTTATGGTGATGAGCTGACAGTATATTATTCAAACTATCTAAACATTAAAAACGATTGCAAACGACTATAATCGGCTTGAATAACATGTTTTAAATTTCTTTTATTTATTTGAATAGGAATTAATTTTAACACCTCCTCCTTAACA
The DNA here is from genome assembly GCA_947095535.1 of Poecilobothrus nobilitatus. Taxonomy (NCBI): domain Eukaryota; kingdom Metazoa; phylum Arthropoda; class Insecta; order Diptera; family Dolichopodidae; genus Poecilobothrus; species Poecilobothrus nobilitatus. The sequence goes on along the minus strand of OX352774.1, from coordinate 256,206 downwards.
GAAACTGGGTCATTACATAATGCATCAGACGATTTGGTCATGTCTTGAAATGCATTGGTGTTAGCACTAATTGTTTGCTTCGTCTTTGCTAAAAAGCCAGATTTACGATTATCAAGACTAGAAAATATATTGTGTATGTTGACAAACTTACGACTTCTTAACAGCCTCTCGTAGGCAATCTTCATCAATGAAGTAAGAATCAAGAGTCGGGCAAAGAACAATGATTTTACTAAATTACAAATATATATGTAAGTATATGAATATTGAATTATATAGAATAAAATTCTAAAACATTTTTCTCAAAATATGAAGGTATATGTATACTTTGTATACAATAAATACTCTGAATGTGTATATTATATGCATTACTAATCAAATCACTATTAAAAATTTATCAGAATATTATTTTCCCCTAAAATATATTAATTTTTGATCCCCTTTTATGCTGATATTCTTATTTTTGTATTTTTTTTTCTGGTTGTTAACCATGTTTTGTATGCTTCACATGTTGTTGTTTTTTTTATTTATAAATATTAAAGATTGTACTCAATTATAATTATAGATTACTTACGTATGATATCATTGGTATATTTCTGCTTTGGGAAACAATAGCCTCAACATTGCATGGACCTTCAGGGCCAAAAAAGGTCGATACTCCATCACATATCATTTCAGTTATAGCTCGTGTTGCTATAACTGTATCTCCACGGGTATCATTCCATCTTAATTTGAGATGCACATTTCGCAACAAATTTGTGTCATTATTAACCTATTAAAATAAAAAAAGTAAGTAAAAACAAAATTAAACCAAATATTATTGAAACATACTTCTTCAAGAGCCATTGTTAAAGCTCCAGAAATTGCAAGCCCTTGTTTATCTCTCATTTCACCTTTCATTGCTGTTAAATATCCAACCGTTAAAACAGTTCTGTTATCATTATGATAAGCACTGGTTATTGCATCCGGTATAATAGCTGCTGCCACCGAAAGCAGTAGTAGCAGTTCGAAGAGTCGCCGCGTCATGGCCCCTTTTATCGGGGCCGATCAGCGCGACGCCTATAGGCAAGGATTTCTAAAAAGAACTAAATTTTAATTATGATGAAAATATTAAATACCTAAATGTAACTAAGTAATAGTATGCAAATAATTATATCAAGTTACATAATAGTAATACAATAGTTTTTCTTTTAGTAGGACTTTACTATATGGAACGGTTTTAAAAGAATATACATATTTGACATATTGGGTCGCATGCATTAAACTGATCTTGAACTTCAATTTCGCTTTTTCAAAAAAAAAAACTTTAAGTTTAAGCGTAGTTTTGTTTGCAATAGTGAAATTTGAAATCAACCTCAGTATTATACATTGTACCCGATTTTTCAAGATGAGAAAAATAAAAGTAATAGAAGGCTGAGAACTACGAATGCATAAAAATTAATACAAAAAAGAAAAACAAGATTGAAAACGGTTTTAAAAAGGAATAAATAATATTAGTAAAATTTTTATAACAATAATATTATTTTTAAATAAAATAATATTTAAATAATTTAACATTTTAAAATTTTTAAAATAGTATATAATAAATAATAAATAAGGTGTTTTTTTTTTCAAAAATTAATGTTTTTATAATTTAATAATATGTTTTGATATTTCTAAAATTATTTGTAAAATTGATTTTCCAAAAAATAATTTTACTATAGAAAATAATATGGAAGTCAATTTTAATTCATACACATTTTCATCATTATGAAGAAAATGATGAAAGATTGAGCGAAAGATTTTCCATAACTAGATTTTTTTTTTAGAAATGTTTATTCATGACTGCAAACTATAAATATGTACCAAATATATGCAAACTATATGTATAATACCACACAAATGAGCCTGCTTGAGTTCTTTGATATAATTCCAAAATGAAATTGAAAAAAAATATTGTAAGTTATCTCCAAATCGCCGCATTATAGATAATGTAATAGGTTTTAACGGGACATTGTCCGGTGGACAGACATGGCAGAAGGCTAGGATTTATCTCATATAATTTTTGTAGAAGCTGCAAAGACTAAGAGGAAGACGAATTAATCTCTAGGATTAATAAATCTCTCTCGGAAAAGAAACACTTCAATCCCAACTTTAATTTTTCAAGGGGAAGTTTTGCAATATGCGAGTGAGCTCAACATCTTGGGCATGGAGCTAAATCAAAAATTAAGATGGTCCAAACATATTTTTGGTATAGCTAAAGATGCAGCTAGTATAGCTAAAGACAGGGTTTCCTGTATCGTTGTAAAGCCTTTTTTCATCTTCTGATCTCTAAATATCTATAAAACATATATAAGGCCAAAGATGGAGTACAATGCACATATTTGGGCAGGAGACTCCAAAACGGAGCCTAATAGGAACACTTACTGTGTTTTATAGATAGCTTATAGGGTTGGATTCTTGTTCGAACGAGATTAAAAGTTTGAAGCCTCCTCTCAAAGCATTCTAAAAAAAAACAAGGAGAGCCTCTGCTGCCCGTCCCTATGTAGTTCAAATTTCTAGATGGCATGATTCGGCTTATGGAAATTCGTTTGTAGTACGAATATCGCGAATGTGGAACCATCTTCCACCTTATGTGTTCGCCAGAATTGGTGATGACTACATTTACAACGTGGAAAGATTCAAGGTGAATATTAACAACTTTGTTCACAATATGCCTGCCAATTTTAAATCTATTTTCATTCCCTAACTCAAATTCCTCTGACCAGGCAGTACATTAGTACTAAACGTCGTATAACCTATTGTTTGCTCAAAAAATGGAGGTGGTATTTAGTGGGTTAAAGTCACACACACTCATTGAGGACTCGTGCTCGTTTTCATTCCTCTATAGTGTCTTTCAATGATTCCCACCCACCCCCGCGAAAAAAAAAATCTTCCACCTGTGTCAGTCTGTCTGTGTCTTCAGACTGTGTCAGACTCTTGCTCTAAAAAGAAAAAAGTTTCTGGGGAAATTCTTCTTAAACAACCTTTGGTTCTTACTTAACAAATTGAACTAGTTGGACTGAACAAATTTACAGTGCTTTGTAAAAAGCTCGCAATGGTTTAATTAGGAGAAACATTGATGTAGAATATCACAACGAGCCTAAGTGTGCATCTGCAGCTCTATCTACCTACCTACTACAAAATTAAATTGAGTGAAAAATAGAGAAATTCGCCTTATTTTAAGATAATTATTACTGGAATTTTTTATTTTTTTTTCTTTTTTGTCTGAAATTATATCTTAGTAGAACATACATGCTATCGTTAATTTAATGAAATTAATTTTTAATACATAATATGTATGTATGTCCTATGTATGAAATACTGTACCAATGTCCGGATATACGAGAAAAATTCCTCTAATAAAACTTAAATTTACTTTAAATCTGAAGTAATTAGGATTTGACAACCCTTTGTTTGTATTTACTAAAAATTTTAATATTACAACACTGCAATAAATAATGTTGTTTGTTATATTTCAAAATATTGATTTTTGATTTTTATTTTGATTTTATTTAACTTAATTGTAACTTTATTAATTAATTATTGCACACAAAAAAAATAAGCTCGTTTTAAATTTATGTGGTCATAAAGCTAAGTCTAAGGCCTATCCAAAAAATTAATAATTTTGCATTTCCAAAAGATAATAGTACTAGGAGCACTGTAGTGTAGACGTATATTTTATCATGACATCTAAATTACAAAAAAATCGTATCGTATACAAAATTTTTTGTTTCTAAAAGAAAACGAGGAAGAATACAGTTGCCTTTGTCAACTCTTAGATACCCGTACGTTAGTATATTCATAGCCTGTCACTCTGCCTATAATATTTTTTTTTAAATTTTTTTAGTATTTTAAAATAATTGGGGGGAATTTTATATTTTCTAGAACTATGGGTTGTACATATATTCAAACTATATGTTTACACATTCTTCAAAAGCAGATTCTAAACTTCCACATAACGATTATCAATCCAAAACTGTTCCAAATATGCTATAGTACAATTTTAATACTAAGCGGTAAATGTATATCAAATTTATTTAGTACAAAATAGTAAATATAATTTTAAATATTATATTATATTAATGCGCACATAGTGTATTTATATGGTTATAAGTATATCGCTATACATTGCAATATTTCTTTAAAAATATTTTCATTCATAGTATAATTTCTTATAAGTACAATAAAATATATATATGTATGTAAATACGACGCTATATAATATACATCTATACTCTTATCATTCATTCATCAGTGACATATACGATATGTAAATAAATATGATATTATATATGTATGTATGTATATCAATATCATATAAATAAAAATTCTTCAAGCAACCGTTATGTTGTTTATTTATTTACTTTTTTTTGTACTACGCATTATATCCTCAACAATTTCATATTATCGAGTAAAACAAAATGCAAAAAATTCGTTAGAAAATTTGAAAAAATCAAGTAACACTTTCGTCAATTATAAAGTAATCCTATATTATTAAAAAAAATTGTTAACAGAAATAAGAGTATAATGTTGAAGCTTTAATTTTTATGTATGACTTCAAAAAAATTTTAACAGGTGTTTAAAAATAGGAAATTTTCAGTTTTTGACCACTTACAGTTCCTAAACGGGGGGTAATACAAAAAAAATTTCTGAAATGACTCATACTTATTTTCAAAGATCTAACTTCTGTCAAAGTTTCATTTTAAGTTTCCAACTTGAACCGTTTAGTAGAAGGGTTAAAGGATTTTGCAATAATTCAGTTTCGCATAACGGTAAATTAAGACCCGTATGGCACAAGCATATGTTTATTATATACATATTTGTAAAGCTCATAACTGCAGCTATCGTTTGGATTTCAGATTGAAGATATACCTTATAGAGCTTGTGTTATAACAATTTAAATATAGAGATTTTTCGAACTTTGGGGGTTGTAGCTCCTTAACGGGTGGGGCTATAGAAAAATTAATATTATCATAAAATTAATATTTTTATGATATCTATCAGCTGTTAAAATTTCATGGCTCTATTTCAAAAAAATTGTGGAGATCTAAAAGTTAGTGGTTCGGGAGCTACTCGAAGTTTTGGTCGGAGGTCAACCAAAAAAAAAAGAACCTACAAATTGCTCCAAGAATATTTTGTGTAAATTACAAGATTCTAGCTTTCTTAGTTTTTGAGTTAGCGTGCTGACGGACGAACGGACATGGCTTAATCGACTCAGAATTTAATTCTGATCCGATCCATACGTTTGAAGGTATATATATCTCGCTTATTTCGAGGTGTTGCAAACGGAGGAGTAATTTTATTATACCCGATACTTATCGTACTGGTATAGGGATTTTTCAAAGTTTGAGGGGCTGTAGCAGCGTAACGGGTGGGGCTACAGAAAAAAGTTGTTAATAATAAAATTAATATTTTTATGATATCTATCAGCATTTAAAATTTCATGTCTCTATTTCAAAAAAAAATGTGGGGATCTAAAAGTTAGGTGTTCGAGAGCTACCCGAAGTTTTGGTTGTATCTCAACCAAGAAAAATAGTGAACCTACAAATTGTTCTAAAAATATTTTGTGTTACTTTCTTAGTTTTTAAGTTATCTTGCTAACGGACAGACGGACGCACGGACAAAGCTTAATTGACTTAGAATTTGATTTTTATCCGATCCATACCTTTGAAGGTATATCTAGCTAGCTTATTTCGAGGTGTTACAAACGGAGGAGCAATTTTAATATACCCGATCCTTATCGTACGGGTATAATGAAAACAAGTAATGGAAAAAACCCAAGGATTTTCAAAAAAACAAATTTCCAAAATTAAAAAATATTCCATAATATGCCTAGAGTAAAGAGTAGATATTTTTGAAAAACAAGGAAGAATACAGTTGCCTTTGTCAACTCTTAGATACCCGTACGAACCCGTTAGTGTGTTCATAGTCTGTCACGCCGCTTATAATATTATATTTTTAATTTTTCGGTATTTTAAAATAATTTGGGTGAAGTTTATAATTTCTAATTTCATTTATTACTAAGCGGCAAATGAATATTAATTTATACTAAACTTACTACAAAATACTAAATATATACTTATGTATGTATACTTATCCATATATATTATGTATACTTTGTATATTTTGTATATGTATGTATACTATAAATTAAATTGCACACAGTGCAATATTTTTTTAAAAATATTTCATTCATAGAATAATTTCTTATAACTACAATAAAACACGTATAAATACGCCGCTATATACATATGTACATATACATAATACATATGTATATATACCTATATTTACGCTCCTTATTACATCATTCTTTTTTTTCATATAAAAAACTTCGATACTGACTACTTAGTTAGTTGTTAATATGCATAAAACAAAAAGAAATTTATGAAGAACATAAAAGCATTGAATTGGATTCAATCCTCGATAACACTTAGAAATATGTTGAACAGATTACCAACATAATCAAATTACAAACAAATAAATTTAGAAATTAAAAATAAAATATTCAACAACTTTTCGGGCTAGTCTAATATATAAAGCAGAAATTCTATTTGTTTGTTTGTACCCTTTTCACGTAAAAACCACCAGTTCGATTGCAAACAAATTTTGCAGAAACATTTCTACGACCCCGGAAAGTGTTGTGTTGGTGTTTCGGTTCATTAACCCATTGCGGCCCGAGAGCCATTTAAAGCTTTTTCGTTTTTTCGTTGTCCTGCCTAGACGGTTTGATCGATTGAGTTGAAAATTTGTACAAATGTTCTTCATAGCTTTGGACGGGTGTCGAAGAAATTTGGATACAATATGTTACCCGGATTCGGCCCGGTGGGCTTCCAAAAAAATTTTTGTTTTGATTTATGTCCAATTTTGTATGGTGGTTTTATCGTCCGAAAAAAATTCTGTGACAAATTTTTATGAAGTTCCGCTAACCCGTTTGGCAGGAGAGCCGAACGAAGTTCATTAAATTTTTCTATTGTCCTGCTTAAATGGTTTGACCAATTGAATAGAAAATTTACAATAGTGTAGGTCTTTACCACAGGAACTCACTGAGTTGATTTGGTTACGATCCATTAACCCATTTAAGCACCACGGGTCAGTGAAGTTTTGTAATTTACTTAGTTGTCCCACTTAAACTGTTTGATCAATTAAAAATTTATCAAAGTGTAGCTATTTACCATAGGAGCTTACTGAGTTGATTTGGTTACGAACCATTAACCCGTTTAGTCACCAGGACTCAATGAAGTTTTTCAATTTCTTTGTTGTCGCGCTTAAATGGTTTTACCAATTGAGTTGAAAATTTACGAAAGTGTAGCTCTTCACTCTAGAACATCATTCAGTTGATTTGGTTACGATCCCTTAAGCTGTTTTGGCACCAGGGCCCAATGAAGTTTTTTAATTTTTTTGTTGTCGCGCTTAAACGGTTTTACCAATTGAGTTGAAAATTTACAAAAGTGTACCACAGAAGCTCACTGAGGTGATTTGGTTACGATCCATTTACTCGTTTCGGTACCAGGGCTCAATGAAATTTTTTAATTTCTTTATTGTCGTACTTAAACGGTTTTACCAATTGAGTTGAAAATTTAAAAAAGTGTAGGTCTTTATAAAAGCTTTCTGAGTTGATTTGGTTACGATACATTAACCCATCGCGCTTCAGGCCATGAAGTGTCTCATTTTTTGTTGTTGTGCTTAAACCAATATGCTTAGACCAATTGAAAATTTGTACAAGTATTGCATTTTGGCACGAAAAACTCATTAAATAAATTTTGTCGTGATACGTTAACACATTTCGGCACGATAGACCGTCAAAAAAAATTCGAATTTTATCTATACTGTTTTTAATATTCCATAAAAACCTTTCAATGCAAATTTCTAATATAGAACAGTAATTAAAGTAACCTTACTTATTAAGTATCTTAAGAATACTGTGTTTAAGTCTTAACAATATAATATTTTCGGCTGTTGTTAAAAAACAGAAACAATCTCCTACATTAGACAATCATCATGTCATCATTCAGAAATGCATTATTTACATGTGGTCTTTACATGTGGTCTACCTATATAAGGTGCATGTCTATAACATGTTTCCCCTAAAATATCATTGAAATATGTACATATAGTATGTATAATATCCGTAAATTTAAAAATACTATAAACATAATCAATTAAATTAGAAAACATATTCACATTTCTCTACAGTATTTAATCAAAAATTAGTACATACATATTTAAAGAACTGAAAACTTTACTTTCTTATCCATACACAATTTTTACACATATTTTTAGCCAATCAATTTGAAAACATAATTAGAAAAAGTAAAAAAATTCTGGTTGATTTATTAAGGTAAAACACAATCATGTAGTTTTTATATTAAAAAAAAATGTTAAACAAAACCTGAGATGAATGCATTTAAAAAGAAGTTTTTTCAAAATTTTAAGAGCTGTTTATGCTGTAGGATCTACAACGGTGAGGGTACATAAAAAAGTTGTTCTACAATATTACTTATATTCTAAGAGACCTATGCATAGTTAATATTTCATTGTTCTTTATTAAACAGTATATAAGTTTTGTAAACAGACGAATTGACAGAGCGAACCTAATAGCAAATTTTTCAAAATGTTCCTAAAAGGATAATTCACAAAAACATGAAAGTGACATTACTTACGAAAAAAAAAATGTATTACATGGTCTTTTATAATTGAAATGCAATTTTATGTTTCGGTATTAATGAATATATTGTGCAAACTCACTTCGCCGTAATTGTGTACTCAATAGATTATTGATTCCTTTAAACATTTTTTGTAGACGAATTATCTTTAATTTTTCGCTCTGTTTATTCAATTTAACTAAATGTAATAAAAAATAGAATATTAACTACCAGCATCTGAAAATACATAGTAATACGTGAACTATATTAATTAAATTATATTAACTCAAAAGCAAAAGTTAATAATTTTTATTTCATAAAGCCGATAAAATACTACCGGCAACGCCGGGTATTCTGCTAGTTAAATATATAATACATACTAATGTGTATGTATTATACATATATTTATATTAATTTAACATTTTTTTGTAAAAAAATCATTAAAGAAATTGTTAGAAAATTTGAAAAAAAGCAAGTCCCACTTTCGTCAATTTTAAGGTAACCCTATATTATTAAGAAAAGTTGTCATCAAAAATAAAAGTATAATATTGGAGCTTTAATTTTTATGTATTACTTCAAAAAAATTTTAATAGGTGTTCAAGTTACAGGTGTTTAAAAATAAGGAATTCTCAGTTTTTGACCCTTTACAACTCCTAAACGGAGGCCCATACAAAAATATTTTCTGAAGTGACTCTTACTTATTTTCAAAGATCTAACTTCTTAACGATAAATGAAGATACTGTATGGCACAAGTATATATTTATTATATACATATAAAGGTCATAACTGCAGCTATAGTTTGGCATTCGGATTGAAGATATACCTTATAGAACTTGTGTCATAACAATTTATATATAGAGCTTTTTCGGACTTCGGATTAAATTGCATGGCTGTACTTCAAACGATGTAGAACATTTGAAAAATTTGTATGAAAAATGTGGAGATCAAAAAGTTAGTTGTTCGAAAGCTACTCAAAGTTTTTGTCGAGTCTCAACCAAAATATAGGTGTAGTGTTTTATAATCTCTGGCTATTAGGCTTTTATTTAAACACGTCTTTCCTCGTTTAATTTTAAGCGGAAACTGATTAGTTATTTTCCTTAAAACTAGTCTTAAACTATATCTTAAACTAGTACAATAATTAACCTATAAACAACATCTAATTCACATACTGAATTAGTGTGTGAACTGTATTATCATTCATTTCATTTCTATTATATAACATTTCACCCTTTAAGTAACAAAATTATATATGCAATTATATTTACTTTAAAGAATTTTAAATTAAATTGTTATTAATTGCAATGCTATACATAATGCATTTTTTTTTGTTTTTTTCTTATTTTTTATGTTTTTTTATTTTTTATTTGATATGACAGCTGGTTATTATATGTACATTTTAAATTTCAGTTTGAAAATAAAAAAAAAAAACAAGTTCCTTATCAAGTTATCAATCTTCAATAATTTTTCTTATATTTAAAATTTTAGAAAGAATATTAATTGTGTTTTATACCTCAAATGTGAACCGGTTTGCAAATTTATCAGTAATTTATTTTCTATCTAAACAAAATTAATTTAAATTATAATTCAATTTAGATATAATTTATATTCAAGAGAGCTTGTGCGGTAAATAGTTAAAATTCATTATAGGGGCCTCGGTGGCCTAAAGGAGGCCACTCGGAGAGAGTGTGGATTCAAATCCCACACACATCGTAAGATTTATTCCCGCCTACAACATTTACCCATGCCTGTAAAGGAAAGACTGTGTAATATCCTGTTCACATTTATGTGGCAGAGAAATGCACTAAAAAAAAAATTCATTATCTTATAAAGTAATATTTAAATTTGTTACTTTTTCTTTCTTCTTAAAGAACCATCAATTTTTCTAGTTAAAAAGTTATATTTTTGGCTTTTTGTGCTGAATAGTTTTAAAAAAAACAGATTTTATATATTTAATAAATCACAATGTAAATTTACTGGATATTCAAAACAAAAATTTTCTTTTTTTTTTTTTATTAACAGAAATAAACTTTCAAATAATATTAATCTTCTTCTAATAAATAAGGAAGAAATTCTGTTTGTTTGTTTGTTTGTTTGTGCCCTTTTCACGTAAAAACCACCAGTCCGATTGCAACCAAATTTTGCAGGAACGTTCCTACGACCCCGGAAAGTGTTATAGGCTATATCGCGTTTCGGTTCATTAACCCATTGCGGCCCGAGAGCCATTTAAAGCCGTTTCGTTTTTTCGTTGTCCTGCCTAAACGGTTTGATCGATTGAGTTGAAAATTTGGACAAATATTCTTCTTATCATTGGACGGGTACCGAAGAAATTTGGATTCAATATGTTACCCGGATTCGGCCCGGCGGGCTTCCAAAAAATTTTTTGTTTCCGATTTATGTCCAATTTTGTATGGTGGTTTTATGGTCTGAAAAAAAGCCTGTGACAAATTTTTATGAAGATCCGATAACCCGTTCGGGCACGAGAGCCGAACAAAGTTCATTAAATTTTTCTGTTGTCCTGCTAAAACGGTTTGACCAATTGAGTTGAAAATTTACAATAGTGTAGCTCTTTACCACAGGAGCTCACTGAGTTGATTTGGTTACGATCCATTAACCCGTTTCGGTACCACGGGTCAGTGAAGTTTTGTAATTTACTTAGTTGTCGCACTTAAACTGTTTGGCCAATTGAGTTAAAAATTTATCAAAGTGTAGCTCTTTACCGCAGGAGCTCACTGTGTTGATTTGGTTACGATCCATTAACCCGTTTCGGCACCAGGACTCAATAAAGTGTTTCAATTTCTTTGTTGTCGCGCTTAAACGGTTATGCCAATTGATTTGAAAATTTACAAAAGTGTAGCTCTTTACCACAGGAGCTTACTGAGGAGATTTGGTTACGATCCATTAACCCGTTTCGGCACCAGAGCTCAATAAAAGTTTTTAATTTTTTTGTTGTCGCACTTAAACCGTTTTACCAATTGAATTGAAAATTTACAAAAGTGTAGGTCTTTATAACAAAAGCTTTCTGAGTTGATTTGGTTACGATACATTAACCCATCAGGCTTCAGGCCATGAAGTGTCTAATTTTTTGTTGTTGTGCTTAAACGATTTGACCAATTGAAAATTAGCACAAGTATTGCATTTTGGCAGACAAACTCATTCAATAAATTTTGTTGGGATACATTAACACATTTCGACACGATAGACTGTCAAAAAAAAATTTGTTTCTAATTTCGGTCTAATTTGGGAGGATGAATTTATGGTTCTAAATAAAGCCTGTGACAAAATGTTTGTTAACGTTTATTAGTCCATTTCCGCACGAGCACTTATTAATAATATTTTGCCTAATTTTGTGTATTGTTATTATTATTAAAAAGATATTTCCAACACTCTTTACTTTTATCTATACTGTTTCTAATATTCCATAAAAAACCTTTCAATGCAAATTTCTAATATAGAACAGTAATTAAAGTAATCTTATTAAGTATCTTAAGAATACTGTTTTTAAGTCTTAACAACATAACATTTTCATGTTAAAAAACAGAAACAATCTCCTACATTAGACAATCATCATGCATTCTTAAATGCATCAGACAATCATCAGAAATGCATTACTTAAATGTGGTCTTTACATGTGGTCTACCTATATAAGATGCATGTGTATAACATGTTTCCCGTAAAATATCATTGAAATATGTACATATAGTATGTATAATATCCGTATATTTAAAAATACTATAAACTTAATCAATTAAATTAGAAAACATATTCACAATTCTGTACATCATTTAATCAAAAATGAGTACATACATATTTAAAGAACAGAAAACCTTACATTCTTATCCATATACAATTTTTACACATATTTTTAGCCAATCAATTTGGAAACATAATTAGAAAAACTAAACGAAAAAAAAATTCTGGTTGATTTATAAAGGTAAAAAACAAGCATGTATTTTTTATATTGAAAATATGTTAAACAGAACCTGAAATGTACGCATTTAAAAAGAAGTTTTTTCAAAATTTGAAGAGCTGTCGGTGCTGTAGGATCTCCAACGGTGAGGATATATAAAAACGTTGTTCTACAACATTACTCTTTTAAGAGAAATATGCATAGTTAATATTTCTTTGCTCTTTATTAAACAATATATAAGTTTTAACAGACGGAGGGACAGAGCGAACTTAATAACAAATTTTTCAAAATGTGCTTAAAAGGATAATTCACCAAAACATGAAGTGACATTACTTACAAAAAAAATTTTATTACATTATGGTCTTTTATAATTAAAATACGATTTTATGTTTCGGTATTAACGCATATTAACGAATATATAAGTTTGGAAAACAGACGGGACAGAGCGAACCTAATAGCAAATTTTTCAAAATGGCTTAAAAGGATAATTCACAAAAACATGAAGTGACATTACTTACGAAAACAAATGTACTACATTATGGTCATAAATGAAATTCACTTCGTCGTCATTATGTACTCAATAGATTATTGATTCCTTTAAAAAATTTTTTGTAGAAGAATTGTCTCTAATTCTTAGCTCTGTTTATTCAATTTAACTAAATCTAATAAAAAATAGAATATAAACTTCCATAAATGCATAAATACAAATATAAATGCATATAAACTACCATAAATCTGTAAATGCATAGTGATTAGTTAACTATATTAATTAAATTATATTAACGCAGAAACAAAAGTTAATAATTTTTATTTCATAAAGCCAATAAAGTACTCCGGGCAACGCCGGGTACTCTGCTAGTCTAATAAATAAGGAAGAAATTCTGTTTGTTTGTTTGTTTGTTTGTGCCCTTTTCACGTAAAAACCACCAGTCCGATTGCAACCAAATTTTGCAGGAACGTTCCTACGACCCCGGAACGTGTTATAGGCTATATCGCGTTTCGGTTCATTAATCCATTGCGGCCCGAGAGCCATTTAAAGCCGTTTCGTTTTTTCGTTGTCCTGCCTAAACGGTTTGATCGATTGAGTTGAAAATTTGAACAAATATTCTTCTTATCATTGGACGGGTACCGAAGAAATTTGGATTCAATATGTTACCCGGATTCGGCCCGGCGGGCTTCCAAAAAATTTATTGTTTCCGATTTATGTCCAATTTTGTACGGTGGTTTTATGGTCTGAAAACAAGCAAATTTTTATGGAGATCCGGTAACCCGTTTGGGCACGAGAGCCGAACGAAGTTCATTAAATGTTTCTGTTGCCCTGCTTAGACGGTTTGACCAATTGAGTTGCAAATTCACAATAGTGTAGCTCTTTACCACAGGAGCTCACTGAGGTGATTTGGTTACGATCCATTAACCCGTTTCGGCACCAGGGGTCAGTGAAGTTTTGTAATTTACTTAGTTTTCGCATTTAAACTGTTTGACCAATTGAGTTAAAAATTTATCAAAGTGTAGCTCTTTACAACAGGAGCTTACTGAGTCGATTTGGTTACGATCCATTAACCCGTTGCGGCACCAGGACTCAATGAAATTTTTCAATTTCTTTGTTGTCGCGCTTAAACGGTTTTGCCAATTGAATTGAAAATTTACAAAAGTGTAGCTCTTTACCACAGGAGGATAATTCACAAAAACATGAAGTGACATTACTTACGAAAACAAATGTACTACATTATGGTCATAAATGAAATTCACTTCGCCGTCATTATGTACTCAATAGATTATTGATTCCTTTAAAAAATTTTTTGTAGAAGAATTGTCTCTAATTCTTAGCTCTGTTTATTCAATTTAACTAAATCTAATAAAAAATAGAATATAAACTTCCATAAATGCATAAATACAAATATAAATGCATATAAACTACCATAAATCTGTAAATGCATAGTGATTAGTTAACTATATTAATTAAATTATATTAACGCAGAAACAAAAGTTAATAATTTTTATTTCATAAAGCCAATAAAGTACTCCGGGCAACGCCGGGTACTCTGCTAGTCTAATAAATAAGGAAGAAATTCTGTTTGTTTGTTTGTTTGTTTGTGCCCTTTTCACGTAAAAACCACCAGTCCGATTGCAACCAAATTTTGCAGGAACGTTCCTACGACCCCGGAACGTGTTATAGGCTATATCGCGTTTCGGTTCATTAATCCATTGCGGCCCGAGAGCCATTTAAAGCCGTTTCGTTTTTTCGTTGTCCTGCCTAAACGGTTTGATCGATTGAGTTGAAAATTTGAACAAATATTCTTCTTATCATTGGACGGGTACCGAAGAAATTTGGATTCAATATGTTACCCGGATTCGGCCCGGCGGGCTTCCAAAAAATTTATTGTTTCCGATTTATGTCCAATTTTGTACGGTGGTTTTATGGTCTGAAAACAAGCAAATTTTTATGGAGATCCGGTAACCCGTTTGGGCACGAGAGCCGAACGAAGTTCATTAAATGTTTCTGTTGCCCTGCTTAGACGGTTTGACCAATTGAGTTGCAAATTCACAATAGTGTAGCTCTTTACCACAGGAGCTCACTGAGGTGATTTGGTTACGATCCATTAACCCGTTTCGGCACCAGGGGTCAGTGAAGTTTTGTAATTTACTTAGTTTTCGCATTTAAACTGTTTGAACAATTGAGTTAAAAATTTATCAAAGTGTAGCTCTTTACAACAGGAGCTTACTGAGTCGATTTGGTTACGATCCATTAACCCGTTGCGGCACCAGGACTCAATGAAATTTTTCAATTTCTTTGTTGTCGCGCTTAAACGGTTTTGCCAATTGAATTGAAAATTTACAAAAGTGTAGCTCTTTACCACAGGAGCTCACTGAGGTGATTTGGTTACGATCCATTAACCCGTTTCGGCACCAGGGCTCAATAAAAATTTTTAATTTCTTTGTTGTCGCACTTAAACGGTTTTACCAAATGTGTTTCAGTCTTAACAACATAACATTTTCGGCCGTTGTTTAAAAACAGAAACAATCTCCTACATTAGACAATCATCATGTCATCATTCAGAAATGCATTACTTACATGTAGTCTTTACATGTGGTCTACCTATATAAAATGCATGTGTATAACATGTTTCCCATAAAATATTGAAATATGTGTATATAGTATGTATAATATCCGTATATTTAAAAATACTATAAACTTTATCAATTAAATTAGAAAACATATTCACATTTCTGTACATCATTTTATCAAAAATGAGTACATACATATTTAAAGAACAGAAAACCTTACATTCTTATCCATATACAATTTTTACACATATTTTTAGCCAATCAATTAGGAAACATAATTAGAAAAACTAGAGGTAAAAAAATTCTGGTTGATTTATAAAGGTAAAAACAATCATGTATTTTTTATATTGAAAATATGTTAAACAGAACCTGAAATGTACGCATTTAAAAAGAAGTTTTTTCAAAATTTGAAGAGCTGTCGGTGCTGTAGGATCTCCAACGGTGAGAGTACATAAAAAAGTTGTTCTACAACATTACTCTTTTAAGAAACCTACGCATAGTTAATATTTCATTGCTCTCTATTAAGCAGTATATAAGTTTTAACAGACGGAGGGACAGAGCGAACTTAATAACAAATTTTTCAAAATGTGCTTAAAAGGATAATTCACCAAAACATGAAGCGACATTACTTACAAAAAAAAATTGATTACATTATGGTGTTTTATAATTTAAATACGATTTTATGTTTCGGTATTAACGAATATTAACGAATATATAAGTTTTATAAACAGACGGAGGGACAGAGCGAACCTAATAGCAAATTTTTCAAAATGTGCTTAAAAGGATAATTCACCAAAACATGAAGTGACATTACTTACAAAAAAAAAATTGATTAAATTATGGTGTTTTATAATTTAAATACGATTTTATGTTTCGGTATTAACGAATATTAACGAATATATAAGTTTTGTAAACAGACGGAGGGACAGAGCGAACCTAATAGCAAATTTTTCAAAATGTGCTTAAAAGGATAATTCACAAAAACATGAAGTGACATTACTTACGAAAAAAAATGTACTACATTATGGTCATAATTGAAATGCGATTTTATGTCTCGGTATTAAAGAATATATTGTGGAAATTCACTTCGTCGTAATTGTGTACTCAATAGATTATTGATTCTTTTAAAAAAATTTTATAGAAGAATTGTCTCTAATTCTTGGCTCTGTTTATTCAATTTAACTAAATGTAATAAAAAATAGAATATTAACTACCACCATCTGAAAATGCATTGTAATACGTGAACTATATTAATTAAATTATATTAACTCAAAAGCAAAAGTTAATAATTTTTATTTCATAAAGCCGATAAAATACTCCGGGCAACGCCGGGTACTCTGCTAGTCTATTAAATAAGGAAGAAATTCTGTTTGTTTGTTTGTTTGTGCCCTTTTCACGTAAAAACCATCAGTCCGATTGCAACCAAATTTTGCAGGAACGTTCCTACGAACCCGGAAAGTGTTATAGGCTATATCGCGTTTCGGTTCATTAACCCATTTCGGCCTGAGAGCCATTTAAAGCCGTTTCGTTTTTTCGTTGTCCTGCCTAAACGGTTTGATCGATTGAGTTGAAAATTTGGACAAATATTTTTCTTATCATTGGACGGGTACCGAAGAAATTTGGATTTAATATGTTACCCGGATTCGGTCCGGCGGACTTCCAAATAATTTTTTGTTTCCGATTTATGTCCAATTTTGTATGGTGGTTTTATGGTCTGAAAAAAAGCCTGTGACAAATTTTTATGAATATCCGGTAACCCGTTTGGGCACGAGAGCCGAACGAAGTTCATTAAATGTTTTTGTTGTCCTGCTTAAACGGTTCAATCAATTGATTTGAAAACTTGCAAAACTGTTGCTCTGTAGCCTAAAAGTCCACTAAGTTAATTTGGTTATGATCCATTAACCCGTTTCGGCACCAGGTCTCAATGAAGTTTTTTAATTTACTTAGTTGTCGCACTTAAACTGTTTGACCAATTGAGTTAAAAATTTATCAAAATGTAGCTCTTTACAAAAGGAGCTCACTGAGGTGATTTGGTTACGATCCATTAACCCGTTTCGGCACCAGGGCTCAATAACATTTTTTAATTTCTTTGCATTAACATTTTTTAACTCTTTACTTTTATCTATACTGTTTCTAATATTCCATAAAAACCTTTCAATGCAAATTTCTAATATAGAACAGTAATTAAAGTAACCTTATTAAGTATCTTAAGAATACTGTGTTTAAGTCTTAACAACATAACATTTTCGGCCGTTGTTAAAAAACAGAAACTATCTCCTACATTAGACAATCATCATGTCATCATTCCGAAATGCATTACTTACATGTGCTCTTTACATGTGGTCTACATAAATAATATGCATGTGTATAACAAATAAAATAAAATATCATTGAAATATGTACATATAGTATGTATAATATCTGTATATTTAAAAATACTATAAACTTAATCAATTAAATTAGAAAACATGTTCACATTTCTGTGCAGCATTTAATCAAAAATGAGTACATACATATTTAAAGAACAGAAAACCTTACATTCTTATCCATATATAATTTTTACACATATTTTTAGCCAATCAATTTGGAAACATAATTAGAAAAACTAAAGGTAAAAAAATTCTGGTTGATTTATAAAGGTAAAGATCAATCATGTATTTTTTATATTGAAAATATGTTAAACAGAACCTGAAATGTACGCATTTAAAAAGAAGTTTTTTCAAAAAGTTGTTCTACAACATTACTCTTTTAAGAGACCTATGCATAGTTAACATTTCATTGCTCTTTATTAAACAGTATATAAGTTTTAACAGACGGAGGGACAGAGCGAACTTAATAACAAATTTTTCAAAATGTGCTTAAAAGGATAATTCACCAAAACATGAAGTGACATTACTTATGAAAATAATGTACAACATTATGGTCATAATTGAAATGCGATTTTATGTATCGGTATTAAAGAATATATTGTGGAAATTCACTTCGCCGTAATTGTGTACTCAATAGATTATTGATTCCTTTAAAAATTTGTTGTAGAAGAATTGTCTCTAATTCTTGGCTCTGTTTATTCAATTTAACTAAATCTAAGAAAAAATAGAATATTAACTACCAGCATCTGTAAATGCATAGTAATAAGTTAACTATATTAATTAAATTATATTACACAGAAACAAAGTTTTATTTCATAAAGCCAATAAAATACTCCGGGCAACGCCGGGTACTCTGCTAGTCTAATAAATAAGGAAGAAATTCTGTTCTGTTTGTTTGTTTGTGCCCTTTTCACGTAAAAACCCCCAGTCCGATTGCAACCAAATTTTGCAGGAACATTCCTACGACCCCGGAAAGTGTTATAGGCTATATCGCATTTCGGTTCATTAACCCATTGCGGCCCGAGATCCATTTAAAGCCGTTGCGTTTTTTCGTTGTCCTGCCTAAACGGTTTGATCGATTGTGTCGAAAATTTAAACAAATGTCCTTCTTAGCTTTGGACGGGTGCCGAAGAAATTTGGATTCAATATGTTATCCGGATTCGGCCCGGCGGGCTTCAAAAAAATTTTTTGTTTCCGATTTATGTCCAATTTTGTATGGTGGTTTTATGGTCTGAAGAAAAGTCTGTGACAAATTTTTATGAAGATCCGGTAACCCGTTTGGGCAGGAGAGCCGAACGAAGTTCATTAAATGTTTTTGTTGTCCTGCTTAAACGGTTCAATCAATTGATTTGAAAACTTGCAAAACTGTTGCTCTGTAGCCTAAAAGTCCACTAAGTTAATTTGGTTATGATCCATTAACCCGTTTCGGCACCAGGGGTCAGTGAAATTTTGTAATTTACTTAGTTGTCGCACTTAAGTTGTTTTGCCAATTGATTTGAGAATTTACAAAAGTGTAGCTCTTTACCACAGGAACTCACTGAGGGGATTTGGTTACGATCCATTAACCCGTTTCGGCACCAGGGCTCAATAAAAATTTTTAATTTCTTTGTTGTCTCACTTAAACGGTTTCACCAATTGAGTTGAAAATTTACAAAAGTGTAGGTCTTTATAACAAAAACTTTCTGAGTTGATTTGGTTACGATACATTAACCCATCAGGCTTCAGGCCATGAAGTGTCTCATTTTTTGTTTTTGTGCTTAAACGATTTAACCAATTGAAAATTTGCACAAGTATTGCACTTTGGCACACAAACTCATTCAATAAATTTTGTTGTGATACATTAACACATTTCGGCACGATAGACTGTCAAAAAAAAATTTTTGTTTCTAATTTCGGTCTTTAATTTTGTGTAATGTTATTATTATTAAAAAGATATTTCCAACACTCTTTACTTTTATCTATACTGTTTCTAATATTCCATAAAAACCTTTCAATGCAAATTTCTAATATAGAACAGTAATTAAAGTAACCTTATTAAGTATCTTAAGAATACTGTTTTTAAGTCTTAACAACATAACATTTTCGGCCGTTGTTAAAAAACAGAAACAATCTCCTACATTAGACAATCATCATCTCATCATTCAGAAACGCATTACTTAAATGTGGTCTTTACATGTGGTCTACCTATATAAGATGCATGTGTATAACATGTTTCCCATAAAATATCATTGAAATATGTACATATAGTATGTATAATATCCGTATATTTAAAAATACTATAAACTTAATCAACTAAATTAGAAAACATATTCATATTTCTGTAAATCATTTAATCAAAAATGAGTACATACATATTTAAAGAACAGAAAACGTAACATTCTCATCCATATACAATTTTTACACATATTTTTAGCCAATCAATTTGGAAACATAATTTGAAAAACTAAACGAAAAAAAAATTCTGGTTGTTTTATAAAGGTAAAAAACAATCATGTATTTTTGATATTGAAAATATGTTAAACAGAAATATACGCATTTAAAAAGAAGTTTTTTCAAAATTTGAAGAGCTGTCGGTGCTGTAGGCTCTCCAACGGTGAGGGTACATAAAAACGTTGTTCTACAACATTACTCTTTTAAGAGACCTATGCATAGTTAATATTTCATTGCTCTTTATTAAACAGTATATAAGTTTTAACAGCGGAGGGACAGAGCGAACTTAATAACAAATTTTTCAAAATGTACTTAAAAGGATAATTCACCAAAACATGAAGTGACATTACTTACAAAAAAAAAATTGATTACATTATGGTCTTTTATAGTTTAAGTACGATTTTATGTTTCGGTATTAACGAATATTAACGAATATATAAGTTTTGAAAACAGACGGTGGGACAGAGCGAACATAATAGCAAATTTTTCAAAATGTGCTTAAAAGAATAATTCACAAAAACATGAAGTGACATTACTTACGAAAAAAAAACTACATTATGGTCATAATTGAAATGCGATTTTATGTCCCGGTATTAAACAATATATTGTGGAAATTCACTTCGCCGTCATTGTGTAATCAATAGATTATAGATTCCTTTAAAAATTTTTTGTAGTAGAATTGTCTGTAATTCTTGGCTCTGTTTATTCAATTTAACTAAATCTAATAAAAAATAGAATATAAACTACCAGCATCTGTAAATGCATAGTAATAAGTTAACTATATTAATTAAATTATATTAACGCAGAAACAAAAGTTGATAATTTTTAAAGCCAATAAAATACTCCGGTTTTTCAATTTCTTTGTTGTCGCGCTTAAACGGTTTTGCCAATTGAATTGAAAATTTACAAAAGTGTAGCTCTTTACCACAGAAGCTCACTGAGGTGATTTGGTTACGATCCATTAACCCGTTTCGGCACCAGGGCTCAATAACATTTTTTAATTTCTTTGCTGTCGCTCTTAAACGGTTTTACCAATTGAGTTGAAAATTTACAAAAGTGTAGGTCTTTATAACAAAAGCTTTCTGAGTTGATTTGGTTACGATACATTAACCGATCAGGCTTCCGGCCATGAAATTCTCATTTTTTGTTGTTGTGCTTAAACGATTTGACCCATTTAAAATTTGCACAAGTATTGCACTTTGACACACAAACTCATTCAATAAATTTTGTTGTGATACATTAACACATTTCGACACGATAGATTGTCAAAAAAAAATTTCGTTTCTAATTTCTGTCCAATTTGGGAGGATGAATTTATGGTTCGAAATTAAGCCTGTGACAAAATGTTTGTTAACGTTTGTTAACCCATTTCCGCACGAGCACTTATTAATAATATTTTGCCTAATTTGGTGTATTGTTATTATTATTAAAAAGATATTTCCAACACTCTTTACTTTTATCTATACTGTTTCTAATACATGTATTTTTTATATTAAAAATATGTTAAACAGAACCTGAAATGTACGCATTTAAAAAGAAGTTTTTTGAAAATTTGAAAAGCTGTCGGTGCTGTAGGATCTCCAACGGTGAGGGTACAGAAAAAAGTTGTTCTACAACATTACTCTTTCAAGAGACCTATGCATAGTTAATATTTCATTGCTCTTTATTAAACAGTATATAAGTTTTAACAGACGAAGGGACAGAGCGAACTTAATAACAAATTTTTCAAAATGTGCTTAAAAGGATAATTCACCAAAACATGAAGTGACATTACTTACAAAAAAAAATTGATTACATTATGGTCTTTTATAATTTAAATACGATTTTATGTTTCGGTATTAACGAATATTAACGAATATATAAGTTTTGTAAACAAACGGAGGGACAGAGCGAACTTAATAGCAAATTTTTCAAAATGTGCTTAACAGGATAATTCACAAAAACATGAAGTGACATTACTTACCAAAAAAAATGTATTACATTATGGTCTTTTATAATTGAAATGCGATTTTATGTCTCGGCATTAAAGAATATATTGTGGAAATTCACTTCGCCGTAATTGTGTACTCAATAGATTATTGATTCCTTTAAAAATTTTTTGTAGAAGAATTGTCTCTAATTCTTGGCTCTGTTTATTCAATTTAACTAAATCTAATAAAAAATAGAATATAAACTACCAGCATCTGTAAATGCATAGTAATAAGTTAACTATATTAATTAAATTATATTTACGCAGAAACAAAAGTTAATAATTTTTATTTCATAAAGCCAATAAAATACTCCGGGCAACGCCGGGTACTATGCTAGTCTAATATATAAAGCAAAAATTCTGTTTGTTTGTTTGTTTGTGCCCTTTTCACGTAAAAACCACCAGTCCGATTGCAACCAAATTTTGCAGGAACATTTCTACGACCCTGGAAAGTGTTATAGGCTATATGGTGTTTTGGTTCATTAACCCATTGCGGCCCGAGAGCCATTTAAAGCTTTTTCGTTTTTTCGTTGTCCTGCCTAAACGGTTCGATCGATTGAGTTGAAAATTTGTACAAATGTTCTTAGCTTTGGACGGATGCCGAAGAAATTTGGATACCATATGTTACCCGGATTCGGCCCGGCGGGCTTCCAAAAAAATTTTGTTTCCGATTTATGTCCAATTTTGTATGGTGGTTTTATGGTTCGAAAAAAATCCTTCGACAAATTTTTATGAAGTTCCGTTAACCCGTTAATTTAGTTAATAGTTAATAGTGTAGCTCTTTACCACATGAGCTCACTGAGTTAATTGGGTTACGATCCATTAACCCGTTGCGGCACCAGGGGTCAGTAAAGCTTTGTAATTTACTTAGTTGTCGCACTTAAACTGTTTGACCAGTTGAGTTAAAAATTTATCAAAGTGTAGCTCTTTACCACAGGAGCTCACTGAGTTGATTTGGTTACGATCCATTAACCCGTTTCGGCACCAGGACACAATGAAGTTTTTCAATTTCTTTGTTGTCGCGCTTAAACGGTTTTGCCAATTGAATTGAAAATTTACAAAAGTGTAGCTCTCTACCACAAGAGCTCACTGAGATGATTTGGTTACGATCCATTAACCCGTTTCGGCACCGGGGCTCAATAAAATTTTTTAATTTCTTTGTTGTCGCACTTGAACGGTTTTACCAATTGAGTTGAAAATTTACAAAAGTGTAGGTTTTTATAACAAAAGCTTTCTGAGTTGATTTGGTTACGATACATTAATCCATCAGGCTTCAGGCCATGAAATTCTCATTTTTTGTTGTTGTGCTTAAGCGATTTGACCAATTGAAAATTTGTACAAGTATTGCACTTTGGCACACAAACTCATTCAATAAATTTTGTTGTGATACATTAACACATTTCGACACGATAGACTATCAAAAAAAAAATTTTGTTTTGTAATTTCTGTCTAATTTGGCAGGATGAATTTATGGTTCTAAATAAAGGCTGTGACAAAATGTTTGTTAACTCATTTCCGCACGAGCACTTATTAATAATATTTTCCTAATTTTATGTATTGTTATTATTATTAAAAACATATTTCCAACACTCTTTACTTTTATCTATATACTGTTTCTAATATGCCATAAAAATCTTTCAATACAAATTTCTAATATAGAACAGTAATTAAAGTAACCTTATTCAGTATCTTAAGAATACTGTGTTTAAGTCTTAACAACATAACATTTTCGGCCGTTGTTAAAAAACAGAAACTATCTCCTACATTAGACAATCATCATGTCATCATTCAGAAATGCATTACTTACATGTGGTCTGTACATGTGGTCTACCTATATAAGATGCATGTCTATAACATGTTTCCCATAAAATATCATTGAAATATGTACATATAGTATGTATAATATCCCTATATTTAAAAATACTATAAACATAATCAATTAAATTAGAAAACATATTCACATTTCTGTACAGCATTTAATCAGAAATGAGTACATACATATTTAAAGAACAGAAAATCTTACATTCTTATCCATATACAATTTTTACACATATTTTTAGCCAATTAATTTGGAAACATAATTAGAAAAACTAAACGTAAAAAAATTCTGGTTGATTTATAAAGGTAAAAAACAATCATGTATTTTTTATAACGAAAATATGTTAAACAGAACCTGAAATGTACGCATTTAAAAAGAAGTTTTTTCAAAATTTGAAAAGCTGTCGGTGCTGTAGGATCCCCAGCGGTGAGGGTACTTAAAGAAGTTGTTCTACGACATTACTCTTTTAAGAGACCTATGCATAGTTAATATTTCATTGCTCTTTATAAACAGTGTATAAGTTTTAACAGACGGAGGGACAGAGCAAACTTAATAACAAATTTTTCAAAATGTGCTTAAAAGGATAATTCACCAAAACATGAAGTGACATTACTTACAAAAAAAAATTTATTTCATTATGGCCTTTTATAATTTAATTACGATTTTATGTTTCGGTATTAACGAATATATTGTGAAAACTCATTTCGCCGTAATTGTGTACTCAATAGATTATTGATTCCTTTAAAGATTTTTTGTAGACAAATTATCTCTAAATCTTCGCTCTGTTTATTCAATTTAACTAAATGTAATAAAAAATAGAATATTAACTACCAGTATCTGAAAATGCATAGTAATACGTGAACTATATTAATTAAATTATATTAACTCAAAAGCAAAAGTTAATAATTTTTATTTCATAAAGCCGATCAAATACTCCGGGCAACACCGGGTACTCTGCTAGTCTAATAAATAAGGAAGAAATTCTGTTTGTTTGTTTGTTGGTTTGTGACCTTTTCACGTAAAAACCACCAGTCCAATTGCAACCAAATTTTGCAGGAACATTTCTACGACCCCGGAAAGTGTTATAGGCTATATGGTGTTTTGGTTCATTAACCCATTGCGTCCCGAGAGCCATTTAAAGCTTTTTCGTTTTTTCGTTGTCCTGCCTAAACGGTTCGATCGATTGAGTTGAAAATTTACAATAGTGTAGCTCTTTACCCCAGAAGCTCACTGAGTTGATTTGGTTACGATCCATTAACCCGTTTCGGCACCAGGGATCAGTGAAGTTTTTCAAATTCTTTATTATCGCGTTTAAACGGTTTTTCCAATTGAATTGAAAATTTACAAAAGTGTAGGCCTTTACTACGGGAGCTCACTGAGGTGATTTGGGTACGATCCATTAACCCGTTTCGGTACCAGGGCTCAATAAAATGTTTTAATTTCTTTGTTGTCGCACTTGAACGGTTTTACCAATTGAGTTGAAAATTTACAAAAGTGTAGGTCTTTATAACAAAAGCTTTCTGAGTTGATTTGGTTACGATACATTAACGCATCAGGCTTCAGGCCAAATAAAAATATAAAATTGATGTTTGTTTGGTTGTTGTCTTTTAATTAGCTATAGACAAAACTAAATTTATATAATATACAATTTTATACATTTATTTTATACATTTTTCTTTTTTATGAAACATACAAACAAAAAAACGGGAATTATTTTTAAATTTTTGTTTGTTGCATTATATATATGTATGTATTTAGATATAATTATGTTAATAAGAGTAATACATTTTTTGTTTACATACGATATAAGTATATTAGAATTCGATGATGTTATAACGATTCTGTAATACGATAGGCCCATTTTAGACGATGTACTAATCACATGTCATATTCACAGCAGCTTATTTTACACAGTGTACTAATTACCAATTGTTATTATTTATACCTTTCTTTGTGTTAGAGTGAATATCTGTTACTCTACATTGAGACTTGGTTTGAGCAGTATCGCGTATTTTATTTCGCATAAATATTTTAAAATAAAAAGTTGTGTAAGTACCAAACTATATTTAAAAAAAAAATTATATTTAATAAATTTATTTTTAAAAAAAATACACAATATAAATTATTATTACAAGAGGTAAGAAAACTATTTCCAATATTTCTATTTTATTCTATTTTACTTTATTCTATTTTCTATTTTATTTTTATTTTCTATAATTTTAAGTATGCATATAGTTACAAGTTATTGTGTTTATATTTTTTATTTCAAAAATAAAATTTCAAATGGAATGCAGCAACAAAATAGTAATATGTCAAAATTTTGGAAAATAATTTTAAATATTTTTGTTTCTTATGGAGGAAAAAAAGAAAATTGCACCATGTTTATTAATGCTAGTTGGTGGTTCTTTGTTGGCAGAATCCGAAAAAAGAAAAACGGAGAAATCTAAAAAAAAGAAATGGATTAAAGAATATAGAAAATCAAGACAAAATGCAGCAAATACGCAGCATTTAATGTTTGAGTTAAAATCAATTATCACAATCTTTTAAGAATGAATGAAGATTATTTTAAATTTATATTAGATAAAATAAGGCCAGACAATGAAAAAGAAGGCACGATAATGAGAGAAGCAATTAGCCCTGGAGAAAGGCTTGCAGTAACGTTAAGATTTTTAGCGACAGGTCAAAGTTTCAAGGACATTGATTAAAATTCGAAATTATCGCATTCCTTTCTAAGTGTATTCATTTTAGAAGTGTGTGAAGCGAACCTGAAATGTGCGCATTTAAAAAGAAGTTTTTTGAAAATTTGAAAAGCTGTCGGTGCTGTAGGATCTCCAACGGTGAGGGTACGGAAAAAAGTTGTTCTACAACATTACTCTTTCAAGAGACCTATGCATAGTTAATATTTCATTGCTCTTTATTAAACAGTATATAAGTTTTAACAGACGAAGGGACAGAGCGAACTTAATAACAAATTTTTCAAAATGTGCTTAAAAGGATAATTCACCAAAACATGAAGTGACATTACTTACAAAAAAAAATTGATTACATTATGGTCTTTTATAATTTAAATACGATTTTATGTTTCGGTATTAACGAATATTAACGAATATATAAGTTTTGTAAACAAACGGAGGGACAGAGCGAACTTAATAGCAAATTTTTCAAAATGTGCTTAACAGGATAATTCACAAAAACATGAAGTGACATTACTTACCAAAAAAAATGTATTACATTATGGTCTTTTATAATTGAAATGCGATTTTATGTCTCGGCATTAAAGAATATATTGTGGAAATTCACTTCGCCGTAATTGTGTACTCAATAGATTATTGATTCCTTTAAAAATTTTTTGTAGAAGAATTGTCTCTAATTCTTGGCTCTGTTTATTCAATTTAACTAAATCTAATAAAAAATAGAATATAAACTACCAGCATCTGTAAATGCATAGTAATAAGTTAACTATATTAATTAAATTATATTTACGCAGAAACAAAAGTTAATAATTTTTATTTCATAAAGCCAATAAAATACTCCGGGCAACGCCGGGTACTATGCTAGTCTAATATATAAAGCAGAAATTCTGTTTGTTTGTTTGTTTGTGCCCTTTTCACGTAAAAACCACCAGTCCGATTGCAACCAAATTTTGCAGGAACATTTCTACGACCCTGGAAAGTGTTATAGGCTATATGGTGTTTTGGTTCATTAACCCATTGCGGCCCGAGAGCCATTTAAAGCTTTTTAAAAATTTTTGTTTCCGATTTATGTCCAATTTTGTATGGTGGTTTTATGGTTCGAAAAAAAGCCTTCGACAAATTTTTATGAAGTTCCGTTAACCCGTTAATTTAGTTAATAGTTAACAGTGTAGCTCTTTACCACAGGAGCTCACTGAGTTGATTTGGTTACGATCCATTAACCCGTTTCGGCACCAGGACACAATGAAGTTTTTCAATTTCTTTGCTGTCGCGCTTAAACGATTTTGCCAATTGAATTGAAAACGACAAAAATTTTGTTTTGTAATTTCTGTCTAATTTGGCAGGATGAATTTATGGTTCTAAATAAAGGCTGTGACAAAATGTTCAGAAATGCATTACTTACATGTGGTCTGTACATGTGGTCTACCTATATAAGATGCATGTCTATAACATGTTTCCCATAAAATATCATTGAAATATGTACATATAGTATGTATAATATCCCTATATTTAAAAATACTATAAACATAATCAATTAAATTAGAAAACATATTCACATTTCTGTACAGCATTTAATCAGAAATGAGTACATACATATTTAAAGAACAGAAAATCTTACATTCTTATCCATATACAATTTTTACACATATTTTTAGCCAATTAATTTGGAAACATAATTAGAAAAACTAAACGTAAAAAAATTCTGGTTGATTTATAAAGGTAAAAAACAATCATGTATTTTTTATAACGAAAATATGTTAAACAGAACCTGAAATGTACGCATTTAAAAAGAAGTTTTTTCAAAATTTGAAAAGCTGTCGGTGCTGTAGGATCCCCAGCGGTGAGGGTACTTAAAGAAGTTGTTCTACGACATTACTCTTTTAAGAGACCTATGCATAGTTAATATTTCATTGCTCTTTATAAACAGTGTATAAGTTTTAACAGACGGAGGGACAGAGCAAACTTAATAACAAATTTTTCAAAATGTGCTTAAAAGGATAATTCACCAAAACATGAAGTGACATTACTTACAAAAAAAAATTTATTTCATTATGGCCTTTTATAATTTAATTACGATTTTATGTTTCGGTATTAACGAATATATTGTGAAAACTCATTTCGCCGTAATTGTGTACTCAATAGATTATTGATTCCTTTAAAGATTTTTTGTAGACAAATTATCTCTAAATCTTCGCTCTGTTTATTCAATTTAACTAAATGTAATAAAAAATAGAATATTAACTACCAGTATCTGAAAATGCATAGTAATACGTGAACTATATTAATTAAATTATATTAACTCAAAAGCAAAAGTTAATAATTTTTATTTCATAAAGCCGATCAAATACTCCGGGCAACACCGGGTACTCTGCTAGTCTAATAAATAAGGAAGAAATTCTGTTTGTTTGTTTGTTGGTTTGTGACCTTTTCACGTAAAAACCACCAGTCCAATTGCAACCAAATTTTGCAGGAACATTTCTACGACCCCGGAAAGTGTTATAGGCTATATGGTGTTTTGGTTCATTAACCCATTGCGTCCCGAGAGCCATTTAAAGCTTTTTCGTTTTTTCGTTGTCCTGCCTAAACGGTTCGATCGATTGAGTTGAAAATTTACAATAGTGTAGCTCTTTACCCCAGAAGCTCACTGAGTTGATTTGGTTACGATCCATTAACCCGTTTCGGCACCAGGGATCAGTGAAGTTTTTCAAATTCTTTATTATCGCGTTTAAACGGTTTTTCCAATTGAATTGAAAATTTACAAAAGTGTAGGCCTTTACTACGGGAGCTCACTGAGGTGATTTGGGTACGATCCATTAACCCGTTTCGGTACCAGGGCTCAATAAAATGTTTTAATTTCTTTGTTGTCGCACTTGAACGGTTTTACCAATTGAGTTGAAAATTTACAAAAGTGTAGGTCTTTATAACAAAAGCTTTCTGAGTTGATTTGGTTACGATACATTAACGCATCAGGCTTCAGGCCAAATAAAAATATAAAATTGATGTTTGTTTGGTTGTTGTCTTTTAATTAGCTATAGACAAAACTAAATTTATATAATATACAATTTTATACATTTATTTTATACATTTTTCTTTTTTATGAAACATACAAACAAAAAAACGGGAATTATTTTTAAATTTTTGTTTGTTGCATTATATATATGTATGTATTTAGATATAATTATGTTAATAAGAGTAATACATTTTTTGTTTACATACGATATAAGTATATTAGAATTCGATGATGTTATAACGATTCTGTAATACGATAGGCCCATTTTAGACGATGTACTAATCACATGTCATATTCACAGCAGCTTATTTTACACAGTGTACTAATTACCAATTGTTATTATTTATACCTTTCTTTGTGTTAGAGTGAATATCTGTTACTCTACATTGAGACTTGGTTTGAGCAGTATCGCGTATTTTATTTCGCATAAATATTTTAAAATAAAAAGTTGTGTAAGTACCAAACTATATTTAAAAAAAAAATTATATTTAATAAATTTATTTTTAAAAAAAATACACAATATAAATTATTATTACAAGAGGTAAGAAAACTATTTCCAATATTTCTATTTTATTCTATTTTACTTTATTCTATTTTCTATTTTATTTTTATTTTCTATAATTTTAAGTATGCATATAGTTACAAGTTATTGTGTTTATATTTTTTATTTCAAAAATAAAATTTCAAATGGAATGCAGCAACAAAATAGTAATATGTCAAAATTTTGGAAAATAATTTTAAATATTTTTGTTTCTTATGGAGGAAAAAAAGAAAATTGCACCATGTTTATTAATGCTAGTTGGTGGTTCTTTGTTGGCAGAATCCGAAAAAAGAAAAACGGAGAAATCTAAAAAAAAGAAATGGATTAAAGAATATAGAAAATCAAGACAAAATGCAGCAAATACGCAGCATTTAATGTTTGAGTTAAAATCAATTATCACAATCTTTTAAGAATGAATGAAGATTATTTTAAATTTATATTAGATAAAATAAGGCCAGACAATGAAAAAGAAGGCACGATAATGAGAGAAGCAATTAGCCCTGGAGAAAGGCTTGCAGTAACGTTAAGATTTTTAGCGACAGGTCAAAGTTTCAAGGACATTGATTAAAATTCGAAATTATCGCATTCCTTTCTAAGTGTATTCATTTTAGAAGTGTGTGAAGCGAACCTGAAATGTGCGCATTTAAAAAGAAGTTTTTTGAAAATTTGAAAAGCTGTCGGTGCTGTAGGATCTCCAACGGTGAGGGTACAGAAAAAAGTTGTTCTACAACATTACTCTTTCAAGAGACCTATGCATAGTTAATATTTCATTGCTCTTTATTAAACAGTATATAAGTTTTAACAGACGAAGGGACAGAGCGAACTTAATAACAAATTTTTCAAAATGTGCTTAAAAGGATAATTCACCAAAACATGAAGTGACATTACTTACAAAAAAAAATTGATTACATTATGGTCTTTTATAATTTAAATACGATTTTATGTTTCGGTATTAACGAATATTAACGAATATATAAGTTTTGTAAACAAACGGAGGGACAGAGCGAACTTAATAGCAAATTTTTCAAAATGTGCTTAACAGGATAATTCACAAAAACATGAAGTGACATTACTTACCAAAAAAAATGTATTACATTATGGTCTTTTATAATTGAAATGCGATTTTATGTCTCGGCATTAAAGAATATATTGTGGAAATTCACTTCGCCGTAATTGTGTACTCAATAGATTATTGATTCCTTTAAAAATTTTTTGTAGAAGAATTGTCTCTAATTCTTGGCTCTGTTTATTCAATTTAACTAAATCTAATAAAAAATAGAATATAAACTACCAGCATCTGTAAATGCATAGTAATAAGTTAACTATATTAATTAAATTATATTTACGCAGAAACAAAAGTTAATAATTTTTATTTCATAAAGCCAATAAAATACTCCGGGCAACGCCGGGTACTATGCTAGTCTAATATATAAAGCAGAAATTCTGTTTGTTTGTTTGTTTGTGCCCTTTTCACGTAAAAACCACCAGTCCGATTGCAACCAAATTTTGCAGGAACATTTCTACGACCCTGGAAAGTGTTATAGGCTATATGGTGTTTTGGTTCATTAACCCATTGCGGCCCGAGAGCCATTTAAAGCTTTTTAAAAATTTTTGTTTCCGATTTATGTCCAATTTTGTATGGTGGTTTTATGGTTCGAAAAAAAGCCTTCGACAAATTTTTATGAAGTTCCGTTAACCCGTTAATTTAGTTAATAGTTAACAGTGTAGCTCTTTACCACAGGAGCTCACTGAGTTGATTTGGTTACGATCCATTAACCCGTTTCGGCACCAGGACACAATGAAGTTTTTCAATTTCTTTGCTGTCGCGCTTAAACGATTTTGCCAATTGAATTGAAAATTTACAAAAGTGTAGCTCTCTATCACAAGAGCTCACTGAGATGATTTGGTTACGATCCATAAACCCGTTTCGGCACCGGGGCTCAATAAAATTTTTTAATTTCTTTGTTGTCGCACTTGAACGGTTTTACCAATTGAGTTGAAAATTTACAAAAGTGTAGGTCTTTATAACAAAAGCTTTCTGAGTTGATTTGGTTACGATACATTAATCCATCAGGCTTCAGGCCATGAAATTCTCATTTTTTGTTGTTGTGCTTAAGCGATTTGACCAATTGAAAATTTGTACAAGTATTGCACTTTGGCACACAAACTCATTCAATAAATTTTGTTGTGATACATTAACACATTTCGACACGATAGACTATCAAAAAAAAAATTTTGTTTCTAATTTCTGTCTAATTTGGCAGGATGAATTTGTGGTTCTAAATAAAGGCTGTGACAAAATGTTTGTTAACTCATTTCCGCACGAGCACTTATTAATAATATTTTCCTAATTTTATGTATTGTTATTATTATTAAAAACATATTTCCAACACTCTTTACTTTTATCTATATACTGTTTCTAATATGCCATAAAAATCTTTCAATACAAATTTCTAATATAGAACAGTAATTAAAGTAACCTTATTCAGTATCTTAAGAATACTGTGTTTAAGTCTTAACAACATAACATTTTCGGCCGTTGTTAAAAAACAGAAACTATCTCCTACATTAGACAATCATCATGTCATCATTCAGAAATGCATTACTTACATGTGGTCTGTACATGTGGTCTACCTATATAAGATGCATGTCTATAACATGTTTCCCATAAAATATCATTGAAATATGTACATATAGTATGTATAATATCCCTATATTTAAAAATACTATAAACATAATCAATTAAATTAGAAAACATATTCACATTTCTGTACAGCATTTAATCAGAAATGAGTACATACATATTTAAAGAACAGAAAATCTTACATTCTTATCCATATACAATTTTTACACATATTTTTAGCCAATTAATTTGGAAACATAATTAGAAAAACTAAACGTAAAAAAATTCTGGTTGATTTATAAAGGTAAAAAACAATCATGTATTTTTTATAACGAAAATATGTTAAACAGAACCTGAAATGTACGCATTTAAAAAGAAGTTTTTTCAAAATTTGAAAAGCTGTCGGTGCTGTAGGATCCCCAGCGGTGAGGGTACTTAAAGAAGTTGTTCTACGACATTACTCTTTTAAGAGACCTATGCATAGTTAATATTTCATTGCTCTTTATAAACAGTGTATAAGTTTTAACAGACGGAGGGACAGAGCAAACTTAATAACAAATTTTTCAAAATGTGCTTAAAAGGATAATTCACCAAAACATGAAGTGACATTACTTACAAAAAAAAATTTATTTCATTATGGCCTTTTATAATTTAATTACGATTTTATGTTTCGGTATTAACGAATATATTGTGAAAACTCATTTCGCCGTAATTGTGTACTCAATAGATTATTGATTCCTTTAAAGATTTTTTGTAGACAAATTATCTCTAAATCTTCGCTCTGTTTATTCAATTTAACTAAATGTAATAAAAAATAGAATATTAACTACCAGTATCTGAAAATGCATAGTAATACGTGAACTATATTAATTAAATTATATTAACTCAAAAGCAAAAGTTAATAATTTTTATTTCATAAAGCCGATCAAATACTCCGGGCAACACCGGGTACTCTGCTAGTCTAATAAATAAGGAAGAAATTCTGTTTGTTTGTTTGTTGGTTTGTGACCTTTTCACGTAAAAACCACCAGTCCAATTGCAACCAAATTTTGCAGGAACATTTCTACGACCCCGGAAAGTGTTATAGGCTATATGGTGTTTTGGTTCATTAACCCATTGCGTCCCGAGAGCCATTTAAAGCTTTTTCGTTTTTTCGTTGTCCTGCCTAAACGGTTCGATCGATTGAGTTGAAAATTTACAATAGTGTAGCTCTTTACCCCAGAAGCTCACTGAGTTGATTTGGTTACGATCCATTAACCCGTTTCGGCACCAGGGATCAGTGAAGTTTTTCAAATTCTTTATTATCGCGTTTAAACGGTTTTTCCAATTGAATTGAAAATTTACAAAAGTGTAGGCCTTTACCACGGGAGCTCACTGAGGTGATTTGGGTGCGATCCATTAACCCGTTTCGGTACCAGGGCTCAATAAAATGTTTTAATTTCTTTGTTGTCGCACTTGAACGGTTTTACCAATTGAGTTGAAAATTTACAAAAGTGTAGGTCTTTATAACAAAAGCTTTCTGAGTTGATTTGGTTACGATACATTAACGCATCAGGCTTCAGGCCAAATAAAAATATAAAATTGATGTTTGTTTGCTTGTTGTCTTTTAATTAGCTATAGACAAAACTAAATTTATATAATATACAATTTTATACATTTATTTTATACATTTTTCTTTTTCATGAAACATACAAACAAAAAAACGGGAATTATTTTTAAATTTTTGTTTGTTGCATTATATATATGTATGTATTTAGATATAATTATGTTAATAAGAGTAATACATTTTTTGTTTACATACGATATAAGTATATTAGAATTCGATGATGTTATAACGATTCTGTAATACGATAGGCCCATTTTAGACGATGTACTAATCACATGTCATATTCACAGCAGCTTATTTTACACAGTGTACTAATTACCAATTGTTATTATTTATACCTTTCTTTGTGTTAGAGTGAATATCTGTTACTCTACATTGAGACTTGGTTTGAGCAGTATCGCGTATTTTATTTCGCATAAATATTTTAAAATAAAAAGTTGTGTAAGTACCAAACTATATTTAAAAAAAAAATTATATTTAATAAATTTATTTTTAAAAAAAATATACAATATAAATTATTATTACAAGAGGTAAGAAAACTATTTCCAATATTTCTATTTTATTCTATTTTACTTTATTCTATTTTCTATTTTATTTTTATTTTCTATAATTTTAAGTATGCATATAGTTACAAGTTATTGTGTTTATATTTTTTATTTCAAAAATAAAATTTCAAATGGAATGCAGCAACAAAATAGTAATATGTCAAAATTTTGGAAAATAATTTTAAATATTTTTGTTTCTTATAGAGGAAAAAAAGAAAATTGCACCATGTTTATTAATGCTAGTTGGTGGTTCTTTGTTGGCAGAATCCGAAAAAAGAAAAACGGAGAAATCTAAAAAAAAGAAATGGATTAAAGAATATAGAAAATCAAGACAAAATGCAGCAAATACGCAGCATTTAATGTTTGAGTTAAAATCAATTATCACAATCTTTTAAGAATGAATGAAGATTATTTTAAATTTATATTAGATAAAATAAGGCCAGACAATGAAAAAGAAGGCACGATAATGAGAGAAGCAATTAGCCCTGGAGAAAGGCTTGCAGTAACGTTAAGATTTTTAGCGACAGGTCAAAGTTTCAAGGACATTGATTAAAATTCGAAATTATCGCATTCATTTCTAAGTGTATTCATTTTAGAAGTGTGTGAAGCGAACCTGAAATGTGCGCATTTAAAAAGAAGTTTTTTGAAAATTTGAAAAGCTGTCGGTGCTGTAGGATCTCCAACGGTGAGGGTACAGAAAAAAGTTGTTCTACAACATTACTCTTTCAAGAGACCTATGCATAGTTAATATTTCATTGCTCTTTATTAAACAGTATATAAGTTTTAACAGACGAAGGGACAGAGCGAACTTAATAACAAATTTTTCAAAATGTGCTTAAAAGGATAATTCACCAAAACATGAAGTGACATTACTTACAAAAAAAAATTGATTACATTATGGTCTTTTATAATTTAAATACGATTTTATGTTTCGGTATTAACGAATATTAACGAATATATAAGTTTTGTAAACAAACGGAGGGACAGAGCGAACTTAATAGCAAATTTTTCAAAATGTGCTTAACAGGATAATTCACAAAAACATGAAGTGACATTACTTACCAAAAAAAATGTATTACATTATGGTCTTTTATAATTGAAATGCGATTTTATGTCTCGGCATTAAAGAATATATTGTGGAAATTCACTTCGCCGTAATTGTGTACTCAATAGATTATTGATTCCTTTAAAAATTTTTTGTAGAAGAATTGTCTCTAATTCTTGGCTCTGTTTATTCAATTTAACTAAATCTAATAAAAAATAGAATATAAACTACCAGCATCTGTAAATGCATAGTAATAAGTTAACTATATTAATTAAATTATATTTACGCAGAAACAAAAGTTAATAATTTTTATTTCATAAAGCCAATAAAATACTCCGGGCAACGCCGGGTACTATGCTAGTCTAATATATAAAGCAGAAATTCTGTTTGTTTGTTTGTTTGTGCCCTTTTCACGTAAAAACCACCAGTCCGATTGCAACCAAATTTTGCAGGAACATTTCTACGACCCTGGAAAGTGTTATAGGCTATATGGTGTTTTGGTTCATTAACCCATTGCGGCCCGAGAGCCATTTAAAGCTTTTTCGTTTTTTCGTTGTCCTGCCTAAACGGTTCGATCGATTGAGTTGAAAACTTGTACAAATGTTCTTAGCTTTGGACGGGTGCCGAAAAAATTTGGATACCATATGTTACCCGGATTCAGCCCGGCGGGCTTCCAAAAAAATTTTTGTTTCCGATTTATGTCCAATTTTGTATGGTGGTTTTATGGTTCGAAAAAAAGCCTTCGACAAATTTTTATGAAGTTCCGTTAACCCGTTAATTTAGTTAATAGTTAATAGTGTAGCTCTTTACCACATGAGCTCACTGAGTTAATTGGGTTACGATCCATTAACCCGTTTCGGCACCAGGGGTCAGTAAAGCTTTGTAATTTACTTAGTTGTCGCACTTAAACTGTTTGACCAGTTGAGTTAAAAATTTATCAAAGTGTAGCTCTTTACCACAGGAGCTCATTGAGTTGATTTGGTTACGATCCATTAACCCGTTTCGGCACCAGGACACAATGAAGTTTTTCAATTTCTTTGCTGTCGCGCTTAAACGGTTTTGCCAATTGAATTGAAAATTTACAAAAGTGTAGCTCTCTATCACAAGAGCTCACTGAGATGATTTGGTTACGATCCATAAACCCGTTTCGGCACCGGGGCTCAATAAAATTGTTTAATTTCTTTGTTGTCGCACTTGAACGGTTTTACCAATTGAGTTGAAAATTTACAAAAGTGTAGGTCTTTATAACAAAAGCTTTCTTAGTTGATTTGGTTACGATACATTAATCCATCAGGCTTCAGGCCATGAAATTCTCATTTTTTGTTGTTGTGCTTAAGCGATTTGACCAATTGAAAATTTGTACAAGTATTGCACTTTGGCACACAAACTCATTCAATAAATTTTGTTGTGATACATTAACACATTTCGACACGATAGACTATCAAAAAAAAAATTTTGTTTCTAATTTCTGTCTAATTTGGCAGGATGAATTTGTGGTTCTAAATAAAGGCTGTGACAAAATGTTTGTTAACTCATTTCCTCACGAGCACTTATTAATAATATTTTGCCTAATTTTGTGTATTATTATTATTAAAAAGATATTTCCAACACTCTTTACTTTTATCTATATACTGTTTCTAATATGCCATAAAAATCTTTCAATACAAATTTCTAATATAGAACAGTAATTAAAGTAACCTTATTCAGTATCTTAAGAATACTGTGTTTAAGTCTTAACAACATAACATTTTCGACCGTTGTTAAAAAACAGAAACTATCTCCTACATTAGACAATCATCATGTCATCATTCAGAAATGCATTACTTACATGTGGTCTGTACATGTGGTCTACCTATATAAGATGCATGTCTATAACATGTTTCCCATAAAATATCATTGAAATATGTACATATAGTATGTATAATATCCCTATATTTAAAAATACTATAAACATAATCAATTAAATTAGAAAACATATTCACATTTCTGTACAGCATTTAATCAGAAATGAGTACATACATATTTAAAGAACAGAAAATCTTACATTCTTATCCATATACAATTTTTACACATATTTTTAGCCAATTAATTTGGAAACATAATTAGAAAAACTAAACGTAAAAAAATTCTGGTTGATTTATAAAGGTAAAAAACAATCATGTATTTTTTATAACGAAAATATGTTAAACAGAACCTGAAATGTACGCATTTAAAAAGAAGTTTTTTCAAAATTTGAAAAGCTGTCGGTGCTGTAGGATCCCCAGCGGTGAGGGTACTTAAAGAAGTTGTTCTACGACATTACTCTTTTAAGAGACCTATGCATAGTTAATATTTCATTGCTCTTTATAAACAGTGTATAAGTTTTAACAGACGGAGGGACAGAGCGAACTTAATAACAAATTTTTCAAAATGTGCTTAAAAGGATAATTCACCAAAACATGAAGTGACATTACTTACAAAAAAAAATTTATTACATTATGGCCTTTTATAATTTAATTACGATTTTATGTTTCGGTATTAACGAATATATTGTGAAAACTCATTTCGCCGTAATTGTGTACTCAATAGATTATTGATTCCTTTAAAGATTTTTTGTAGACAAATTATCTCTAAATCTTCGCTCTGTTTATTCAATTTAACTAAATGTAATAAAAAATAGAATATTAACTACCAGTATCTGAAAATGCATAGTAATACGTGAACTATATTAATTAAATTATATTAACTCAAAAGCAAAAGTTAATAATTTTTATTTCATAAAGCCGATCAAATACTCCGGGCAACACCGGGTACTCTGCTAGTCTAATAAATAAGGAAGAAATTCTGTTTGTTTGTGTGTTGGTTTGTGACCTTTTCACGTAAAAACCACCAGTCCAATTGCAACCAAATTTTGCAGGAACATTTCTACGACCCCGGAAAGTGTTATAGGCTATATGGTGTTTTGGTTCATTAACCCATTGCGTCCCGAGAGCCATTTAAAGCTTTTTCGTTTTTTCGTTGTCCTGCCTAAACGGTTCGATCGATTGAGTTGATTTGGTTACGATCCATTAACCCGTTTCGGCACCAGGGATCAGTGAAGTTTTTCAAATTCTTTATTATCGCGTTTAAACGGTTTTTCCAATTGAATTGAAAATTTACAAAAGTGTAGGCCTTTACCACGGGAGCTCACTGAGGTGATTTGGGTACGATACATTAACCCGTTTCGGTACCAGGGCTCAATAAAATGTTTTAATTTCTTTGTTGTCGCACTTGAACGGTTTTACCAATTGAGTTGAAAATTTACAAAAGTGTAGGTCTTTATAACAAAAGCTTTCTGAGTTGATTTGGTTACGATACATTAACGCATCAGGCTTCAGGCCAAATAAAAATATAAAATTGATGTTTGTTTGCTTGTTGTCTTTTAATTAGCTATAGACAAAACTAAATTTATATAATATACAATTTTATACATTTATTTTATACATTTTTCTTTTTCATGAAACATACAAACAAAAAAACGGGAATTATTTTTAAATTTTTGTTACTCTAATCTGTTACTCTACATTGAGACTTGGTTTGAGCAGTATCGCGTATTTTATTTCGCATAAATATTTTAAAATAAAAAGTTGTGTAAGTACCAAACTATATTTAAAAAAAAAATTATATTTAATAAATTTATTTTTAAAAAAAATATACAATATAAATTATTATTACAAGAGGTAAGAAAACTATTTCCAATATTTCTATTTTATTCTATTTTACTTTATTCTATTTTCTATTTTATTTTTATTTTCTATAATTTTAAGTATGCATATAGTTACAAGTTATTGTGTTTATATTTTTTATTTCAAAAATAAAATTTCAAATGGAATGCAGCAACAAAATAGTAATATGTCAAAATTTTGGAAAATAATTTTAAATATTTTTGTTTCTTACTTATGGAGGAAAAAAAGAAAATTGCAGCATGTTTATTAATGTTAGTTGGTGGTTCTTTGTTGGCAGAATCCGAAAAAAGAAAAACGGAGAAATCTAAAAAAAAGAAATGGATTAAAGAATATAGAAAATCAAGACAAAATGCAGCAAATACGCAGCATTTAATGTTTGAGTTAAAATCAATTATCACAATCTTTTAAGAATGAATGAAGATTATTTTAAATTTATATTAGATAAAATAAGGCCAGACAATGAAAAAGAAGGCACGATAATGAGAGAAGCAATTAGCCCTGGAGAAAGGCTTGCAGTAACGTTAAGATTTTTAGCGACAGGTCAAAGTTTCAAGGACATTGATTAAAATTCGAAATTATCGCATTCATTTCTAAGTGTATTCATTTTAGAAGTGTGTGAAGCGAACCTGAAATGTGCGCATTTAAAAAGAAGTTTTTTGAAAATTTGAAAAGCTGTCGGTGCTGTAGGATCTCCAACGGTGAGGGTACAGAAAAAAGTTGTTCTACAACATTACTCTTTCAAGAGACCTATGCATAGTTAATATTTCATTGCTCTTTATTAAACAGTATATAAGTTTTAACAGACGAAGGGACAGAGCGAACTTAATAACAAATTTTTCAAAATGTGCTTAAAAGGATAATTCACCAAAACATGAAGTGACATTACTTACAAAAAAAAATTGATTACATTATGGTCTTTTATAATTTAAATACGATTTTATGTTTCGGTATTAACGAATATTAACGAATATATAAGTTTTGTAAACAAACGGAGGGACAGAGCGAACTTAATAGCAAATTTTTCAAAATGTGCTTAACAGGATAATTCACAAAAACATGAAGTGACATTACTTACCAAAAAAAATGTATTACATTATGGTCTTTTATAATTGAAATGCGATTTTATGTCTCGGCATTAAAGAATATATTGTGGAAATTCACTTCGCCGTAATTGTGTACTCAATAGATTATTGATTCCTTTAAAAATTTTTTGTAGAAGAATTGTCTCTAATTCTTGGCTCTGTTTATTCAATTTAACTAAATCTAATAAAAAATAGAATATAAACTACCAGCATCTGTAAATGCATAGTAATAAGTTAACTATATTAATTAAATTATATTTACGCAGAAACAAAAGTTAATAATTTTTATTTCATAAAGCCAATAAAATACTCCGGGCAACGCCGGGTACTATGCTAGTCTAATATATAAAGCAGAAATTCTGTTTGTTTGTTTGTTTGTGCCCTTTTCACGTAAAAACCACCAGTCCGATTGCAACCAAATTTTGCAGGAACATTTCTACGACCCTGGAAAGTGTTATAGGCTATATGGTGTTTTGGTTCATTAACCCATTGCGGCCCGAGAGCCATTTAAAGCTTTTTCGTTTTTTCGTTGTCCTGCCTAAACGGTTCGATCGATTGAGTTGAAAACTTGTACAAATGTTCTTAGCTTTGGACGGGTGCCGAAAAAATTTGGATACCATATGTTACCCGGATTCAGCCCGGCGGGCTTCCAAAAAAATTTTTGTTTCCGATTTATGTCCAATTTTGTATGGTGGTTTTATGGTTCGAAAAAAAGCCTTCGACAAATTTTTATGAAGTTCCGTTAACCCGTTAATTTAGTTAATAGTTAATAGTGTAGCTCTTTACCACATGAGCTCACTGAGTTAATTGGGTTACGATCCATTAACCCGTTTCGGCACCAGGGGTCAGTAAAGCTTTGTAATTTACTTAGTTGTCGCACTTAAACTGTTTGACCAGTTGAGTTAAAAATTTATCAAAGTGTAGCTCTTTACCACAGGAGCTCATTGAGTTGATTTGGTTACGATCCATTAACCCGTTTCGGCACCAGGACACAATGAAGTTTTTCAATTTCTTTGCTGTCGCGCTTAAACGGTTTTGCCAATTGAATTGAAAATTTACAAAAGTGTAGCTCTCTATCACAAGAGCTCACTGAGATGATTTGGTTACGATCCATAAACCCGTTTCGGCACCGGGGCTCAATAAAATTGTTTAATTTCTTTGTTGTCGCACTTGAACGGTTTTACCAATTGAGTTGAAAATTTACAAAAGTGTAGGTCTTTATAACAAAAGCTTTCTGAGTTGATTTGGTTACGATACATTAATCCATCAGGCTTCAGGCCATGAAATTCTCATTTTTTGTTGTTGTGCTTAAGCGATTTGACCAATTGAAAATTTGT
The DNA here is from genome assembly GCA_947095535.1 of Poecilobothrus nobilitatus. NCBI lineage: Eukaryota > Metazoa > Arthropoda > Insecta > Diptera > Dolichopodidae > Poecilobothrus > Poecilobothrus nobilitatus. The sequence goes on along the minus strand of OX352774.1, from coordinate 213,797 downwards.
ACAAGTATTGCACTTTGGCACACAAACTCATTCAATAAATTTTGTTGTGATACATTAACACATTTCGACACGATAGACTATCAAAAAAAAAATTTTGTTTCTAATTTCTGTCTAATTTGGCAGGATGAATTTGTGGTTCTAAATAAAGGCTGTGACAAAATGTTTGTTAACTCATTTCCTCACGAGCACTTATTAATAATATTTTGCCTAATTTTGTGTATTATTATTATTAAAAAGATATTTCCAACACTCTTTACCTTTATCTATATACTGTTTCTAATATGCCATAAAAATCTTTCAATACAAATTTCTAATATAGAACAGTAATTAAAGTAACCTTATTCAGTATCTTAAGAATACTGTGTTTAAGTCTTAACAACATAACATTTTCGACCGTTGTTAAAAAACAGAAACTATCTCCTACATTAGACAATCATCATGTCATCATTCAGAAATGCATTACTTACATGTGGTCTGTACATGTGGTCTACCTATATAAGATGCATGTCTATAACATGTTTCCCATAAAATATCATTGAAATATGTACATATAGTATGTATAATATCCCTATATTTAAAAATACTATAAACATAATCAATTAAATTAGAAAACATATTCACATTTCTGTACAGCATTTAATCAGAAATGAGTACATATATATTTAAAGAACAGAAAATCTTACATTCTTATCCATATACAATTTTTACACATATTTTTAGCCAATTAATTTGGAAACATAATTAGAAAAACTAAACGTAAAAAAATTCTGGTTGATTTATAAAGGTAAAAAACAATCATGTATTTTTTATAACGAAAATATGTTAAACAGAACCTGAAATGTACGCATTTAAAAAGAAGTTTTTTCAAAATTTGAAAAGCTGTCGGTGCTGTAGGATCCCCAGCGGTGAGGGTACTTAAAGAAGTTGTTCTACGACATTACTCTTTTAAGAGACCTATGCATAGTTAATATTTCATTGCTCTTTATAAACAGTGTATAAGTTTTAACAGACGGAGGGACAGAGCGAACTTAATAACAAATTTTTCAAAATGTGCTTAAAAGGATAATTCACCAAAACATGAAGTGACATTACTTACAAAAAAAAATTTATTACATTATGGCCTTTTATAATTTAATTACGATTTTATGTTTCGGTATTAACGAATATATTGTGAAAACTCATTTCGCCGTAATTGTGTACTCAATAGATTATTGATTCCTTTAAAGATTTTTTGTAGACAAATTATCTCTAAATCTTCGCTCTGTTTATTCAATTTAACTAAATGTAATAAAAAATAGAATATTAACTACCAGTATCTGAAAATGCATAGTAATACGTGAACTATATTAATTAAATTATATTAACTCAAAAGCAAAAGTTAATAATTTTTATTTCATAAAGCCGATCAAATACTCCGGGCAACACCGGGTACTCTGCTAGTCTAATAAATAAGGAAGAAATTCTGTTTGTTTGTGTGTTGGTTTGTGACCTTTTCACGTAAAAACCACCAGTCCAATTGCAACCAAATTTTGCAGGAACATTTCTACGACCCCGGAAAGTGTTATAGGCTATATGGTGTTTTGGTTCATTAACCCATTGCGTCCCGAGAGCCATTTAAAGCTTTTTCGTTTTTTCGTTGTCCTGCCTAAACGGTTCGATCGATTGAGTTGATTTGGTTACGATCCATTAACCCGTTTCGGCACCAGGGATCAGTGAAGTTTTTCAAATTCTTTATTATCGCGTTTAAACGGTTTTTCCAATTGAATTGAAAATTTACAAAAGTGTAGGCCTTTACCACGGGAGCTCACTGAGGTGATTTGGGTACGATCCATTAACCCGTTTCGGTACCAGGGCTCAATAAAATGTTTTAATTTCTTTGTTGTCGCACTTGAACGGTTTTACCAATTGATTTGAAAATTTACAAAAGTGTAGGTCTTTATAACAAAAGCTTTCTGAGTTGATTTGGTTACGATACATTAACGCATCAGGCTTCAGGCCAAATAAAAATATAAAATTGATGTTTGTTTGGTTGTTGTCTTTTAATTAGCTATAAACAAAACTAAATTTATATAATATACAATTTTATACATTTATTTTATACATTTTTCTTTTTCATGAAACATACAAACAAAAAAACGGGAATCATTTTTAAATTTTTGTTTGTTGCATTATATATATGTATGTATTTAGATATAATTATGTTAATAAGAGTAATATATTTTTTGTTTACATACGATATAAGTATATTAGAATTCGATGATGTTATAACGATTCTGTAATACGATAGGCCCATTTTAGACGATGTACTAATCACATGTCATATTCACAGCAGCTTATTTTACACAGTGTACTAATTACCAATTGTTATTATTTATACCTTTCTTTGTGTTAGAGTGAATATTTGTTACTCTACATTGAGACTTGGTTTGAGCAGTATCGCGTATTTTATTTCGCATAAATATTTTAAAATAAAAAGTTGTGTAAGTACCAAACTATATTTAAAAAAAAAAATTATATTTAATAAATTTATTTTTAAAAAAAATATACAATATAAATTATTATTACAAGAGGTAAGAAAACTATTTCCAATATTTCTATTTTATTCTATTTTACTTTATTCTATTTTCTATTTTATTTTTATTTTCTATAATTTTAAGTATGCATATAGTTACAAGTTATTGTGTTTATATTTTTTATTTCAAAAATAAAATTTCAAATGGAATGCAGCAACAAAATAGTAATATGTCAAAATTTTGGAAAATAATTTTAAATATTTTTGTTTCTTATGGAGGAAAAAAAGAAAATTGCAGCATGTTTATTAATGTTAGTTGGTGGTTCTTTGTTGGCAGAATCCGAAAAAAGAAAAACGGAGAAATCTAAAAAAAAGAAATGGATTAAAGAATATAGAAAATCAAGACAAAATGCAGCAAATACGCAGCATTTAATGTTTGAGTTAAAATCAATTATCACAATCTTTTAAGAATGAATGAAGATTATTTTAAATTTATATTAGATAAAATAAGGCCAGACAATGAAAAAGAAGGCACGATAATGAGAGAAGCAATTAGCCCTGGAGAAAGGCTTGCAGTAACGTTAAGATTTTTAGCGACAGATCAAAGTTTCAAGGACATTGATTAAAATTCGAAATTATCGCATTCATTTCTAAGTGTATTCATTTTAGAAGTGTGTGAAGCGATCTATGAAAATCTAAAGGATGAATTTATTTAAAGGTAATTACTTTTAAATAAAATAACCATTTTTACTTTTTAAAAAAACATAAACATTTAATTTTATTCATCGTCTGAATTATCTGAATCAATGATACCAGTGCATCCCTCGATTTGTTAATTTTAATTTACATTTGTGTTATTTATATCAGTGGTACCTTCTATATTTTTATATTAGTGATATCTTCTATATTCGCGGGTTTTATTATTTGCATTTCCACTACTCTACCTCCTGTTGTTGAAGTTGCTGAACATGCTGGATTTTTTATTTCTTGGAAGGTAGGAATGGAAGTTAAAGTTCTTGAACATGCTGAATTTGCTATTTCTGGGGAGACAAATATATGAATAGGAGAACATGGATTTTCCATTTCTTCGAAGATAGGAAAGGAGAAAGAAGTATGAAGATTGTGGAGTTGAAGAATTAGATGGTGTTGATGAATATATACGTCTACGATTTTCCGCACTTGGCAATGATTCAGCAATTTGCTTTTCTGCAGTTTCATCCACAATTTGCAAAATTTTTATCCGCATTTTATTAAAATTAGATCTTGTCAATTTTAGCGCCTTTACTTGTGAAAGTAGTATATATATGGGGCTTCTGGCACAGTTTTTTCGGAGTTTTCAGTGATGCAGGTGAAGCTAATTTGCAGAAATTAGAATATATGGAAATGGAAAACTTTTTCGAAATCCAATTATTTCACTTAGATGCTCAACTAGTTCAAAGAAAGACGGACAATGAAAATCTTTTAGACATAAATTGGAATTATTTTAAATAAACTGGAAATTTTTCAAGAAAAAAATGAGGAAATTTTACTAGCCACAGATTTTTTTGAAAATATTGGAGAGACCTTTTAAATTTCTTAAAGAAGCAACTGTTGATATTGAAAGCTTACAAATTTAACATGGAACTAGTTGCAGAGTTTATTAAGCCTCAAAAATTAGAAAAAGATGAACTTGAAAACGTTTTTAGTGTAAATCCTTCAATTCAAAAATGGAAATAATACTAAATGAAAATAAAATTGAAAATATGATAGAAAATATTTTAACTCAAAGAAAAGATTTTCAGGAAAAGGATTCAGCTTTTATTTTTGCAGGATTATTTTTTTTATTTTTTAGTATTTTAAAATAATTTGTGAGAATTTTATATTTTCTAGAACTATTGGTTGTACATGTATTCAAACTAAATGTTTACACATTCTTCAAAAGTAAATTCTAAACTTCCACATAACGATTATCAATCCAAAACTGTTCCAAATATGCTATAGTACCATTTAATACTGTATACTGTGTTATACTGTGGCAAATGTATCATAATATTTTATCTGTAAATGACAGACATTTAAAACCCTTTTACTCAATTATTTACCAACCAACTTTCATTTTTTTCTTTTTAAATGATAAATACTCAGTACAGCCATCTTACAAAATTAATATTTTTCCAAAATTTTCTGATTTTCATTAATAATTTTCCATTTTTATAAAAAACCCATGTAAAGTATATACATATGTATCATATAGTATGTATAATCTATACCTATAATATACATATTCAAAAATGACGCTCTTTTATTCCATTGAATTTTTTGTTTTTGCTTTTTGTTTTTTTTTCTAAATACATAAAATTTTAAAATATGTATGGTAGGAAATAAAAATTTCACAATATAACTGAATATAAACATTGAAATTTTAGAGAAGGGTTTGGTGCAGTGGTAGAGTGGCCGATTCGTAAACTTCGAAGTTTTGATGTTTGCAAGTTCGATGCAATTTTATTTTTTTTTTTTTTTGGTTGTTTTTCTGATATTTTCATATCATCATATCATAATATTTAATCTGTAAATGACAGACATTTAAAACCCTTTTACTCAATTATTTACCAACCAACTTTCATTTTTTTCTTTTTAAATGATAAATATTCAGTACAGCCATCTTACAAAATTAATATTTTTCCAAAATTTTCTGATTTTCATTAATAATTTTCCAGTTTTATAAAAAACACATGTAAAGTATATACATATGTATCATATAGTATGTATAATCTATACCTATAATATACATATTCAAAAACAACGCTCTTTTATTCCGTTGAATTTTTTGTTTTTTGTTCTAAATACATAAAATTTTAAAATATGTATGGTAGGAAATAAAAATTTCACAATATAACTGAATATAAACATTGAAATTTTAGAGAAGGGTTTGGTGCAGTGGTAGAGTGGCCGATTCGTAAACTTCGAAGTTTTGAGGTTTGCAAGTACGATGCAATTCTATTTTGTTTTTTTTTTGGTTGTTTTTCTGATATTTTCATATCATCATATCATAATATTTAATCTGTAAATGACAGACATTTAAAACCCTTTTACTCAATTATTTACCAACCAACTTTCATTTTTTTCTTTTTAAATGATAAATATTCAGTACAGCCATCTTGAATTTTTGTTTTATTTTTTCTTTTCAATTAAAAATTTTAAAATATTGGTTGTATGGTAGGAGTAGGAATTTCACAATATAACTGAATATAAACATTGAGGTTTCAGTTTAGATTTTAGTACAGCGGTAGAGGGTGGGGTTATTAATAGTTGCTTTTTAATCTTGCAAGTTCGATTCAGTTCTGTTTTTTTTTTTTTTTTTTTTGGTTTTTTTTGTTTTATATTTTAAACGAAATAAATTCTTACATATATCATAATATCATCATAATATTTAATCTGTATTGATAGACATTTAAAACCCTTTTACTCAATGATTTACCATCTTAGGCTTCTTATAATGTTACATTTTAAATAAAATCATAAAGAAACTGTACTGTATATACTGTATTGTAATTGCTAATTAAAACACCTTGAATTTCGAGGGGCGCGCGAATACTAGTAATAATTAATACTATACATATGTATGTATAAACTATTTATCGTAAGGGTATAAAAAATGTGAAAATTGGACTTTTCTGGAATTTTAAAGGGCTGCAGCCCGGAACCCTGTGTAACTAAAAAAAACCGTTAGCACACGTAAAAATATATTACTGGAGCTTTAATTTTTATGTCTTACCGAAGCTATAACTTGCTGTAACTTAAGCACAGGTGCCTAAAAATAGCAAATTTTCAATTTTTCAGCCCTAATAGTTCTTAAACAGGGGGTTGTGCAAAAAAATTTCTGAGCAAACTTATACTAATTTTAAAAGTTTTTTCTGCTCTCAAAATTTCAAGCCTCGATTTAAAAGCGTGCCGGAGTTATGAAGTTAGAAAAATCATGTAAAATTTGGTTTTCGCATAATGGTAAATATAAATACTTATATTAATTCTAAAAGTTTTTTCTTTTCAGGTTCCTATCTAAAGGCGGGCAGGAGTTATGGAAAAAAAAATTTCATGCAAAATGTGGTTTTCACATAACGGTAAATTTGAATAGTAAATTACAAAATATTGCATCATTTTGATATTGTTTTACGAAAATAATAAAATTTTCGGTCTTCTGGGGGTTTTAGATTGTAATACTATTACGCAGAGCCTGATATATATACATCTGAAAATGAGGGTTTTTTTTGCAAATTTGAGGGGCTGTAACTCTGGAACCTTATACAACTAAAAAAAACCTTTAACACACGTAAAAATATATTACTGTAGCTTTAAGTTTTATATCTTGCCGAAGTAAAATGTGTACAGGTGTCTAAGTTACAGGTGTTTAGAAATAGCAAACTTTCAATTTTTTAGCCCTAATAGCTCATAAACAGGGGGTGGTCCAAAAAAAAATTCTGAGCAAACTTATACTAATTCTAAAAGTTCTATCTGCTCTTAAAATTTCAAGCTTCTATTTATAAGCGCGCCTGAGTTATGAAGGTAGAAAAATCATGTAAAATTTGGTTTTCACACTAAAAACCAAATACTAAATTTAAAAAAATTGTATAATTTTGATACTAATTTACAAATTTAAAAAAAATACCTGTCGAATGTCGTTTTTTGATTGAAAAAATCTTAAGCAGAACATGAGACATATGCATTTAAAAATAGGGCTTTTTCATGGTTTGAGCGGCTGTAGCAGCGTAACGGTGGGGCTATAGAAAAAAATTGTTAATAATAAAATTAATATTTTTATGATATCTATCAGCAGTTAAAATTTCATGGCTCTATTTCTAAATAAATGTAGAAAAATGGATCGAAAAGTTAGATGTTCGAGAGCTACCCGAAGTTTTGGTCGGATCAACCCTCAACCAAAAAAATAGTTAACCTAAAAATTGTTGTAAGAATATTTTGTATTAATTTCAAGACTCTAGTTTTCTTAGTTTTTGAGATATCTTGCTGACGGACAAACGGACGGATGAACGAAGCTTAAGCGACTTAGAATTTGATTCTGATCCAATCCATACCTTTGAAAGTATATCTAGCTAGCTTATTTCAAGGTGTTACAAGCGGAGGAGCAATTTTAATATACCCGATCCTTATCGTACGCGTATAAAAAGCTTGTATCAACATTAGAAGCAATGATATATTTAGTTTTAAATGGTATCTCATAGCAGCATTACAAAAAGATAAAATTAGAAATGTAAATCGTAAAAGTAATTATAATATTAATAATAATAATAGTATTAAAAGTAATTATAATATTAATAATATTAATTATTATAATTAATAATAATAATCTCGGATTGTTTTAAATAATGCTAAAATTAAACATTTAGAATTCGGTAATTTAGAATTTCCGCTCCACTATAATGACATAATCCACTTTGAGAAAATGAATTCTGAAATAAGATTAGCAGTGTTCGGTTTTGAAAGAAAAGGGGAAAATGGAATACAAATAATAGGACCTTATTGCAACACTAAAGAAGAAAAGCGTTATCATATTAATTTACTTCTTATTGAAAATGATACTAAAGCTCACTATGTATGGATAAAAAACTTATCAAGGCTAGTACGAACATAGCTTTCACGTCATAAATCAAAAAAATATTTCTGTCATACCTGTTTAATTAACTTTAATTCGCAAAGAGCGTTAATAACACATAAAGATGAATGCGGAAAAGTTGTGACAGAATTACCTGAGAAAGAAAATAATATTTTAAAGTTTTAAAATTACCAAAAACAAATGAAAATGTCTTTTGTAATTTACGCTGATTCTGAAAGCTTATTCAATTTGTGAGCCAGAAGCAGAAGTATCATCAACAACGGATATTAAACAACATATTCCAGTAGCTTTTTCTTATTTTATTAAAAGTTCGTTTAATAAAAACTTAAATAAATACAGAGTTTTTACAGGTAAATAATACTTCTTTATATATAAAAAATATACTTAACCTTATTACATTTTTTTTTTTTTTTGTCTTGTAAAAAATCCGAAACCGATTAAAAAATTAACCGAGAAAGAAGAACTTCATCATAGAACAAAAGAAGTATGATATATGTGAAAAAAAAATTCAACTAGAAGAGACTCGGATAAAGGACCATTGTCACGTAACTGGTAACTATAGAGGAGCTGCTCATAATTTATGCAATTTAATGTATGAGATACCTAAATACTACCCTGTATTCTTTCACAATTTTTCTAATTACGATGCACATTCACTTTTTAAAAAATTAAATACTTGTTCGGGTCCAATTTCAGTTTTACCTTTAACTAAAGAAAAATATATATATCAGTAAATAAAACTATTTTTCTAGAGAAGAATGAAAGTTTTCAAATTAGATTTATAGATTCATATAAATTTATGCAATCAAGTCTTGATATATTAGTTAATGATTTAGGGGAGGAACGATTAAAAAATGTTCGCGCACATTTTCCTGATGACGAACACTTCAATTAACTAACTCGAAAAGGTGTTTTCCATATGATTATATTGATTCTCTTCAAAAGATTGATGAACTTTTTTTACCTTCACAAGATAAGTTTAAAAATGTGCTAATGAATATTTCCTGTTCAGATGAAGATTATTCACATGCACAAAAAATTTGGCGTGTATTGAATTGCAGAACTTTAATGGGTTATTTAAAATTTTATTTGAAAATGATGTTCTTTTATACTTTCAGATGTTTTCGAAAATTTTAAAAACATTTGTCAGAAAATTTATACACATTTTATGACAGTTCCACATTTTATGACAGTTCCCGGACTTGCATGGGATGCAATGTTAAAATTTACGAATATTCAGTTAGATTTGTTAGTTGATATTAATATATATAATTTTTTTAAAAGAGGAATTCGTGGAGGTATAAGTCAATGTAATATGAAACATTCACAAGCTAATAATAAATATATGGGGGAGGAATGTGATAAAAGTAAACCTGATAAGTATATAATGTATTTAGGGCGCCTCTGTAGCCTAGTGGGTAAGAGCGTATATAATACGCTGTAAACACCGAGGGAGTGTGGGTTCGAATCCCACACACGTCGTAAGAGTTATTCCCCCTTACGACATTTACAACCACGCCTGAACAGGAAAGGCTGTGTAATTTCCTGTCCATATTTATGTGGCAGAGAAATGCACTAAAAAAGAAAAAATAATGTATTTAGAAGCTAATAATTTATATCGTTGGGCTATGTTTAACTATTTACCATACAAAGGATTTAAATGGGTTAAAAATCCTTCAAATTTAATAATTAGTGAAATAGCTGATGATTCAGAAGTAGGGTATGTATTAGAAGTAGTGATTTTTATAGATTTTTATAGAATAATGATTTTTGAAAATGTTCTGAAAATAAAATACCTCCAACGGGTAAAACAAAAAAATTATTGCTAGAATTGAATGAAAAAAAGAAATACATAATACATTATAGAAATTTAAAGCAATGCTTAAAAAATGTATTAATTTTAAAAAAAATGTACAGAGCTATAGAATTTAAACAATCTAGTTGGTTACAAAAGTAAAGTAAAAGAGCTATAGCAAAAAATGCATTCGAAAAAAACTTTTTTAAATTAATGAATAATGCAGTGTATGTTAAAACTATGGAAAACGTTGACAAAAGAACTGTAATTAAAATAGTAGATTGTTGGGAAAGTAAACGGAAGCATCTCGGTGCAAGGGCACTTATTGCTAAACCTAACTTTCATAGTTTATCACTTTTTGAAGAAAATCTTGCAGCAATTCAATTAAATAAAACTAAAGTTTTATATAATAAACATATATTTTTAGGTTTCTCAGTTTTAGAACTTTCCAAACTATACATGTATAATTTTTATTATGACTACTTAAAACCTAAATTTAATTCAGAAATTTCTTTAAATTATATAGATACTGATAGTTTTATTTTTACAGCAAAAACGAAAGATTTTTATAAAGATATAGAAAAAGATGTTCGTAAGATTGAAAAATCAGAATTGCTTTTTGACACTTCTGAATATGAACCTGATAATCGTTACAGGTTTACCTCTTGTTAATGAAAAGATTATTGGCTTATTTAAAGATGAAAATAATGAAAAATTTTGAAAGAATTTATTGGACATAGATCAAAAATGTATTTATTAGATGTTTTGCAAGGAAAAACAATAAAAAAAAGTGAAAAAATGTGAAGTTAATAGTCTATGTTTGGAAAATTATAGAAAATCTTTATTTGTAAATACAGTTTTATATGGAAAAATGTTTATTTTTAAATCTAAATTACATAATGTATATACTCAAACTTTAAATAAGATAGTTTTAAGTTCCTTAGATAATAAAAGATTTATTTTAAAAGATAATACACACACTATAGTATGGGGTCATTATAAAATAAAATAAAAAAATTATACTTCAAATAATATTTGTTTTAGTTATCCAAGTGTTGTGTGAATTATCAAAACCTAACCATTTAACAAACTTTTTCTACAAGATATACTTCAAGGTTTTGAACAGACGTGATTTCTTGTTCATAAAAACTTCCAAGAATCTTATTATTTTTATAATCTTCTAAAACATGCGTTACTGGATTTGTTACATTAACTTTCACAATTTTAAAAAATTCAGTTGACCAGTTTGGTTCATAACCTTTTCTAAAAATTCCTTTATATTTATTAATTCTCACGTAATCTTCGGTTTTAAATTTCCCCGTTTTAAATATTTTTGGTCTGTTGTATACGGTTTGTAATAAAAAAGATTCATTATTTTATTAACATCTTTTGGTTTTATTTTAATTGAATGATGTACAGTTCCATTATACGTTTCAATCAAATGTGATTAAATATTAATCCATTTAAAGTTACCCTGTAAACTAAATTGTTTCCACATTAAATTTTTTAAAGTTCGATTAAATCTCTCACATATTGATGCTTTTAAATCAGAATAAGTGTGATAACATGTTATTAACATCTTTTGGTTTTATTTTAATTGAATGATATACAGTTCCATTATACGTTTCAATCAAATGTGATAAAATATTAATCCATTTATAGTTACCCTGTAAACTAAATTGTTTCCACATTAAATTTTTTAAAGTTCGATTAAATCTCTTACATATTGATGCTTTTAAATCAGAATAAGTGTGATATTGATTTTTTTTTTATTGCATTTCTCTGCCACATAAATGTGGACAGGAAATTACACAGCCTTTCCTGTTCAGGCGTGGCTGTACATGTCGTAAGAGGGAATAACTCTTACGACGTGTGTGGGATTCGAACCCACATTCCCTCGGTGTTTACAGAGTATTATATACGCTCTTACCCACTAGGCCACCAAGGCCCCTGATAATGATTTATTCTTTTCTGTTTTATTAATTCTTGAAAATTTTTGTTAATAAATTCTTTTCCTTTTTCATATATTATTTAGTTTAAAATATAATATCCGTTAAAGTTGTTAAACTTTTTTTTAAAACATAACTGATCTCAACGCAAAAGTTTTCCCCATATTAAACCTTCACATATTATTTAGTTTAAAATATAATATCCGTTAAAGTTTTTAAAATTTTTTTTAAAACATAACTGATCTCAACACAAAAGTTTTCCCCATATTAAACTTTCATATATTATTTAGTTTAAAATACAATATCCGTTAAAGTTTTTCAACTTTTTTTTAAAACATAACTGATCTCAACGCAAAAGTTTTCCCCATATTAAACTTTCATATAGGTATTTAGTTTAAAATATAATATCCGTTAAAGTTTTTAAACTTTTCTTTAAAACATAACTGATCTCAACGCAAAAGTTTTCTCCATATTAAACTTTCATATATTATTTAGTTTAAAATATAATATCCGGTAAAGTTTTTAAACTTATTTTTAAAACATAACTGATCTCAACGCAAAAGTTTTCCCCATATTAAACTTTCATATATTATTTAGTTTAAAATATAATATCCGTTAAAGGTTTTAAACTTTTTTTTAAAACATAACTGATCTTAACGCAAAAGTTTTCCCCATATTAAACTTTCATATATTATTTAGTTTAAAATATAATACCCGTTAAAATTTTTAAACTTTTTTTAAAACATAACTGATCTCAACGAAAGTTTTCTACATATTAAACTTTCATATATTCAATTATATTATACCAGGTTATACCTAAACCTAAATTTCAAATTAAAATCTTTATCTTCATTTGGTTTGTATCTCTACTATACATATTAGCTTCACCTGATCACTGAAAATTCCGAAAAAGCTGTGCCAGAATTCACAAATTTATATTACTCCGAAAAAGCTGTACCAGAAGCCCCATATATATACTACTTGTTAACTTAAATATTTGCAGAAGTTATCTTCTACGGAATTTTCTTGTGGTGGCGAAATGTTTGTACGTAAATATTCTCTGGCTTCGTGAATGGCAGAGATAGCTTCATTGTGAAAATCTGAAGTGCCTTTCCCGATATTTTTTCTCTGAAAATATAAGTTAAAAATGTAAAAATCAATTTTTATTAGGCAATGAAGAAAGTTTTTTTTTTTTTCAGTTTCCAACAACAAAAGAATAGTGGATTAAAATTTCTGATGACTTCTGTTTGAAATGCAATTTCCATATTGCATCGGCGCTTTAGATGGAAAACACAGCTTTCAGACCATCCAAAAAAAATGCTGGCCTTTTTTATAATTTTAAAGGCTTTAACAGTATTGTTTTATTGGCTCTTGCAGATGCTTATGGAAAATTTACTTTTGTTGATGTGGCGTATTGAATCGCTGATGGCGTATTAAGTGATGGTGGCGTATTGAATCGCTGACTTTAAATACATTCTACAACAACCAGATAAATATTTACCATCTAAAAAATGATTGGTAATTCAAGGCTATTACCATATGTAGTTGTTGCGGATAATGCTTTTCCATTGCTGCAAAACATGATGACACCTTACCCGTTTAACTCACATGATATAACCGAGAGAACATTTAATTACCGGCTAAGCCGAGCACGGCAGATAATAGAATGTACTTTTGGAATATTATCTAATAGAAACAACAACAATAAACTTACGTGAAAAAAGGTGAAAATAATTGTACTATGTTGCTGTGTTCTAGTTACATAATTTGTTGAAACCAACAATGCAAATACCAACGAAGAATCTGAAGCTAACAATTCAAATAGCAACGAAGAAAACACTGCTCCAAATGAAACTGTTTTAAATCAAAGAAAATCTAATAATGGAATAAATGTGAGAAAAGAATTTCTGGAATATTTTAATAATGAAGGAAAAATTTAATTTTATAATTATTTTAAAATAAAATTCTTTACAATTTTAAATCTTTATCTTTTATTTTATTTTTTATTATATTCTTTCAGTTACCTTTGGATTAGGAAATTCCTCTGCAGTTTCTGCAATTTCGTCTATTACGATCTGAAAAAAAATTTTAATGAGAAATATTAAAATTATGTTTACTTGTTAAAATATAAAATTATTAGAAATTTAGAAATTATTAAATACAAACTTAATAGAATTAATAAAACTTATTAGAAATATTAATGTAAATATTAATAGAATTAATAAAACTTATTAGAAATTATTAAATACAAACTTAATAGAATTAATAAAACTTAAGTATTAGAAATATTAAGGTTTACTTGTTTTAAATTTAAATTACTTACATCTTCTAAATTTATATTTGACGTACTTAGCGTCGAATCGTTTAAGTGCATCATAAAAGAAATCTCTTTGTAGCACCACAGTTTCGGTTCATATACATCATCTGAACCTGAGCCACTTTTCAAAAAATTTCTAATTTTGATTCTTTCTTTTGATATTTAGCTCTGCAAAGTTCGCAACTTCTTTTTGATGCACGCCAAAGTCACTTTATTTCTAACTTTTTTTACTTCATTTAAAATTGATTCATATGATCTGTTTCTTTTTATTTTATTTCTTTATCCCTTGAATTAAAAATACACGGATGTTGTTGAACTTCACTTATTAATACTAAAGTTTCGTGTTTAGTCCAACCATCCTTTTCACACCTAAAAAAAGCGTATTACATAGTTATTATAAATGGAAACAAATTTTCACTACTTTATTTAATTTATTTATTTAATTTTACACTTTGTAAAAATGAAATACAGGTAATTCATTTTAACAAAATATTTTTCTACGACACATAAAAGATTTCAAATAATTTTTTCAGTAATATGAAATTGTACATATTACATACATACCTAATTTTTAAAATATTACTAAACAAGCATATTCAAAATTATTATAATATTTTAAACTTAATACATTATTATATACCTGTATTTTATTACACATAAAATTAAATTTTAAATATCTACTTATTACTTACATGTTCTTTTATTATTATTAACAAATTTTATTAAAAAAATCAAAAACTTTAACACTTTTTTTTAAACTTTAAAATATTTTGTCCGATTAAATGACGCATCTCTTCTCTTCCCTTTTTTATAATAATTTTGTGTATAACAAAAAAAAATTCTGAACCCATAAAATTTTTTATTGCTGGTATCTATGAATTTGTGAAATACAACTCCTTGGGCCCATAATTTTTTTAGCGAAAATGTGTTCTTCAATGGCAGTACTGATCAAATTTAATCTATGGCGAGAGGGTGAGAGACAAAGTGGTAGAAAATATGATTTTTAACAACCGCTACAACGTGTAAAATGACACATTGTATAATGCTATATAATACGATTGCAATAATTAGTATTTAGCAATAGTATTTTGTTAATATTCTTTTTTCCAGGAAAATTCTCATTCCGTATAAATACATAATTTTATTCTTTTACTTTAAAACTCCTGTAATTAATTCCTTATTGTAGCAAACAAACTACCGAACTTTTCTTTTTTCAATATATTTTTCTTTTTTCAATATTCATCGTCAATTTTGTTTATGTTTTACTTGAGTTTAAATATTAAAGAACAAAGTGAATTTGGATAAAAGTATATATGTATGTATGTGTGAACATTTTTGTTTTTTTTTATCTTTCGAATTTTTATGATTTGCAGATTAAATATTATAATTTATCATAGGCAAATAACATTGTAGATAAGTAAATCGTATGGAAATCTTTTAAACACTTATTTTTTAAAACTTTAGAAAAAATAACTTGGGGAAGTACTTAAGTAAATCACTGTTAAATGTAATAATAAAAATAATGTTAAATAATAAAATGAAGAATCAAAATATGTATAATAAAATATCTATACGATTAAACCGTACATTTGTCTACTAAATATACTAAACCGTACATTATGCATACACATAATATTATTTTTTTATTCGTATACAAATTTTTTTTTTTTGGGGCCTCGGTGGCCTAGTGGGTAAGAGCGTATAAAATACGCTGTAAACACCGAGGTAGTGTGGGTTCAAATCCTAAGAGTTCCCAAATCCCACACACGTTATAAGAGTTATTCCCACTTACGACATTTGCAGCCACGCCAGTAAAAAAAAAAAAACTTATCTAAGTATATGTTATTTGTCTATGATAATACACACATATCTACACACATTATTTAAAAACTAAAAAAAAAATTCAATTTAATAGGTACATAATTCATCACTAAAAAGGATAAAAAAAAAAATATTAAAAATTTCATTAATTTTATGGCACATACATATATAAATGCTATATTGAAATAAATTGTTTGAAAGAAACTCCCATTGTAACAATATATTTTAGAAAATTACAGAAAAATTCTCAATTAGAAATTTATTTTCTCTTTTTAGTTCAAAAAAAGCTTTTTTTAAAATTTTCTTTTATTAATTTAATTTTTTTTGTACTACGCATTCTTAATTCTTAACAATTTTAATTTATCGAGTAAAAAAAAATCAAAAAAATCGTTAAAAAAATATGTTAGAAAAATTGAAAAAAATCAAGTCACACTTTCGTCAATTATAAGGTAACCATATATTATTAAGAAAAATTGCTAACAGAAATAAAAGTATAATATTGGAGCTTTCATTTTTATGTATTACTTCAAAAAAATTTTAACAGATATTCAAGTTATAGGTGTTTAAAAATAAGGAATTTTCAGTTTTTGACTCCAGGTGTAATCGGAAATGTCGCACTAAGGTAAACTGCATTTGTAGTTTAATCGAAAAAGTAGTTTGATTTAAGCTTTTTAGTTCAAAAAAAGCTTTTTTTAAAATTTTCTTTTATTAATTTAATTTTTTTTGTACTACGCATTCTTAATTCTTAACAATTTTAATTTATCGAGTAAAAAAAAAATCAAAAAAATCGTTAAAAAAATATGTTAGAAAAATTGAAAAAAATCAAGTCGTGTGACTTTCGTCAATTATAAGGTAACCATATATTATTAAGAAAAATTGCTAACAGAAATAAAAGTATAATATTGGAGCTTTCATTTTTATGTATTACTTCAAAAAAATTTTAACAGATATTCAAGTTATAGGTGTTTAAAAATAAGGAATTTTCAGTTTTTGACTCCAGGTGTAATCGGAAATGTCGCACTAAGGTAAACTGCATTTGTAGTTTAATCGAAAAAGTAGTTTGATTTAAGTATCGTAATTTTTAATATCACACTTCGATTACTACTTTTGCAGTATAATCGATTAGTTAGTGAGACACAAATCACATAAATGGAAATGTCATTTTTACATCAATTGCATTTTTTGAAATTGCAATTTAGTTAAAAAAATTTTATACGTGCACACAATGGATACTGAAAAGTAAATAAAATATTTTAATAATTCGATTTAATTTTAATTAAATTTACAAAACATTATAACTTTATGTTGCAGTGATGACTTCGAAGAACTCTTGAGCACTAATTTTGTGTAACTTTTGATAAGCGTTAGGTTGGAATTCGAAACAGCGTTTCAAGATGGTAAAAAAGCCAAGGCAACAGAATGGAAAAAAGTACACAGAGAAATAATTAAGCAAAATGTCGAATTTCCATTTTCCAGATTCAATTTTTTTTTATGTTTCTGTCTTAAATAATTCACCAACAATGTCAAATTCTATTTTGTTTTTCTAAATTTTATTTCACAAATTTTTATTTTTATGTTTAATCGCGTCAAATGATATTTGCTGCAATGCGTTAAAAACATTTTTGTGATTTTCGTCAAACTACATGTAGTAGAATAATAGATGATCAACTGCTTTTGCATTTTATCTTAGTGTGATATTTCCGATTCCATCTTCCTTACAACTCCTAAACGGGGGGCGATAGAAAAATATTTTCTGAAATGACTCATAAATCAGTTCAAGAATTCAATCATTGCCAAAATTTTAATTCAGAAAATGTAAATTATAAAGATGTTATAAAACAATGGATTTCAATAATTGTTACTTGATTTTTTCAAATTTTCTAACAAATTTCTTCAACAAATTTTTTGCATTTGTTTTACTCGATAATTTGAAATTGTTGAGGAAATGTAAATAAATAAACAACATAACGGTTGCTTGAAGAATTTTTAGTTATATATATATATATATATACATACTTATATACATATTTTACATATACATATTATATAAGTATGTATATTTATATACATACTTATATAATATCATGTTTATTTACATATCGTATATGTTACTGATGAATGAATGATAAGAGTATAGATGTATATTATATAGCGCCGTATTTACATACATGCATATATGTATTTTATTGTACTTATAAATTCAATTTAAGTACTTAGTAAATTTAATATACATTTACCGCTTAGTATTAAATGGTACTATAGAATATTTGAAAAAGTTTTGGATTGATAATCGTTATGTGGAAGGTTAGAATCTGCTCTTGAAGAATGTACATATAAACATATAGTTTGAATATATGTACAACCCATAATTCTAGAAATTATAAAATTCAACCAAATTATTTTAAAATACTAAAATATTAAAAAAATAATATTGTAAGCAGAGTGACAGGCTGTGAACATACTAACGGTTCGTACGGGTATCTAAGAGTTGACAAAGGCAACTGTATTCTTCCTCGTTTTTCTTTGCTTTTTCTTCTAGATACATAAACAAAATTTTGAAATGATAGTTTGTCATTTTAGGATTATTTATTTGAGTAAACATGCAAAATTTAATATAATTTTCTGTAATTTTCTGTCCATATTTTTGTGGCAGAGAAATTCAATAAAAAAAAAATTTCATAAATCACGGGCATCTTATAATATAAATAATAGGTAGTTTTACTTTAAATTTCCAATACTCAATAAACCTGAGGCATCTTTTAAAAGATTATAATAACCGTGTTTTTACAAAAAATATTATTTACAAAGAAATTTTAAATTCATGAAAGCATTAATTATTAAAAATTGTATTTACGTTTTAAATTTTTTTTTTTTAATGCATATCTCTGCCACATAAATGTGGATAGAAAATTACACAGCCTTTCCTTTTCAGGCGTGGCTGTAAATATCGTAAGGTGGAAAAACTTTTACAACGTGTGTGGGATTCTAACCCACACTCTCTTGGTGTTGACAGCGTATTTTATACGCTCTTACCCACTAGACCACCGAGGCCCCTACGTTTTATATAAAATCATCAAGAAACTATATACTTACTGTTTTTTAACTCAAAATGGACATATGAATTAATCAAATACAAATAAAGCCCTTTTGAGGGCTACCAAATACTTATTAGTTAGAGTAAATTAAAAAAATTATAAATATTGGCTACGAATAATTGTGGTTAACCACGTTATTTATCAAACACCATCACATTTCGAGTTCAAAGTATAAATAAACAAAAAAACAATAATAATACAAAAATCCTTTTGAGGACTATCATATACATTTGATAGAGTAAATTTAAAAAATCCCGAATATTTGTTATTGATTGCGTGAATAGCTTATTTTATATATTATTATATATACATATAAAGCTGTTTGTAACAAATGCTTGAAACCACTCACTCACTCGTTCACTTATACACTTCGTATCAAAAAGATAAAATACTTCTAGATGTGTTTAGAGATTAGCTGCAAAAGGCATTTAATAAGGACTGGTATGTAACCAACCAGAAAAATCTGAAATTATATCTTTTTGGTTCCAAATGAGCCCTTTATATGTTGTATAGGGATTTCAATATTTATACGCGAATATGCTCATATGAGGTATTATTGAAAAGATCTTGGCAAGCTCTTCAACTTTTGTTTATGAACCAATATACGAGGACACCCTTCTTGGTCCCTGAAACAGTTTATAAGCCCTTAATATGAAATCACCTCAATATGATCATGTGGGGTATCAATCAAAAGATCTTGGCGAGCTCTTCAACTTTTGTTTGCGGGCCATTGTTCTAGGACGCCCTTCTTGGGTCCTGATTTGGGGTATCATTAAAAAGATCTTGGACAGCTCTACAACTTTTGTTTGTGGACCATGGTTCATGACCGTCCTTTTGGAGGATAAGACCGTCCTGTTGGGGGATGAGACTGGTTTATAAGCCCTTACTATAAAAATCAGCGATACAAAACTTTTTCAAAATGCTTTTTCATCACGCGATTAAACAACTGTTTGCCACTTGCAATGCAAGCACACATTACTAGTATATATATAAAGATTATAACAATATGCTTGAAATTGTAAGATTTAAAATTGAAAAGGAAAATATCGATCAAATTCATCAATTAATAGACATTATACAAGCAGCGAAGGAATTGAGCACTAAAAGTTATTCTATAAAAAGAAGAAACAATCATTGGATAAATGAAATATACTATACAATATACAGGAGGAGAAAATTATATGATGTCTACAAGAAAGATAAAAAACATAGAGAAAAAAAAACAAATATTTTAGGTCTAAAAAATTAACTACGGAGTTAATACAAAAAACCAAAAAAGATCTTCTAGAAAGAAGTATAGCGGAAGCTGGTAACGATTCAAGAAAACCGTGGAGAGTAATAAACAACACAATAAGGAACAACATTAACAATGAAGAAATAATAAAAAATAACAAGGCGACCTATACTAATTATACTGCAATAAATAATATAATTAATCATAAGTCAATTTTTTTAGAGCCTACAAATGAAAATGAAATAATTAATATAAGCAGGATTGGATACAATTACAGTGAAAGATATAAAAGCTCTTGCATCAGTAATCAAAAAGCCATTGTCAAATATAGTAAACAAAAGTTTATCGATGGATATATTTCCTAACTGCTTAAAAGAAGCTATAATAACCCCACTTTACAAAAGTGGATCGAAAACGGATTGTGGAAATTATAGACCAATATCCATACTAAACTCATTAAGTAAAATTTTTGAAAAAGTAATTAATATGAGAATAAAAACCTTTGTAAACAAAACAATTGAATTTGACAACAATCAGTATGGTTTTTTAGAAAATAGTGGGACCGAATCAGCTGTTAGTACTACAATTGAACAAATACAAGAAGCACTTGATGAACGAAAATATGTAGCAGCAATCTTTGTAGATTTAACTAAAGCATTTGATGTTGTAAATCATGGAAAATTCTTAAATATTATAGAAGATATAGGAATAAGAGGTGTAGCAAAAGATTTATTAAAATATTACTTAACAAATAGAACGCAATGTACGAGAATTAACAATACACTGAGTGGTAATCTGCCTATAAAAATTGAAGTACCACAAGGATCACTAATGGGTCCTCTATTATATTTACTATACATCATGTAGTTATATGGCTAACTGTCGCACAATGTCAAAATATAATATTTATGCTGATGACTCAAATATTGTTGCTAAGGCAAGCACCCTTTCTGAATTAGAAACTGTATAAAATGAGGACTTGGAAAAATTTTGTAATTGGCTGAAATTTAATGAACTTATTATGAATAAGTATAAAAAAAACTAATTATATAATTTTTAAGCCTGATCTGAGAAGCGGTGATGAAATTAACATAAAAATTAACAATCAGTCACTAATCGCAGCACATAATGTAAAATATTTGGGAATCACTATTGATGAAAATCTAAAATGGCATAAGCACATAAAACAAATTAAAAATAGTGTAATTCCTATAGTAATGGTTATCAGAAGATCGGGGGGAGTTCCTAAGAAAGTAGTTAAACTCATCCATAATGGACATATTTCATCCAAAATTAGATATAACATTACTAGCTGGAGCCATTATTCAAGTTTTCATCTAAAACAAATTGGTACAATAATGAATAAAGCACTAAAAATCTTATATAAGATGGATATGAGATGTAGCACAAAAAAATCTATATATGTTGACAGAAGAATTAGATATTAATCAACTAATCTACTTCGAAAAGTGTAAATATATTCATAATATTGTAATAGCGCAATTAAATTATATAACAATTTGCCGGTTTACATAAAGAATTACAAAAATGCTGAAAAGTTAAAATCATCTCTAAAAAAGCATATTAAAAATTCTAGAAAATAAGAGTGAGAGCATAATTTATAAGTTAAATTTTAGTTAAAAAATTTATATTTTTTAAATGTATAATTTATATAGCTATATTATTACTATCTTAATTGTACATTAATTTAGACATTAAAATTAATATTAATATAATTTATTATACACAATGTAAAATTGTCTGAAATTAAAAAAAAAAAAACTGTTTCTAACAAATGTATGAAACCACTCACTTGGTATCAAAAAAGTCAAGCACTTTACAAAATTTTGAAATGATAGTTTACCATTTTAGGGTTTTTTATTTCAATAAACATGAAATGTAAAATGTAAAATATACTTAATAAAATTTTCAATATTACATAATATGTAAATCAGGGGCATCTTATAAAATGCATCTTATAATATAAATAATAGGTATATATTGAGTTTCCAATACTCAATAAATCAGGGGCATCTTCGAAAAGATAACCGTGTTTTTACAAAAAATACCGTTTACAAAGAAATTTTAAATTCATAAAAGCATTAATTATTGAAAATTGTATTTTTAAGTTTTAAATAAAATCATAATGAAACTGTATATTGTTTCTTTATGAAAAAATCAAAAAAAAAATTGTTTATTTCGTTTTTTAACTCAAAATGGACATATGAATTAAAATCAAATATAACTAAAGCCTTTTTGAAGGCTATCAAATACTTATTAGTTAGAATAAATTAAAAAAAATTAGAAAATAATATTGGCTAAGGATAATTGTGGTTAACCGCAGTTCTCAATAAACCTCAAATTTCGAGTTCAACGTATAAATAAACAAAAAAACAATAATAATACAAAAATTTGTTTGAGGACAATCATATACATTTGATATAGAAAATTAGATAGATAGAAAAATCCCAATTAAGTATTTGTTATTGATTGCGTGAATTGCCATTGCTTATTAAAACACCTCGAATTTCGAGGGGCGGACAAATACTTGTAATATTTAATCTGTAAATGATAGATATTTAAAACTTTTTTAGTCAATGATTTACCATCCGATTTTCATTTTGTTTATTTTTAAATGATAAATATTCAGTACAGCCATCGTACAATATCAATATTTTTCCAAAATTTTCTGATTTTCATTATTCCTTTTCCACTTTTATAAAAAAACCCATGTAAAGAATATACATACATATGTATGTATCATATAGTATAATCTATAAGTATCTATAATATATTCAAATAAGATGCTCCTTTTTTTGTTTTTGTAAACCATTTTACTCAATAATTTACCAACCAATTTTAATTTTTTTTAAATGATAAATATTCAGTACAGCTATCTTATAATGCCAATATTTTTCCAAAATTTTCCGATTTTATTTATTAATTTCCCTTTTTTATAAAAAAAACCCATGTAAAGAATATACATACATATGAAGGTATCATATAGTATAATCTATATCTATAGTATTTTCAAATAAGTTTTGAAAATATTTTTTTTTGTTCTTTTGTTTCTGTTAAATTTTAAATATTCCTCTATTTTTTCTTTGCTTTTTTTTTAGATATATAAACAAAATTTTGAAATGATAGTTTGTCATTTTAGGATTTTTTATTTGAATAAACATGTAAAATTTAGTATAATTTACTGTAATTTCCTATCCACATTTATGTCGCAGAGAAATGCGACATAAATGTGGACAGTAAATTACAGGAGAGCATTTGCAGAAAATAAGAGAGTCTTGGTAGAACTATATGATTGGTAGTTGATGGAACTTACAAAAGATTTAAAGAATGATCATTTAAAAATTCTATACGTAAATATATGTAGTTTAAAAAACAAATTCTGTGAATAGATATAGTCATACTGAATGAAGTGTGGATATACGACAATGAAAAGGATTACTACAATTTACCAAATTATCAAGTTATTTTTAATTGCCAAAACAAAAACAGAGGGGAGTACAGCTATATATTTAAAGAATGATATAAATTTGAACATAATTATGCAAGATGAATTATACAACTTTACCATTATTGAATTACTAAATACCATAAAACTAGAAACAATCAATGGATGAATACAACGATACTATACAACATGAAAATCAGAAGAAAACTTTATGATGCTTATAAAAAAGATAAAAATAATTTAGACAAAAAAATTAAATACATAAGATCCAAAAAAACAAACTATAGAGTTAATAAGGAAAGCAAAAAAAGACTACTTAGAGAGAAGCATACAGGAAGCTGAAAATGATTCAAGAAAAATCTGGAGGGTGATCAATAACACAATAAAAAATAATAATAGTGATGGAAGAAATTAAGTTATAAAAAGTTGCCTAAAAGATACTATAATAACATCGATTTACAAAAGTGGTTCGAAGACTGATTGTGGAAATTACAGACCAATATCATTACTTAATTCTATAAGTAAAATTTTTGAAAAAATAATAATTATAATAAGAACTTTTATAAATAAAACTATTGGATTTGATAACAATGAGTATGGTTTTATAGAAAATAGTGGAACAGAGGCAGCTATAAGCACAACATTAGATCAAATATATGAAGCACTTGATGAAGGAAAATTTCTAGGGGCTGTATTTGTAGATTTAACCAAAGCGTTCGAAGTAGTAAATCATGAAAAACTTGTAAATGTCATTGAGGATATGGGAATAAGAGGAGTTGCCAAAAATCTAGTAAAGGATTATTTAAGAAATAGAACACAATGTACTAGAATCAACGGTATACTAAGTGATAAACTTCCTATAAAAATTGGTGTACCACAAGGTTCACTACTGGGACCTCTTTTATATCTACTATATACATCATGAACATCTCAAATTGTAACATCTCATCTAAATATAATATATATGCTGATGACACTAATATTGTTCCCAAAGCAAACACACTAAGTCAATTAGAAACTGTATTAAATAACGACTTAAAGGCTTATAGTAATTGGTTGAATGTTAATTAACTTATTATGAACACAAAAAAAACTAATTATATAATATTCAGATCTAGACTAAAAAGCTGTGAGGAAATTAACATAAAAGTTGACAATATTCCTCTTAGCAGAGCCCAAACATAAAATATTTGGGAGTCACAATTGACGAAACCCTTAAATGGGACAATCACGTCAAAAAAATAAAAAACAGTATACTCCCAATAATAATGGCAATACGAAGATCAGGTGGTACAACTAAAAGGGTGGCTAAACTTATCTATAATGGACATATTTTATCAAAGATAAGATACAACATTGCAAGTTGGAGTCATTGTTCAAGTTTTCATCTAAAGCAAATAGGTACAATAATGAATAAAGCACTTAAAATATTATATAAGATGGATATGACGTGCAGCACAAAAAAAGTATATAAGGACACAGAAGAATTGGATATTAATCAGTTGCTCTATTTCGAAAAATGTAAATATATTCATAAAATAGTGAACAAACAATTAAAAACAAATTTGATGCTAAATACACGAAAAGAAATACACAACTATAACACAAGGAATAGATTTAAATTGAACGTGCCCATAGCTAGAACGTCCACCAAACATAAAAGTCTTAAAAATAGTCCAATAAAATTATACAACAAATTACCTAAATAGATTAAAGATTGCAAAAACATAGATAAGTTTAAATCTTTACTAAAGAGGCACATACGCAATTTCAGAAATTAAAAAAATTAATTGTTTTTATTTTGTATTACTTAATTAGCTTTTTTTTTAGTATACATACATTATATATTTTATTTAATATGTAGATTTATTTTAATTTTACATGTAGTTTTATAAATAAAAAAATTTTTTTATTGTTTTTCTTTTCTTTTAAGTAAATTATTGTTAGTTATAAAATAATATATTTAATTTCTTATACACAATGTAATTATGTCTGAAATTAAATAAAAAAAATAAAAAAAAATATTTCATAAATCACCAGCATCTTACAAAATGCATCTTATAATATAAATAATAAGTAGGTAATTATATATTAAATTTCCAATACTCAATAAACATGAGGTATATTTTAAAAGATAATAATAACCGTGTTTTTACAAACAATATCATTTACAAAGAAATTTGAAATTCATGAAAGCATTAATTATTGAAAATTGTATTGTTACGTTTTAAATTTTTATTTTTTTTTAATGTATTTCTTTGTCACATAAATCTGGACAGAAAATTACACAGCCTTTGGAAATGTCGTAAAGGGAAAAAATCTTACGACGTATGTGGGATTCGAACCTACACTCCCTTGGTGTAGACAGCCCCTACGTTTTAAATAAAATCATAAAGAAACTATATACTGTTTTTTAACTCAAAATGGACATAAGAATTAATCAAATACAAATAAAGCCCTTTTGAGGGCTACCAAATACTTATTAGTTAGAGTAAATTACAAAAATTATAAATATTGGCTACGAATAATTGTGATTAGCCACAGTTATTTATCAAACACAACTCATCATCCAACGGTCCATAAACAAAAGTCGTACAGCTGGCCAAGATCTTTTTAATGATACCCTACGTGATAATATACCGCTGTGTTTTATATTAAGGGCTTATAAATAGTTTCAGGAGCCAAGAAGGGCGTCCCAGAAAAATGGTCTCCAAACAAAAGTTGAAAAGCTCATCAAGATCTTTTCAATGATACCCCAATGCAATGAAAGCACATATTACTAGTTATTATATATATAAAGCTGCTTCTAACAAATGCATGAAACCATTCACACACTCACTCACTCACTTCGTATCAAAAGGATGATGATGAAAGAGATGATAGCCGCAAAAGGCATTTGATAGAGTTTGTTGTGTTACTAAAATTTGAAATATTTTTGGTTCCAAAGGAGCCCTTTTCACCCTTTATATGTTGTATGGGGATTTCAATATTTTATTTATTTATTTATTTGTAGTACCAGCAAATATAAATATTGACTAGTAATATAATTGTATTTTGCCTTGTAGACATTTGGCCTTTTTCTATTTTATAATTTATTACTTATTCTATGCTAATATTTCAGTTCTTATATAATATAGTTCATTCTTAAACCTAATTCTTAATCTACTAAACTAAAGTTATTTTTGATTCATATAAAATTGTAGATCGAATTTAATTATAAGTTGTACATATGTAATATTGTTCTCGCTCGTTTACGTGATCATCGTGTGTATGAAAACGTAGGACTTTATCTTGCATATTTGCACAATTAAGATGATCATGTGTGCATCTATGGCAAAACATTAATGAATACTAAGGTACGCATTACGAGATTTACCATCAAACTTCAATGAGTTATTAAATCTCTTTTTAAAGTTCTACGAAACATTAAATATTTCGAAGAAAGACGTTACATCTGATTTAGATTCCTACCGGAGTCATGCTTCCAATAAAAGAATGGAGTACATGCAAAGGACTAGAGAGATACACAGCAAGTTTTTTCGATCCTTATTCTAATTTAATAAAAATAACAAAAAAAATTTCAAATTACAGAATTTCTTCGATAATGAACTTAAAATTTATTATCAAAATGTCAGATAGCTTCGTAAAAACCATAAAATCAAATTTTCACGCACACATTCAAACTTCAGCTATTGTAATAAGTTTTGTCTATCTGTCATAAATTAGTTTTATATTCCCTAATACTTTCTGACCAGAAAGATATGAGCATACTTAGATGCTCACCAAATTTATGATGCAAAAAGTTCCTTCGTATATTTTAACGGCGTGAAGAATGCGCCTATCACCTGGCAAAGCTAATTGACTACTTTTCCGTATTATAAAGGCACGGTATATTAATAATAGAATAATAAATTAAATAGCTATTTAATCTGCACGTTCCTGGAATTGCTGGTTTGTACAGAATAAATAGTATAAAATAATAAACTATTTAGTTTTGTGATATGAATATATCTGATTTTTATTTTCGAAAATCAATCCTTATATAGTAATTTGGATTTTCCCAAATCCATACGAATTTTATCAAAGACAAAAAAATTTTATCAAAGCAATAAATTATATTACTTTATTGCTTTGTTACATAGAATTTTATTTGGGACAAGAATGCAATACAATATATTGACCTAGTATCGTTCTACAATATTATTTCCATATGTGATAATTAACCAACAGATTATCAAAATATCATTGCATATAAACATGAATCATTTACATAAAAATTATAACGTTTAAGAGTCAATCTAAAATTTAACAACCATTGACTGTCCTGAAGTTGAGCATTAAATATCTTTATCCTACAAAATATTATTAGTTTTGTTTATTGCTTAATATAAAACTATTGTTTATAAGGCTTTTCTACTTAAAAAGGAATTGGCGAAAATTTTTTAAAATTTAAAAAAAAATCCATTTTAGTGTCGAAATTACGTGAAAAAGGTATGTTCACATATGCATTCTAAAAGTTCAATCCTTTTATATTAGTATAAAAAACTGAAAATAAAATTTGAATTTACAATTACTTAAACAAATAAATATTCCCAATATCAAATGTGAACACAAAATTAAAACAAAATGTTTTATTAACGCTTTTTAAAATAAAATTGTCTTGTCCGCACTTTATGTTTGCTCTGTTATGTCAACTCTGTTTCTGAAACTGAATGAATTTACAGTTATTGTTGACCAAACTACATCACGCGATTGTTATGTGTTTAATATTGAACATAATAAAAAATTTCAAAATAAATCAGTGTAATTGTAGTTTTTGTTGTATACGAAAGCTTTTTTCTTAGCAAGTGCATTAAATACAAGTCAACTCTGTTTCATTTTGAAAACGATAAATAAACATATATATTCTTTTTTAAAATAATTAATTATGGAAGTTATGTGATACTTTTATATAATAGTTTTTATTTATATAAAAAAGTACGAAAATAACTAAATAGTTCTATTTTTAAGCTAATTTTTCTCCTCTGTTACTAGTACACTCTGTTACCAAATTAAGAGTAACAGAGGAGAAAGATAAGTAGCAGAGCGTACATTTGTATATAATATGGTATTATTTTGCAGAAAACGCCATTAACAGCAGCGGAAAAGCAAAGAAAATATAGAGAAAGACACAAACTAAATAACGAAAAAGATGAAGAAAATAAGGGGAAGGGGGCCTCGGTAGTCTAGTGGGTAAGAGCGTATGAAATACGCTGTAAATACCGAGGGAGTGCGGATTAGAATCCCACACACGTACGTGGCCGTAAAAAAGTTCGCCGGGAAACATAGTTATGCAGTATATAGAAAAAATATTAAATTGGAAGCAGCAAATATAAAATTAAAAAAAAAAGTTGATAAATATCGAAAACAAGCGATCCGGGGGCGTGGCATCACAAATAAAAAAACAAATTAATTTAAGTCCACGTTCCAAAACCGACGAAATGATAAAAAATTGTTTGCCAAATGTAACAGATCCTGGGATTAAAATTATAACCAAAAATTTGTTAGAATATCACATATTAACTGAAAGTTTAAGAAATAAGTATGCAGAATTACGGTTAAAGAGCCAAAAAGAAGGTTTCAAGTCTATTTTACAGAACAAAATAATTAGAAAATATAAATTAAAAGAAATCTAGAGTCGAAAGTTTTAAATTTAACAAGAGTACGTCAGACTAAAAAGAAAACTATGTTAAACGATCAGTTAGAAAAATAAAATATTTTTAGTGGGACGACGTTAGTCGTGCTACTGCTGGTAAAAAAGATACGAAAACGAAATTTAAAATTAAAACATAAAAACGATACCTTCTTGATACTTTGAAAAATCTTTACAAGAAATATAAATCAGAAGGAGGACGTTATTCTTATTCATATTTCAGTGCTAATCGTCCATTTTATATTGTGCCACCTACTGTTTCAAGCAGAAATACATGTGCATGCAAAATGCACGTTAATTTTGTATTCAAATTATACACATGTTAAAAGAATCTATGCGCGTACACTAAATTCTGGCACAAGATCAAGGAACTCTTTTATATCGAGAAGTTAGTTGCTTCTGCTCTAATAATATAACCGCTTTTTGTAATTGTTTTAACCCAAATTTTACAAAACAAAAATAATGAAAACCGAAAAACCAAATAAAATTCACAAAAAAATTACTTACTTATAATGAAGTTTACGCTCCTACTTCATCAGAAGATGAAAATGTAAAAGAAAATATATTACCAAAGAAAACAAAAATTATTAATGGAATATTTTTATTGATTAAAATTGTAGGTGAAAAAACAACACTTTATAAGTATGTTGGGATAGCACAGTCTGAAGTTGAAGATGAATATTTAAAAGTTTTGTTTTTACTTTCTACGGACAATTTCAAAAAAAACTTTAAGGTACAAGAAGATGATATTTCATATATTAAAATAGACGAAATGATTGAAATCTTACCAAGTCCAAATTTAAAAATGAGAGGTCGAATTGTTTATTACAATTTTGATGTTACAATCGACGTTGCTGAAAAGTAATTTATCACTTATCAATAGTAACATTCTACTCTGTTACTACATATATCCTCTGTTACGTCAAGTCTAATCTGTTACCATTTACTTTAATTAAAATATATAAAAAGGCTGAACCATCAAGACAATTTATGTAAGAAAACTAAATGTACTAAATTGAATAAAATACAATTACATTAATTTATTTTATCAAAAGTATTACGAGTGTATTATAATTAGAAATTTGTATCACCAATTTAATTAATAGTAACATAGGTGACACTTTTTAAATTTTTATTTTGTTTTAATGTATTTCTTTGTCACATAAATCTGGACAGAAAATTACACAGCCTTTGTCGTAATGGGAAATGTCGTAAAGGGAAAAACTCTTACGACGTATGTGGGATTCGAACCTACACTCCCTTGGTGTAGACAGCCCCTACGTTTTAAATAAAATCATAAAGAAACTATATACTGTTTTTTAACTCACAATGGACATAAGAATTAATCAAATACAAATAAAGCCCTTTTGAGGGCTACCAAATACTTATTAGTTAGAGTAAATTACAAAAATTATAAATATTGGCTACGAATAATTGTGATTAACCACAGTTATTTATCAAACACAACTCATCATCCAACGGTCCATAAACAAAAATCGTACAGCTGGCCAAGATCTTTTTAATGATACCCTACATGATAATATACCGCTGTGTTTTATATTAAGGGCTTATAAATAGTTTCAGGAGCCAAGAAGGGCATCGCAGAAAAATGGTCTCCAAACAAAAGTTGAAAAGCTCATCAAGATCTTTTCAATGATACCCCAATGCAATGAAAGCACATATTACTAGTTATTATATATATAAAGCTGCTTCTAACAAATGCATGAAACCACTCAAACACTCACTCACTCACTTCGTATCAAAAGGATGATGATGAAAGAGATGATAGCCGCAAAAGGCATTTGATAGAGTTTGTTGTGTTACTATCCAAAAAAATTTGAAATATTTTTGGTTCCAAAGGAGCCCTTTTCACCCTTTATATGTTGTATGGGGATTTCAATATTTTATTTATTTATTTATATGTAGTACCAGCAAATATAAATATTGACTAGTAATATAATTGTCTTTTGCCTTGTAGACATTTGGCCTTTTTCTATTTTATAATTTATTACTTATTCTATGCTAATATTTCAGTTCTTATATAATATGGTTCATTCTTAAACCTAATTCTTAATCTATTAAACTAAAGTTATTTTTGATTCATATAAAATTGTAGATCGAATTTAATTATAAGTTGTACATATGTAATTTTGTTCTCGCTCGTTTACGTGATCATCGTGTGTATGAAAACGTAGGACTTTATCTTGCATATTTGCACAATTAAGATGATCATGTGTGCATCTATGACAAAACATTAATGAATACTAAGGTACGCATTACGAGATTTACCATCAAACTTCAATGAGTTATTAAATCTCTTTTTAAAGTTCTACGAAACATTAAATATATCGAAGAAAGAGGTTACATCTGATTTAGATTCCTACCGGAGTCATGCTTCCAATAAAAGAATGGAGTACATGCAAAGAACTAGAGAGATACACAGCAAGTTTTTTCGATCCTTATCCTAATTTAATAAAAATAACAAAAAAATTTTCAAATTACAGAATTTCTTCGATAATGAATCTTAAAATTTATTATCAAAATGTCAGATAGCTTCGTAAAAACCATAAAATCAAATTTTCACGCACACATTCAAACTTCAGCTATTGTAATAAGTTTTGTCTATCTGTCATAAATTAGTTTTATATTCCCTAATACTTTCTGACCAGAAAGATATGAGCATACTTAGATGCTCACCAAATTTATGATGCAAAAAGTTCCTTCGTATATTTTAACGGCATGAAGAATGCGCCTATCACCTAGCAAAGCTGATTGACTACTTTTCCGTATTATAAAGGCACGGTATATTAATAATAGAATAATAAATTACATAGCTATTTAATCTGCACGTTCCTGGAATTGCTGGTTTGTACAGAATAAATAGTATAAAATAATAAACTATTTAGTTTTGTGATATGAATATATCTGATTTTTATTTTCGAAAATCAATCCTTATATAGTAATTTGGATTTTCCCAAATCCATACGAATTTTATCAAAGACAAATAAATTTTATCAAAGCAATAAATTATATTACTTTATTGCTTTGTTACATAGAATTTTATTTGGGACAAGAATGCAATACAATATATTGACCTAGTATCGTTCTACAATATTATTTCCATATGTGATAATTAACCAACAGATTATCAAAATATCATTGCATATAAACATGAATCATTTACATAAAAATTATAACGTTTAAGAGTCAATCTAAAATTTAACAACCATTGACTGTCCTGAAGTTGAGCATTAAATATCTTTATCCTACAAAATATTATTAGTTTTGTTTATTGCTTAATATAAAACTATTGTTTATAAGGCTTTTCTACTTAAAAAGGAATTGGCGAAAATTTTTTAAAATTTAAAAAAAAATCCATTTTAGTGTCGAAATTACGTGAAAAAGGTATGTTCACATATGCATTCTAAAAGTTCAATCCTTTTATATTAGTATAAAAAACTGAAAATAAAATTTGAATTTACAATTACTTAAACAAATAAATATTCCCAATATCAAATGTGAACACAAAATTAAAACAAAATGTTTTATTAACGCTTTTTAAAATAAAATTGTCTTGTCCGCACTTTATGTTTGCTCTGTTATGTCAACTCTGTTTCTGAAACTGAATGAATTTACAGTTATTGTTGACCAAACTACATCACGCGATTGTTATGTGTTTAATATTGAACATAATAAAAAATTTCAAAATAAATCAGTGTAATTGTAGTTTTTGTTGTATACGAAAGCTTTTTTCTTAGCACGTGCATTAAATACAAGTCAACTCTGTTTCATGTTGAAAACGATAAATAAACATATATATTCTTTTTTAAAATAATTAATTATGGAAGTTATGTGATACTTTTATATAATAGTTTTTATTTATATAAAAAAGTACGAAAATAACTAAATAGTTCTATTTTTAAGCTCATTTTTAAATAAAAAATAAATACAGAGGGAGTGCAGATTAGAATCCCACACACGTACGTGGCCGTAAAAAAGTTCGCCGGGAAACATATGCAGTATATAGAAAAAATATTAAATTGGAAGCAGAAAATATAAAATTAAAAAAAAAAGTTGATAAATATCGAAAACAAGCGATCCGGGGTCGTGGCATCACAAATAAAAAAACAAATTAATTTAAGTCCACGTTCCAAAACCGACGAAATGATAAAAAATTGTTTGCCAAATGTAACAGATCCTGGGATTAAAATTATAACCAAAAATTTGTTAGAATATCACATATTAACTGAAAGTTTAAGAAATAAGTATGCAGAATTACGGTTAAAGAGCCAAAAAGAAGGTTTCAAGTCTATTTTACAGAACAAAATAATTAGAAAATATAAATTAAAAGAAATCTAGAGTCGAAAGTTTTAAATTTAACAAGAGTACGTCAGACTAAAAAGAAAACTATGTTAAACCATCAGTTAGAAAAATAAAATATTTTTACTGGGACGACGTTAGTCGTGCTACTGCTGGTAA
Source organism: Poecilobothrus nobilitatus (assembly GCA_947095535.1). Taxonomy (NCBI): domain Eukaryota; kingdom Metazoa; phylum Arthropoda; class Insecta; order Diptera; family Dolichopodidae; genus Poecilobothrus; species Poecilobothrus nobilitatus. The sequence goes on along the minus strand of OX352774.1, from coordinate 179,832 downwards.
AAAAGATACGAAAACGAAATTTAAAATTAAAACATAAAAACGATACCTTCTTGATACTTTGAAAAATCTTTACAAGAAATATAAATCAGAAGGAGGACGTTATTCTTATTCATATTTCAGTGCTAATCGTCCATTTTATATTGTGCCACCTACTGTTTCAAGCAGAAATACATGTGCATGCAAAATGCACGTTAATTTTGAATTCAAATTAAAATATTCGATGGAAGAAACTCTTCCATCGAATATACCCATGTTAAAAGAATCTATGCGCGTACACCAAATTCTGGCACAAGATCAAGGGACTCTTTTATATCGAGAAGTTAGTTGCTTCTGCTCTAATAATATAACCGCTTTTTGTAATTGTTTTAACCCAAATTTACAAAACAAAAATAATGAAAACCGAAAAACCAAATAAAATTCACAAAAAAATTACTTACTTATAATGAAGTTTACGCTCCTACTTCATCAGAAGATGAAAATGTAAAAGAAAATATATTACCAAAGAAAACAAAAATGATTAATGGAATATTTTTATTGATTAAAATTGTAGGTGAAAAAACAACACTTTATAAGTATGTTGGGATAGCACAGTCTGAAGTTGAAGATGAATATTTAAAAGTTTTGTTTTTACTTTCTACGGACAATTTCAAAAAAAACTTTAAGGTACAAGAAGATGATATTTCATATATTAAAATAGACGAAATGATTGAAATCTTACCAAGTCCAAATTTAAAAATGAGAGGTCGAATTGTTTATTACAATTTTGATGTTACAATCGACGTTGCTGAAAAGTAATTTATCACTTATCAATAGTAACATTCTACTCTGTTACTACATGTATCCTCTGTTACGTCAAGTCTAATCTGTTACCATTTACTTTAATTAAAATATATAAAAAGGCTGAACCATCAAGACAATTTATGTAAGAAAACTAAATGTACTAAATTGAATAAAATACAATTACCTAAATTTATTTTATCAAAAGTATTACGAGTGTATTATAATTAGAAATTTGTATCACCAATTTAATTAATAGTAACATAGGTGACACTTTTTTTTTTATTTTTTTAATAATTTATAACATTTTTTGTGTTTTTAAAATGAAGTCAAAATTGTTTTTATTTTTTAATGTAAATGAAATAAAAAAATTTTTTAATTTATTCATCTTTTCTTATTTAACTACTTATATTTGAATTATAGGAACAGAATGGATAAATCAGCAGCGATTTTTTTGATGATTTTACTCTTAAAACTTGTAGAAAGTTAAAAAGTGCGCTCCCAATTGTTAAATATTTATAATATATAAAAAATATAATTAAAACAAAATTCAATGAAGTAAGTTTTCAAAAAAATTAAATTCTGTACTGGTCGTTAAATTTTAGAATGACTCTTAAAACTCTAAACGAAAGATGTAATTTGATCTTCTTCTTTATTAAATAAATTATATGAAAGTAAATGTACTTGATATTGTACGATACAAAATAAACAGATGTTTGCAATTGAAAGTGTGATCACACAAAATGTTTGGTCAACAATTTTATGTTATCTAAAATCTAAACGAAAGATGCAATTTGATCTTCTTCCTTATTAAATAAATTATATGAAATTAAATGTACTTGATATTGTATACAAAATAAACAGAAATAAGTTTTGTAAAGTTATTTTGGTAATGTTTAATTTACAGTCATGGAAATAAATTTGTGAACAAGTCAAGTTATATTACATCCTCCCCCCAAAGAAAAAAATATTAGTTTATACTTATTTCTTAAAATTTAAAATAATTTAATTTCAATTTACTGTCATATTAACTTATTTATGAAAGTATAATTTATTTTTAGATCTTAATGATAAATTTTTGTGTACATAATAATGTACATACATATCAAAAAAAAATATTCTTAGCTTATTTTAAAAATGTACATATTTTATTCTATTCATATAATTTTTCTTCTAGATTTAATTAAATTATTGTTATGTACATACTTCTAATTCTTTATTGTTTACAATTATTTGGACCTTTTTGTGAAATAATTTTAAATGGTCATTTAAACGGAAAATCAAGTTACTTTATATTATTATTTTTCATATATACAAAGTCATTAATTTTAAAATTTGAAATATTTACATTATTGTTGTTTAGTCTTTTGTTTTGTTTATCTATAATAATTAGATAATTCTTTCCTCTTTCTTGAGCGTGTTTTAATTTTATTTTTAAATGTTTTAAATAATCATCTATAATTCATCGGTTCCTAAACTGTGGTCCGCGGACTACTAGTGGGCCGCGCACTCTTTTTAAGTGGTCCGCGAAGAAAAATATGATTAATGAAAAAAAAATACTAAATATGTTATTAAAATTAGTTTCAAAGTTTTGTAATGAAAAAAAATTATTTAGTTTTTTTCCTTGAATAATTATTTTTAAAAAATCATTAAATTTGAATAAAATCTAGTAGCCCGATCATTATATAATATATAACTGACTAGGGGCCCTGTAGCCCTGTGTCCTTTACCCTGTGTACGTAATTTCAGAGTGACAGTTTATAAATTTACATCATATATTATGTATGTATACCCTTTATAAATATTTAAATTTAACGGTTTTAAAAAAATATTCAAAATAAAATCAAACCAAAGCAATCTATGAAAGTAAAATTTATTTGGTGGTCCGCAGATTTCTGATTTTTTAATCCGTGGTCCGCGAAGTATAAAGTATAAGAATCGCTGTCTATATTATAAATAGTATCTCTATTTTTAAATATTTGACAAGAAAGAGAACCCAATTTTGCCATAAACCCTTTCGAAAGGTGAGTATTTTGTCGTAGAATGTGATGTTGAATTATAATAATACGTATAAGTAGGGTAAATATTCATCCCAACAGTCTTCTCCTTCTAAACTCATCAACGGTTACTGCGGCTTTTATTTCTAAAAGATAAGCTTCGACATATTTCGTTAATTCACATTGTCAAGTAAGAATGTACCTATAGTTGTTTGATGGTCTTAATGGACTAAATGTATCATTGTAATAGTTTCAAAGGATGTTATGGGCGTGTCTGTAATTACATAATTTTCTTTTGTATACTTAGTTATTTTTATACCCTACACCTAAAGTATAGGGTATATTAACTTTGATATGGTGTTTGTAACCACCAAAAGGAAGCGAGTTAGATATGGACATGTATATATATTCTGAATCAGGATCACCTCCTGAGTCGATTTAACGATGTCCGTCCGTCCGTTCGCACGATAACTCAAAAACTAATAAAGCTATCTTGATGAAATTTATATAGTAGGTTACTAATTACGAAAGGAAGGCTAAGTTCGAATCTGGACAAAATCGGTCCATGGGTTCGGATTCTGGAAGCTTCCGAATGATTCCGGAGCAAACGAGATTATCTCCAAAGCCAACAAAGATAGAATCTTTAAATTTTGTACAATGATGTCCCTTCCCATTCGATTTATGTCTCTGAAATTTAAGAGGATTTGGTCCATGGGTTTGGATTTTGGAAACTTCCGAACGAGCACCAGAGCAAATGAGATTATCTCCAAAACCAATAAAGATATAACCTTCAAATTTGACAGAGTGGTGTTCTTTCATGTTTAATTTAAGTCTCTAAAATTTGAGAGGATTTGGTCCATGGGTTTGGATTTTGGAAACTTCCGAACGAGCACCAGAGCAAATGAGATTATCTCCAAAACCAATAAAGATATAACCTTCAATTTTGGACAGAGTGGTGTTCTTTCATGTTTAATTTAAGTTTCTAAAATTTGAGAGAATTTGGTCCACGGGTTTGGATTTTGGAAGCTTCCGAACGAGCACCAGAGCAAATGAGATTATCTCCAAAACCAACTAAGATATAACCTTTAAATTTGGCAGAGTGGTGTTCTTTCATGTTTTATTTAAGTCTCTGAAATTTGAGAGGATTTGGTTCATGGGTCCGGATCTTGGAAGCTTCTGAACGAGCCCCAGAGCAAACGAGATTATCTCCAAAATCAACAAAGATAGAACCTTTAAATTTTGTACAATGATGTTCCTTGCCGTTCGATTTATGTCTCTGAAATTTAAGAGGATTTGGACCATGGGTTTGGATTTTGGAAGCTTCCGAACGAGCCCCAGAGCAAACGAGATTATCTCCAAAACCAACAAAGATATAACCTTTAAATTTGGCAGAATGGTGTTCTCTAATGTTTGATTTAGGTCTCTAAAATTCGAGAGGATTTGGTTCATGGGTTCGGATTTTGGAAGCTTCCAAACGAGCGCCAGAGCAAATGAGATTATCTCCAAAACCAATAAAGATATAACCTTCAAATTTGACAGAGTGGTGTTCTTTCATGTTTTATTTAAGTCTCTAAAATTTGAGAGGATTTGGTCCATGGGTTCGGATTTTGGAAGCTTCCGAACGAGCCCCAGAGCAAATGAGATTATCTCCAAAATCAACAAAGATAGAACCTTTAAATTTTGTACAATGATGTTCCTTGCCGTTCGATTTATGTCTCTGAAATTTAAGGGGATTTGGACCATGGGTTTGGATTTTGGAAGCTTCCGAACGAGCCCCAGAGCAAACGAGATTATCTCCAAAACCAACAAAGATAGAACCTTTAAATTTTTTACAATGATGTTTTTTCCGTTTGATTTATGTCTCTAAAATTTAAGAGGATATGGTCCATGGGTTTGGATTTTGAAAGCTTCCGAACCAGCCCTAGAGCAAATGAGATTATCTCCAAAAAAAACAAAGATATAACCTTTAAATTTGGCAGAATGGTGTTCTTTCATGTTTGATTTAGGTCTCTGAAATTTGAGAGGATTTGGTCCTTGGGTTCGGATTTTGGAAGCTTCCGAACGAGACTCAGAGCAAATGATATTATCTCCAAAAGCAACAAAGATATAACCTTTAAATTAGGCAGAATGGTGTTCCTTCATGTTTGATTTATGTTTCTGAAATTTGTAAGGATTTGGTCCATGGGTTCAAATCTTGGAAGCTTCCGAACGAGCCCCAGAGCAAACGAGTATATCTCCGCAACCAACAAAGATAGAACTGTTATTTTTAATACCTTTTCTGTAAAATTGGAAACTGACATTTGAAAGAATTTGAACCATGGGTTCGTATTTTGGAAACTTCCGGACGAGCACAAGAGCAACGAGCATATCTCCAAAACCAACAAAAATAGAACCTTTAAATTTAGTACAATGGTGTTCTGGCATGTTTTCTTTATGTTCCTGAGATGGATGCGATGAATTGGAGTGACAATTCGGGTACCTGACACACACCTCCCAAAGACTAACAAGCATATCTTCGAAATTAATAAAGATAGAAACTTAAAGTTTTTTTACAAAGGTGTCCAGCATATCCCAAGAGGATGCCTCTTTTACGTTCCTGAATTCGAGTTGAATAAGACAGAAAAGGGAAGAAGTTCAAGCAGCTGCCAAAAAAACTTATGGATTTTTAATTTAATTCGAATTATTCAGGTGTAGGGTATTAATAAGTCGGTTGCATCGACTTACTGTTGCATTTACTTGTTATTTTATTACATATTTCGCAATTATTTATATAATTTTTCACCATTTTATTCATATTTTTCCATACATATTTTTGTTTTAATTTACTGATGCATTTACTTATGCCACAGTGTACACCATATAATGAATCGTGATTTTCTTTAATTAATTTCTCATTTCTTCTTTATTTATAATTTGTACTGGAGGATCATATAATATATAATTTTTATACAATCTTTATTTTCAGAATTGTTTTGCAGCTCATTAAATAATTTTTTAAATTCTCGAATATCAATTAAGTATTTCAAATATTTTATCATTATTTGCTAAGGCTAATTCTTTTATGTTTAAATTGCTTGTTTTGAATAATAGCTTCGTCAGAATCAATTTTATCTCTGATAATTATTTTTCGCTATATTCAGCAATTATTTCATTTTTTGCTGCCATAATTTTAATTTTATTTTAATTTTTATATTTATACTAGAAAATCCCCAATTGCACAATTTCTGTGGATGCAAAAACATTAACGTTATCATACTGATTCCCTTAATAAACTCCCTAAAAATTTCATTTTTCTATCAGCACCATTAAAAAAACGTTGGAATCACTTACTTGATATAATAGAAAAATGAATAAAACAAATCTAAACACATAAAATAAAAAAAGCTAGGTACAGCTCATTAATTTTTTCTCGCCGTTTTTTCGTGTGGTAATTTTTGACAGTTTTTTAATCATTAAGAAAAATGGTCCAAGCTAAAAACACATTCAGGGTAACAGTTCGTGGCGATATGCCAAAAATTGTTTGAAACACACGTATAAAGTGCAAAATAAAAACCGGCGAAAAAATGCCAGCGATGTTTTTGCTCGGCTGAAAAATTTATATTTTACAATTTTGTAGCGGCGAAATCAATATACATAGTTATATTGTGAGATTAAAATTCAAAAACAATTTTTAATGCCATTTTTTTAACATTCGATTTGTAGATAGGTTAAGATAATAATATGTCATTTGAAGAAAAATTAATCGAGGAAGTAATAAGGAAAACAGTAATTCAATGAAGACACATTCATTTTTGTTAGTTTCAAAAAATGTTCTTCATCCTTTTCTTTTATTTCCATATAATATTTCACGAAGAAATCATCTTGTTCCGATCTTCATTTGCTATGAAATTCGAATTCACCCACCAATCGCTACAATATTTTTTTAGTTACATTTAAAACCAATCCCAATAATCGAAATAATTCTAATATTTTTTAAAATGTTACTCTCTATTTTTCTTTAGTTTTAGAAAAAAATTTTTATGTCATTAAAAAACAGCTGTTTTTGCCGCGAAATTCGTCCAGCCATCGATTGCCGCCCTGAATGTGTTTTTACCTTTTAGCTCGAGCTGAAACTTTATGTTTTCCGTGTGGAAATTCACACGAAATTTAAAAAAATATGACACTTGGACATCTATTAAATAATTATTGTTATTTTTTTTTGCAAAAATATTTCTATCAATCTTAGTGTTTTCGTAATGATATAATATTTATAATATTTTTTTACATTATCTATATCAAAAATTTTAACTTTATTTAACAAAACTACTTTCAAGTGTTTATTTTTTTTTTGCTTGAAAAAAATTTGCTGAATTTATTTTATTTAAATGTTTTTTGGAAGAGGTCTTTGGTATATTTATTAAAAGATTCATGTCTCCGATAAAATTTCATAAATTTTCGAGCGCTTTTTTTTTGTGACGGTCGTTTCCGACAGCTTTTTAATAAATCTTATAGAACCGTCGCGACTTTTTCTTTGGCGGTGAAATATTTTCCGAGACGGAATTCACACATACTAAGCAATTTCAAAGACTATATCTGATCTTATGATATTATCTAATAAATCTTATTTTTTTCTGGCTAACAATATTATTAATGGTCTAATAATAAATTAGTACAAAATTACGAATCTATTGTGAGAGAAGGCTTCTAAAATGATATTTTCTATGTTATTTTTTCTTTTTTTAAAGAAAAATATCCATTTCTATAATATTTAGTAAGTTTCTGACTTCTGTTATGAAATATAATTATCTAAGTCCGTCGAATTTTATATGAATAAAAAAAATTCGAATATTTCATGTTTTCATCAAAAATTCAGTTTAAAAATCAAAATTTTAACTTAAAACTACTAAAGTCTAAACAAAACTACTTTAAAGTCTGTTGCGAAGCTTTTACCAGCTTTTATAATAGTGAAAATATTAAGAATAAAATCATAATGAATGTGGCAGTCAAATTTAAAAATTGAAAATTTGCTTTAAATTTGTATCGAAAGTAGTTTTTAAAAAGTAAAATATCTTAAAATGTTTACTTTTAATGATAATAGTGTGCCTCTGATAATACTTTTCGTCGAAGATATGATAATAAAATTTTAAATTATTAAATAAATAAACAGAAATATCATCATTGCCAGTTTAGTTTACATTCAGTGTGAGAAATCAAATCTTTTATTTTACATGTTGGCATGGTTTCGCCAACATCTTGTGTATTATATTATAGATTTATATTTTTATTTTTATAGTTCTTTTTATTTCTGTCGATAGTTAGTTCCATATTTTCATTATTTTTAAATTTCAATTTCTTCATGTACCTTATGTCTAATATTCATGTTGCGTTCCAAATATGCTTGTATTTAAGATCTTAGTGGTGGTCTTATTTTTGGTTTTATCATTTTTATTATTCATTTTATTTATTTCTTCCTCCTTTTTATTTTTCATGTTTCTTGTAATTATGTTTATATCATTTTTCGGTATCATTTCCTTTAGTTTGGTAAATTCAAGTTGTATTCTCGAAAGTACATCAGTATTGGTATTCATTTATTTATTTATTTGTTTATTCCCATGCAAACCCGTTTCCTTTGGATTTGGCTGTTTAAATTGATGTGGTATCTTAATCTATTTTGCTAACTTATTTACATTTAATTTTCTTACATTCTATTTTAATTTAACTTATTTTTACATTAATAAAAATAAAATAATTTTCTTTTTTTTCGGTTGTATGTATTTTGGACATCTTACATCTGATGGGTGAAGTTTTTATGTTTTTATTTTTTTTTCTATATGTGTATGGATATGTGTATATTTTTGGGAGTTTTTTTATTTTAGGTTTGGTCCTTGGGTGCGATTTCATGTGGATGTTGTTTTTAGGATACCCTGCCACGGATATGGCAGAAGTTCTCTCATGTAGCTGACTCTGTAGCCATATTGGATTGTTCCCTTTATGTTGTGGATGTATGAGGATTTTTTTTTTTTGTATTTAATCAAGATGTTTTTATATCAAATTTGGCTTGCGCGAGCCGTGTTTTTTGGGTTTTATTCTCTCCCCTTGGATTACCATGAGTTTGCGTATAGACTATTTTTTGCGCAGCTCAGTAAAGTGTTTATAGAATTGGAAACCCCGGAGCAGTCCTGGTAGTACCGGAGTAGTCTCCGAACGAGTCTTTTCCTTTTCTTTCTTTGCGTCACTGGTGGTTCCTTTGGCGCTTAGTTTTAGATATTTTTAGTGTTTTTTTTAATGGTTTTTGTAATTTTCTTTTGTTTTAGTTTTTTTGATGGTTTTTAGTTTTCTTTTATTTTAGGTTTTGATAGTTTAGTTTTTTGGATATTTTGGTTTTTGATAGTTTAGTTTTTCGATAGTTTGGTTTCTTGGTAGTTTACTTTATATAAAGTTTGTTTTGTTTTTGTTATATTTGATTTTGGCATTATTTTTATTTATTGTTCTCCTTTTTTTTGTTTTTTCGGTTTTGCTGTTTATATCTTTATTTTTAACGTATATACACTGTTTCTCTGCGTTTCTTATTTCATTTATTTTGAATTTTTGCTTTTTGTTTTTGGTAGTTTGGTTTATTTATTTATTTTAGGAAGTTTAGTTTTTTGATAGATTACTTTATGTTTCTATTTTTGATAGTTTTTCGTTTTTGGCTTTGTTTATATTTGATTTTTGGTTATTACTTTATTATTATTATTTTCTTTTAGTTTAGATTCTTGATAGATCTTTATTATTATTTTTGTACACATATACACAAATTTTACCAGTTTTTCATCGTTCAGTTTTTGGATAAATGTTTTTGATCTTTTACTTTTCATTTTTTCTTATATTTTAATGTTATTTTTTCGATTTTGGTTGTATTTAATTTTTTTTGATTTTTGGATATTGCTTTATTATTTTGGTGTTTGTTTTTTGAACTTTTGGCCCTTATTTTATATGTATTTTTTTTGGTTGTATCTGATTTTTGGTTATTTTTGAATATTGCTTTATTATTTTGATGTTTTTGTTTTTGATATTTTATTTTAGTTTGGTTTCTTGTTAGTTTACTTTATCTTTTTATTTTTGTCATATTTCTCGCGTTTTGTGGTTCCTTGTTTTAAGAATAGAAGCGTTGTTCTTGGCTTTTTGCCTGAAAATGGAGTCATCCGCCCGTTTTTGTTCTTGGGTTACATCTACAGCGACTCCATTTCGTTTAGCTCGGTTTTCCCGGGCAAAATCCGCCGAAGTAACCCGCCAGGATTTTTGTTCGGTTGGTTTTTTTGGCGCTTTTCTTCTTCGTGTTTTTCAGTGCTTTTTTTTTGATTTTTTGCTTGTTTGTGTGCTGCCATTTGTTTTTGCATTTTATGTTTTGCGGGTATGGAGTCAACCATTCGTTTTTGTGCCTGGGCTAGTGCCCATCGCAACTCCATATCGTTTCTTCTCGTTCCTTCAAGATAAACCTTACAAAGTGCCCAGGCCCGTTTTATGTTTTTTTTTTTTTGTTTGTTTTCTAGTTTTTATATATTATGCCATATTTCGAAATGAGCTAGTATTTTTTGCACTATTTTTATGTCTTCTTTTTTGCTTGCTAGGATTGTGCTTATGTCCGGTTTTTGCTGGTAGAATGGACCGTCTTTGAAGATGTACCTTATGGTGAGGGGTTCATTGCAGTATTTGCATCTTTTGAGATCTTGTGTCGTCTATATTTGTTTTGATGTGGCTATTGTTGATTCCAGTTGAATTCTTAGTATTTTTATCTGAATGTTTCTTCGTTTATCTTGCGATGATTGAAATTTACTATTAGTGGGTTAGCTTCTCTAAGAAGGCTTTTGAGGTCAGTCATCGCTTTTGCCACCATTCGGGCTGCTAATTTATCTTTTCTCATGACGAATGTCGGGATGTTCGTCGTGGTATTTAGGAGACTTAAGTTGGAGCAATTTAATGCTCCTGTAGCAGTTCTTATTGCCTTATTGATAGCTACTTGTATTTTGTTTATGTTGCCTGTGGTAGTGTACCTGTATGTTGTGATGGTGTTATCTATTTTGCCGAATGTTATTTGTTTTGTGATTTTTAGCGTGGTTTCTATTGTTGGCCCACTGTTTTTTTGCAAATATATTTGAGTAGTTTGTTTGTTTTGTTTATTTGTTTTCAAGATTGTCTATGTGTTTATTGAATTTTAATTTTTTGATTATTGTGACGCCTAGTATTTTGATGTCTTGAAGGTATTCTATTGTTTTTCCGATTATTTCTGTTTCTTTGTCGGCGCCTTTTCTTTTGTTACAGATGTGGATCACATCGTTTTTATCTTCAGCAATTTTGCCCCCATTTTCGTTTGTCCACGTTTCGTTTGTCCACAATTCAACTTCCGTTTCTAGCTCAAGCATTTGGCACAGTTTATCCATTTACACGTTAAACAGACAGTGGCGATCGTTGGGGGATGCCCTGTTTTATTTTGTACACATTTGATTATGGTTGGTTTGCATATACGGTGTATGTCCTATTTGTTAGCAGGCTGAGGGCGTATCCTTGCGTTCTTGATCCCATACTTCTATCATTTGTTTTGCTAGGCCTTCCTTTTGTACATAGTCGAATGCGTTTGCTAGGTTTATAAATACAAAGTCGACATGTTCTTTGTTAGCCAGATGCTTTTGGCAGGTGTTCTCAATCTCATGAATCATGGTATTCGTACCTCTTTTCTCTCTGAACTCGTGTAGGGTGGGATGTGCTCAATTTTTGATTGTCCAGTTGATTCTTCTCGCTATTGTTTTCACAAGTATTTTTGAAAATACTGATAGTAGCGAGATGAATCTATAGTGTTTTTTTTTTTTTTTTGTTTTTTTATGAATCTGGGGTCCTGTTCTTTTTGTCATTTGGTATGTGATACCATCTCTTCCTGGTGATGTTCCTTTTGTTTTCTGTATGGCATGGTAGATTTCGTCTAGGGTGATTTCTTTGTTCTTTATTTGGGTTATTGGTTTGTTTTCTGTGCTGTTTGCTTGAGTATTGGTTTGCTGTGTTGTTGTGTTTTGACTATTTCTGGAATATTCTTTGGCTAGTGTTTCGGTTATTTCCTTGTTATCCTGTATCAGTTAGCCGTTTTTGTTTTAAGTATTATTTGTTTTTGTTTTTTACCCTGCCCAATTATTGCTTTTCGTGTTTTATTTTTTTATGCTGTTGGCGAATTTCAGCATTCCTTCCTCGCGGTCCTGATTTATTTTTTTAGGATGGCGTTTTTTTTTTATTTCAATGAAGATTATGTTTTTTGTGTGTTTGTATGTCCTTATTCAGCCCTTATTCTCCCTGCATTTTTGTGATCCTGCTACTTACCCACCTGGGCTTGTTTTTTGATGGTTTTTTTTTCGTTCCTCTTGGGGTGGCTAGATTTGCAGCATCTCTGACTATGTTCGTAAGGTTTGCCGCTTCTTTGTTTATATGAAGTGTCGCTGACTTTCTTTCAAGGCCGTGGTTAATCTTTTCTAGAAATATTTCCCAATTGGCCTTACTCTCATTGTATCTCGGGTATTTTTTTATTTGGCATGTGTGTCTGTTGTTCTTGTTTTCAGTTCTAAATTGTGTGCTTGTTCTATTGCTATTTTGTTTTATTTTGATTTGGATTGGTATGTGAACTTCATTTTTCGAGTTTTCTATTATTTTCCATTCTAGCTTGTTTGCAATTCTGCTATGGACAATAGTTAGATCTGGACAGGTGAACCTCTTGGGCATATAGCATATGTAGGTCTTATTTCCATTGTTTAGCAGCACCAATTCAGTCTTCTTTTTTATTAGATCTTCTATTATTTGACTCCACACTATTGTTATGTGGTCTCCCCATGTCGTGCTTCCCGCATTGAAATCTCCGAGAAGTATGTATTGGGGCGCTACCTGGCCTATTAAGTTGGTGATTTCTTGCCTTCGTAGTTTATGGTTTATGTATTTCTATTGCGCGTAGTGCAAAGTTGTATTTAAGTTTTTTTTCGGTATATTCCAACTTTTCGTGTACTAGGAAGCCAGCCCCTCCAATCCGTGCTGGGGACGTTCGCATGTAGCAATTGTAGTTTTTAAATTTTATTCTTTTATATTCGCTTTTTGAATTTGTTTCTTGTAGCGCAAATATTAAGGGTTTACATTTGTCTGCTATTAATTCAATATATTTTGTGTTCCTCTCAAAACCTCGGATATTCCACTGTATATCGATGTGTTAAGTATGTTGTTGTTATGTTTCGGGGTATGAGTTGTTTATTTTTGTTATTGATTGTTAGTGTATTTGTCATTTCTTCAACATCGTCCAGTACAGTGGTTTCTGTTATATCTAGTGAATTTTTTGGTTTTTGGTTTGCTTTCTGTCTCTGCTGGTGAAATGTTTTTATTGCATTATTTAATATTTGCTGTAATTCTTGAGCCTCTAAACCTTCTTTTACTCCAGCCAGCTCTTCCAGGCTGTTTCTGATGACTTGGGCTACTGTTAATGGTTTTATATTTTTTGCGGATTGTGTGGATGATTTTGGATTTGTTTTGTTGTTTGTCTTTTCCTCTGTTGCGTTGCTTGCGTGTGTTGTTGTTTTGTGTTCATTTATACTTGTTTTGCGCTTCCCGGTCTATTTTGTAGGCTTCGCCTTTTGTGCACCTATTCTCCGTTTTTATGTTTATGACTTGTTTTTCTTTTGCGTATGTTGGGCATTTCAGACCATTCGGCGCGTGGTTGTCATGTAGTTTCTCGTTTTGGCAGTTTATACATTTGAGTGTTTTACATATTGTTCTATGTCCCTTCTATTATGTCTTTTGACTGTGCAAGAATATTTTTCGCATTTTGCGTTTTCTTCCTTGCAAAACTTGGCTCGGTGTCCGATGATCTGGCACGTCGTGCATGTTTGTGGTGTTGGTTGGTTTTCCAAACCTCAACGTTTGGGAACCCTATTTTAATGTTTTTCGGTGGTTCGTAGCTGTCGAATATTAAACTTATGAGTCCGCTGTATTTGCTTATTTGGCCTCGGTTGTTGGGTTTCCTTCCCGGGAACCGGTATATTTCAACTACTTCTATGCTCGGGTTCTTCTCTTTTATTTCGTTTAGGATCTCATCATCTTGGACCCTTTTCCTTGTTAGCTGGTAGCAGAAGATAACGTCTTTCGATTGGTTTAGGGACTTAAGGTACTCAATTTTCACTGGGACATTATGTTATTCTGTTGCGATAAATCTTTCCGCTACCTTCTTGTTTGACACTTCTAGGGTTATATTTCCCTCTCTGTGGTATTTTGCGTCAAAGGTGCTCGTTACGGCCTTAATTGCCTTATTAATCGTAAAAATGTTGTGGCTTTTCATGCTGGTGTTGTTATTGGTTGATTTTATTGAAGTTAATTTTATCAAAGACAATAAATTATATTTATTTATTGCTTTGTTACATAGAATTTTATTTGGGACAAAAATGCTTTTCAATATATTGACCTAGTATCGTTCTACAATATTATTTCCATATGTCATAATTAACCAAAATATTATCAAAATATCATTGCATACAAACATGAATCATTTACATAAAAATCATAACGTTTAAAAATCTAAACGGAAGATATCTTCTTCTTTATTAAATACATTAAATATATGAAAGTAAATGTACTTATAAATGTAATTATATTGTATGATAAACTGTTGTTCTTATGACGTCTTAAGTAATACAGTGTAATAATGGCCAATGTCAACCACACCAATACTCAATACAATATTATGAAATATGAAATTTATGATTGTTCTTTTTTTTTTAACACAAAACAAAATAATAACAATTTTTTTTCTTTGCTCATTCATTTGCTTTTCGCTTTGCTTTGTTAATTTATTTTGTTAGTATTTACTGTTTAATAATTATTATTATGTTATAATTTGTGCTGCTATTATTAATATCGCATGTTAATGTACATTACTACATACATATAAATCATAATTTCAGTTGGTATTAATTGGTACATATATGGTGTACATATTATAAAGATTAAACAGTATCGTTTAAAAATCAAACCATTTTTTTTCATATTTTTTTGTCTCTTTTCTTGTTAGTATTATAAAATAAAAAATATTGTGTAAATTAAATAAAAAATATTGTGATTGGGTGTGCTCTAAAATTTAAAAAAAAGGGCACGCGAATAGGAGCAGTAGTAGCACTCAACAACTGCACGAGATTATCTTTTATTATATTAAGTATGCATATATTGATATATATACATATATATAAATATATATATGTTTATACACATATATATAAATATGTATATATATATATAGATGGATATTAAATATATGTGTTTACGTCGCACTGCTTGGGGGCTGAGGGAGGTTCTAAGCCCTTACTATAAAAATCAGCGATATAATGTTTTTCAAAATCTCATGCGATTTAATCAACTGTTAGACACTTGTAATGCAAGCATACATTACTAATTATTATATATTATATAAAACTGCTTCTAACAAATGGAGTTGTTGCTTCTACAAATGGTTACCATCCACAAAAATCTTAAATTGGATCTTTTTGGTTCCAAAGAAGCCTTTTTAGCCCTTTATATGTATGTTGTATTAATATTTCAATATTTATACCCAAATGTCCTCATGCTCATGTGGGGTATGATTAGAAAGATCTTGGGAAGCTTAATAACTTTTGTTTGGGGACTCTGGTTTCCAGGTGCACTGCTTGGATCTAGAAAGCTTTTATAAGTCCTTGATATAAAATTAGCTGCATATGATCATGGTTGTATCATTGACAAGATCTTGGCAAGCTCCTCAATTTTTGTTTGGGGGCCATTGTTCTAGGACGCCCTACTTGGCTCCTAAAATTATTTATAAACCCTTAATATAAAAGTTAGTGGTATAATTATTATCATGTGGGGTATAATTAAAAAGATCTTAACGAGCTCTACAACTTTTGTTTGTGGACCATGGTTCAAGACCATCCTGTTGGAGGATGAGAGCGTTTATAAGTCCTTACTATAAGAGTCAGCGATACAATGCTTTTTCCAAATGTCATGCGATTTAATCAAATCTTTGACGCTTGCAATCCAAGCACATATTACTTATTATTATTATAAATATAAAGCTGCTTCTAGCAAATGCATGAAACTACTCACACGCTCAATAACTCACTTCTTATCAAAAAGATGATGTACTTCTAGATGTGCTAGAGACTAGCCGCAAGACATTTGATAGAGTTTGGTGTGTAACCATCCAGAAAAATCTGAAATCGAATATTTTTTGTTCCAAAGGAACCCTATTCGTCCTTTATATGTTGTATGGCGATTTCAATATTTTATTTATTTATTTATAAGTAGTAGCAGCCAATAAGTATAAAGATTTACTGGTAATATAATTGTCCTTTGCCTTGTAGACATTTGGGTTTTTTCTATTTTATAATTTTATAATTTATTACTTATTCTATGCTAATATTTAATTTCTTACATAGTATGGCTCATTCCTAAACCTAATTCTTAATCTACTATACTAAAAATATTTTTGATTCATTTAAAATTGTAGATCGAATTAATTTATAAGTTGTACATATGTAATTTTGTTCTTGCTCGTTTACGTGATCATCGTGTATATGAAAACGTAAGACTTTATCTTGCATATTTGCACAAACAAGATGATCATCTGTGCATCGATGGCAAAACATTAATGAATACTGAGGTACTCATTCAGGCAGAAGGTTTACCATCAAACTTCAATGAGTTATTAAATCTGTTTTTAAGGTTCCACGAAACATCAAATATATCGAAGAAAGAGCTTATTTCTGATTTAGATTCCTACCGGAGTCATGTTTCCAATAAAAGAATGGAGTAGAGAGACACACAGCAAGTTTTTTCGAATTTAATAAAAATAACAGAGACTTCTTCCACAAAAAATTTTTCAAATAAATTTTCTTTACACTCAGAATCCTTCGATAATGAATCTTAAAATTTATTATCAAAATGTCAGAGGTTTAACTTTTCCTTAATTTTTGAAAATAAAAATATGCTAGAAATATTTTTAAATATTATGTATTCTGGCTTTGATATGTTTGTTCCGTGTATTCATACTAATCGCGTAAACAATAGTCCGCCCTGGTTTATCCCTAATCTGAAGAGTTCCAAAAATCGAAAGAACAAAGCTTGGCGTAATTATTCATAATCAGGACAAAATAAAGACTATATTAATTTATTTGACATTACTTCTATAAATTTAAAACGTAATCCAAAGTTATTTTGGAATTTTATTAATTCAAAAAGGAAATGCGATCAACTTTCTACTTTCATGAGTTTTAATGATATCACAAATAATAATTCCATTAAAATATCTGAGTTTTTTTGTAACTCTGACTCCATCGTTGATACAAACTAGTAATAATAATCTTAAAATTTCCTTGAACTTTATTAATGTTGATGGAAATTTAGTAAAAACGTACTTGGAAAAATTTAGGGCCAGATTTAGTTCCAGAGATAATCTTAAAAACCTTTCTTGCTACTTTTTAGAACTTCCTTACTTACAGGCATATTTCCCGATTTATGGAAGGAAGCTTATATTAGACCAATACATAAAAAAGTGGTAAAAATAATGTTACTAATTATCGTCCTATAGCCAAACTATCGTGTATTCCAAAAATGTTTGAGAAAATAATTTTTCACAATACTTATATATTCGAATTGCGCTAAAATCTTAGTACCTAATCAACATGGCTTTGTCAAAGGTCAACGATAACAAACCTTGTTGAAACAACTTCTATTAATAATATGGAATCAAGAGCTCAAACCGATGTCATGTATAGTGACATGAGTAAAACTTTTGATTTGCTGCCGCATTATATTATTTTGTTTAAACTTAAAAAATTAGGGTTTAGAAGATAGGTCTTAAATGGATTGAATCTCATCTTACTAATAGACATTACAAGGTTATATTTAGAGATATCATTTCCTCATCTTTTGTATCAAACACTGGCGTTGCGCGAGGAAGTCAACTAGGTCCGTTATTTTTTATACTTTCAATTAATGATGTTGTTTCAAAAATTCGATATAGTAACGTTCTTATCTACGATGATGACATAAAAATTTTTAAGAAAATTACTTCTGTTCAAGATAACATTCATCTTCAATGTGATTTAGATAGTTTTGCTAACTGGTATACTAAAAATTTTCTTAAACTAAATGTAAATAAAAGTGCAGTTGTACCATTTTCTCGCCTGCCTAGTCCCATTTTCCATGATTATTACTAATCAAATCATTCCCAAAGTAGAATTCATCAAAGATCTAGGTGTATATTTCAATAATAAACTTAATTTCAGACTTCAGTATTATTACATTATCAACAAAGCAAATTCAATGCTAGGCTTCATTAAAAGTTGGTCAAAAGAATTTACTGATCCATACGTTACCAAATCTCTTTATATCAGACTAGTTCGACCAAATTTGGAATATGCCAGCCAAGTATGGCCACCATATTTTAATATACAATATTAATACGATTGAATCAGTTCAGAAAAACTTCTAAGGTTTGCTATCAACCACTTAAACTGGGATGATCCTAATAATTTACCTCCGTATGAGCACAGATTAAATCTGACCAACTTAACTTCACACGTAAAAAGACGTGATTTAGCTGAGGTTATTTTCCTTACGGATATTTTAAATAAAACTACGGATTCGACGTAAATTCGGAGTAAAATTTTACTTAACAGTAACACTCGAACGCGATCTCTGGAGAAGTTCATAATACCTTTTCATAGAACCATGTAAAGGGGAATTCGAACCAATCAGCAGATTGCTATTTAAGGGAACAAGTACAAAAATCAGATTAATGCTTCAAACACTAAACAAAAACTCAAATCGCTCATATCAAATTATAAATTCATAAATTCATAATTAGAAAATAAATTATAAATTCATAGTTAATGATGCAATTTTATGAACTCTAACTAATACAGTATTTATAATTTAAAATAGCAATAATTAAAATTAAGTTAATTTAAGTTAAGTAAAATTTTGTAACATTACTTTAATTTGTTGTATTAAGTTGAATTAAATTGTATTAAATTGTATTATTAATTTAAAAAAAAAAAAATCTTGTATAAGCTTGTATTTCAATTTTAAAGTAAAATTAATTTTGTAACTTTGTAATTTTTATTGTATCTTATTTAAATTAAATAAGAAAGAAATAAATAAATAGTTGTTTGGTTAGAAACTTAGCTGATAGTATTCATGTGTAAATTGCTTAATTGGTAAAGTTGAATTGGTTAGTTTTTTCACCACTAGAGGTGTTATGTGATATTTTGTAATTCCCTCTGTGTTGCGGCTAAGTTTTCTTTTGGACTTTTATAATTTTGTTTTTATATGTTTATAATTTTAATTTTTTTGCGTTTTTTAGCAAAAGTTACCTTAGGTTCCAATATGTGAATTAATAAGGTTGGTTTTTATGATGGATTTTCTGGTTACCTAGTTTTATTGATTGTGAATTTTATTTGTATGTAAGTTGTGATTTTTATTGTGTATGTTCGTATTTTTTCCACTAGGGTGTTTTTGTTGTTTAGTTGGCACTGTGTTTATTTATGGCGCTGGTGATACCGACTTTTAATTATGTCGGTGTTCAAATGTGTAAGTAGGAACTAATTGTAAAAATTTTTATTTCCTATTTCTTTGTTTGTCGTTCAATAATGGAGGACGACAGATGTACTGACATGAATAAATGCTGATTTAGTTAAGTACATTGTTTGTTTATTATATTGATGGGTTTTTATTTTTTAGTCCTTCTACTATGGCGATAATCTATTTGTGTGGTTGAATACGAAGCGCTGCTATAGGTATTTGGGGATTTTTATTTTTAGTTACATCGTATTGATTTATTTGCTGAATATTAATCTATTTTGAGATTATTTTTTTTTAGGTAATATCTGTGGGTGAGCTTTTGTACGATGCTATGAGTATTTATGGATGTTTGTTGTTTTCTTTTTTTTTTCATTTTTGGTTTCATTGTATTGGAATTTTTTGTTTATTTTACTATGATTATTAATCTCCTAGTTTTGGAGTTTTTTCTTTTTGGATAAATTCTCTGGGTCAGCCTTTGTGTGGTCGATGGTGTTTAGGAAACGCTGCCGTGGATAGGGCAAAAGTGATGTCGTGTAGCTTAGACTCTGCAGTCATATAGAATAGTTCCTTGGAGGCTGTAGAAGTATATGAATTTTTTTTTAATCATTAAATCAAGATTTTTTAATCCATAAATAAGCTCACACGAGTGGGCTTTGTTATTAGAGTTTATTTTCTTTCCCTGGATAACCCTGGGTCAGCGTATATGTTTATGTTTTGGGCTATGTTTTGCGTAGTCCAGAAGAATGATAAAAAATAAAATAAATTCGAAACCCCAAAGATGTTATGGTAGTTCCAGTTGAGCCTCCGGGTGGTGGTTCCGTTGGCGCACTTCTGTAGGATTGATAATTTTTGTTGAGATTATTGTATTTAGTATTTTATTGTGTTTAATCTAAGGTAGGTTTGATTCTTTTGTTATTTGCTTTGAGTATGTTTTATTTTTGGAGAAATATATGAGCCTTTGTTTTCCTCCTTTTTTTCCCCCCCCCCCCCGAATTTTATGTTTCTATACAATATATGCTATTGCTATATATATAGTTTGAAATTTGAATATAAATGATATACAAATGTATTTATAGAGCTACATAGTGTTAGGTATCTATAGCTATACATATTTTTTGTTTTATTTTCTTTTTTATGTTTCTATATAATATACATATACTGTTGCTAGTTTGAAATTTGAATATGAATAATATAAAAATGTATTTAGGGGCCTCGGTGGCTTATTGGGTAAGAGCGTATAAAACTGTAAACACCGACGGAGTGTGGGTTCGAATCTCACACACGTCGTAAGAGTTATTCCCCCTTACGACATTTACAACCACGCCTGAACAGGAAAGGCTGTGTAATTTCCTGTCCACATTTATGTGGCAGAGAAATGCATTAAAAAAAATTGTATTTATATAGCTACAAAGTGTTAGGTATCTATAGTTTATGGCTATGCGAATTTTTTGTTTTATTTTGTTTTTTATGTTTCTATACAATGTACGCTATTGCTATACTTGTAGTTTGATATGAATAGTATAGATATGTATTTATATGTAGCTATGTAATGTTAAATATTTATCTACATATTTTTTGTTTTGTTATGTTTCTTTTTATTTTTTTCTGTTTTGTGTAAAGAATAATGTGAATATAATATTATGTAAGTAGTAGGTATATGATATATATTGAAAATTGTATGAGGTTTTTGGAGTTTTTGGAGAATTGTATGAGGTTTTGAAACAGACAAATTGTGTAGCAAAGTACATTTTGTAAAAAGAAAACCTAAAAAATGTGTGCATTGTATATAAAAATTTGCTGTTATTGAAATGAGTATTCGTAATTATTCTAATAAAAATTAGAATAAATAAAAAATTCTAATAAATTATTCTAATAAAAAATGACGCTTCCATTGAGGTATGTAATGCAATATGAAAAATAGTTTGTATTTTTATTTTAAAAATTTAATTGAATTGCAAACCAGTAAAAAACAAGTACATATGTCTGTATGTATTTTTGAAATTTTTTTAAGAATAAAATTTAAAGGTAGATTTTTAAAATTTATAATAAATGTACAAAATAATTTTCATGCAATTCACAAAATTATTTGTTGAAGTTTGCATCAAAATTAATATTATGATACATATACATATGTATATTATTTATGTATCACAAATTCAATAATATTGCACTTTTTGTATTCAAATCAAATATTTTTTTTCTTAAAAATTTGTTAATAATTAGAAATCTGATTGCTGAAAATAGAAGTATTCGAAAATAACCGTCCAATAAGAGGTCTATTTATGAATTAATTAAAAATGTGACAACGTTCAAACGATACTAGAAAATATTTCGCCAATCCTTAAATTTTATTTTAAATAAAATTTCAAACTTACTTGTTTATTTGGTTGGTTTGTATGTATTGTGTGATATAGGTTATTTTATCGGGTTGATGGATGAAATTTTCTGCGTGCGCTTTTGGTGATACCATGTGGTGTTGGTTGTTTTTGAATAAAGTCTTCCCGCCGAGTGCTTGCCTGGGTCAATGACCTCTGCGACTCAGATGCATTTTGCTCTTTGCAAGTTTGTCTGATTTATTTTGTGACCCAGACTTTGCTGCAAAATGTTTGTAGATTCTGGTTTAGTTTTAGTTTTTTTTTATTTAGATTTGTGTAATGTTTTTTTTATAGGTTTTTATTTTGCTTTTAAGTTTTTATTTGTTAGGTTTGTTTTTATAGGTTTTTATTTTGTCTTTAAGTTTTTTATTTGTTAGGTCTGTTACTTTGTTTCACTTTGTGTTTATTATTAATTTAATTAGTTTATTGGAGTTAGGTTTATATATTATGTTTAGGATTAGTATTATTACATGGAATTATGTTTACTTTATGTTGGTTCTATTATTATGTTTGTTGTTTAGGGTGGATGTGGTTGTGATGTTTAACTGAAAGCTTATTAGCTCCTCATTTGAGTAAGTCTTCCCGCCGTGTGCTGCCCAGGGTCGATGACCTCCGTAACTCAGATCCTTATAGGTAATTGTGCAGAAGTTAGTATATGTGACTTAGGCTTTACTGCTGCTTAGTATCAGCTTAGGAGTTGTTGTATTAATGTTCATTAATTAGCATTTTTCTTCACTGGTGATCAAATCTAACAATTTTTATAGAAAATTGTAGGTTAGAATGCTTTGTTTAGGTAGGTTTTACGGGATCAATTTAGTTGATTCCGAGAATCTTGTTTGAATGTTAATTATTTATTATTTTTTATTTTAGATTTTTATATTAATTGTTTTAGTGTTTGCATTTGTAGTTAGTTTAAAGGTTTTTCATTTGTTAATTAAATGTTATTTGATTTAGAGTTATTATTATTTTGATTAGTGTGCATTGTATTTTGATTAGTGTACATTGTTCTGTATGCTGTAGAAGTATAAGCATTTTTTTTTTTGTATTTAATGACGATTTTCTTAACATAAGTAAGCTCACACGAATGGGCTGTGTTGCTAGGGTTCATTCTCTTCCCCTGGATGAACCTAGGTCTGTGTATAGGCTTATTTTTTTTGCGCAGTCCAGAAGAGTGTTGTGAAAAAATGGGAAACTCCGGAGAAGGCCTGGTGATTCCAGTTGAGCCTCCGGAAGTTTTTTTTGTTTTTTCGTTTTGCCTCAACGGTGGTTCCATTGGCACATTTCTTACGATTAATCGTTGAGTAGTTTTTGATTTTTGTTTTCCTTAAATTGCATTCTCTTTTTTTTCGTATTTAGTTTACTTTTATTTCTTTTTCTGCTTTATCGTTAGATTTATAGTTTTTTTTTTATACTTATTAAATAATTTTCTTTAAATTTATACTCTTGTTGTATTTCTTGTTGATTCGTTTTTATCGTTTTTATTCTTGCCTTATCTTTAGCTTATTTTACGTTTAATGCTATTTTTGTTGTTTTTTTTGCTTTTATTTGCCTCATCCATTGTTTATTGTTTGTTTGTGTTTTTTTTAGGAAAAGGAGCGTTTTTTTTTTTTTTTGGCTTTTGGTTCTTGTCCTTCTATATTTTAGCTTTTTGTTTTCACCCATTTTGGCTTTTGCCTGAAAATGGAATCATCCGTATTGCTCCTGAGTTACACCCATCGCAACTCCATTTTATTTTACTCGGTTTTTCCGAGCACAACTCGTCGAAGTAATCCAGGTTTAGTTGTTTTTGTTCAGCTTTTGTGCTCGCGATTTAGTATTTTGCAGTATATTTCTTTGTTATTTCTTCCGCTTTTGTATATGTTTATTGATTGTTTCTCTGGTTGTTATGTTTATTTTTGTCATTTGGTTGGCGGAAATGGAGTCAACCGCCCGTTTTTTGTGCCAGAGCTAGTGCCCACCGCGACTCCATATCGTTTTTCTCGATTCTTCGAGTTAAACATTACGAAGTAGCCCAGGCTTGTATTGTTGTTTTTAGTGTTTTCTTCTTTGTTTTTAAGTCTTATATCTTATCCCATATTTCAAAATCGGAGAGTATTTTTGTAGTATTTTTAGTCTTCCTTTTTATTTGCGCGGATTGTGCTTATGTCTGGTTTTTGTTGGTACAGTGGACAATCTTTAATTATGTGCCTTATGGTGAGTGGGTCGTTGCAGCATTTGCATCTTGTTGGATCTTGTGGCGTGTATATTTGTTTTGCTGTGGCTATTGTTGTATTCTTAGTTGTATTCTTAATATTTGCTGTGGCTATTGTTTCTTCTAGTTGTATTTTTAATATTTTTATTTGTATGCTTCTGTTGGTGCCTTCGCTTATTTTGTGATGGTTAAAATTTGCTGTTTGGGGTTGCTCTTCTATGAAGGGCTTTTGAGGTCTGCCACTTCATTTGGGCTATTCCAGATATCCAGCTTATGTGGATGTTGTAGTTGCTATCTTGTATATCTTGTTGGATTTCCCTTATTATTGGCTCTTTGTTATGCTTGCTTTTGATAGCATCGGCGGAGCTTTGGCTGTCTGTGTATATGACGGCGTTCACTTCTTTATCTTTTATTATGCATACATTTACACCACGTATGCCGTTGTGTGGTGGTCCATGCTTTTAACTGATATTATTTTGTTCTCTTTTGTGACTAAGAAAGCTACTCCACCCTCCGTGTTGGAAGCGTCTGTGTAGTAGCGAGTGTGTCTATTGTATTTATCGTGTGTTTCTTTAATCAGCTTGAGGTATGATGTCTATGTTTGTCGTGCTTATTATCCAGGGTGGTTTTTGGCTTTCTGTGATGTTTACTGTTTCCAGATTTATTTGCAATTGTTTGTAGGATGTGATGCATTTTTCTATTATAATTTGGCTTATTTGCTTTTAATGTTGTTTATTGTTGTATTGTGGAGTGGGTGGGGGTGGTCGGTACCGATTATGGTCTTTGCCACAATTCGGGCAGCTAGTTTGTCTCTTCTCATGAACGTTGGTGTGTTCGTCATTGTGTTTAAAAGATTTAGGTTCTAGCACTTTAGTGCTCCTGTAGCAGTCCTGAATGACTTTGTTGATGGCTACTTATATCCTGTTGATATTGCCTGTAGTGGTGTAACCGTATATGGTGATTGCATTGCCGATTTTGCCAAATGTTATTTGCTTTGTTATTTGTAGTGCGGTTTCTATTGTCGGTCCACTATTTTTTTGCATATGTATTTTAGTGTGTTTGTTTTATTTATTTGTTTCTCCAGATTTTCTATATGTTTATTGTATTTCAGTTTTTTTCTTATTGTGACACCTAGTAGTTTTATGTTTTGTAGTTACTCTATTGTTGCTCCCTTTATGGCTATTTCTTTGTCGGCGCACTTTCTTTTATTGCAGATGTGTATTACTTCTTTTCTTTCTTCTACGACTTTGCCGCCATTTTCTCTAGTTCACTTTTGCATTGTTCGTATTGCCTCTTTCATTTTTTGTGTTCTTTGTTGTTTTTCATCCTCCGCTATTATTATTATGTTGTCGGCATACACGAAGAATTTTACTTCAGTTTCTACCTCTAGCATTTGGCATAGTTTGTTATTGTGTACGTTGAAAAGTACTCCAGACATGGGCGTTGGAGTAGGGTTCGTTGGCATATACTGTGTATAATATGTTCGTGAGTAGGCTGCGGGTGTACCCCTGTATTCTTGAGACTATACTCCACTCTGCCATTTGCTTTATTAAACTTTCTTTTTTCACGTAGTCGAAAGCATTCGATAGGTCGAACAATACCACATCAACGTGTTCTTTATTTTCCATGAATTTGGGTCCTACTTTTTTAATGATTTGATATGTTATACCGTCTCTGCCGGGTGATGTCCCTTTTGTTTTTTGGAGGGCGTGATAAATTTATTCTTGGGTGATTTCTTTGTTTAGGATGAATCTATTGTCTGTTTTGGCTATTTCTAGAGTATTCTGTTGATAACGTTTCGGTTATTTCATTATTTGTATTAGTTGGCCATTTTTCTTTAATATTATTTGTTTTTTTCTTTTTCCTTGCCCAATTATGCATCTTGCCTTTTGCCACATACTTCTGGTGTTCTCTGTGCTTATGCTGTTGGCAAAATTCTCCCAGTTTTCTTTCCTAGCTGCTCTTATTTTTTTTAATGTTGCATTTCTCCTTTTTAATTCTATGAAGGCTCTTATGTTTTTTGTGTACTTATATATTCTGCATTTGGCCTTTATTTCTCTCTGTATCTTTGTGATTTTGCTATTAATCCACGTGGATTTGGGTCTTATTTTCTTTTTAATGCCCTTTGTGATGGCCAGGTTAGCAGTATCTCTTATTGTTGGCCGCTTCCTTATTTATGTGGAGGGTCGCTGAATTTCTTTCAAGGCCATGGTTTATTCTTTCTAGAAATTTTTCCCAGTTGGCCATGTTCTCGTAGAATCTTGGGTGTTTCTTGACTTGGTTGTGGGTGCTGTCGTTGTTTTTTGATCTATCTTGTATGTTTGTTCTATTGCTACTTTGTTTTATTTGGATTTGAATTGGTATGTGATCTTCGTTCTTAGAATTCTCAATAGTATTCCATTCTAATATATTTGCTATTGTACTGTGGGAGATTGTTATATCGGGGCAGGTAAATGTTCTGGGCCATATACACCGAACACCTCCGTAATTCAGTGGAATAATAGAGGTTTCGAACATTGTCTACATAGACATACTAGCAGAAACATACAAACTAGTAATCTTCGCGCTTCAAGAAACTTAAGAGAAGAAGTGAGGATTAAAGAACCAAATAACAAGAATTACAACTGTTACATGCCAACGTCACCAACACGAATTGGAGGAGTTGAATTCCTGATAGACGACCGGTTGGAGTACACCGAAGTAAACTTCACAACAACCATACATAACGCGGCAATAAAAATATTACTACCCGGGTTTAAGGGAGCAGTCACGGTTATAAACATATATATTTTTGGATGAAATATTGAAATTTTCTAAAATATACAAATTTGCATAATTATTCAATATGTATAATTATATTATAATTTTAAATATGTACTTATGTAACTCTTTCTAGATAGCAGAATTCTTAAAAAGTATTTTTGATATTAAATATAGCTACCTTATTTAGTCATATTAAACGAGGAAGAGTGCAGTAGAGTAGACTGTGTCAACTGTGGGATACTCGTATGAACGTAATTTTACAGACGTTGTTACCGTAAAACTTGATCATCATTTGCAAAATTTCAGATACCTAGCTTGAATAGATACTGAGTTATTTCCATATAAAGAAAGAAGTTGTATGGCAGCTACTCGAGTTCTGCGGCCGAAAATGCTGAATTTAAATAGAAAAACTAACAATTTTGCAAAAGTGACGTAAAAAAAATTTCAGCCTCCTAGCTTCTTTATTTTTTGAGTTATCGTGCGGACGGACGGACAGATGTACATGGCTTAATCGACTCAGAATTCGATTCTGGAACGATTCATACCTTTGACAGTATATCTAGCTCGACTCCTTTAAGGTGTCACAAACGTAATGGTAAATTTATTATACCCTTGAACATAGTTCATACTGGTATAAAAACAGAAATTAAAAATTTTAAAATTAAGAAGGTATTTTTTAAAACAAAAAACATTCGCCACGAAAGGGTTAAACAACTTTACTATATCTTTACAAAAAAAAAATTAAACCAAGAAGAAACATCTAAGTAAATACAAAACAATATACTTAAATCAATACAAAACAAAAAAGTTATTTTAATGCACGATATTTATAACAACGCCTTTACAGCTTACATTCAACGAGAACTTTGAAAAAAAACGGTTATTTGTGTATAAAATAAATTGAGTTTTCCGATCGGACTTGTAAGATATTTAGGCGTTGTTTATAAAATATTTTAAAATTTTATATGAATATTTTTTTTGTAACTGCTGTATTTTTATATATATATAAAATATGTATATGTAAGTATATATTTTTTGTAACTGGATATATGTATACAGATATTCCTCTCGTAACACTTTTAAATTTTATTTTTAGAATATAGAATACCGATATTCCTCTCGTAACACTTTTAAATTATTACACTTTTAGAAATTATTAACTAACAGTGCCGCTATTAGAATAATAATTGAAACGAATAATAATTGAAATTACTACTAAATTGCAATTTCAACAGCAAATTCTGTATTAGTTTTTGATCAAGTTTTTGATTGTATCAACAATGGATCATTATATTCTGATAATAAATGTCGATCTGCTTTTAAACTAGATTATATATAGAACTAGATATTTTAAAATATTCAAACGACACTGATACAATAAGAATTTTGTACTTAGAAAATATTTCATTGATTAAAAAGAAAAAATTATATTTTTTAGAGCGAATGAAAATAACTATCCATATTAATATTCATATGTACATATATAAGTAGGTACACATTTTTTCCTATTTTATACTTTTATAATAATAGTTTTTGTACCTATGGTTGGATTATGGAAAAAACTAAAATTGATTGATACTTAAATTACAAAAATAATATTTTTTCATTATTTTTGCTTTTTTTCCGTAGTACTTAAAATAAAACACGTAGTAAAAAATATTTGTTTATTTTGGTGGGTCCTCTCAACAGGTACACTAATACAATAAGAATGTACTTAGAAAATTTTTCATTAATTAAAAAGAAAAAAATTACTTATATTTTTTAGAGGGAATGAAAATAATTATCCATATTAATAAGGGTATATAAGTAGGTACGCATTTTGTCATATTTTATACTTTTATAATAATAGTTCTTGTACCTATGGTTGGATTGGTTGGAAAAACTAAAATTGATTGATACTTAAATTACAAAAATAATTATTTTCATTATTTTTGCTTTTTTTCGTAGTACTTAAAATAAAACACGTAGTAAAAATATTTGTTTATTTTGGAGGGTCCTCTCAACAGGTACCTATGAAAAATTTTTATGCTGAAATTTGTATGGCGTGCAACATGTATTATATATTCTTTGCTATTACGAGTGCACATCACCTTCATCTTATAAATACGAAAAATAGATATGGAAAAACGCTTATAAAGCCAAGTATTATTGCATTGTCGATCAGGTGTAGATTTATCTGACCAAATGTTCTCATACTATTCAACTCCAAGAAAAACACTTCGGTGGTACAAAAAAATAATCTTTCAGTTACTTGATGCATGTATATGTAATTCTTATTATCTGTATAAAAAATTCCGTCCGAGCGAAAAATTTTTGTGTTTTAATTCACTTACTTATAACATTTTTAATAGACAAAATCTCTTGGTATTGATTCGTAAAATGTTGCAACTCCAAAGGGTCATCCTAGAACTATAATAAAAGCTCCGCAAATTCAACACTATTGAGAAATAATACTGCTCCAGCTAATTATAAACGGAAGACATTTCTTAGGCTGCAGATTATGTACTCCAAATGGCCAGCAAAAATTAATGTCCATCAAAGGGTTAAGCAGGAAGGTTGTGATTAAGTTCTTTTTATTACAATAAAAATTTTATTGAAAGAAATTTTGTAGAAGTACTGAACAGTGTTACTGTTTTCTCAGTTATGTGTTTGGCAATATTAAATCGACCTCTACTAAACAGAATCAAACTTAATCTTTTTCTAACAACTAAACCTATTATAATAAAAGGTAGATTGTCTTTAATTCTGCGTACGTGGAAATTGTTATATGTTCTCTTCCGATTCATTAACCCTCTTCAGTCCGAGAGCTCGCTAAAATGTTTTCGTTTTTTCGTTGTCATGTCTAAACGATTGGTCTGATTTAGTTTAAATGTACACAGGTGTTACTTCTTGGTAAAGGAGTTCAACTAATTTATTTTGTTACAATGCATTAACCCATTTCGCTGTGGTGGCCTACTAAAAATCATTTTGTTATTGTTTCATCAAGATCACCCGCTTCGGAACGACTTTTTTTTTATTTTTCAGAGAAGTTGTTCTTTCCAATACGATAACTACTACAATTTGTTTAGAATTTGATAACCAGCTCCGACACGAATGCCTTATGAAAAATTTAAGATTTTTTTATGGCCACCCTTAATAGTTTTGTCAATCTATTTTAAAATTACGTACTTCTTAATTAAGGAAGTACGGTTATTTCTAAAAAAAATATCTGAATTATTCTATGAGCTACCATTTTCCAAAATATTTCTTTTGCCTTTCTTGCACTTTAAAAAACCTTTGGATATCAAATTTCTATTATTTAACAATCTAAATGATCTAATTCCCCGTTTTGACGTCAATTTTACAGGGCTAATTCTAAAAGGTCCAGATATTAAAAAAAAAGAAAAATAAAGGAAAGCAATGACAAAAAAATCTAAGAACTTCTAGCGTAACGCCGGGTAACTCTGTAGTTAAATTATTATAATTATTTTAAGAAAATGATAAAATAATAATGTTAGTTCTAATATGTAGGAAAATTATTGCTAGTAATTCAAAGATGTGCTTTAAATAAGTGCTTTTATTTCAAATTTTTAGAACTTCAAATATATTTATTGAATTCTTTTTTGTATTTTGAGAGTAATTGAAGAAAAAGAAAATATAAAAACGAATCCACTATATTGTTGTTTTAAATAAAAAAATATCTTATTCGAATTTAATTTAATGTTATTATTTTAAACCTTCTCCTTTATTGCTTTTATTAGATTCTCATACTCTTTAAATTTACTTAGGTATTTCAATATCATCTACATTTACGAACTACTAATGTAATAAACTAACATTGCACATAGACAATCAATAATTTCTAATTAAGTAAATGTCTTTTTAAAATCGAGAAATTGTCTTTAGATTCTAGAAAAATAAAAACTGCTTTTAAAAACTAAAATTATGAATAAGTACATATGATGTACATATATATATGTACATAGTTCATTAAATTTTGCTTTACTTATTTTTACTTTTAATTAAAAATAAACCACAAATATATATAAATAAAAAATATTGAAATTTTCCACGAAACTTGTTAGTAATGTAAGTTTCTAAAGCAGAAAACCTCAAGACAATATCAATTGTCAAGAATTTTCAGTTCAAATCTAAATAAAAAATTAATTAACGTGTATGTACATGCGTTTCGGTTTTGATATAAATTCTTACAATATATACATATATATACATTCTTAAAATATATATTTTATTTCTAGATGATTGTTAATATACATATTTACAAACATTCATTTGCACATTTATATTAACATTCAAATAAAAACTCATAAGAATACTATTTACGTAAATAATACATACTTATACTTTGTAATACTATAATGGGCTTGGTCACAATATTTAACAATAAAAGTCAAATTATGATTGGAAATTATGTCCCTTTTAATATTTGTTTGAGAAAGGGCCTATTATATACATTTTATTTTTAAGGTTTTTGCAAACAACTTTAATTAAATAAAAACAGTTGCTTAACATTGTCTGCCTCTTTTTGTATAATACAGAAAATTAATAGAAATTTAATTTCTAAATTTAATAAAAGAAATGTTTGTGGTTTATTAAACAACTTTAAACAAAATTAACAAATGTTATTTGCTTCTGCTAATTAGGAGGTATTAATTAAATAAATGTAAAAACACTTAACTATTTATTTACTAAAAAATTAAATATAAGTAATTTTTTTCCATAAATTGGTTTGAGGAAATTTTTTCCAAAATTAAAAATAAAGGTTAGATTAGCTGCCAGGTCTGACTATTTTGCAATTTTGCACAAACAAGAAATAATAAACTTCTAATGGTCTCGATTGGCGTCGGAGCCTTTAAGGTGTTAATATGACGTTCTGAAAATATTGATATTTTATTTTTGTTACTGTAAGTATCTTTTGAACAGTTAAGAGCATAATATCGAATGATAGCTCAAAAAAAAATCAAAAAAAACAGTTACTTTCAAATAAATTAAGTCTCCACTATTATAAACGTAGGTTGTTGTGGAAATTTGGATGTAAAAATGTAATTAGGTCGGATTTTATAGTTGGTTACAAAATAGGGTTATATATTTATACGCTTTTTCAGAATAGATATAAATATATATAAATACATATAGATATGGTATCAATATTTTCAAAAGGTTATAGTAACCCTTTAATGTCTCAGACACCAATAGAAGCCATTACAGAGGTTTATCATTTTAACTGAATTTTATTTGTACAAAATCAGGCGTGGCATCTAATTTAAAGTGCAGTCAAATTTAATATATTTTTTGCAAAGTATGAGAGTAATAATTAACTTCGTTAATTTATACCTTTTCAGTCTCAAAGGCAATAAACTCCATAACTGTTTTCTTTAGTTAGTTAGATAAAAACCAGATTTGTTTTTATGTTCTAAAACTAATGCTATTGATTTTCATTTTTTTTTTAATTATCGCAATTTATTTTTGCGTTATACTTAATATGTAAGTTTTTTTTATTCAGATAAGTTAAAAAAATACACTTAAATTGGCCATACTTATTTACATTTAGTAAGCGATTTTTGTAGAATTTGCAGTTTTATTAAATTCTTCTACTTAAATATAAAATATTTATTTGTAATTAATTAATTATAAAAGTTCATCCATAAACAAAACTTTTTGTTTTTAAAACGGCACAGTTTTATGACATTATAGAAAGATTACTTTAAAGTATGAATTTATTTTGTTCTTAAAGTAAGTACATAAAATTATTTGTCGGTCCATAAAAAGTTCATCCACAAACAAAACTTTTTGTTTTTAAAACGGCACAGTTCTATGACATTATAGAGAGATTCCTTTAAAGTATGACTTTATTTTGTTCTTAAAGTAAGTACATAAAATTATTTGTCAGTCCTTTATAAATGCGATAAAAGCAA
The DNA here is from genome assembly GCA_947095535.1 of Poecilobothrus nobilitatus. Taxonomy (NCBI): domain Eukaryota; kingdom Metazoa; phylum Arthropoda; class Insecta; order Diptera; family Dolichopodidae; genus Poecilobothrus; species Poecilobothrus nobilitatus. Next base: position 147,230 of record OX352774.1, on the reverse strand, counting down.
TAAGCAAACAACGGTTTTGCATGAATTTAGTATTTTTATTTGTACATATGTACGTACATACTTACTTACTTATACATATTTACATTTATTTAATTTATTTGCTAATTAGTTTGTAGGTGAGATTTTTCCACTATATTTATTAATCATTTTAAATTATTTTTTTACCTTTGTTTATAAAACACAATGTTGACGTTTACTTACATTTCATTTATTTTTTCAATAACTACATATTTAGATATAGGTTTATATTATACAAATTTGCTGACAAATAAATTTGTCATGTGACCATTATTAGCGTTATGTTAATCAAATTTGTTTTGATATTGTGAATTCCTTGTCTATTTTTAGAAAATAAAAAGTAAAATTGAACTTAATAAATTTACAGGTTTTTTTCTTGTTTATTCTTCTTTGTATATTTTTTTTCTAATTTTTAAATAAAAATGCTAATAAGTAAGTATTAGTTAGTTATGTACTTTTTTAACACTAGATTTTATGTATTTTACTATTTTTATCAAAATTAAAATCAATATTCTCTCCAAAGGCGTGTAGGGCAACACCTCCTTTAAGTGATATAATAAAGGGTAGATAAGCATTTTGATTTTTACAATAACTAAAAAATTTAATTTCTATTTAATATGTAGGGTTGCCAGATGGACATGTTCTGGTTTTTCAAGCTTCTGGGATCGTCCGGAGAGACTTTCTGTTGTCGTCCAGATCTGTCCGGTTTTTCAGTTTAAAAAAAAAATATTTTTAAATCCAATATTTTAGGTAAAATTGTATTTTCCACATGTAAATTGAAATGATTTCAATTAATATTTACTCCAGTTTATAAAAATCAATATTTTATTATAATATAGAGTCATATATTACGTAATTTTAGTACGAATGTTCCTCTTGTGAAGAATATGAACCAAAAACTAGTTTTTGACGTTTGCCAAAAATATACGTATATTGCTAGTATTTCAAATTACATATTTATTTTTTTGTGTTATGTCAACAGTCAAATGAAATATTCAAAACAACAACGTTTGTTTCAGAAAAAAAGAAAACAAAGTAGAATGTAAACCAACGTTTTTAAAAGCGCACATTTCCAAAAGATAATACAAACTGTTTAGAATTGTGAATTGCACAAAAATTTGAAAATTTAAAAAATTGAATTTAAGAAATTTTTTGTAATAAGAAAATATGTGAAAATAGGACTTTTGTGGAATTTTGAAGAGCTGTAAGTCCGGAACCCTTTATAACTAAGAAAAACCGTTAACACACGTAAAAATATATTACTGGAGCCTTAATTTGCATGTCTTGCCGAAGAAAAATGTGTACAGGTGCTTAAGTTACAGGTGCCTAAAAATAGCAAATTTTCAATTTTTCAACCCTAATACCTCTTAAACAAGGGTTGGTGCAAAACAATTTTCTAAGGAAACTTATACTAATTCTAAAAGTTCTCTCTTGTCTCAAAATTTTAGGTTCCTATCTAAACGGTGCCGGAGTTATGGAAAAAAAAATTTCATACAAAATGTGGTTTTTACATAACGGTAAATTTAAATAGTAAATTACAAAATATTGCATAATTTTTATATTGTTTTATGTAGATAATAAAATTTTCGGTTTTCTGGCGGTTTTAGATTGCAAAACTATTACGCTGAGCCTGAGATATATATACATCTGAAAATGGAGCTTTTTCGCAATTTTGAAGAGCTGTTATAATATAAAACTAAATTCCTGGAATAAGGTTACATAAAAATCTAGGAAATTTAAGGTTCGTGTTTCTTTTTTATTCCAGCAATTTACTTTTATATTATAACAGTCGAAAATGCTTGCACTAGCAACTCACTTTTATATTATAACAGTCCAAAAAGTTAAAGTTTTGCAATCAATTTTATTTTCTACTTTTTAGGGGGCGAATTCGGATTCGATAAAAGCATATTTTAAAAAATATTTTTTTTAGATTATTTTATTTTATACTTTTTAGTTTTAAAAGAAACATAATTTGAATAAAAAAAGATGGGATATTTTTTATTCACACATACATTATTGTTTCTGATATAAAATACGTTTTACAATTTTATACCAAATGGTTAAGTAAATTAAGAGACGTTAAATCGATTCCATTACAGCAAGAGCAAAAATTTTTTATTCCAGTAACTCATAAATAATGAAAGTACCTCGAAGAGTAAAATATGTATCAAAATACTGTGATTATAATTTATAAATATTAGAATCCAATTTTAATTGAAGCAACATTTCTACCACGTATGAAAATGATATATGTATGTATGTAATGTATTTTACTGTATATTTCTATAGTATACTATTAGTAGTATACCGTATATCCAAACAAACATCTAACCTTGAACACCTACCTACTTAATCGCTTAATAATATCATGCAGTAAAAAATGTTGACAAATATCTTGATTTAAATTATAAACAAATGGAGCGGAACAAAATAATTTAGGAAATTAGTTTAACATAATATTATGTACGTACGTACATACTCTCATACGTAGTTTTAATTTTTGTGTTGACAAAATTTTGTTTGTAAATCATAGTTCGTAATGCGCAAAAGCATAATTTTGAAATGATCTTTACTTTTTATATTCTTTACTATGTACATATATACAAAAAAAATATTATGTATGTATGTAGTTTTAATTTGGCAACCGGAATTATTTTGAATAAAATTTTATATGTATATCTATATACACAATATACATAATAAATGTTCCTAAATAAAACACATAAAACATTAATTTTTAACGCCATGCATATTCAATATGCAATAAAGAATGTTGACAACAAATATTCTGATTTAAATCCTAAACAAATGTTTTAAAACAAAATAATTAGCAACATAAAAATATTGTACCTATATATTTTGTGTTTTGCTAACTCCTAATACAAAACACAATATGTGTACATCAAGATTGATTGAACTAAATTATTATATTATTAAAATGATTGAACTAAACTATTATATTATTAAAAAAATGTTGATGAATACAGTTAACAAAACAAAAAAAAAAAGTACGTACACGAATTGGATTCAAACCAAATTACCCCTATTTTCAAAACCTTTACACTCTCCTCTGCACTATACAACAGTTAAGTATTTCCTGAACATATTACGAACATAAAATCTTAATTTTTAACCATACATATTCAATATGCATTAAAGAATGTTGACAACAAATATTCTGATTTAAATACTAAACAAATGTTGTAAACAAAATAATTTAGCAACATACATAAAAATATACTATTATAGGAGAAAAGATCAAAAATATATTACGTGTGTATTGTATGCATGAATTTAGAGATAAGAATTTAAGTTTTAAATTCATATATACAAATTTTACATATATACTTACATATTTTATTCAAAAAATGTTGATGAATAGATAGTTAAAAAAAAAAAAGTTGCATGTGAACTGGATTCGAACAACATGACCCCCACTTTTGAAACCTGTTCACTTTCCTCTGCACCATACAACACTTACAAATGTTGCTAACAGATTACGAAGATAACAAAAAGCGTGACAGAATGACAAATAAATAAATAAATAAATAAACCGACACCGACACCGACGAGTTAATATAAAAGCATATAAAATAGGGCTTTTTCAAAGTTCGAGGAGCTGTAGCTCCGTAATGGATGGGGCTACATGAAAAAGTTGTTCCACAAAGTTATTTTTTTTATGAGACCTACCCATGGTTAACATTTTTTTTCTCTATCTTTAACGGTGTAGAAGTTTTGTAAACAGACGGACGGAAGAACGGACGGACGCACAGAGTGAAACTAATAAGCACATTTTTTCAAAATTTTTTTTGGAAATGTGCTAAAAATATTAAAATATTATAAAAAGTGGAGTTAAGTGGTTTTGCAAAATAAATTTCGATTTTATTTTGTTATTTAAGTATGGTTATAATATTATGTACATAATACGGTTCCCTGACAATTGGGGCCATAGGACAATTCGGATTCTGTACAACTAGTGGAATTAAGTGGTTTTGCAAAATAAATTTCGATTTTATTTTTTGTTATTTAAGTATTGTTATAATATTATGTACATAAAACGGTTCCCTGACAATTGGGGCCATTAACAATTGGGCCCAACGACAACTGGGACCATAAGCAATTGGGGTCACTAATAATACAATTTATATGCAGGTCACCCATGATATTTTGAGCATTAAAATATTAATCTTTTTGCGACAAAATCATGAAAACCAAAATCTTGAGAAAAACAAACGAATTGAATTTTTTGTTATATTTTTTTCTTTTTTACTTTTAAATATAATATGTAAGTATTCAAAAATACGAGATATAAAAATCAATTTTAGTTTTGTTTATACCACAACAAAAACATTAAAAAATTATAAATTATGAAACACCAAAAAAATATTACATATTCTGTAATATTACAGAACGTTATAGTTGTATTTGTACTCTAGAAAAAGGGTATAACCTTGCTTTTAACTCTAAAATTTCTCCTAATTATCCATAAAACTATGAAAAAATTTATGGATATGTAAACTGAATCGTTGAAAAATGGATAAAAAGTTCAAAAGAACTTCAAATTTTAGACTTTATGAATCTTCAAAATGTTCCAGAATGGAGTGATTTAAAGAAATCTTTAGAGTATCTTTCATCAAAAAATGTCATAGTCGATGATTCTAAATTGTTTGACCAGTTTCTAAATTTAAAAATATTTATTTCAAAAAAAAGATCCCAAGTGGGTATCGACTTGAGCTCATGAAAAGTTGGTAAGCTATTTTCAAGAAGCAACCAGTATTGAAACTTTTCCAGAACTTTTAAAAATAGCTTAATTCGTTTTTTGCATCTTTGGCCATAATGCAAATATTGAAAGAGTTTTCTCTCTTATTGATAGTCAATGAACGAAAGATAGAAATAAATTGCAGGTTCAAACAATTAATGGAATTCTTTTGACGACATATAATATAAATATGAGATGCGAAACTTTTTTACAATATCTTCTGAATAGCCCAAAACTTTTTTTATTTAAAAATGATGAAAACGAAAATCGCCGGGGATTTTTTACTGTCGGGGTTTTGTCTGGGTTTTCAAAATGCCAAAACCCTTTTCGATTTGGCATCCCTAAATATATGTATGTATGTATAACTAGTTAATTTCTGTAAATATTCATATGTAGGTATGTCAGTATACGTAGTTAATTATTATAAATTAATATATTGACGTAAATGGGTAAGATAACAAAACATTACAAAATTACAAAATGAAAAAAAAACAAAAGCATTGTTAATTGACTAAACTTTATGTTGTCATTTAGACATAATTATTAAATGATGTATGCAGATTGTCTAAGGTTCGATCCCGGTTGTTATCAACTAAAAATTTTGTTTATGTTATTTAACTTAGTTAAGTATAAGTAAAATTAGTTTTTGGATTTTACTATACCAAACATATTATGTATTAAGGCCGTGTGGGAAACTATCACAATTCGCACTAAATACTAACTAAAGCACTAAATTAATTCCGAAAAACTGCTAAAATTGTTTAGTGCATTCCAAAATAGTGTGCTAAATTGAGGATCGTTTTTTCAAAACTCAATAAAATGATTTTTTTCCAGAATCGACCTATATATGTAGTCAGCATAATTCGCAACTCCTCTTTCGTTTGGCGTTAATAAAATTTGTCTAAACTAAGTATTTTAAAAGTTATAGCCATTTGAAAAACGAAAGTTTTTGCAAAACTTCATAAAATTACGATTTTCTTAAGTTTTGGAAAACTGATTAATAAGTGTGATTCTCTAATATTGCTTTTATGGTAAGAACATTGCTTGAATATACGATGTATGTATGTATTCCGCATAATTCGCCGTTCCTCTTTCGTTTAGCGTCAATAAAATTTGTCTAAACTAAGTATTTTACAAGTTATAGCTATTTAATAAATAAAAGTTTTTGCAAAACTTCATAAAATTACGATTTTATTAAGTTTTGGAAAACTGATTAATAAGTGTGATTCTCTAATATTGCTTTTATGGTAAGAACATTGCTTGAATATACGATGTATGTATTCCGCATAATTCGCCGTTCCTCTTTCGTTTAGCGTCAATAAAATTTGTCTAAACTAAGTATTTTACAAGTTATAGCTATTTAAAAAATGAAAATTTTTTCAAAACTTCATAAAATGACGATCATAAATATGATTTCTGATATTGCTTTTCTATTAAAAATATTATTTGTTTATGATTTTTTTTTCTCTACTTTTATGTTTTTGTAATAATTTGTAAGCACATGTAAAATCATACCATAAAATGCACCGTTATTTTTCAATAGCAAAAATACTAGAATATTGAAAAAAAATTTGTTTGATTATTCATTCAGTAGAGTCTGTGAATTAGTTCAGTGTTAAGTTCTAAATAAATCAGTGTGATAATTTATTTAATTAATCATATTAATTAAATTAATACACATATCTATAAATATATTATTTATTAAAATAATAATGAATGACGTAGAATACACCAAGCAAATAGAAGAAGTTCCTCGGGGACGCAAGAATAAGAATAAAGCAAAAAAAGTCAATAGAAAAAATCAAGCAAACACTAACACTAATACTATTTTAAGTTGTTCCCATATATCTGTAAATAAAACGGGGCAAAAACTTAAAAAAAAATGTAAAGGTTTCATGTTAACGCTGGATGATGCGGAATGTAAGTCAAATCAATTAAAACAAAAATTCTTAAATTTATAGTGAATTTTACATTTTATATATAGTATTTCGACATCACTGCAATTCCAAATCTAAGAAAATTGAACAGGACAAATTTATTGTCAAGTATTTAAATGTAACTTACCCAAAAAAGAAAGAAAATTCAAATAAAACATTGACGAATAAATCAAGAGCTGTATCTATCAATTATAATATAAGAATGAGAAACGGGAAAACAGTTCTAGTTTGTTCAAAGTTGTTTCAAAATATAACAGGTACCTACCTAATTTTATATTTTTTATCACTTAGATTTTAGAAAAATAGAAATCGAATTTTATTGGCGAAATATGCCTTATAAAGTTAGTAGTAGTATGCGTATACATTTATTTTCACAATTTTTTTCTGTACATAAGAGTTTAAATACATACATTGATAATATACATATTATTATAGGTAGTTATTTGTAGTATAAGGTCATATTCCGCCATTCCTTAAATTTTATTAATAAAACAAATTTCATTCATTTTATTTCGTATTATTACAACTTATAGGATTTTCGTCGCACCGTTTGTCTTTGATAGGAAAATATGTACTACATACAGGTGAATTACCTGAAGAACGACGAGGTGGAGATCGTTCAACATCTGAAGATTTAAAAATGACCGAACTTATTAAAGAAAATATTAAAAAATATAAATGTCGCGAAAGTCACTATAGTCGCCGTAAAACAGGAAGACATTATTTACCTCCAGAGTTAAATATTCAAAAAATGTACACTCGATTTTCTGAAGCGTTAAAAAAGGATAACAAACGTGCTTGCTCACTTTCCAAATACAAACGTGTGTTTTATGATTGCTTTAATATTGGATTTGGAAGTCCTCGTACAGATACCTGTTCTCAATGTAAAGTGTTTCAAATTACATTAAAAAATCCCAATAAAAGTTTAGAAGAAAAAAATCAAACTAGAACTCTTTTCAAGTTACATAAACTTAAAGCTAACAAATTTCATGAAATCATGAAGAGTGAAGATGATTCTGTTATAAAAATAGTTTTCGACATGCAACAAAATCAGCCATTACCAAAATTATCTATTGGCGAAATTTTTTACAGTAGACAGGTATGGTTCTACAACTTAACGATTATGATACATCGTGCTTCGCAGAATCGTGAAAATATAAAACACTATACATGGCTAGAAACTGAGTCTGGAAGAGGTGCAAATGAAGTTGCTTCGTGTGTCATACATTTTCTTCAAGACCTGGATAAGGAAATGTTGGCAACTAAACGAAAATACGCATTACACCTTTTCTCTGATTCTGCCACAAGCCAAAATAAGAATACAATTTTACTTGCTTGTTTAATGAAATATTTAAAAACGAGTAAAAGCTTTTATTCTATTAAACACTTTTTCCCAATAAGAGGACATAGTTTTATGCCGCCGGATAGAGTATTTGGAAGAGTTGGGCTTGATTATAGAAAACGAGAAGCAATTTTATCTCCAAGTGAATATAGAAAAATATTAAACAAAACGAGAAGAAGTTTTATCTGCAAATAAAGATTTTTGGTTTTACGGTTTACAAGAAGCAAAAAAAATTCTAAAATCAAAAATGCCATTTAAAATATCTACTTGTCGAATAATATTTTATGAGAAAAAAGAAAGAGTGATATCTGTTTCAATTGGAACTACATATACAGGAGACTTGGTTAAATACGATGTATTAAAAAAAGGATGCTCTTTAAATTCTATGTCCAACTCGAAAGTTTTAGATAAAATTAATAGAGTCTCGAAAGAAAAAAGTGAAGATGTCAAGAAACTTATAAAATATTTTGTAATACCTGCAGATGCTGCAGAATTTTATCATGACATATTAAATAATTCCCACCGAGAAGAGGATGAAGTAAACGATCCAATAGGTTTAATTTATGAGGAAGAAGAAGATGCTGTATAAAAACCTAAATTTTTGAAACATATATATTCATAAATATATTCCATAAATATTTTAAAAATATCGAAAAAATTTTTAATAATTTGTCATTATTGTTACTTTTTATGAAGTTTTGCAAAAACTTGTCTGTTTTATAGAGTTTTGAAAAAATTTTGCGTTTTATGAAGTTTTGCAAAAATTTTGAAAGTGTATGTTGTGAAGTTTTGAAAAACCGCCTGCTTTTTTAAACCAATTCATCGGGCGCTCTACCACTTTTAAAAAAAATTAATTTTATGTTTTTATCATTATTACTTAAGATTTAAATAATAAAAACTTAATTTCTGACAAAACTGAAATTATTATTTTATGTAATTTTGAAAAAACGCTCCTCAATTGTCTGATCGCACTTGATTATCTGTCAATCTTTTAGTATACTCTCGATTACACTAAATGTTCACCCTAAAAGAGTTATACATGTAAGAAAAGAAGTGTGAAATGTCTAGTGTGAAGTGCTAGTGCGATGATTGGGAAACGCCCTTAGTATATAAAATTAATAATTTAAAATGTCAGAAAAGAAAAATTTCATACTTATTAATTTTACGTATTCTTTAACTTATGACTCTTATGTGCTTTAACTTATGATTCTAGATTACGAATATTTTTTAAGTAAAATGAAATAAAAATAACTTAATTGAATAAAGATATGGATTTCACAGAATGTCATAATTCATCCTTTTAATGCTGTGTTCTTTCTATATTCCATACATACTTATAAAACATATTCTATTAATGAATCCAGCCTATAGTACGAAAGGTCTCAAGTTCAAACTCCGGCTGGGTCATATACATTAATAAAAAATAATATAGATTTTTCTTATAATAGGTATGTAATTAGTATAATATAATTAAATTAAAAATAAATATATATACTTATATGTTTTATAAATTATAATTAGTTAATATCATATTGTAATATAAGTATATAGGTCCTATATTGTTTATAAATTATAATTAATATCATATTGTAATCTAATATATAAGGAAGAAATTCTGTTTGTTTGTTTGAGCCGAACTCACTTAAAAACCACCAGTCCGATTGCAACCAAATGTTGCAGGAACAATTCTACGAGCTTGGCTTAACAGTTTAATCAATTGATTTGAAAATTTGTAAAACTGTTGCTCTTTAGCAGAAAAGCTCACTACTTAGGTTAATTTGCTTACGATCCATTAACCCGTTTTGGAATAAAATTACGGTTCCAAATAAAGCCTGTGATAATTTTTTGTGAACGTTCGTTAACCCATTTCCGCACAAGTACCAATTAAAAATATTCTACTATTACACTTTAACAGAGAAGTTCATTCAATAAATTCTGCGTGATACATTAACCCATTTCGGCACGATAGACTTCCAAAAAAAAAAATTTTGTTCCCAATTTGTGTCTAATTTGGCAGAATGAATTTACGGTTCTAAATAAAGTCTATGACAAGTTTTTGTTAACCCATTTCCGCACGAGTACCTATTAAAAATATTCTGCTTAATTTTTTGTATTGTTATTACTTATTATTAAAAGGATATTTGCAACACTCTTTACTTTTGTCTTTGTCTTTGTCTTGTTGTCTCCATAAAAAGCTTTCAATTCAAATTTCTAATATATAATAGTAATTAAAATAACCAAATTAAGTATCTTAAGAATACTGTGTTTCAGTTTTAACAACATAACATTTTCGGCCGTTATTAAATAACAGAAATAATCTCCTCCATACGACAATCATCATTCAAGAATGCATTACTAACATGTGGTGTACCTATATAAGATGTATGTGTATATTATATTTCTCGAAAAATATCACTGAAATAAGTATGTACATACTATATGTATAATGTACGTATGCTTAAAAATACTACAAACACAATCAATTAAATTAGAAAACTCACACTTCTGTACAGTATTTAATCAAAAATGAGTACATACATATTTAAGGAACAGAAAATCTTACATTCTTATACATATACAATTCTTACACATATTTTTAGCCTTATTCAATATCAATTTGAAAACATAATTATTTTTTTTTTTTTTGTTAATGTATTTCTCTGCCACATAAATGTGGACAGGAAATTACACAGCCTTTCATGTTCAGACGTGGCTGTACATGTCATAAGGGGAAATAACTCTTACGACATGTGTGGGATTCGAACCCACACTCCCTCGGTGTTTACAGCGTATTTTATACGCTCTTACCCACTAGGCCACCGAGGCCCCAAAACATAATTATGTATTAGAAAAAGTTAATGTAAAAAAGTTCTGGTTGAATTATAAAGGTAAAAAACAAACCTGTCTTTTTTTTCTAAATCTGATCTGAGATGTATGCATTTCAAAACAAGCTTTTTCAAAATTTGAAGAGCTGTAGGTGCTGTAGGAGCTGTAATGGTGAGGCTACATAAAAAAGTTGTTCTAGAACATTGCTTTTTTTAAGAGACCTATACATGATTAATATTTCGCTCATTAGTAAACGGTGTATAAGTTTTCTAAACAGACTGACGAACAGAATGAAACTAATAGCAAATTTTTGAAAATGTGCTTAAAAGGACAATTCATAAAAACATGAAGTGGCATTACTTACGAAAAAAAATGTATTACATATATGGTCTTTTCTAAATGAAATGAGGTTTTATGTTTCGGTATTAGCGAATATATTGTGAAAACTCACTTCGCTCTAATAGTATACTCAATAGATTACTGATAATAATAATAATAATAAATAAATCTTGTATAGGATGATGATATCTACAGCAGAGTAATTCAAGGTTTAGTAGTGATATTAATGATTCCCGAAACTGAAGCTTAGTCAAATATAAATGAATAATATAGCAAGGCAAAAAATTGTAATGAATGTGAAAAAAAATTATTCAAATCTCTTTCAAGTAGTAAAAATGTAAGTAAAAATGAATACAATTTTGATTAAATCTTATTTATTTCGGTATCTTAAAAGTATACAATAAAAATTCACACTTTTTAATTTTCGATAATTTGTAAATATTTTTTCAATAGTTTTACGTTTTAACGTTTGCTTTATATGGAAAAGTGGAAATAAATACAACCTTCTTTATGCAACTTGCTAAAATTGTTTAAAATGAAAATTCACTCATCATAAAAACATAAAATGGATTTGTATTCTATTATGTACAAATCATAATTTAATATAAAATATGTGTACATGCTCATATTCATACGTACTTATGTTGATTCGTACATTACCTATTGGCCAAACCTACTAACTACTAAATAAATTTAAGTATTTAATTAAAAAATCAAATAAAAATTCAACCAGATGCTCAAGAAGATCTACATATTCTAAAATAGATGATTTACTAAAAATATTATATATAGTTATAACTAAGTAATACAATTTACTAAAAGAACAACAACAAATTGTCAAAATCTATTGAAGTGAGTAGGCGTAAAATTTTTAGCGGAAAAAAATAAAAATTGAAAATAAAATTAAAAAAGTAAAGAAAACGAATTGTTATTGTTTCGAAAAAATGCAAAAAGCTTATTTTAATCTAAAAAAAAAAAACAAAAAATCTTAATATACCAACAATTATGACGAAACGCTGTGCAATTTTTGAAACCATAATTAGGGCCAAAACTATAGGTATTAAGTGTAGTGGAAAATGTCGGCGCTTTTTTCATGTAAGGTGCACGCTATTAACGGAAAAAGAATTTGAAGCTATTAAAAGTGGTATTCCAAATGGAAATGCGCAGATTGTTCCACAAGCAATAATGCGTCAATAATAGTTGGAGAAGATGGCACTGATAGTGAAGAACAGAATCAATTACAGAACAAATTGAATGAGTCTCAACAAGAACAAGTGAAAAATAATATAGTAAATACTGGTTTACCAACAAACCTCGAAGATCCTGCAAAAACTATTATGAACTTATATAGCTGACAAATAAATGCCAATATTACTACTTAGTATATACTGATATAAAAAATATAACACCAATAGAAAAAAAAAAAATAACTAACAAGGTAGAATGTAAACTAACGGTTTTTAAAAGCTCCCAATTTCAAAAGGCAATACAAACTGTTTAGAATTGTGACTTGCACAAAAATTTTAAAATTTCATGTAAATAAGAAAAAATGTGAAAATAGGACTTTTCTGCAATTTTGAGAGGCTGTAAGTTTGGAACCCTATATAATTAAAAAAAAACTGTTGACACACGTGAAAACACATTACTGGAGCTTTAATTTTTATGTCTTGCAAGAAAAATGTTTACAGGGTCTTAAGTTACAGGTGCCTAAAAATAGCAAATTTTCAATTCTTGAGTCCTAATAGCTCTTAAACAGGGGGTGGTACAAAAAAAATTTTCTAAGGAAACTTATACTAATTCTAAAAGTTATTTCTTGTCTCAAAATTTCAGATTCCTATCTAAAGACATGCCGGAGTTATGAAAAAAGAAATTTCAAGCAAAATGTGGTTTTCACATAACAGTAAATTTAAATAGTAAATATAAAATAGTACACATGGTTAAAATATTTTTCCTCTATCTTTAACCAAAAATAATATACTATATAGATGTTGCGAAGCTGTATAAAATAAAAACCTTAAAAATTCAAGCTCTTTAAAATTTATTAAAAAATTGTAAAAGGTTTATTTATTCTATTCTCAAATCTCAATTGCAAAACTTTTAAAAACAATAACATAAGAACAAAAAAAAAGCTTTGCGTATCTTCAATAGAATATCAGATAATAACATAATAACAAAAAAAAAGCTTTACGTATATTCAATAGAATTAAGAATATTAAAACATAAAATTTCTAATATCAGCAGATCGTCGTCGTGCTCGTGCACTAAACGGATAGCAAAGATAATATGTATTATGTATACATATTACATAGATATGTATGTAAATTATATATTATATTTATATGTGTATTATCTTTGTGGATATATATAGTTATAAAGTAATTAATACATATCTAACAAAATTTAACACTAATATAAAAAAATGAATTAATATGTTTTTATATTTTTTAGATAAGGAAATATAATAAATAAGTATGACAATAAAGAAAATATATTCATGTATGTGTATGTATATAGTTTCTTTATATGTATATATCCAATTCTATAATCTATCCAAATCTATCAATAATCCAAATAATCTACATATAATCTATTCTATATGCTTCCATAATAATAAAGCAATTTTAAATTTATTTTGTTTTTATTTCACTACTTAGTATCATTCAATAAAAAATCATTTGATAAAGTACCTAAAATAAAGTGCTTTATTGATTCTATAGTTTTTGCAAAGATAATAATGTAGGTACATAGCTACATGATTTTTGATTTAAATTTAATTTTAATAGTAACTACCGATTGTGACGATTAGTCTTTTATGAAATATGTATGTATGTACATTTATTTTTTTTATACTTTATAATTAACTCTTAATTAAATAAGTGATTTTGTGTTTTAATTTAATAATAATAAATTTTATTCAATCTAAAATTAAAAAAATTTTCGTAATAAGTGAATTAATAATTTTGATTTAAATATAAAAAAATAAAACTAGGAAAACCCATTCATTTAAAAAACTAATTAATTCTAAATAAAATCTCAAGAATTTAATAACATTTAAAAAGAAACTAGTTTTAGAATCAAAAAAACTAGTTCGTCTTACCTTTGAATTTATATTTTTCAATTAATTATAAATATGCCGACTGTTCGTATTTGTTGTATCAGTTCATGTCGAAGCACAGATTTCCCCCTCGAAGTACCTCTAGATATGTATCATGGGTTACGGCTTGTTCGCAATCTTATGATTATATTAAGACTTTGAAAACGCCATATATTTGCCAGCGACATTTTGAGAATACTTTTTTGGGATCAAGAAGGTTGTGTTCAAATGCAATTCCTACACTTTTTTTAACGGAAGAGTCTGATCAGAATACTGACGCTCCAATTAATATTATTGTGGATAATATTAAGACAAAAGAAATCTGACTTACAATCAAAAGCATGATAAAATTGAAGCATACGTCGATTATGGTTGCGGTGAAAATAAACGCGAACCCAAAATAGCAAAAAACACTTGTGTTTTCATGTTCCGAAGCTTATATGGTAATTGGAAGCAAATCATAGGATATGTCGTTTCTGAAACTTCTATACCAATAAATAAACTTCATTTTCTTGTTATGGAAATTTTGAAGTTATGTCATGATCTTAAATTAAAAGTCCGAAATATAGTTTGTGATCAATCAACAACAAATCAATCTTTTTGTAAAAAACTAGGTGTTACAGAAGATTTACCTTATTTTATTTACAATGAAGATAAACTATTTTTTATATGATGTACCACATTTATTTAAATCAATTAGAAATAATTTAATTAAGTATTCATTAAAAACAGAAGCAGATCATGCGACATGGAATATTATTAAGCAACTGTATGAAAAAGATAGTAAGTCATCAATCTGAGTATGCCCACGTTTAAAAGAGAGCCACATAAATATACCAATACGTTCCAAAAAATGAATGTGAAACTTGCTATTAAGGTATTTAGTTCAAGTACTTGTGCTGGTATTAGAACATACGCCGAATCAGATTTTTTTTAAGGATAAAGAATCTGCGTTGTGTACTGCAAAATGCGTAGAAAAATTTAATAATTTATTCGATTGTCTAAATAGTAAAACACTATATGACAAAAATCCATATAAAAACGGTTTGCAAAAAAATAATTGCTATGGCATTATATTCAGGATATGTGCGAATTTTAAAAAAAAGTAGAATTTGAGGTTCCTCACAAAAAAATTAAAATTAATTGTTTAAAAGCACTGAGACAATCTATTAACGGTATTCTTTTATTATCAGATGAGCTGTTTAATGAATAAGCTGACTGGTATTATATGTACACTAATAAATGTAATCAGGATATAATAGAAAATTTATTTAGTATAGTTCGTTCTAAAAAGAGAAATCCTTCTGCTTCCGAATTGGGATATATTTTAGCTAAAATAATCAGTGTAAAATTAGCGTATTCTTCGAAATTCGCGAACTGTGAACAAGATTCTAAAAATATGCTGGACATAGACGATTTAAAAAAATGGTTCGATAAAAATCACAAATGTTACGACCATAGGGTTAAAATTTTAGACTATTTTCTTTTAATTTTAATAAGAAGAAATTCTTTATGAATTTTCCAAAAATCTAAAATAATAAATAATAATTATAATAATCCTAGACTTAGAGTTTTGAAGGAATAATTAAATACAGAATTTTATTTTTATGATTTTTTATTAATAAAATTAGTGATAGAAATTAGGTAACTAACAAGCAATAAAAATACGTATATAATTTTATTAATTTTATGTGCGAATTTTAAAAAAAAGTAGAATTCGAGGTTCCTCACAAAAAAATTAAAATTAATTGTTTAAAAGCACTGAGACAATCTATTAACGGTATTCTTTTATTATCAGATGAGCTGTTTAATGAATAAGCTGACTGGTATTATATGTACACTAATAAATGTAATCAGGATATAATAGAAAATTTATTTAGTATAGTTCGTTCTAAAAAGAGAAATCCTTCTGCTTCCGAATTGGGATATATTTTAGCTAAAATAATCAGTGTAAAATTAGCGTATTCTTCGAAATTCGCGAACTGTGAACAAGATTCTAAAAATATGCTGGACATAGATTGGCAAAATATATTGAAATTGGATGAAACTAACAACGACAATGAAGAATCAAACAGTGATCCAAAGAAAGGCAATCAGGATCTGTCAAATAAAGAGAACATTAACTTATTAAATAATATTGATTTACATTCTGAACATGAAGAAAACTTTACCATAGAAAATTTCTTATCTGAAAATGCAACCAGATATTTTGCAGGATATATTATGATGAAAATCCTTAAAAAACATCGTGAAATAAGTAATTGTCATGATTGCGGTAAGAATTTGTTAAATGCGGAAATGGCTTCAATGTCTAATAATAATGAATATTTAATTTTTTTTTTAAATTTTAATACCGATACCGATTTTGGATCTCTTAAAGCTCCATCAAATGAATATTTTGCAGTCTGTAAACGTTATGTGATTATTTTTAGTAAAGTTATGAAAACTTCAGCTCATGAAGAAGGGATTTTATCTAAAATTAAGATAGAATGCATAAACGATTTAAAAAAATGGTTCGATAAAAATCACAAATGTTACGACCATAGGGTTAAAATTTTAGACTATTTTCTTTTAATTTTAATAAGAAGAAATTCTTTATGAATTTTCCAAAAATCTAAAATAATAAATAATAATTATAATAATCCTAGACTTAGAGTTTTGAAGGAATAATTAAATACAGAATTTTATTTTTATGATTTTTTATTAATAAAATTAGTGATAGAAATTAGGTAACTAACAAGCAATAAAAATACGTATATAATTTTATTAATTTTTAATCTTCGCATTATTTAATTTCATTTATAATAAATAAAATGAAATAAAATCAAAAGGAATTTATATTAAAATCAATTTAATGAAAATATTAAAATTAGATAACCAAAAACTTAGAAGTGAACATAACATTTATTATTAAAACAAAAATAATGATAAATAATAATAATGGAATTATAATAATAATAATACCTAGTTAATCTAATTCAAAACAATTTATTTAACAATTTATGAATGAATAAAATGGATAGGAGTCGTGGTGGACACTGACCCAGTCATGTATAGGACGGCAGACTCCAATCCAATATATCATAGGATAATATAATAAGCGTTTTTTTATGTTACAGTTTTTATTTTTTAAGAATTGTTATTTGGTTTAAACTTGTTTTTTTTTAGAAATATTTTTTTTTTAACAAGAATTAACATTTTTTTTTTAAATCGTTTTTGTGGATTAGGCCTCTTGCGATACCACATTAAAAAAGCGCGCCTTATTCTTTACGCACCCAGGGTGTTGTGGAAATAAGGATATAAACTTATATATGTATATACTAGCAGAGTACCCGGCGTTGCCCGGAGTATTTTATTGGCTTCATGAAATAAAATTTATTAACTTTTGTTTCTGTGTTAATATAATTTAATTAATATAGTTAACTTATTACTATGCATTTACAGATGCTGGTAGTTAATATTCTATTTTTATTACATTTAGTTAAATTGAATAAACAGAGCGAAGAATTAGAGACAATTCGTCTACAAAAAATCTTTAAAGGAATCAATAATCTATTAAGTACGCAATTACGGCGAAGTGAGTTTTCATAATATATTCGTTAATACCGAAACATAAAATCGCATTTCAATTATAAAATACCATAATGTAATAAATTGTTTTTCCTAAGTAATGTCACTTCATATTTTTGTGAATTATCCTTTTAAGCACATTTTGAAAAATTTGCTATTAGGTTCGCTCTTTCCCTGCGTCTTTTTACAAAACTTATATACTGTTTAATAAAGAGCAATGAAATATTAACCATGCATAGCTCTCTTAAAAAGAGTAATGTTATAGAACAACTTTTTTATGTACCCTCACCGTTAGAAATTCTACAGCTTCTTTTTAAATGCATACATCTCAGGTTCTGTTTAACATATTTTCAATATAAAAAATACATGATTGCCTTTTACCATTATAAATCTACCAGAATTTTTTTACGTTTACTTTTTCTAATTATTTTTTCAAATTGATTGGCTAAAAATATGTATATGGATTAGAATGTAAAGTTTTCTGTTCTTTAAATATGTATGTACCTACTCATTTTTGATTAAATGATGTACAGAAATGTGAATATGTTTTCTAATTTAATTGATTAAGTTTATAGTATTTTTAAATATACGGATATTATACATACTATATGTACATATTTTAATGATATTTTATGGGAAACATGTTATACACATGCATCTTATATAGGTAAACCACATGTAAAGACCACATGTAAGTACATAATGCATTTCTGAATGATGACATGATGATTGTCTAATGTAGGAGATTGTTTCTGTTTTTTAACAACGGCCGAAAATGTTATTTTGTTAAGACTTAAACACAGGATTCTTAAGTTACTTAATAAGGTTATTTTAATTATTTTTATATAAGTATTAGAAATTTGCATTGAAAGGTTTTTATGGAATATTAAAAACAGTGTAGATAAAAGTAAAGAGTATTGGAAATATCTTTTTAATAATAATAACAATACCAAAAATTGAGCAGAGTATTTTTAATAGGTATTCGTACGGAAATGGGCTAACGAACGTTAACAAAAATTTGTCACAGGCTTTATTTAGAATCGTAAATTCATTCTGCCAAATTAGAAAAAAATTAGAAACAAAATATTTTTTTTGAAAGTCTATCGTGCTGAAATGGGTTAATGTATCACCGCAGAATTAATTAAATGAGCTTCTGTCTTAAAGTGCAATAATTGTGCCAATGTTCAATTGGTTTGACCAGTTTAAACACGACAACAAAAAATGAAAAACTTCATTGAGGCTTGATGCTGAAATGGGTTAATGTATCGTAACCAAATCAACTCAGTAAGCTTTTATAGTAAAGATCTAGAGCTTTTGTGAATTTTCAACTCAGTTGGTCAAACCATTTAAGCGCGACAACAAAGACATTAAGAAACTTCATTGGGCCATGGTGTCGAAACAGGTTAGCGGATCGTAACCAAATCAACTGACTGGGCTTCTGGGCTGAAGAGCTACACTTTTGTAATTTTTCAACTCAATTGGTCAAACCTTTTAAGCGCGACAACAAAGAAATTAAAAAATATCATTGAGCCCTGGTGCCGAAACGAGTTAATGTATTGTAACCAAGTCAATTCAGTAAGCTTCTATGCTAAAGAGTAACAATTTTGCAATTTTTCAACTCAATTGGTCAAAACGTTTAAGCGCGACAATAAAAAAAATTTAAAAACTTCATTGAGGCTTGATGCTGAAATGGGTTAATGTATCGTAACCAAATCAACTCAGTAAGCTTCTATGGTAAAGAGCTGGAGCTTTTGTGAATTTTCAACTCAGTTGGTCAAACCGTTTAAGCGCGACAACAAAGACATTAAGAAACTTCATTGGGCCGTGGTGCCAAAACGGGTTAACGGATCGTAACCAAATCAACTGAGTGAGCTTCTGGGGTGAACAACTACACTTTTGTATATTTACAACTCAATTGGTCAAACCGTTTAAGCGCGACATTAAGGTAAATTAAGAAATTTCACTGACCTCTGGTGCCGAAACGGGTTAATGGATCTTAACCAAATTAACCTAGTGAGCTTTCTTTCTAAAAAGCAACAGTTTAGCAAGTTTTCAAATCAATTGATGAAACCGTTTAAGCAGCACAGCAATAAAATTTAATGAACTTCGTTCGGCTCTCGCGCCCAAACGGGTTACCGGAACTTTACAAAAATTTGTCTCAGGGTTTTTTTCCGACCACAAAATCGCCATACAAAATTGGACATAAATCGGAAACAAAAAATTTTTTGGAAGCCCGCCGGGCCGAACCCGTGTGACATTTGGCAACCCAATTTCTTGGGTACACCGCTAAAGGTGAGAAGAACATTTGTGCAAATTTGCAACTCAATCGGTCAAACCATTTAGGCAGAACAACGAAAAAACCAAAACGCTTTAAAACGCTCTCGGGCCGCAATGGGTTAATGAACCGAAACGCGATATAGCCTATAACTCCTTCCGGGGTCGTAGAAATATTCCTGCAAAATTTGGTTGCAATCGGACTGGTGGTTTTTACGTGAATCCGTGCCAAACAAACAAACAAACAAACAAACAGAATTTCTTCCTTATATATTAGATAATATTCTTATACAGAATTGTATACATACAAAATATATAGTAAAGGTGATATTAACACGTAAAATCTGTACTAAAGGTAATTTTAACACTTACATAGTTTTCGATTTAACGATATAAAGACATAATTTTTAAAATTTTTTCTAATTATATGAAATAAAAAAAAATCATACCTATTAAACATAATATATTATAAACATTATTTCATATTTTATACTTTTATAATAATAATTTGTATACCTATAATTGGTATTAATAAACAACAACTAAAATTCATTGATAATTTATAAAATAATGTTTTTTATTATTTTTGCTTTTTTTTAAAGGCACCATCTATAAAAAATGTTCGTTTTAAAATTTATATGGAATGCTATTTCTTTAAGCGTTATACTGCGCTTTGGTTGTAGATAAATAAAACTACAAATTAGAATGTCTTTACCAATCAACAACCAACATTCTCATATTCATAATAACAGCTACATACATAATTATACTCATTCTTATTGCAGCATTGCATATTGTACCTATTGTACCTGTTGTATTTAATTTAATATTAACTTATATTAAAATAAGTTATTTTTAAAATATGTATGTTTGTATGTATACATAATATATCTTAATTATGATTTTTAATACAAAAAACACATTCTTAATGACTTAAACAAATAATTTAATTTTAAAGCCGACGAACAGAGAAAGTGACAAAAGTTAAAATTAACATGAACAAAAATTTAAACATAATGCACAATGCAATTCATCTATTTCTAATATAAAAAATAAATTAATATTTTTCTTTTCTTATATTTATTGTTTATTGAGAAATTCCAAATTCTTACTTTTTTTTATTTAAGAAAAAAAAACTTACATTTGTTCTTATGTTCTTATTATTTAACTTATGTTCTAATAATTAGAACATAATAGATTCTCATATTAGTACACAAGTTAAATATTTAGAACGTTATGTTCTAATAATAGCCCCGTTGAAGGGAATTTTAAAATAAAAGCTTTCGCGCAAAATTTTCCATAAGTTGAAACATCTATATAGTATATTATCTTTGCTTTAACGGTAGAAGTTGTGTAAACAGACGGACGGACGGACAGAGTGAAACTAATAAGCACATTTTTTCAAAATTTTTTTGGATATGTGCTAAAAATGGTAAAATTATCAACCATATCAATATATATTTATTTCCTTTTTTATTATTATTATATATACATTGTCATACAGTATACATTTCCATTATACAGTAGGACCCGTGTAAATGCAACCCGGCTAAGTGCATAACCCGTTTAAAAAAACGCAAAAATTTTGCACCCTGTTTTAAATTATCATTAGTTTTTGAATTTTAAGTAACAAACTGTTAATAGATTTGCATTATTAAAATCACTACAAATCAATTTTAAAACACATGCATATAGGCACATATTTGTGCTTTTATCAAAGGTTTTCTAAATGCACAAATGTGCAATGTGCAATTATCCGGGCCTCGGATTAATGCAAAACCCGGATATGAGCATCAAATGTCTGTGTTTTTTATGTGTGCAATTAAACGGGTCCAACTGTATGCATTTACACATATATATACTTATAGTTTCATGCACATTTATAAATTAATAATACATATATGTACATTTTAATTTTTTTTCTGATTACATTTAACTTTACAAAAATCACTACAATAATTTTAATTTTAACTTTAATTTTTAATATAAGGTATACATTTTAACATCATTAACTATATACATTTACATATATATATATACTTTCATTACA
Source organism: Poecilobothrus nobilitatus (assembly GCA_947095535.1). Lineage (NCBI taxonomy): Eukaryota > Metazoa > Arthropoda > Insecta > Diptera > Dolichopodidae > Poecilobothrus > Poecilobothrus nobilitatus. Next base: position 125,021 of record OX352774.1, on the reverse strand, counting down.
TACATAGCTTTTCACAAAAATACAAAACCATATTTAATCATTTTTAAAAAAATTCTAAACATTTATAAATTAATAATAAGACATTTTAATTTTTTTTCTCATTACATTTAACTTAATAAAAATCACTAAAATAATTTTAATTTTAACTCTAACTTATGACTATATATATTTGAAAATTCAAAATTATAACAATTAATTAAAATTAACATTATACATATGTATATTAAAATTACATACATATATTATACAAAAAAAATAAAATTAAAAATTAGAATTGGAAGCTAGGTAATACATTTTATTCTTCTTTCTCAATTTATTTTTGTTTGTTCTTTTTGTCTTTCTGTTTTATTAAATTTAACCACTACTTGAATTTTCGTTATTAACCTGCATTAAATTGTTAAAATAAACTGATGTATTTTCTTCTTAAAGAACAGACTTTTAGTAACCCCATTCATTACGGTTCTACATTCCTTACAAATTTTAAAAAGTCTATTTTCTAATGTTTTTATTTCAGATTCTGCCCTATTTTGCAGGCACTATCCTATTTGTTTATATTTCACATTCTGCTTAATATTTTCTTAATAGTTTTTAAAAACGCTAACATAATACAACTTTTTTAAATTTAGTACTTATAATAATAAAAATATAAAACAAGTAATAACCAAAGAAAAATAATAATTGCTTTAAGTATACATAAGTAAGTATTTATCAATGGTTTTACTGCTAGTGCGGCGATACTGGAAACAAAATAATCACTTTTAGCGGCAACATTAACAAAATTATTCGGCGCTGTGCGATTTGTCTTGAGTACAAATTTTGCTTGTTTTATGAAATAAAAATTTAATCTTAATTCAGTTTAAAGTTTAGCTCAACAATCAATTTTAGTGGCAATCCATTCAAATCAGTTTTAATTTTAGCTCATTCAGTTTAAGATTAGATACAATTAGCCTTCAACAAATATTTTGCCTGGTCGATATGGTAAATCAAAAAGATAAAAACAACACTTCTTAGGTAAATGAAAGCAAATACATTAAATATTAACAGCTTTTTGTATATTTTTTTCTAACTAATATTAAGATTATATTTAATAAAGTACATTACATTTGTGTTCACATTTATTTTAATATTTTATCAAAAATAAAATCAACATTTTTTTTCTTTTTTTACGAGGGACGGTGGAAACATCAAAAGTCACTCAAAACAACTGCATGAGGTTCCTCTGAGTAGTGTTCGACTCTAACCAACCAAAACCACCCCCTTTAAAACCAAACTATAGGATTGGACCTTTAATACATAATCATATAATGTACAGCTTGGTTTTGGGGAAAAGGATGGGGGAAGGATTACTTGGGTGTATGAATATATTAAAATTGGGATTATGGAGGATGAAGGGAAAAATTTGGGTAGTTATTTTGAAAAAAGATGTTAGTGTTCTTCTTGAATTTCGATATATCGTACACAAATGAATTACCAACTTTTGGGAACACATGTGCGGACATAAGGTTCCATAAACGCGACGTGCGTATGACAAACGAATTTCCGAATGCTGTATTGCGCCATCTTGCCAGTTCGACAGTGTATGGGTGGGCATCTGTTGCACTCCTCGTTTCACGTTGGAAAACTTTGAGTGGAGGCATCAATTGTTTTATTTCTTTAGAACAGATGTTCAGGCCTACAAGGTATCTATAAAAGAGGGTCAATGACCCAACAGTATGGCGATGGCAAAGTGGAGTGAGCGTTGAGGTAACACTGGGGTCGCCAATAAGGCGAATAGCTCTGTTTTGCACTTTGTCAAGATAACCCAGCGCTGTTTGAGGTGCTCCAGCCCAAATATGTGCGTTATACTCCATTTTCGGCCTAATGTACATTTTATAGATATTGAAAAGATCGGAAGGAGAAAAGTAAGCTTTACAGCGATACAAGAAACCTAGACATTTAGCAGCATTTTTAGCTATACCAAAAATATGATTTGGCCAGGTCAATTTCTGATTTAACTCGATGCCCAGAATGTTTAAATCTGTTGAGTGCTGCAAAGCTTCACCCTGAAAAGTCAGGTTGGGTGTAAATCATTATTTAGCTCACTGATATTGAAGTTTCTTGCTTGTCTATTAATTTGGTGATTAATACCACAGCGACTATGAAATTCATAGGAAGCTACAAGGGTGCTGTCATCTGCGAATGATTGGATTGGAGAAGGTATGGATTGGATTGGAGGTAATTGAAAGTAGGTCATTGATAAATATTAAGAAGAGAGTGGGGGACAAAACCGATCCCTGAGGGACACCAGCATTAATTATAAAATTGTCAGATGAATAACCATCGACAAGTACCCGAATCATGCGAAAGGAAATCTCTAATCCATTTTAGAAAGACTCTACCTAGTCCTAACGCTTTGCATTTTGCTAATAAAGCATCATGCCAGACTCGGTCGAACGCTTTAGAAATATCCAGAGCCACTACATCAGATTCACCAGAATGGTGGACTGATATTCAACTTTTCGCAAAGGTAAGTCATGAGATCACCGCTTGAACGACGGACTCTGAACCCGTATTGTCGATCATGAAGCAAACCTCTACGATCCAGATATTTCAAAAGCTTCTGGTTTACTATTTTTTCCATTACCTTGGAAAGAATCGAGGTTATAGCAATAGGACGGTAGTTAGAGGGATCGCTTTTATTACTTATTTTTGGAATTGGGAAAACATGCGCAACATTCTATTGGGTAGGGTGAATACCCGAAGTAAAGGAAAGATAAAAAAGGTTGCGTAGAGGTTTTGAAATACTTGAATAGGTATTTTTAAGAACCATGGTAGTGATACCATCTGGACCGGCTGTTTTTTTTGCATCAAGATTTTTCAAGATTTTCATCACTGCTCTTGTCCTAAAGTAAATTTTACCGAAGGAGTAGTCAACTTCAGGAACAGTTGGTGGCTTTAAAGTTGACTGAGGCAGTGTCGAGTTGGAAGAAAACTGCTTGCCAAACAACTTCGCTTTCTCTTTGGAATCTGACACAATCATGTTATTAATATCAACAAGCGGAGGAAAAGAAGACCCGCTAGCGTCTTCTTTTAAACTTTTTGCAAATAACCAAAAGGATTTGCTATTCTTAGGCATGTGGATAAGTTTGCGTTTCAACTTTAGGTTGAATAAGAATTTTTCCCTGTTGATAACTCTCTTGTACCTGTTTCGAACCACTATATAGTTTGCCCTGAGAGCCTCCGACCTATTGTTTTGATACAGTTTAAAAGCCTCCTCCTTTTTAAAAATGGCTTCACTGCAAATGCGATTGAACCAAGATTTGGATTTCCGTTTAATAGTTCTCATGAAGTGAGGAATAAATAACCTCATTCCAAGTAAAATTGTTTCACAAATTGCATTTGCAGCAAAGTCGACATTCCTATCGCGGAAGCACAATGACCAATCAAAGGATCTGAAAAAACTGTTAAGACCCTCCCAGTTCGCATGGCTGTATCGCCATACTAATTTCCTCGGAGGAGTCCTTTGATTGGTAATTGGGCCTACCCGGAAACTTGTTTTAACTAAACAATGGTCGGAGCCACCCAGGGGGCATCCAACTGAAACCACATATTTTTAAGGGTGTTTCGTCAGGAACAGATCCAAGAGGTAGCTATCTTGATCAGCACGATCCGGGATCCTAGTGGGATTTTGGACAAGTTGAGAAAGATGGAAAAGAGATGAGAATAGTTCAACTTGTTTCCCAATTGAATTTTGACTCAGAGAGGTGTTACTAGAAAAGTGAAGCCAGTCTCTATTATGAATATTGAAATCACCCGCCAGAACAATTTCAGTTCCTGGATATGAATCCAAAATTTCATTGATCTGGTTTGAGAGATTTTCAATTTCCACAACAGTTTCCTCTTCACTTGAGTTGGGTGATCTGTATAAGAAACAGAAATGTATGACTTGCTTTCTAGCAAGGATTTTTACCCAAACATAGTGGAAAGTTGGGCTAGAACATTTGAATTTATTAAGAGTGTTGAAAGCTGTGTCATTCTTAACATAGATGGCGATACCTCTTTTAGACACGAAATGTGAAACGAGTGTGTAGCCAGTAATATTAAAATTATCATTCTGGCCGTTAATTTGAGTTTCACATAGGGCAAGAATTGCTGGTTTGCTAGAATTTAAATGACAAGTGACGGCATTGAAATTCGTCTGTAAACCGCGTATATTGCAGAAATCTCCATTAAAATTGGTAATTTTGTAAAATTTTAAAAAACAATATAAGTAAAAACCAACAAATTAAAATTTATAATTAGATAAAAAAGTGAAATATCAAATTAAAATTTAAATTGATATAGAAACAATAAAAATTATAAAAATTATATGTGTACGATATGAATACCGCGAGCTTGACAACACAATTTGTTTGTGAATTAAATTAAATTAAATTAAATGAAATTAAATCTTTGCCTTGAATGTGCAAATGATTTATAAAACTTTCAACAGTTTTTAGCATACACTGTAAAGTGATCTTATTGAACGCAGTTACAACCAAAAAACACACCCAATGCAAACCTTACGTGCAATACAAAAAAAGAAAAAAGAGCACGTTATAGCAAATAAAAATTATTGATTAATTAAGTTGATATTTACACACACTATTATAAATAATAGTAAAATTTACAATAATATTAAAATCTTCTCAAAATCTTTTATGAAAAAGTAAAAGTAAATTAGAATAAGTAAATACCATCAGAAATTACAAATTATAATTACAGTTTAAGTTATGGTGGTATTGATTATTGAGAAGAGAAGAATTGGAACACTGACATCTATCAACAGGATGGAGTGAGAAGGATATTGTTTTTGCTTGTTTACAACTAGGAGATGTTAGAAAGAAAACTAAGTATATTTTAATATTTTGATCAAAAATAAAATCAATATCGCCTCCAAAATTTTTTGTGCATCTTTTCAGTCTCTTTAGAGATAATCATATATCAAAGGGTATACAAAACTCAATTTTTATAAATATAAGCTAAGTATAAATGTATATTAATAAGTCTTATAATATACTAGCAGAGTTATTAGATGTAGCCTGAGAAATTTTGAAGTTCCTAAAACTTTTTGGTTTTATAATTTCACAAAATATTATTTGATTTTGTCTATTATAAAATTTTCAATAGACAATGAATCTAAAAATGTATTAAAATTTTGAATGCTACGCTTCATCGTACGTATTTATAAAGATTGAAGAGGTCTATAATTATAATGTATATTTATTAGAATAACTAATATAGCTACAGTTATAACATACAAGATTTTGTAGTACCTTGTATAAGAAACTGGGTTTTATTTAATTTTGAATTTCTTAACTTTTATAAACGCGAACAGATGGACAGGCCGAAACGAGTTAATGGATTATATTTCAATCAATCCAGTGAGGTGCTCTGGTAAGGGGCCCCATTTGTAGAAAGTTACAAAATTTATTTTCAACTTATTTTTTGAGTTGTTATGGAGTTGTTAATGGATACACAATAAGATAAAACAAGGTATTACCGTCAAATATGCTATTACCGTCAACTATTGAAAATAAGAAACGCTACCCATGTACAACGTAGTAACGTATGTTTAAAATTTTATTATTCTGTGTGACAATTCTGGAGCCAATATTTGAAAATTTTTAATGTGATTTAAATAATAAAAAATTATTTGTTTAGTGCATGCCGAGATGTTGAGAACAATTGCATTTTTTTTGTCTCCGGTAAGTTAAGGGAAGTAGTTTTTTGTTAAGCGTTCATTTCTATATTATTGAGGAAAATTTCAAGTCAATTTAAGTTTAATTTTAATTTTAAAGATATTTTTAAGTATATAAATCTGTAAAGTATTTTATTAAAAATATTGTTAAAAATTGTGAAAATATTGCTAAAGAGTAGTTAATGCGGGTAATCGAATTGACAAATTTTGCAAAAAATTTTTTTTTCCAAAATTTCGTTAAAAAAATATTTAAAAACTATGTACCTTTAAATTGTGTTTTTTAGAAAATAAACAACGCATATTAATTAAAAATCTATTTCCATCATACACTTTATAAATAATTTATTTAAAAAAAGTAAAACTAATAATGATATGCCTGAAATTAGATAGATTTATATTACGATAATAACATTTAGCAACATTTCATAACAGATTTCACAATTTTAGATCTTCAAAAAAATTTGTTATTAAATTAACTTTTCAAGATTTATGTCTTAAAATGTTTTAAACTTATAACAATAAAGTTTTTAATTAGGCATTACAATATAATAAAGGCTTTCTTTCATCTTAAAAATGGGCTTGAAAATCTATGCCGATAATACCTATAATTATGCCGGCAATAAATTAGCAATTTCTAAAAGTTTGCAGTATTCAAATTTAAAAAAATGTCAATTCAAAAAAAAATAATGCTCAAAAGAAAATTTGTTATTGGCTTTAGATGAAATAAAAAATGGAGAAACGATATACTTATGCTACTGCAAAACAATTTTCAATACCAAGAACTACTTTAAATGACAAAGTGCTACAAAAATATGACCCAAATAAAAACTCAGGACCGCCCACAGTACTCATCATCGATGAAGAAAACTTGTTGGTAAAATGGGCATTTGAAATTGGAAACTTAGGATTTTCAGTAACCAAGGAGTAGTTAATAAATAGTGTATGATAAACAGTTAATAAACAGTGTATGAAAATTTTTGTTGTAAAATTTCGTTAAAAATATTTAAAAAATAAGTACCTTTAAATTGTTTTTAGAAAATAAACAATGCATATTTATTAAAAATCTATTTCCGTCATACGCTTTATTAATAATTTATTTGAAAAAAGTAAAACTGATAATGATATGCCTGAAATTAGATAGATTTATATTACGGTAATAACATTTAGCAACATAACATAGCAACATTTCATAACAGATTTCACAATATTTTAGATCTTCAAAATATTTGTTATTAAATTAACTTTTTAAGATTTATGTCTTAAAATGTTTTAAATTTATAACAATAAAGTTTTTAATTAGGCATTACAATATAATAAAGGCTTTCTTTCATCTTAAAAATGGGCTTGAAAATCTATGCCGATAATACCTATAATTATGCCGGCAATAAATTAGCAATTTTTAAAAGTTTTCAGCATTCAAATTCAAAAAAATGTCAATTTAAAAAAAGAAATAATGCTCAAAAGATCTGTTATTGGCTTTAGATGAAATAAAAAATGGAGAAACGATATACTTATATTGCAAAAAAATTTTCAATACCAAGAACTACTTTAAATGACAAAGTGCTACAAAAATATGACCCAAATAAAAATTCAGGACCACCCACAGTACTCACCAGTTAATAAACCAATTAATAAATCCAGTTAGGATTTCCAGGAGCAGTTAATAAACAGTGTCTTTGTTTTAGTAAAAAAATTAAATAGACCAAACAAATTTAAAGATGGTAAACCTGGAATAATTTGGTTTTAAAATTTCATGAAAAGACATCCGGAGTCAGCTGAGCGTGTTTCGCAGAATCTATCTAAAAATCGATCGTCTTTGACAGAAAGTTTAATAAGAAATTCGTTCAGCAATATAAATTGAAAATTGTTTAACTGACCATAATTTATTAGCAATTAATTGTGACTGTTCTCGAATTTACAATTGCGATGAAACTGCTTTCTTTATGTGTCCGAAAGAGAAAAATGTACTATTTCAAAAAGGAGCTAAAGCGGCCTACAATAGAATAGCTAATGATGAGAGAAAGTGCATTACCGTGGGACGATCTGAAACTGGATGGATGACTTCGGAATCGTTCTATGAATATATATAACAAATGTCTGGTTTAAAAAAAAAAACAACATTAAATTTCCTATAATATTATATATAGATGGGCATGTATCACATTTTTCTTTACATCTGACAGAATTTTGTAGAAACAACGGAATAATTCTCATAGCATTATATCCAAATGCTACACACATTCTGCAGGCGTTAGATGTTGCAGTATTCCACCCAATGAAGTCAAAATGGAAAGATATTGTAAGGAATTACAAATTCCAACATAATGAAAGGAAGATTGGTCGGAAGATTTTGACCTCACTGTTAAAAGAGTGTCTAGATTCGTCCGCAAAAAGCCTAACTATTCAAAACGGCTTTCACACATGTGATTTTTACCCATTTAACGCAGAAGGAGTAAATTATTCAAAACGGATTAAATCAGTTGATAAAGATAAAATTTCTGAAAAAGTAAATCCAATTGTTCAATCAAATTTAAACGAAGAAAATAATATTAATCTAAAAGATTTAATAAAAACACTTAACACTTAACAAAAATATACTACAATCTTTCAAAGAATCAGGAACTGATTGGAAAGGAGATCTTCAAAATAAATGTCTATTCGAATTTTGGAGAGATATGAATAACGACATAACAAATAAAACTAACAAGATGAAGACATTGTTGATTTGATTATTCAACCAGATGGAACATTTAATAAAGTACAATCTGAAGAAACGCCAAAAAAAACATTGCCAATAATACTAATACAATAAATAACTATGAAATGCGAACAACGTCTAATGAAGCCGTAAAATCACTTGAAGAGACAACAAATACAAGAAACTGCAGATAAGACTTTAACTACCAATGCTTATCCATATCCAACATCTTTTTAAGAGTGCTTTGTTTTGGCCGGAAAAAGAAGTGGAATACCAAAGACGTATAAAAGATGATAAAGAAAAGAAAAAACTGGAATAGAAAGTCGAAAAGAAAAACTATTGCAAATATTAAAAGAAAAAAATATGAAAAAATATGAATACCAAAGACGTATAAAAGATGATAAAGGAAAAAAAAAGCTGGAATAGAAAGTCGAAAAGAAAAACGAATGCAAATATTAAAAGAAAAAATATGAAAAAATATGAATATCAAAGACGTATAAAAGATGATAAATAAAAGAAAAAAGTTGGAATAGAAAGTCGAAAAGAAAAACGAATGCAAATATTAAAACAAAAAAATATGAAAAAATAGCTAATATGGAAAAAGGTCATAAAAAACTGAAGTGAAAATTATAATGAATGATATCTATAATACCCTAAATGTGGGAGATTTTGTATGAGGAAAAATTTTATCCAGATTTAGTACTTCAAAAACAAGATAAAACTTTGCAGATAAAACAATGGAAATGATAGGATTAAACTGGAAGTGGCCGCAAAAAGACGATGTTTTATGTTACAGCACAAACGATTTAATCGAAAAAATTAAACTTCTGCTTTAATGAATAATCGTGGTCTTTACTGTGTACCTTAAACTAATGAATTAAAAAAAAAACATTAAAGTTCTTTGTTGTATTTTTTTTAAACTTATAATTACATTTAACAAATGTGAATTAATTGTTTTTGTTTTCTTCTGTTATGTTTTGTTTTTTTTATTTGTTATACTTATTTAATTTATTTTATCAGGTGTAATAAAACTAAATTTATTAATAATCTAAAAATTTGTTATAATTTTTAATATTAAAAGCAAAAAATATGAATATGCAAAATAAATGGAAAGAGGTCATAAAAAAAAGTTGAAGCAGAAGTGAAAATTATAATGAATGATATCTATAATACCATAAAATTTTGTATGAGAAAGAATTTTATCCAGATTTAGTACTTCAAAAAGAAGATAAAACTTTGCAGATAAAACAATGGAAATGATGGAGTGGCCTCGGTGGCCTAGTGGGTAAGGGCGTATAAAATACGCTATAAACATCGAGGGAGTATGGGTTCGAATCCCACACACGTCGTAAGAGTTATTCCTCCTTACGACATGTACAGCCACGCCTGAACAGGAAACGCTGTGTAATTTCCTGTTCACATTTATGTGGCAGAGAAATACATTAAAAAAAAAAAACAAAAATTATGGGACTGGAAGTGGCACAAACGATTTAATCAAAAAAAAATTGAAACCCCTGCTTTGATGAATAATCGTGGTCTTTACTGTGTACCTGAAATTAACGAATTAAGAAAAAAACATTAAAGTTATTTGTTGTATTTTTTTTAAACTTATAATTACTTCTGTTAAATGTGAATTAATTAATTTATTTTTTTCTGTTGTTTTGTTTTTTTATTTGTTATATTTATTTAATTTATTTTATGAAGTGTAATAAAACTAAATTTATTAATAATCTAAAAAATTTTTATAATTTTTAGAAAACTTTCTATTTCAGTTCAACTTATATTCAAATGTAATAATCGAACTTACATTTACTTGGATACTTAAATTTTCTACGTGCTTAGATTAATCCTACAAAGAATAACATATAACGGTAATATATTGACTCACTGCCAGTAATAAATTTGATCATAATTTTTTATGCCGGTAATAGAATGGCCGAATGAATTTTTAAAAATTGTTTAAAAACATTATTTAAAATAGTTTTAACGCATTTTAAATTTTTAATTTGTTTAAAAAATATTAATCTTCCATAAAATATTTTATTTACTGTATTAGATAACATTTTTCAATAAAAATTGTATGCAACAATACTAAAGGTGCTGGTAATACCTTGTTTTACCTTATATACAAATATATAACCTTCACATATATTAAAAATTCTTCAAATAAAGGGTGACTTTGGAAATATATAACAAACTTTTAACCCAATACAAAGCAAAATAATACAATGTGAACGTGCAAAACGTTAAACACATTGTACAATCACACGGAGCGCTCCACACTCAAATACCCAAACACTCAACACTCCAAATAAAACAAAACTATTTTTTTGTATTCTTCTTATTATACATCCACATATAAATTAAAATAAAATAATTTTTTTGAAATAATTTTCCAATTTTGTTCTATATGAATTGCTAAATAATATGTATTGTCTAAATAATATATATTGTCTAACTAAATAATATGTATGGTACAGAGTTATGAAATTTTCTTTAGAGTATGCGAATTATCTTGCGCGACAGACAAAAGTTTTATGAATTAAGTATGTTTGTTTTATAAAACTAAAAATACTTTTAGCTTATACTTAACTATAAGAATTTCAATGTTTTGAAAGAGAACTTTTCGATGACCGAATAATTTCAAAAAATGCTAATTTCACCAAGTGGCCACCTCGTTCCTCAGATTTAAAAGGTCTCTGATTGTTGTTGTGGGATTTCTTGTGGGGTTTCTTGAGATTGGTTTTGTGGGGTTTCATTAACTGCCAACAGAAAATGGAAGTCATTTAAAGGGTGTCATTTTACACACTTAGCTTAAAAAAAATTAATAATTTATACTTTCATTTAAAAAAAAAATAAAATAAATAATTTTGAAAGAGAACTTTTCGATGACCGAATAATTTCAAAAAATATTAATTTCACGAAATGGCCACCTCGTTCCCCAGATTTGAAAGGCCCCTGATTGCATATTCGCACAGAAATTGCACAACGTAATGCAAAATATCTTAAGAGCCATTAACTGCCAACAGGAAATGGAAGCCATTTAAAAGGTGTCATTTTACAGACTTAGCTTAAAAAAAATTAATAATTTATACTTTCATTTAAAAAAAAAAAAAAAATTAAAAACTTTAAAAATAAAAAATTTATAAGCATTTCAAATCAGTCAGTCCAAGTTGGCCCACCCTGTGCTGGTACTAAAGGTGCTGGTAATACCTTGTTTTACCTTATATACAAATATATAACCTTCACATATATTAAAAATTCTTCAAATAAAGGGTGACTTTGGAAATATATAACAAACTTTTAACCCAATACAAAGCAAAATAATACAATGTGAACGTGCAAGACGTTAAACACATTGTACAATCACACGGAGCACTCCACACTCAAATACCCAAACACTCAACACTCCAAATAAAACAAAACTATTTTCTTGTATTCTTTTTATTATACATCCATATATAAATTAAAATAAAATAATTTTTTTGAAGAAATAATTTTCCGATTTTGTTCTATATGAATTGCTAAATAATATGTATTGTCTAAATAATATATATTGTCTAACTAAATAATATGTATGGTACAGAGTTATGAAATTTTCTTGAGAGTATGCGAATTATCTTGCGCGACAGACAAAAGTTTTATGAATTAAGTATGTTTGTTTTATAAAACTAAAAATACTTTTAGCTTATACTTAACTATAAGAATTTCAATGTTTTGAAAGAGAACTTTTCGATGACCGAATAATTTCAAAAAATACTAATTTCACCAAGTGGCCACCTCGTTCCCCAGATTTAAAAGGTATCTGATTGTTGTTGTGGGATTTCTTGTGGGGTTTCTTGAGATTGGTTTTGTGGGGTTTCATTAACTGCCAACAGGAAATGGAAGTCATTTAAAGGGTGTCATTTTACACACTTAGCTTAAAAAAAAACTTTTTCGATGACCGAATAATTTCAAAAAATATTAATTTCACCAAGTGGCCACCTCGTTCCCCAGATTTGAAAGGCCCCTGATGGCATATTCGCACAGAAATTGCACAACGTAATGCAAAATATCTTAAGAGCCATTAACTGCCAACAGGAAATGGAAGCCATTTAAAAGGTGTCATTTTACACACTTAGCTTTAAAAAAAATTAATAATTTATACTTTCATTTAAAAAAAAAAAAAAAATTAATAACTTTAAAAATAAAAAAATTATAAGCATTTCAAACCAGTCAGTCCAAGTTGGCCCACCCTGTACTTAAAAAAAAACAAACAGTTAACACAAAAACTATAACGAATGTTAAAAATAAATGCTTTTTGTTAAACTAAGTATGTATTTAAAACTATTGCTTGTATTACTTATATTGTTCTTTTAATCTCCTCTTCTTCATAAATAAATAAAATTAAATTAAAATAAAAATGATAATATTTAGAATTATTGTTGTTTTCGTTTTGCAATTTTCTCTTTTTCTTAAATTATAAAAGCTTTTCGAAATTATTTAAATTATGTATGTATATTAAAGTTAATTATCTGTTTTTAATTGTTAAAATGAAATAGAAAAAAAGTAAAATTTTAGTTGCACCAGCTGAAGATGATGCACAAGCATCGAAATGAATTCTATCTAATATGAATAAAAAAATATAATTAAAAAAATTTACGTATTACGTAACAATATAAAAAACAGAAAGAATGTAAACCAACTGTTTTTAAAAGGGCGCATTTCCAAAACACAATACAAACAGTGACTTGCACAAAAATTTGAAAATTTAAAAAATAAAATTTTAGAAATTTTTTATAATAAGAAAATATGTGAAAGTAGGACTTTTTTGGAATTTTGAGGGACTGTAAGTCTGGAACCCTATATAAGTAAGAAAAACCGTTAGCACACGTAAAAATATATTACTAGAGCTTTAATTTTTATGTCTTGCCGAGGAAAAATTTGTACAGGTGCTTAAGTTACAGGTGCCTAAAAATAGCAAATTTTCAATTTTTCAGCCCTAATACCTCTTAAACAGGGGGCGGTGCAAAAAAAAATTTCTAAGGAAACCTATACTAATTCTAAAAGTTCTCTCTTGTCTCAAAATTTCAGGTTCCTATCTAAAAGTGTGCCGGAGTTATGAAAAAAGAAATTTCATGCAAAATATGGTTTTCACATAACGGTAAATTTAAATAGTAAATTACAAAATATTGCATAATTTTGATATTACTTTATGTAGACAATAAAATTTCCGGTCTTCTGGCGGTTTTAGATTGCAAAACTATTACGCAGAGCCTGAGATATATACACCTGAAAATGGGGCTTTTTCGCAATTTTGAAGAGCTGTAGCTCTGGAACCCTATATAACTTAAATAAACCTTTAACACACGTTTAAATATATTACTGTAGCTTTAATTTTTATATCTTTCCGAAGTAAAATGTGTACAGGTACCTAAGGTATAGATGTTTAAAAATAGCAAATTTTCAATTTTTAAGCCCTAATAGCTCATAAACAGGGGGTGGCCCAAAACAATTTTCTGAACAAACTTATACTAATTCTAAAAGTTCTTTCTTGCCTCAAAATTTCAAGCTTCTATCTAAAAGCGTGCCGGAGTTATAAAGGTAGAAAAATCATGCAAAATTTGGTTTTCACATAACGGTTTAAATACTAAATTTAAAAAAATTGTATAATTTTGATATTAATTTACAAAGTTAAAAAAAATACCTGTTGAATGACGTCGAAAAATACCTGTCGAATTCCGATTGAAAAAATCTTAAGCATAGCATAACATAAGATATATGTATTTCAAAGTTTGAGGGGCTGTAGCTCCGTAATGGATCACAACATCAAAATGTGCTACATCACAATGTTGTTCCACAAAATTAGTTTTTTCATGAGACATACCCATGGTTAAAATTTTTTTTCTCTATCTTTAACGGTGTAGAAGTTTTGTAAACAGACGGACGGACGGACGGACGGACAGAGTGAAACTAATAAGCACATTTTTTCAAAATTTTTTTGGAAATGTGCTAAAAATTGTTTGCCTTATTATTTTTGTATTCTTTAAATTAAGTAAAACCACCAAAGGCGTTTTTCAACCAAAATCTTTATTAAAATAAAGTACTTATATATAGATTTTACGTTACATAACTATTCTATATTTAATAAAATTAAAAAAGAAATATTAAAAATTAAATCACAAAACAACAACTCATATATTTTATGTTGCTAACATTTTCAATAATCATTAGTTATATTAACTTATCAAAAATGTATTCTAGCAAATAAATGTTTGTTCCTGTTCATTCTGAAAGTAATAGTTTTTTCTACTTAAGAAATCTTAAAATATAAGTACATAAATAAAAGTTTCTTTTATCAATTAATTTGCGTCGCTGAAGTTCTAAAAAATATAAAATCTTTAAAAAAATCACATTCATGTGGTCCAGACTATATTTTGATTTTGTCCTAAAATCTATCTCCTATGGATAACATTATGGATAAGTATTTTAACTTATTTAAGTAATAAAAGTATTTATGAAGATGTATTTCCTAATATACTCAAACATGTTTACGTTATACCATCACATAAAAAAAGTGGTTTGTTGAACAAAAATAATTATAGACGAACTTTACTTTTGTCTTCAATTGGTAGTTTTTAAAAAAATTAAGAAAAATTGAATTATAAAATTTTTTCAAATGACAAATTATTTCAGTACTTATGTTTCAGTTTAGATTCATAAAGAAAAATTCCACTGAAAATGCTCTTTTTGATTTTTGTTCATACCTATGTTGATTTTGTTAAAGCATTCTTTATGTGGTAGACCATCAAATTTTATTAAAAAAATAGAAAACGCAGGTATCAGAGTAATTTTAAATTGGTTTTTACCGAACTTGTATAAAAGAATGCAAAAAGTTAAAATACACTGCGTAGCTTCTATAGAATAGTTATTTTATTATCGTTTCTTCAATAGATTGCCGCTGAATATTAAAAATATAAAATCGGCAGTTATTTTTCTAAATAAGAGAAATTATAGTTTTTATAATTTGAATTACTTTATACTCAAGTAGAAACTTTTTTTTAATGTATTAAGTTAATTCGTTATACCGAAATATAACAATAATATAGGCGGATTCATTCTTGGGTATAGGCGGATTCCCTCCCCAATCCAAAGTTTCTGCAACATTGCCCTATTCTTTCCTATTCATACTCCCTACCCAATTTACTTTGTTAAGAGTTAGAGGTTTCATTCCATTATATTAGCAAAAAAAAATAGGTGGGTTTAGTCAGTAAGAATTTCCGCTTCCCTTAGAAAAAAAGAAAATACCGAAATATAAATATAATTCCTCTTGTTATTACGCATTGCTGTTTTTAATATTTTATATTGTTTTAGATTTATTTACTTAGATATTAGATTATTAACTATCTTACTTTAGGATAACTGGCTAATTCTTGTTAGTATGGAATATGGATGCGAATTAAAAGGTTTTATTTTTATCTGACTAAGTAAGCATCATTTCAAGTTGAATTTTCTAGTAAACTATCAGCATTGTTTTAAAATAAGTTTATGTTACGTTACAGAGCGCATACTTGCCTAATACATTTGAAATCGATTGAAAACCGAGTCAGAAGTAAAAAAATATAAGTGTATAGATACAGGGTGGACCAACTTGGACTTGAAATGCTTATAATTTTTTATACCCTAAACCTAAAGTATAGGGTAATTATATTAACTTTGGTATGCAGTTTGTAACCATCAAAAGGAAGCGAGTTAGATATGGACATGTAAGTATATATATTCTGAATCAGGATCACCTGCCGAGTCGATTTAACGATGTCCGTCCGTCTGTCCGTTCGCACGATTACTCAAAAACTCGTTAAGCTATCTTGATGAAATTTATATAGTAGGTTACTAATTACGAAAGGAAAGCTCAGTTCAAATCTGCACAAAATCGGTTCATGGATTCGGATTCTGGACGCTTCCAAATGATTTCGAAGCAAACTAGATAATCTTCAAAACCAACAAAGATAGAATCTTTCAATTTGGTACAATGATGTTCCTTCCTGTTTAATTTATGTCTCTGAAATTTGAAAGGTTTTGTCCATGGGTTCGGATTTTGGAAGCTTCCGAACGAGTCCCGGAGCAAACGAGATTATCTGTAAAACCAACAAATATAAAACTTTTAAATTTGGTGCAATGGTGTTCTTTCATGTTTGATTTAAGTCTCGAGGGGATTTGAGGGGATTTGGTCCATAAGTTGGTATTTTGGAAGCTTCCGAACGAGCCCCAGAGAAAACCAGTATATCTCCATAACCAACAAAGATAGAACCTTTATTTTAGTACATGGGTGTTGTTCTGTTATGTTTCCTGTTTTGTAACTGACAATTGAGAGCATTTGGACCATGGGTTCGTATTTTGGAAATTTCCAATCGAGCATATCTCCAAACCAACAAAAGTAGAACCTTTAAATTTAGTACAATGGTGTTCTGGCATGTTTTCTTTTCGTCCCTGAGATGGATTTGATGAATTGAAATGGCAATACCTGACACACGCCTCCTAAGGGCTAACAAGCATATCTTCGAAATGAATAAAGATAGAAACTTGAAATTTTGTACAAAGGTGTTAAAGGATGCTTCTTTTACGTTCCTGAAATTCGAGTTGATTAAGGAATAAAAGGGAAGTTCAAGCAGCTGCCAAAAAACTTATGGATTTTTAATTAAATTTGAATTATTCAGGTGTAGGATATTAATTAGTCGGTTGCATCGACTTACTGTTACGTTCACTTGTTTATTTTTAAAGTTTTTTATTTAGTTTTTTGCAGATAATAAAGAATATTATAAAATGTTATGATGTGAACACACTCAGTGCAAGAACGTGTAAAAATTGTTTAATTTTATTATTATGTAACGATAAATTTTTTGAGCAATTTCATTATAAACGATGAAGCACATTTTCATTTAAATGGATATGTCAATAAATAGAACTGCCGAATTTCGAGTACTGAGAATACGATACCAGTGCATCAGCGACAATAATACACTCAGATACACTGCACTGCGCTGCCCCCTCAGATACACTGCACTGGTGGGTAATTGTGGCTGATAGAGTTATCGGTCCATATTGTTTCGAAAATGAAGCTGAGCATCCAGAAACCGTCTCTGGGGCGATATACCGGACCATATTGGAAAATTTTTTACATCCGGTAGTTTTCAATAATCGTGACATATGGTTCCATCGCGAGAACTTTTCTATGACCGAATAATTTAAAAATATTGATTTCGCGTGGCCATCTCGTTCCCCAGATTTGGCGGCTCCTGATTTTTTTTGTGTGGTTTCTTGAAGGAACGAGTTTACGTCAACAAACCACAGAACATTTAGAAACTAAAGCAGAATATTCGCAGAGAAATTGCGCAACGTAATGCAAAATGTCTTAAGAGCTATTAACTGCCAACAGGAAAATGGAAGCCATTTAAAAGATTTCATTTTTCACACTTAGCTCAATAATTTATACTTTCATTTAAAAAAAAATAAAATAAAAAAATTATAAGCACTTCAAATCAGTCAGTTCAAGTTGACCCACCCTGTATTTAATAAAAAACAAACAGTTAACACAAAAAATATAACGACTTGTAGAAGCAGTGTTTTGTTAAAAGTCAATTTATAGAAAAAGTACCTAATTAGGTGCTTACTCAGTTTTCAAATGTTATGGTGAAATGAGTTAATTAACATTATGTACTTTAAAACAAGGGTGCGCAACTCGCGGCTCATTTAATTTTTTTCTGCGGCTCACATCACTGCTTTTGATTTACATAATATGTGGCTCTTTTCTGCAAAATATATATTTTGCTTTAAAATAAAACAAAAAATTATTTGATTTAAAGTTCAGAAAATAAAAAAGAATTTCAAAAAAAAAAAAATTATTTTTTCTATTGACGATTATCATTCAGCAGAGTGGAGTCGCGCAGTGAAAAAAAGATGTGCCTAGTTCTGTGAGATATCTAGTACCAAATATAAAAAGATAACTTGTCATAAATAACACGTTTTCGACAAATAAATATCAAAATGTTTCTACAAATTTTTTTCTGATTTTCTTTGACATTTTGTCAGATTTTTTTTAGGCTTAAAATTAAATAATAATTTTAAATTTTGACAGATAATTTTAAGTAAATTCTTACCAAAAAATTAATCCAAGTTGTACAGTAAAATTAGGTTTTTTATTCACCTCCTGTTAAAATTTTAAATTAGCATCAAAAATTTTATTTTATGTTATTCGACACGCTGTCGAAACGAATATTTCGGTAAGGATTTTATCTATATTCCTTCATAGAAATACTTTTTGTAAAGAATATGTTTAGCGACTTAAAATAAAAATTTTCACAACAAAGAATGTGAGATGTGAAAAATTCCGGTGTGAAATAAAGGCAAAGATATCGATATCGAAAGATGTTGAAACGAAAATTCCGGTAAACTTTTTTTTTACATAGGTTTTAAATAGGAACCTACATTTTCGTTACAACAGCATATTACGCTTTAATCGTGTTCTAAATAAATTAAAAGTTGGACGTATTTTAAAAAAAGACAGAACAAAGTTTTCAATGTGAAAATTTTCTGAACCGACTTATGTACGTGAGTATTGGGTCATAAAATGATACGAAATTACTCTCCAAAAATACATTTTACATCTAATATTATTACTTTCGAATTTTATTAAAAGGTTCATACTACGCCTCAGAAATTTCAACTGAAATTTTCATTATGATTTTCAAATAAGCTCAAAAATTTTATATATTTGTATTTTTATAAAAAACGGAAAATCTGTATACCAATCTTTCGAAAAGCTGCGGCACTAGAAAAAGTGCAAAAATTCTGAACTAAAAAAAAATCAACCCAGCAGCAGCAAATATTTGTTTACTGGGGCTGCACTCAGTGGTAGCAGTGCAACACTCAATATTAGTCGCACTGAAACCGAAGATAAATTATTATTCTGAATTTTTTGTTATGTTTTATTTTAATAAAATTAAATAGTATATAATTGAACTATGATTAGAAAAGTACTTAAGTATTATTATTTTGCTTTAACCGTTTTTTTCTTTTTGGCTCATGCTAAGATACAAAATTTCAGAAGTGGCTCCTACAAGCAAATGAGTTGAACACCCACCGCTGCTTTAAAACATTAATATTTAACTATGGAAAAAATTATTTTAAACATACTTAAGTAATATGATTTTTATATGCAAATTATTTTTAATTTAATGTTAAAAATATGAAAATTTATACTTACTGGATTAAACGCTGACACCAATATTTGACATTAAATTTAAATCTGGCAATGATATATCTTGTCCTTTAGAAAAGTCAAAGCTAAATTTAAATTTGCGATAAAACTATTAAATTAAATGTTTTTAACAACTATGAAAACTTAGATAATAATAAAATAAATTATTAAAACAAAAAAAACATTCTGTTATTTTTGTAATTATTAGAGTTAATGTTATGTAAATTACGATTATTATCTTGTTAATATAATTTCAATGTAGAAATTTTTATTTAAAATTTCGTATAAGACCTTTAAGACTTTTTTAATATGTATACTTAGACTATAGACTATTATTTCTAACAAATAAAATTTAATTTAGATATGCACTCTAAATTCCAAATTTAGTTATTTTAGTTATTAAAACAAAACAAATTACCTAAGCAAAGTAAATAATAAAAATGTTTAAACTCTTTAAACTTTTTTAAATTCTTTTTCTATTCATATAAAATTTGGATAATTTTATTTTTTTTTAAACATAACATACTAGTAAAAAGAGGATTAACATTTAACATTCATATGTACATACAATGTACATAATTAGTTATTATAAGTAGGTACTTATGCATTTAATTTCAAAACTAAATAATATGTATTAAATGTTAATGAATAACAAAACAACATTTGATCACAGTAAACTTGTATTTATTTTTATTTTATTACTTACAATATGAAATATTTTTGTGTCTGTTTTCAAATAATGACCGAAAACTACAAAATATCAAATACATTAATCTACCTAAGTCTTTTTATTATTTTTTGAAAAAATAAAAATAAAATTAATGTGCTTTTCCCTGCAATTTTTAAGATCTTTTCAATTAATTAATTTTCCAATTACGACGCATTATCAAACTATAAAAATTAATACCAAAATATTATAACAATAAAGCAGCCCAAACAATTTGAGAACGAAAATAAAAACAAAAAATTACTGATAAGAAAAAAAAATGTATTACCAATTTCATGAATTAACGGACACATAATAACAAATGCCTATATACATATTATAATATATACATACATATTATAATATATGTATTATGTGTGTACGTATTTGATACAATGCAATACAATATTATATTTATTTTTAATAAAGAACTTTTCGTTAAATTTTACTATTGTCGTTAAATTTAATTTTATTATTTTACTAATATGTACTTACTATTCTTTCTTTGATATTAATTAATTTAAATTATTTTAATTCAGGTTATATTAAAATTAAATTATTATTGAAATATTGAAATTTATTGAAAAATTCAAAATTAGTTTCGGCAATTACTTTATTAATTTATGTAATTTAAAAAAAAAGATATTTTAATATGAATATTTTACTAATTTTTTTCAAATACAATATAAGTATGTAAATGTGTAGAAAACAAAAATTCTCGGGACAATAACAAAGTAAGTAGCACAAATTAAATTTATCTATACCAAAAACGTAGAAAATACAATAAGTATCTATAATTTTTACTGATATTTTAACTTTATTCTCACAAAAAATCGAGAATCCGTTAATAAGTCGTACAATATACATAATATATAAATGCGTATATAGAACATATACATACATATATGAAAATACACATTAATAAAATAAACGATAGGTAGTAGGTATTTTAGTAAAAATACCTAGTAGGTATTTTTTAGTGTGAATTGTAAAAAATATTTTAACATACTTACATATGTATGTATATTATATACGTATTATGTTGATTAAAAATAGGTACTTTAGTTAATCAAAGATTATCTATTACATTAAGATGAGGCACTCTTTTTTTTACACATATTAATATATTTTTACAACTATCTAAACAAAAAAAAATTTTTAGTAAAACTAGGTAAAATACACATATGTTACTTCGTTTCAAAACCATCATTTTGTTATTAAAATTACTGTAAAAGCGAAAATGAGCGAAATATTGTTTAGGTAGTATTTCTACAATGTTTTTTTAAAGGCGCAACTTTGTTACTGTGTCTATGTATGTATTGTTATAATACAAAGTATAGGAATATTTGAAATTGAATCGCAATGTATTTTTAAAGGCGCAACTTTGTTTAATTTTATTCATTTAAGTACATAGTGGCAAAAAGTAATAATCAAAAGTATTTTAAATTAATTGAAATTTTTTGAAATTAAATAAAAAAGTAATAACTGAAAGTGTTTTAAATTGCGTATAGAAATTTAAATAAGAAAAAGGAATCATAATCAGTCCTCCTCAAAATTTTATATAGATATTTAGTTTAGTAAAATTAGAACAGAAAAAGGTTTAGAATATAAATTATATGAACGTTTAAAAAATGATTTTAATTTTGACTGTTATAATAAGTGTAACAAAGCTTATTTTATAAAACTATATATTAGAATCAGAATTCATAATTTAATAAAAAAACTTTAATAAAAATATTAAAGAATTGGATACAACATATAAAATGTTAAGTACATTTGTAAAAAATAAATATACTCGTAATATATTTTAAAATCCTATTTTGATTCCATATACTTTTCTT
Source organism: Poecilobothrus nobilitatus (assembly GCA_947095535.1). Lineage (NCBI taxonomy): Eukaryota > Metazoa > Arthropoda > Insecta > Diptera > Dolichopodidae > Poecilobothrus > Poecilobothrus nobilitatus. The sequence goes on along the minus strand of OX352774.1, from coordinate 102,821 downwards.
TAGAGCTTCAAATTATTTGTTTCAGTAAATCGTTTTTAAAATTTTCGATTAAATATTCTAAAACAACAAAAAACCTTTTTTTTTCAAATCTTAAAACTACAAATTATTTAAATTTATTTTGCATTTTACAATTTCGATACGCTTTGAGGTATAGTGAGTTTTCATGTTCCAAATCGTTTCATATCAGTTTTTTGTCTCCTTTCACATGCTAAAATCTTATTACTATCTATTTTCTTCCCATTTTGTTGCTATTTTTGTTTTTTCGAGTAGCATAGAAAAGTTTGATCACGTGGTGAGAGTGGCTCATCTTATTGTAATAGATAATCTTTGGTTATAACTAACTTTATGCGTTCCTTTTACGCAAAAAGAGTAGTTAGTAAATGGATTTCTAATTTAACATAATCGTATTTACCCCTATCTACTCTTTCTCGAAGGTTGGTGTAGTTGGAAGTAGAAGAGTAGTGTACTCTGTAAAAGGAACGCTGACAATATTAATATTTACTAAATGATTTATACATAATTACATACATATTTAATTATACATAATAACTTAAGACGTTTCGTTGAAAAAATGAAGCTTAATTAGGTAGAAGTGCAATGCAATATGAACATGTTACATTATATAGCCACATACATTTTTCATTATATAGATAAAGTATAAGAATTACTAAATCTGAAATAGAAAGTTACGATTAGAACTGAACTCTGAAAAAGAAAGTTAGAACTGATTTAAAATAATTTATTAGTTATCATTAAGGTATGTATATATGTAAGTACTTTGCAGTGCTATGTAGTAATAAACCATTCGAATATTGTTTTTTAATCAAGATAAGAACTAAATTATAAAATAATTTTTTATAAAATCTAGCTATGTATGTATGTATGAATTAAAAAAAATATTTTGGAAGTAGCCATATACTTATGTATGCATGTTGCCATGTTAATATTCATATGCATACATACAATAGATTAAGTTTAAAAAATTAAATTTCAAAATTAAACGAAAGCAAATTAAAGTTTAACTTTTTAATTAAAACCCCATAAGTATTTTTAACAATCTTAAATAAAATATTAATTATAAATTATATACTTATAGATAATTATTATTTTTTTTTCATGATCAAAACGTTATAAATGCAATATCTACACTACACTACACTATACCACAATTTTATGCATATTTTTAAATGTAGAAAAATTATTGTATTGTTTGTTAGAGTTTTAAAATAGTTTACGTTTGTAGTGTTTTAAAATAGTTTACGTCTAAAAAGTTCCACACATTTAAATAATTACATATTATGTATCAAATAAGTTTTTCTTAATAATTAACAATTTTTTTTAGTACATACATATGTACAATACGTATATAAATTTAACAATTAATAATAACCAAAAGTACTTATTTTATTTATAAAATTTTGTAAGCGTTATTATTAGGTAGGTATCTAGGTACATAATCTTAATTATATTTTTTACAAATCAAATAAATATATTTGTAAATTAAACAAAATAAATAAAAAAAATCTTATGAAGTTATTTTAAACCTAAATAAGTTATATTTCAAATATATATATTGCATATATAGATTTAATTTTAATTTATTTTCCCGTATAAGAAAACCAAACTTTAATTCAAAATTGTGCGATAATTTTTGTTAAACTGTGAGTTGTAACTCGTAAGATATTCAACCTCTCATTTAGTTAAATTTTTTATATTTTTATGCATTAAAATAAAGTTCATCACTTTTTTTTTACTTATGTATTTACTTTATTTACTTTATAAATTATATCGTAATTTGTAATATGTATGTTTGCATGTACCTATTTATAAATTATGTATTGTTTTTATTTCATTAATATATATGTTTTATATATAAAAGTAAGGAGGATTTATTATATTTTCTAATATAATGTGTTTTTTTAATTTTACAGCATTTGAATATTAAATTATTTACATTTTTGTTAATTTCTTCGTATCATAATTTTTAAACATTCCAAATAAAGTAAACATTTGAAAAATGAAAATATTTTAATGAAATGATCTCTATTCTCTCATCTTAGCTTTTCTATGTGGTAGTTACTAGTTCTTCTACAAAAAAAAAATTAAATGAATGAGTATGAAATGACACTACAATAAATAATATTGCCAAATGACAATTATTAAGTAATTGACGTTTTATAAAAATATAGAATTGATACTTATACACTTTTCTTTTTTAAAATATATAATTATAATTTATAAACACTATTATTTTGTATTATTATGTTAATACATTATATAAACAGATGTGTAAAAGTATTCTATCAATATTTTTAGTGATTGTAATATGTAATTGCAATTATCATTCACTAGTGACTAGTACATGTTTTTTTTTCACATTTTAAACGTTTTTTAACATATAAAAGCAAACATTTACACTTTTTTTACATATGCATATAACCAGATATATATATAACACCACTATATTGAAGTAATTTAAGAAAGCCTAAGTGTAATAAACGAATATAAATCCAAGTATTATACGGTATGTGTATTATGTAGTTGCTTTATAAGAAAAATCTATTTTTAAATTATTTTTATTACTTTTTTTATTTCTCTCTTATCACTATTATAATAAATTATTATTTTTTTAGAATAATGCAAATTTAACTTTGACAATGATTGTAAATATTATTTAAATACAAATATATTATGTATATGAAATTATGAAATTATCTAGCCAAAAATTATACTTTGCTAGCCGAAATTAAAAGGAAATTATAAGCAATTGAGGACATTTTTTTTTGATTTCCAAATTTTTGTTTTAATTTTTTTTTTGCTTTTCAAATTTTTTCTTTAATTAATTTTAATCAGAACTTTCTATTTTTTACTATAACTTCTTCAAAAGATCAATATAATGCCAAAATTATTAATTTTAAAATTATATATGTAGGTACCTAATATATAAAAATGTTTTTATTATAATGATCTTAGTTAAATTAAAAACACTTTACATTACATATATACATAATATAACGATTGGATTTACCGTAAAATTATATAACACCTAAGATCTTTTTCTAATAAAATTCTCGCGAAAACTGAATTTTTATTCCAATATTCAAATTAAATTTAAAATCAAAATATTTTTCAATGTATCCACAAATCACAATCCACATTCACACACATTTACAAAAAGTATATAGTATTATAGTTAGTATAGTATAGTAAGTATTGAAAGCTTGTAAGTATTAACCAAGTAAATTAGTATATAGTATGTTTATGTAAATAATCCATATATACATTACTAAACCCTAACCTAATACCATGCCCTAATAATACTAACTAACACAATCACATTACAATTCACAAATCACACTCCACACCAGTCCAGCCTAGCTATAAAAATTAAAAGAATAATATTTTGGTCGTTACAAGTACGACTCGTTATTTTACGCAAATAAAGAATATCAAAATTCAAAAGAGATATTCTTCATTTCTTTGTAACCTAAGCCAGTGCTGCCAACATGGCATTTTTCGATGCATAACTGGCATTACTCAGAAAAATAATGCTAGCATAAATAGTGGCATTTTTTCTAATATTTATTGGGCTTAAATTTGTACGCTACGATAGTATAGGAATGTGACCAACAAATATAAGACGCTATAACATACACTAGTATTTATAAAGAAAAGGTTGAAAAAATTCCACAAGTTCTGAAACTGAATTAATTGATAAATTTGAAATTTGATAATAACTTTAAATTAAAAGAATTGGGTAATTAAAGATTGTTTCGTTTTGTTTAGTTTAATTTTAAAATTGTCATACATAGGTATATATGTATCTACCATAGATATATTAACTAATAGATGGGAAGTTAGGTATAGTTGTTTCTTTTCTTCTTGTGTGTTTTCCTATCTGAAGGTATTCAGTCAAAAAAATACATATGCATTTTATAATATGTACACATTTCGTTCACTCAGCTGTTTATATTTATTAAAATAATGTAAAGCAGTTTTTCATAACCAGTTTCATTCAGAGATTTTACATTTTTATATTACTTAATAATTGATATATTTTGTTTTTAAAATTAAAATTTAATTTAATTAAGGTTATTCAAAATTTTAACTACTTGCAAAGTAACATAATAAGTTATAAAATCTTTAAAAAAATTAGAAATGAATTTATTTCACTTTTTAGGAACCCATTTCTGAGGAAACATACGTACGGTTCACTCAGCTGTTTCTATTAGTCTATATATATGGTATTAGTCTATATATATTGCCTATCTATTAGTAATATATATATGGTATCTACTTAAAAAGACATAAAAATAAATTAATATAAGTTACTCATTTATATATCATATATTACAATATATATACAATACAATACGAAAAATTTTGTAGCAGTTATTATGAAAATTTATTGTATCACTTTGACTTTTTGATAATGCCACTTAGCATTGAAATTTTAGGAAAGTGATATTATCTCTTTTATGGTTAATTATGGTAACACTGAACCTAACAGACCATTGACCAATATGAAAAAGAAAATCGTAGCAACAAGAGCAGATAGAGCTCAGAACAGAACTCAGGAGTTTGACTTTTTGATAATGCCACTTAGCATTGAAATTTTAGGAAAGTGGTATTATCTCTTTTATGGTTAATTATGGTAACACTGAACCTAACCAACCATTGACCAATATGAAAAAAAAAACAAGAGCAGATAGACATAGAGCTCAGAACCAGTGATGTTATAGCGTCGTATTTATCGTATTTTGTAAGAATTTCAAAGGCAAAATGCGATGTACGATTTTTAGTCTTATTTTGAGAAAAAAATACGATTTTGACCCAAAACAAGGAAAAATATGATTTTGACCCAAAACAAAAAAAGTATGTACATATATATATGTAGTTAGAATAATATTGTTACAAGTTACAACTATATAATATACAAGTTTCATCAATATGCAATAATTCAATTTTTCATCAATATGCAAGATTATTTTTTAAATTTTAATAAGGGATGGTACGAGTTTCTTTTAATTTCCAAATCTAGTCTCGCCATCAGATTTTCAAACTATTGATTCAGGATTTCTGGAAATTAAAAATCTTGATTTTGTATTTGGCGAGTCTCTCGAAAAAATTGGGTTAAAGAGTTCTGGAAGCAAATTTCTAGAATTAAGAGAAGTGATGGGCAGTTTTTATTTCCGTTGATGTCAAAATTTATTTTTCATTTATTTTTCTTGTCCCATTGTTCTGCAAATGTAGAACGTACTTTCTCGCAAATAAGGTACGTTGTTCTATTTATGAAATAATTTTTTTTGTTTATTAAGTATGTTCTTATATTTAATGATATATGTGTATTATATAGCTAAGTTACCAAACTCAAGTTAAATTATTTTTTGCAATGCCCAAAGTGTAATTATATTTATATTTATGAAATAAGGTTTTTGTTGAATTTATGAAGTAATTTTTTTTGTTTAATTTATAAAATACATATTGTTTATTTTTAAAATTATTTTTTCTTTTATTTAAGTATTTTACCACTTCATAAATACAGCAACAAAAGGTTAGCCCGATTTCTTAATAAAGTTTTTATTTTGAACGGTGTTTTGACAGGATTTTACACCAAAAACTTGTTGACTGAATTTTTTGACCAGATTTTTTAAAATTTTTTCCAGTCAAACGATCAAATTTGACCGGATTGAAAATTTTGAAGTGGCAACACTGGTAGCCATTGCAAAATACAAAATACGATAAATACGATTTAGTGTTCGATTTGAAAAAAAATTCTATAACAAAACTGCAGAACAGAACTCAGGAGTGCGTTTCATTTTTAACTCTCTGGTATTTATTTAACAGATAAAAGTCATTTCGAAATACCAGAATCGAGTTAATAGAGTTAATTTTTTTAATCTACCTACTCGCGAGGAGAATTAAGGAATGTTACAAATGTCAAATTCTTATGAAATGTCATTATTGTTTTTTATTTAAAATTTTAACCTTATAAACTTACATATTAAAATAATTATCAACGAAATCTTTCAATTGAACTTATAATACTTCTAAATTTTTTTTTGGAAAACTCCATTATTTGTTTGAATTAAAAAAATGTTCCAATCTAATTTTGACAGTTAAAATTCATATTTAACTCTAGTCGTTTCGAAATGGCAGAGCTGGCCAGAGTAGTGCAATGTTAAATTTGTTGCTTTATTTTGTATGCAAATTGTAAGGTAACAATTTTACTGCTTGTCATTTTTCAATCAACAAAGTACAACAATAAAGTAAAATAACATTACTTACATTTAGTAATAAACTCAAAATAATAGCTACATATAGTTAAACAATCTTAATCCCCTATTCCACATCAAGTTTTTCTTCAATTTAACGGACCATTAATGGACCAAAAAAATGGATTGGAAAGCTGGAAATTAACACGACAATTTTATTAAAAGCAAGTTGGTCACATAAGCAAGGTGTTAATTACAAAACACTTGACTTCGGCTATACGTTTATCACGTGACTAATTGATACCCAATTGTAATTGGTTCTAGTGCATTTAATACTTATTGCATATTGCGAATGTATGCATGAATATTAAAGTTTTGTGTTATATTAAATTTGTTGTCTGAACATCAATTTCAATACTAAAGCATTTACTTCTTTGACAAATAGCTCATTACTTTGAAAAACTTTTGATATAGCGCTTGGAGAAAGTTGGTTCTTAAATCCTAAAGCAAGAATGTTCTTAGATAAATGTTCTGGACATACAATGGAACTACTTTTCTGTTGTTATTCTTTCCAATTGCTAACATCCTTTTTAATTTAAGACCTTCATTCTTGGGAATTCTTTAAATCAAAAGAAGTGATAATTAAAAAATCAAAATATGAACTAAGTTTACATTTTTATAATAATAGCACACGTCACTGAAACAAACATTTTTTATCACGTCTTTTGTCAAAATTGTAATTTTTTTTGCTTGTATATAAAATAGCATGATTTATAAATTATTTAGGTTTTACACATTGTATTACATATTTATTGTGATTTATATTTACCTGTAAAACGATAATCCTATTTTTCTTTTTTTTTTATCTAAACAAAAGTTTTTCTACACAAATTTATAAACTTATAAAAAAATAGGGGCATTTATAATATGTGTAACTCAGCGAAAAAAAGGCCCCGTGTCCGGAGCCTCCCAAAAATGACTAAAATTCAAGAGTAGTTCCCGGTTAGAATTTAAATTTAAAAACATAAACTTTTTTCCATCCTTTTTTGCAAAAATAATATTTTAAAATTTTTTTCATACAAAAAAACGGAAATAATCGTCTACTGACATTTTGACGTTTTAACACATTATTATTACCTTTATTATATACATATATAGAAAGAATTGCCATTGTACAATTTATCTAAAATTCGAAATGGAATTTTTAAATTGTAATACAAAAGGGCTGTACAAAAATTAAATGTCAAAATTTTAAGATTATACTAAAAATGAATATTTAAAATTCTGTCATTTTATAAACTTTTTGTAAATTTAAATAAAAAAAGGCAAAGAAAAATTTAAAATTTATTTCATTAAGGCTGGTTTTCATAGACATTATCGTAACTTTAGAAAGAGAAAAATATAGTGTACTATCAGTGGGAAAGAGGGAGAAAAAAAAATTATTACATTAACGTAACTTTAGAAAGAGAAAAATATAATGTACTACCAGTCGGAAAGAGGGAGAAAAAAAAAATTATTACAAAATATAGTGTACTACCAGTGGGAAAGAGGGAGAAAAAAAAAATTATTACAAAATATAGTGTACTACCAGTGGGAAAGAGGGAGAAAAAAAAATTATTACAAAATATTACTGCAACACATTGAGAGTTAAAAATGTACATAACCTAATTTATTAATATTCATATTTAGCTAAAAATTTTAAATTTTTTATTTATAAAGTTGTCAAAAATAATACAGTTTATTAATAATATTTTTATACATATAATTATAATATAGTAATTTTAATTATAGTTTCTCACTAAAAAATAAAAAATTTGAACATTTGTTTATTTTTTTGACACTTCAAAATTTAAATGCCATGGTTGTGAGAAATTTTTCTGTAAGATATACAATTTTTGCATATGTGTTTTTAATATCCACGATATTTATAGCAAAATACATTCAGAGAATATATTTTCGTGTATATATTTTATTGTTACTTTTGTGGATATTTTCAAATGTTTTACGGATATGTTTTTAGATTTATCTCTTTCAAACACATATCATTATTGTATCTTCTGCCTATGCTCTAATTTAGGCATATATCGGTAGATATATCGGTCTAATGAAAACCAGCCTTAATTTAATTGTTTGCAATGAGTAATCGTTATTTCAATTGATTCAAATTTTTTACTTGAATAAGCAAGAAATGTAAGATATAAAATTCAATAAAATTTTCAATATTACATAAATAAGGGGCATCTTATAATATAAATAATAGGTACATATTAAATTTTCAATATTCAATAAAACAGGCACATTTTATAAAAGATAACAATAACAGTGTTTTTACAAAAAAATATCGCTTACAAATAAATTTTTAATTCATAAAAGCATTAATTATTGAAAATTGTATTTTTACGCTTTAAATAAAATCATAAAGAAACTACAGCCACATCATATGTGTGCAGACATGAAGACATACGTATATTTGTGCATGTATGTCTGAATATGTGCCCATGGCTGCACATACTAAAGATGAGTGGTTGTTAAAACAATTTTTTTTTCTTATATCACCATAAAAAACAATTTATTAAAAAACATTTTATTTAAATATATTATTTAAAAAACGAACTTTAAAAAATTTAATTATGTTAATGTAAAAAATCACTTTTATTAATTTGTTTTAACGTTTGTATGATGCGTGCTAAAATTTTTACTATCATTCCTACTAAAACGTAATTGTGTGTTTATTATTATTTAGTAAAAACAGGTTTCTTTTTTTTGGTACATCATTTAATTTTTCTTTTTTGCTTAATTAATGATCCATAATAATACTAACCATTCCTTTGATAAAAATGTTGTCCATGTGTCAGACGTATATGCAACCTAAAATCATTTACAAATAATAAAAGTAATTTAAATATTATATACATACATTAATATTGAAAGCCTGCGAAATAAACTTTACGATTTGGAATCTCCGATTCATTCATATACCATGGACATCCATATAATTGTACTAATCGAAATATGGATTGTTGAAAAAGAAAATGCCTTTTTCAATATAAATGGATATGTGTATTTCGAATTTTTCTAATAGGCAAGAGCCATATGGCGGAGTAGCTATATACATTATTGAAAATATTGCTTCTACCTTTATAAGTAGCGAGGAATATGGTAAAACTAATATCTTAATTACTAAATTAGATACCCATAATATAAACATTATTGTAATTTATAAATCGCACGAAACACGTGTATCTAATTTTATTAATAAGATAGACGAAATTAGTGCTAACTATAAAAATTATAATAATACGAGGAGATAATATGAACTTAAATTTACTTGATACTAATAAAGATCAAGTTTCTATATATACAAACACTTTGCTATCTAACGGGTTTCTAATATACAATAAAATAACTCCAGAATTTGCTACCAGAATTAGAATTAGTAAAACAGAACAGTTATTGACCACTTGATTACCGATCTAGTTACCTACAAATACAACTTTGTTATCACAAATACAGCCCTCTCGGACCATGAAATATTTGTTATTAATTTGAATCTCGAACCCATAATAAAAGAGGAAATAGAATACAAAACAGTGCTAGACTATGAGAAAATTAAACTAAAAAATTTCTGCTCACAACTTGAGACTTATGTCGATTGTGATCACTTTGTCACTGATTTGGATCAGATCGTAATAAAGAATACCAAAACAATTGCCGTAAAGAAGGGAAAACACAAAAAAAAATGGATGACGAAAGAAATATTAGATAAAATAAGTTTAAGAGACTCTTACTACAGATACACTTGCAAATATAAAGATAACACTCGAGTACTTGGTTTATATAAACCATCGAGACTTGATGTTAGCAAAATGATTATCCAAGCAAAAAAAAACTATTACTCAAAAGATCTCAATTCTGGAACAAAAAATCCTAGAAACTTTATAAAAAAACTATTTATAATACTGATTCTCTTGGACCTAACACAAATGTTAAATACTTAGAGATTAATAATGAAATTTTTAGCGATGCAAGTGACATACATAGCTAACAAATGGAAATCTTCGTAAACGTCACTGATGACATTAATGACGTCACTGACGAAATAAATATCTCGTCTCTTCCATTAGACTACGAGTACTTAAATACTGCAAGAAGAGACATATTTAATAAGTTTAGATTTAACAAATGAAGAGGAGATAAAACAAATAATTGACAAGCTGAATCCTTCTGCGGCTACTGGTCATGACAATATTTCTACAAAACTCTTAAAAAAATGTTCATCTCAATTAGTTCCAACAATAGCAAGATTAATAAATAACCCCATACAAAACTCAGTCTTCCCACAAAATTTTAAATTAGCAATTAGTAATTAGCAAATTATTAAATCTTAAATTAAATTAGTCACTCCCATATATAAAACAGGTACACTAACAAACCCATCAAATTACCATCCAATATCAGTCCTAAGTGCATTTTCAAAAATATTTGAAACAATAATAAAAAGCCGACTTAACATTTTCCTATCTAATAACAGAATATTGCATGAAGAGCAGTTTGACTTTGAAAGTAATTCTAACACCACAGCAGCTTGTCTTAGTCTAACAAATTTTTTAACCAACAACATTGATAATTGTAAATGTGTAGCCTGTATATTCTTAGATTTACAGAAGGCTTTTGATTGTGTCGATCACGAAATACTTTTGCTGAAAATGCCCAATCTTAGTCTTACTCAAGATGCATTACGTCTTTTTAAATCATATTTAACCAATAGGGCACAAAAAGTCAAATATAGGGAACAATCTCAGTGAGGGCCTTACAATTAAAAAAAATGCGCCCCAAAGATCCATATTAGGTCCGGATTTCTTTAAAATTTATATCGATGATATTTCTCGTCTGAAGCTTAAAGGTTCAATCCAATTGTATGCTGACGATGCAGTAATTAAAAATTCAGCTACTACCGAAAGCGAGTTAAGAAGACAAATTGAATATTATCTAAATATAATCGAATTGTGGATCACAAAACATAAACTAAGATTAAATATAAAAAAAACAAAAATTCTTCTGCTAGGCAACAAAACGTATAGTGTAGAAAATTTTTATTATAAATCAAACATAATCGAAACAGTAAATATCTTTAAATATCTAGGTTTAATAATTGATAAAAAAGTAAAATTGGCTGACCATGTCCAGCATATTATCAAAAAATATCACCAATGCTTTTTTTACTACATAGATTGCGCAAAGATATATTTCTACAGATGCATTATTTACAATATATTCGTCGGAAATATTGTCACATATGGTGTATCTCAATCCGATATGGACTGGTGCCAACAAAACTTAATCCAGCTCGATATATTAAATGTAATACACAATAAATGTATCAAAATTATTAACTTTCACCCACTGATGTGTCCGACAAATTTATTGTACACTAATAAATATATAAGCCTTGAAAATATTTGTAGACGTGAGTTGTATCTAACAGCATACAAAATAATAAACAATAAAATTAAACACAATTTCATTTTGAACATTTGATGGACATACATTCATACGCACAATACACGAAATAGGTCGAATTTTTATTTATCTTTATTCAAAACAAATCAGCAGAACAATCAATAACTGCCTATATAAGTGTTTAAAGTTGTTTAATGATCTTCCATCTGAACTTAAAGAAATTGATTCAATAATAATTTTTAAAAGCAAAGTTAGGCGTTTTATTCTAAATGTTAGGCTATAATAAAAGAAAAATGAATCAAAAGAAATAATGAAATGAAAAAAAAAAAAAAAGAGTAAATAAATAAATAAATACATACATCTATTTTTAGCTATTTTTTTAATACATGTGAATTGTTTATAATATAAATTTAAACACCAAACAAATAAATAAGAGGAGGTAATTGCAGTAAGGGAATGAAAAGAAGAGAGATATTGAAATGGGAAAGTAAGAAAAAAGGAAATAAATTAAAATTATAACTATAATAATTGTAAAGGGAAGTTACTTATGCCTTCTATTTTTCAAAATTTTTATTTATATAACTTTCTAACATAAAATATCAGTAATTCTAATGTTCTTATCTTTTTATTTTTATTTTTGTTGTAATAATAAGATAATTTTTTTTTTTTTTTTGTGAGATAAATCTATAGAAAATTAAATAATAAAATAAATTTAATAAAGTTTTAAAAATTATAATATTAAATTAAATTAAACACTATTAACTATTATAGTATTGTAAATGTTTTCTCTTTTTTTTTTTTTTAATGCATTTCTCTGCCACATAAATGTGGACAGGAAATTATACAGCCATTCCTGTTCAGGCGTGGCTGTAAATGTCATAAGGGGGAATAATTCTTACGACGTGTGTGGGATTCGAACTCACACTCCCTCGGTGTTTATAGCGTATTTTATACGCTCTCACCCACTAGGCCACCGAGGCGCCTGCAAATGTTTGTTTTTCCATTATTTGAAATCGGACAAGATCGGACAGCTAAGGTTAAGATCAATTATAAAAAAAATAGATTTAAGTTTATGAAATCATGTATCATTAAAAATTTAACTTTTTTTTTAATTTAAAAAAAAAATCAGCTGAAGATTAAGATTAAGATAAGATTAATATTAAATCTGTAAAAAAATTTTACCGTTTTAATTTTATGTTATCATTCATCAACAAAAGAATAATATGCATACATAGATATAAGTATGTATATAAATTTTTAGAGATATAAAAAAAAAAACAAAAAAAAAACAACTTTTTCTTAATAATTTTTCTCATAAAATTTTTCTGTTACGAAATATTCGTAAAAAACTTAAAAAGTACACTAGTAAATTACCACTTGCTGTTGTCCGATTTGCTCCAAAAGCTTATCAATCCGAGATATTTATGTCAACATCTTAAATATGAAATTTCAAAAAATTCCGCTCAGTCGTTTAAGTTGTACGCGTGCCCACAGACATACCCACATACACACACACAGACGGACATCATGTTAAAAAAAATTTTACAGCCTTCTCCACACCGGGTACAAATTTTTAGTATGGAAACAATACCTACCTTATACATAATTGTATGCGGTCGGTAAAAAATTATACACAGTACGTATATAGTTTCTTTTTGATAAAATCAAAAAAAAGTAGCTTTTTTCGTTTTTTAACTGATATGTCCATTTATGAATTAAAATCAAATATAAATAAAGCAATTTTAAGGGCTACCAAATACTTATTAGTTAGAGTAAGTTAAAAAAATTATAAATATTGGCTACGCATACTTGTGGTTAACCAGTTATTTATCAAACAACCTCAAATTTCGAGTTCAACATATAAATAAACAAAAAAACAATAACAATACAAAAATCCTTTTAGAACTATCATGTACATTTGATAGAGTAAATTTAAAAAATCCGGTATATTTGTTATTGCGTGAATTGCAATTATTTATTAAGACACGAATTTCGAGAGGCGGGCGAATGCTAGTTTAACATTAAATTGATTATTTGTGGATAAGTGTGTGATTATTTTCATTAGTAAAAATTTAACTTAAGATATTTTTTAATTAAACATTTATAAATATACATACATATGTATATATATCAGCTAATACAATTGGTGGTAAATGTTTTAAATATTTAACTTTTCCATAGATTTTACATCATAATCAATCATAATTTAAATTAGACACATGCGTGGGCAAACAGATTTTACATCATAATTTAAATTAGACACATACATACATACGTGGACAGACATTCTTTATAAAGTGTTTGTGGATTCATTTTCTTTACGACTTTTTATTTTCGCTTCTAAATTACTTAAATTTATATTTCATCAATTGAACAACACTTTAACAAAAAAAACTTATGTTTAATTTAATTTATGTGTGTATGTCTATTATTACCTTTTATACTTTTTTTTCTTCCTATTTCATATTTAATTCAAATTGTATTTTAATTAAAATTTAAAACACCTATGTTAACTCATTTACAAATTATAACACTATAAAAAATGGACTACAAATGCGACATATAACCCAATCATTAAAATCCAAATCACGGCTCCACTCCAATCTATTTGTTTTTTTATCTCAAATGATTCCTTTTTATGTTTTTAATTACTAAAATGTCCTTTTTTTCTAGAATTCAAAAAGATTACTTAAATTATTAGCGAAGGTTTCGAGGCGGCAGCCCTGAACTATAAAAATTTGTGGACTACGTATATGAGATGTAACCCAAGCATTAAAATCCAAATAACAACTCCACTCCAATCTCTTTGTTTTTTATCTCAAATGTTGATGTTTTTAATTACTAAAATTTCCTTTTTCTAGAATTCAAAAAGAGTATTTAAATTATTAGCGGGGGTTTCGAGGCGGCAGCCCTCAACTATAAAATATTTTAATTTTCACATAAAAGAGTTAATAATATTACGTTTTCAATATAAAAATGTCAAAATTTTAATTTTTTGTATAAACTTAAAATTTTTCATTCACATATAGAAATAACTAAAAAAGTTGATATTTATGTACGTTTAGAATCAATTAAACATTGAAATAAATGATAGAATATATTAATTTTTTCATTTAAAAAAGCTAACATTAATTCTCTTGCGTTTTCAACATAACCTACATTAATTTTTAAGTTATGTTGTAAAAATTAATGTAGGTTATGTATAAACTTAAAATTTTGCATTTACATATACATATGTATTATGTACTTACATATGTATGTACAAATTATCAGAAATGTTGACATTTACGTTTAGAATTATTCAAATATTAAAATATGCTTACTTTTTGATTTGTCAACCTTTCCTATCCCTAACCAATACACTGCGTTAGCAGGTAAGGGTTTCATGTTCATCCCATTACATTGGCTAAAGAGAGAGGTGGGTTTTGTAAGTAAGAATCTAAATTTTATTTTCGTTTTATTTTCTGAAAAAAGTTTTGACCTGGGATTGCACTTTTTTTTCAGGTCCTATTTTTTCCGTTCTTTTCTGAAAAAGAATGCAAAACTGAAAAAAATGTTCGTGTTTTTTGATGAAAAAAATTTAGGGCATCCAGCACAGGGCAGCATTTTTTTTTAAAACTTGCCCAGAAAATATTGACGGGACAATAAAATAAGTTTTGCACTCTCCAGAATGACAACATTAAAAAATATATGTATGTATATAATTGTCACTGTCAGTTAAATAGTAATTAATGACAATATAAAAATATGTACATTATTTTCATTTATTTTATTGAGTTTTGAAAAATATCTAGTTTACAAAAAAAAAAAAATTCATATTTGATTAGAAACATAAGTTTACAAATTTTTAAACAAATAAAATATAATTTGTAGATCGCAAAAACGCGATAATTTTGCAATTTTGTTTGTTTGAATTATAAAAAAGAAACCAGTGTAGCAAACTAAAAAAAAATGTTGTTCTTCTTCTGTTCTATTCTAAAAAATTTTCAGGTCAAAGCTGAAAAAAAGTGCAAAACTAGAAAAAATAGGTTTGACTTTTTTCAGTTTTGCACTTTTCCGGGTCAAACTTTTTTTTTCAGAAAAAAAAACGACAATACTACCAAGGGAAAATTCCTGGTGTTCTTGGAAGATTCCAACCTATGGGCAAAAAAATGTCAGCCGACAATTATTTTCATAACAACATATTAATTTTTCTATGAAAAAAAAAATACTATTTTCGCTAAAAAGAATGGAAAAAGATTTATTTTTTTTTACAAATTTAAATTCAAACGGAGAAAGACTATTGAATTCTGATAATTTTTGGAGGGGTTCTGGACACGTGGCCTTTTTTTACTGGGTTACACATAGTATACATGCCTCCTATTATTTTATCATTTTTATACAAAAATTTGAAATTTGAATTTTTTTGTATGAATAGGTATGCCGAATTGACATGCTAAAAATTTTTATTTTAGTGTTAGATTCAAAATCACGGTTTCAAAATTACTTGGCGAATTTAAAAACAGGGTTGTTTAAATTTGAATTAAAAAGAGGATGAATTGAAATGAAGAGAAGAGGTTGAATTCAAAAAGAGGATTATACTTAAATTGTTAGCAACTATCAAAAATCTTAATTTTTATAAAAGAGTTAACATTTACTTTTTTTGATTTGAAAGAAAAAAAAAGTATCAAATTGATTCCTGTCATATGCGTTCATTTGCCTAATTCAAAAAGAAGATTTCTTAAATTGTTAACGAGTTTGGGGACGACGGCCTCCAACTATAAAAATTTCAATTTTCATATAACAGAATTAATAATTTTACATTTTCAATATGAATGTCAAAATTTTTATTTTTTGTATAAACTTAAAATTTTGCATTTACTTATAGAAATTACTAAAAATGGTGACATTTACGTTTAGAATCAATTAAATATTGAAATAAATGATGAAATATGTAAATTTTTTTATTTATAAAAATATATATATATGTTAATAATTTTACGTTTTCAATATGAAAATGTCAAAATTTTGATTTTACGTTTTCAATATAAAAATGTCAAAATTTTTATTTTTTGTATAAACTTAAAATTTTGCATTTAATTATAGAAATTACTAAAAATGGTGACATTTACGTTTAGAATCAATTAAATATTGAAATAAATGATGAAATATGTTAATTTTTTTATTTATAAAAATATATATATAAAATGTCAATAATATTTTATTTTATATAAATTTGAATTATCTGTACTGCCTAAACATTTTTTGTACAACCCTTTTTTTATCATTTAAAAATTCCATTTTGAATTTTATACAAAAGAAACGTATCATGACGGCAATACTTTTCGAATATAAATGTATTTAATAGTCAAACATCAATCAGCCATTAGAGTAGTATAAAAATTCGTATTTTGTAGGGCGAAAAATTTTAAATTTTATTTTCTCGAAAAATAATCGAAAATAAAACTCAAAATAAAAGGACACGCGCCGGTTTTAACGGTTAATTAAAATCAATTTTCGATCAATTTTGGAATATCCACGCCATATGGTCAACACTGACTTAAACTTTATTTTACCCTGATTTTGACACAAAAAGTAACAAAAAACTATTTTTACCCACTTTTTAAAAAATTCAATAACTAAACTTTAAAAAGTTTAAAGAAAAGTCAATTATATATATGAATTTTTCATATATATTTTCATTTAAATATACAAATTTAGAAGTTTAGAGGTTTAAACTTTATGAAAATTGGTTATGAGCAAGCATCGCAATTTAATTGGTCAGTGCACTATATTTTTCTCCACGATATTTCTCATGAAAACCAGCCTTAACCCAGGTTTGATATTTTTTTTTGTTTTTTTATTGCATTTCTCTGCGACATAAATGTGGACAGGAAATTACACAGTCTTTCCGGTTCAGGGGTGGCTATAAATGTCGTAAGTGGGAATAACTCTTACGACGTGTGTGGGATTCGAACTCACACTCCCTCGGTGTTTACAACGTATGTTATACGCTCTTACCCACTAGGCCACCGAGGCCCCTGGTTTGATATTTATTTGCTTTTGTTTGTATTTTTAATGCGTTATGACATTAAATAGAAATAAGAAAGAGAATTTGTTTTGTTTTAATTTTATTTATTTTAGAACTTGTTTTAGCTTAAAAATATTTCAAAATTAATGCATAGTATTAGATTAATAAAAAAAAACAATTTTGGAGCTTCGGTGGTCTAGTGGGTAAGAGCGTATAAAATACGCTGTCACATTCACATTCATATTCATATATAACAGTCAGTGTTAGGTGTTATTCATAAAATAACAGTCACATTTACATTCACGCCTGAACAGGAAAGATTGTGTAATTTCCTGTCCACATTCATGTGGCAGAGAAATGCATTAAAAAAAAAAACACAATTTTTAATGAAAGTAAAGTATTGCACGTGTTTAAAATAAAGAACTTTTTTAGTAATAAAATAATATTTAAAAATAATAGATTGTGTTAATAGATTGTTGTGAATAATAGATTGTGTTGTTAAAAATAATTGATAGGCTGTTTGATTTGCAACCGGGTATATTCCACAATGTTGGCATTATTTTTAATTTTTTTTTTATTCGTTTAAAAAAAGTCTTAGTTTTATTACTAGTATTTAACTATTATTTTGTTTACATAAAACACTTTGTTTTTTCTAAGTAGTAATCACTGAATCACTACACTATTTATTTGTTTTGTAGAATTAATTCCTCCGGCCAATATTATTAAACTTTCGTATGGGTAATCGAAAATTTTAAAATTATGTAATAAAATCTAAAAATAAACTGAAAAATTAAAAAAACACACCAGACCCACTGCCTTGTCTGAAGAAATAATTTAAGACCAAAAAAATTAGGATCGCACTCTTTTTTGGAAGTTATTCAACACTGATATAAACTTGACTCTGCCCAAAACATTAATTAATAATCAGAAGGTGTTTTGTTTAAATATTTTTTTTTCATATTTAAGTAATTTTTATTATATTTAAGAAATTGTAAAAAGGTAACTATAATCATGCAGCACTAATAAAGAAATATAGCAATAAAAAAAATAACTAATGTTTTACTTTTTTATTTTTAGTTTATTATTCACTTGTTTATTAGGTAATATTTATTTTTTAATTTTTATTTTAATTAGAAATTATTTAAGTTTTAACTAACTCGAAAAATAAAATTAGCATAACGTATATGAAATTCATACAAAACTAACTTTTGTTTACATTTGTTATAATAACTATTAACTCATAATGACTAGCGGCCATTTAAAATCAATGTTTCGGCTTTTTAGTATATATGTAGATGGCTTTGCTTTTTTGAAGTGTTTAAAAAAAATAAAAAATGGAATGCAAAAATTGGACAAAATTGGATCTAAATTTTTTGTCATTTTAAAAAAATGCTTAAGGGATAAAAAAGAGATAGGGAAACATTGACATTGACGTCTAGCCACCATCTTAAACTTTTAAAACTTCTTTCAAAAAACGTTTTGCAAATTTTAATATTAAAAAAATTTGGAAAACAGGTTTTTGATAGACAAAATCGTTAAACTTTTTTCTAACAGCAAAACCTAAAATTTTTAAAATAGTCTAGCTAGTTTGGGTTTGTTAGTTTAGTTTGTTAGGCTTTATGTTAAAAATTTCAAAATCTCTTTTGTAACTTAAAGTTTTTCTATTAAAATAAAAGTTTTTAACTTAAACAAATTTTAAAGTACATATTCACATATGTATATTGTATTACATAAATTGCAACATGCTTTGCACTTACTTTTTGTTTTGCGGAAACCTAACCCAAAAAACTCGAAACTAAACCAACCAAACCAAATAAACTTAACAAGCAAACCTATAAAATACAAATTGACAGATTGTCAAGAAAAAGTAATTTTTTTTTTGACAATATTTTTCTTTGTTCAGTAAGATATTTTTTAAAGAGAAGTAAGAGATTGGAAATTTTTAACAATAAAATCGTGTTATATCATAAATTTAAGTAAAAAGAGGCACTTTAATTTTATAAATTTCAATAATTATTTTTATTGTAATACTGTAATGAGCAGGCACAAAATCTCTAGCCAAGAAGATGTTGAAAATTCAGGTTGTGAAAGCGACGATAATTATACATCGCAAAAAATAAAACAATCTCATATAGAAGATATTATAGAAGACCAGTCGGCTTTGGAAACAGATATCAGAAGACCTATTGATGAATTAGTATCTGAAGAAACATCGGAATTTTCTCCATTTTCTTTGTATAATGAAAATCGAATGAGGAGAAAATTACAGTTTTTTTTTATGAATCCTATTGAAAAGTGGCAAGCAAAACGTCGTTTTCCTTATAAATTTGTAGTTCAGGTAAATGTAATTAACTTTGTTATACAAATACGTGGTACTTAATCTTAATAACCAAGTCTTGGAAATATGATAAAGGATTTCAAATACAAACTATTAATTTTATTACCTTTACTAATCAATTGAATATTTTCATGTTATATATTATTTTTATAACTGATATAAAATTATTTTTTTAGGTGGTTAAAATTGTTCTTGTCACAATGCAATTGTGTTTATTTGCACATTCCCGTTATAACCATGTAAATTATACAGGCGATAATCGCATATCATTTTCCCATTTATTTTTAAAAGGATGGGACTCAAATATGGAGGTAGATGCATATCCACCTTCAATTGGCCCACTTGCATTGTATGAAAAGTTGGAATTTTTTGAAACCATTAACTACGCTGCTTTAGGTTACTCAAATTTATCCAGATCCATAGGTCCTTATAGTTATCCTACAGATGACAATACAATGGCACCTATGAAACTTTGTTTATATACGTATCGTGAAGGACAGATATTTGGATTTAATGAAAGTTATGTGTTTGACCCTGAAATCGACAAATTGTGTGTCAGTTTAACCCAAAATATTACGAAGATTGGTGCTGAAGAATTCCTTAAATCAAAAGATGTTTTAGTAAATTTTTCAGCGTTAGTGAAAGCATCTTTAAATTTCGCTGTTAAAACGGTCAATTTCAAGTCTTATGGTCCATTGTCAGCACCAGATTGTTACAAATTTGATATTGAAATAGTATTTGATAACAGAGATCATGACGGACAAATGTTATTGTCGCTGAACGCTGATGCTCTACGATTATATTGTAAAGGAGATGTAGAATATATTACACAATCAAATATTGATTCAATTTTAAGAAGTGTTTTAAATTATTTTGTTATCGTAATCTGTTTGTTATCATTTTCATTATGTGCGCGAGCTATATATAGGGCACAGTTATTAAGAATACAAACCGAAAATTTTTTTTTGGTGACCTATAGGAAAAAACTTAGCTGTGATGGAAAAATGGAATTTGTTAATTTTTGGTACGTAACATAATTAAAAGATAAAAAATGCAAATTTTATTTTCTTATAATAAACACAAAATGTATTATAAAGAAGTTGCACGCCATATAAATTTCAAAATAAAAAATTTTCATAGATAGACTTGTTGAGCCGAACGACAAAAATAAACATAAACGAATGAAAAGCAAAAATAATAAAAAAAACATTATTTTTGTAAAATATCAAATATTTATTAAATTTTGCATCATTTCATAAACAATGTCTCTATAACTTACAAGACACACCTGAACTCAATTTATTTTATACATAAATAAGCTTCCTTTACAAAGTTTTTGTTTAATGTTCCGGCTTGTGGATATCAAATATTTATTAAATTTTACATCATTTTATAAACAATGTCTCTATAACTTACAAGACACACCTGAACTCAATTTATTTTATACATAAATAAGCTTCTTTTACAAAGTTTTTGTTTAATGTTCCGGCTTGTGAGATATAAAGGCGTTAAAAATACATAGTTCTTAAAATAACTTTGAATTAATTTAGTTGTTGATTTAATTTTTTTTATGTGTTAAAGTTTTTTAACATTTTCGTGTCGAATGTTTACAGTTTTAATAGCTTACTTGTTTAATTTCCGTTTTTAAATATGTATATTTATAACTATGTGTACATTGTACCTACCTACATATCAATATCAAAAGATACTTACACATGTATGTATACGTTTCTAAAAGGTTTCGGCCATCTAGAATTTATATATTACAGCAAATTTATTATATATATTTTTTCTGGTTCTGTCACATAAATGTGGACAGGAAATTACACAGCCTTTCCTGTTCAGGCGTGGCTGTAAATGTCGTAAGGGGGAATAACTCTTACGACGTGTGTGGGATTCGATCTGACACTCCGTCAGTGTTTGCAGCGTATTTTATACGCTCTTAGCCACTAGGCCACCGAGGCCCCTGCCTTCAATTATTATATGTGATGTAAACTGTAGAGTATATTTTTTATTGAGATGAGATCTTTAAAATTCATTTTAATTAAATATTATTATTAATAATATTTATTTATATATACATACATAGTTACGTATGTTAATGTATGTATCTTAATAGAAAATAAAATCAATTCGAAGAAAATGAATTATGAACAGAATGAATGAAAAAGCAATATTTTTGTTTTGTTTTAAGATTTTTTTCTTTCCTTTTATTATGTATCATATTATAAAAAAGAAAATTATATACATACATACATATTTCCATACATAATATGTATTATGTAGTTATATTTAAATTCACAAATTGAAATATATTTTGAGTACAACTTATTAAAAAAATTTACTAAATTATTTTTATTCAATTTTTAATGAAAGGATAAACATTGATGACTATTCAAAAACTTAAAAACATTATTCTGTACTGTATATTTAGTTTTGATTTTTTTTAATTTTAGGTATATAATGATCTGTTGTAATGATATTCTTCTTATAATCGGATCTGGGCTTAAGGAGCAAATTGAAAGAAGATTTTTTGAAACGGACGGATGGGATATATGTTCATTGTTTTTAGGTGTCGGAAATTTACTGGTATGGTTTGGCGTTTTACGTTACTTAGGTTTTTTTAAAACATACAATGTTGTAATATTAACATTGAAGAAAGCTGCTCCAAAAATTATTCGTTTCTTATTGTGTGCTTTATTAATATATGGAGGATTCACATTTTGTGGTTGGCTTGTTTTGGGACCTTATCATATGAAGTTTCGTTCATTAGCAATGACATCAGAATGTTTATTTTCTTTAATAAATGGAGATGATATGTTTGCAACGTTTTCAACAATGTCAAATAAATCGGCAATGTTGTGGTGGTTTTGCCGAATATATCTATACTCCTTTATTTCGTTATACATTTATGTTGTTTTATCATTATTTATATCTGTTATAATGGATGCGTATGATACTATTAAGCGATATTATCGTGAAGGTTTTCCCCAAACAGATTTGAAAGAATTCGTTGGTTCAAGTAGCTTAGAAGACCTTGAATCAGGTATATTTCAAGAAGATTTTGATGATTTTGGAAATGATTCAATATTGGAAATATTTAAGAAAGTATTAAGTTGTTCTACTAAAAGAGACCACCAGCTTTCAGGTCCAACTGGTTATACATCACTAAACAATAAAACTTCTGCTTCGTCAACAACACAATTAGAAAGTTAAGCTTGTAGTATCTATTCAGTTCTAAACTAACGTTAATTGGATTAACAGTTATCAATATTGTAGATTTTTGTATGTGTAATTGTTCAATAATTTATGAAATTTAACATAGATATAAGCATTATGTTTTTTTTAAAATAGAATTTACCAAAGTTAGAAAAAAATTATTTGAAAATTTGAAAAAGGTTTCTTTATAACATTTTCACGAAAAACAGTAATACTATTTATACATGAAAACTTTATCCCCCGCAATTTTTATTTATTATTTATGAAGGTATATAAAGTTAAAAAATTGTGATCTATATTTTGAAAAATAACTAGCACATGATTTTTATTCACATAATTAGTGTAAATCTTTGTAATCATTTAGTAAATGGTTAATTTTTTGTAAATATACAAAATGTTTATCAATTATTTTTCGAGTTTTCACGAGACTTTTTTCTATTTTTGAAAACCAAATATATAATTTTAATCTTTTAAAAAACAAAATTTTTTATTATAAAAAACTGAATTTAATTTTTTCTTTTATAATTAAAAATTTTGTTTTTTAAAAGATTAAAATTATATATTTGGTTTTAAAAAATATACAAAATGTTTTCTTAAATTATTTATGTTTTCTATTGTTTAAAAATAATTTTACTTCTGTTCATATAGAAATTTGCGCAGAATATCATATATATATATACATATACATGTATGTATAGAAAATTATGTATGTCATTAAAATGTGTACATATTTCAAGTTTCATGATAGTCAATTTATTTAAGTTAAAAAACATTCCCAAAAAATTCTTCAAAAAGTTATGACAATAAATTAGTTTTTTTCGTTATATAAAAAGAATAAAATTTTGTGATAATATTATATCTACATATAAAATTATTAGAGTATAAGAATTAAGTGTAAATCAATTAATTAGATTTTCAATTTTGTTTTTATGATCGAAAGGAATAATAAATGAAAAATAAACGAAATGTTATGTTTTTATGGCTTGGAATATTAATTTTCTCGTTTTTATTTTAACTCTGTTGAAAGATGCTTGAGATAACGTATTGAACTTCTGCAAGCGTCTTATTTGACGAAATCGACATGAAAACCTTTCATTAGCGTATAATCTAAGGAAATATGGGAACCTGAGAAGTTCTATATAAATATGGGAACCTGAGTAGCTGGAAGTTCTAAAAATTTTCATGAAAAGTGTTCAACTATTTAGTGAGGTTAGAGAATAAACGGAATTTTATATTTTTATGGCTTGGAATATTAATTTTCCCGTTTTTATTTTAGCTCCGTTGAAAGATGCCTTAGATAACGTGCTGAACTTCTGTAAGCGTCCTATTTGACGAAATCGACATTAACACATGGGAACCTGAGAGTGAATAGCTGGAAGTTCTAAAAATGTTCGTCAAAAGTGTTCAACTATTTAGTGAGCTCTTAGTAATTAGGATACAAGGTGGTTTAAAATGAAAAAAATAGAACATTTTTTTGAATAAAGTCAAGGTAATAAACATTAATATAACGGTACGCATTTTATTACGTCATTAGTTCAGGCTTTCTCTTTTTACCAAATCCTACCTTTTATTCTTTTATTTATTTATTTATATCCAGGTACCCTGGTATATAAATGTGCCAGGTAACTATAACCCCTGTTTTCTGGTAGGAATGCGGAGTGTACGAGATATTATGATATATTAAGTATTTATATATTACGATATATGAATATTTTTGTTTTTTTATTATGTTATAATTATTGTACCCAGCCGGGAATCGAACCCGAGACCTCTCATTCTCTTTTCTTTTATTTAATTTATTTTTCTTAATTTTTTATCTTTCTATATTTGTTCATTTAAGTTTGTTGCTTTTAAATATACTGAAATATAAAAAAAAATTAACAAGGTTTATGTCTGTCATTTCTAATAGCTGGTACGGTGTTGTGTCAGAGATACAGATGGGTGAAAGATTTACAAAATACTTAAAAAGAATAGATCTACTCATATTTCATAAGTTTTACTGAAGAGAAAAGTTTTTTTTTTTTTCAGTGTATTCCCCTGTTTTCCAGCCTTTCCTAGTTTAATTTGAACAACAGAACCAAAACGGAACCTACAATATTGTTTGCACAGGCTCTGACATAAAGAGAGGAAATTAAAATAGTTGTAAACGTAAAGCTCTGTTAAAAATGTACACGTATTCTTATGGAATTAGTAAAAATTGAAATAGTGGTAAAGTATCAAGATCTAAGTCAAGACCTAAGCGAGACTCTCATCAATTATCAGCTCATGAAGTGCAGAGAGTAAAAGCTTAATAAAGGGTCAGCTTTTAACAAATTTACACGTAGTCTTTGTAAAAAAATAGTGGGCCAACTATAAATCTTGAAATAACACAAAAACCATTTACTTTATTCAATTTGGTCCAAAGAGAAAATTAAAGTCGCATCTTTTTTGTATAATTCATTAAAGAAAAATATTTTAAAATATAATGTTTTCATTCATAAATATGCATTTAAAAAATTGTTTTGCTTTAAAATTTTTATTTTAAAAGCTTCCTAAGATAAATTGCCTTAATATCTCCATAGTATATGTACGTCGAGACTACTTTTATACTTTAAAATTTTGTACACGCTTATATGGCTATAATCGAGACTTACATCAATTAAGAAATTATTCATACGCGCGATACGTGAGAATCGATTGCAATTCTGTCACAACTACATTCATGTTTTTTCAGTTCTTGGCCTGTTTGGCCTACACGCTTATATGGCTATAATCGAGACTTACATCAATTAAGAAATTATTCATACGCGCGATACGTGAGAATCGATTGCAATTCTGTCACAACTACATTCATGTTTTTTCAGTTCTTGGCCTGTTTACTTAGGTACTTTTGCGGAGCTCTGTGGTTTATTTGGTACCTGTATCACCCAAAAAATAAATTTTCTTCAGTACAAAAAAAAGTCGTATAGAAGCAGCTTTGTCATCGGTTAAGTTAGATCTCAAAAAGGAAATGACAGAATTTTCAGAATTGCAGTTTAACGAATTTACTAAAAATATAACAGCAAATCTTAACAAAAATACAAATAATAGTATAACATTGATTTTAATAATGACATTATCAGCCAACATATAGCTGACAAAACTACAAAAATGTAGTATCTGCAAGAACGATAACGCGTATATATATTCAATACAATGAAGCTACTTGAAGAGTTTAGGCAACTAAAAGAATCCATTATTCTTCTTCAACAACTTTATCTAAAAGCAAAAATCTTTATGAAGAATTAATCGAAAGTGACATTACACTTCCAATGGATTCTAACAGCAGTCAAATTATTAACAATCAACTTAACAATCAACTTAGCATCAACCATCCTAGCACCATCCAATCTACTAACTGAACAGTTTTTTTATTTTTAGTTTCTATATTTATTTATTTGTCATTCCGTCACGCTTTTTATTATGCTTGTAGTCTGTTCGACATATTTGTATGGAAATTTTGTGTAATGGAAGTATGTCGCGAGTATGGAGGATCGAATCCAATTCATATCCAACTTTTTTTTTTTTACTCTTTTTATATACTCGTATTAACTAGTCAGTGTCGGTTTATTTATTTATTTGTCATTCATCATGCTTTTTATTATGTTTAGAATCTGTTTAACAAATACGTAAGTGATGTATGGTGTATAATATACCAAACAAAAACTAAATATTCATAAGTTGCAGCCTCTGCATGTTGCGAACTGTCGGACCGACATGATTTAAAAAGTGTACTCCCCGATTCCAAAAAAACAGCCCCCGAAAACTAAGGTGCCAATGTTTGGTACTTTTATTTTTTATTTTTAATTTCTATTACAGAATCGGGGACTAAGTTTTTTCAATCACATCGATCCAACTTCGCAAGATACGACGACTTCTTGAAACTTATAAATACATATTAGGTTTTGTTTAGTATATTATTAACCTTAATTATATTATGTTTTTTATATAATTAAAATGTTCACCTAAATGTCGCTGAACATTTTTTTTATTTTTATTTCTATATTTATTTATTTATCATTTGTTGTTTGGGAGTATCGTGGATTGAATCAGTCAAAAATAAAAAAGTTGGACTTTAAGTCTGCCAAAAAAGCAGCCCCCAAAAACTAAGGTGCCACTTTTTGGTAAAGGGGAATAAATATAAGTTCTTTAAATATACTTATAAATATATTTAAACAGCTATTCTTTTACAGCACGACTTATTTTTTTTTTACTTTTTTTATATGTCAGCGTCGGTTTATTTATTTCTCATTCTATCATGTTTGTTATTATGCTTAGAAGCTGTTCAACAAATCCCTATGTGGTATATGCTGGTGTATAATAAACTAAACAAAAACAATATATTCATAGGTTGCAGCCTCTGGATCTTGCGAACTAGAAGTTGGACCGATATGATTTATAAAACGTACTCCCCGATTCTGTTGTAGAACTAAAATATTGAAAAAAGAAAAAAAATTAGACTTTAAGTCTGCCCAAAAAAAAAACAGCCCCCAAAAACTAAGGTGTCACTTTTTGGTACTTTTCTTATTTTTTTCTTATTTTTAATTTCTATTACAGAATCGAGGACTAGATTTTTTTTAATCACATCGATCTGACTCCTGGTTAGAAAGATACGACGACTTCTGGAAACTTAAGAATATTTGGCTTTGTTTAGTATATTATTAACCTTAATTATATGTTTTTTATATAATTAAAATGTTCCCCTAAATGTTGCTGAACATTTTTTTTAAATTTTAGTTTATATATTTATTTATTTGTCATTCGGTCATGCTTTTTATTATGCTTCTGTTCAATATATTTGTATGGGAGTATTGGGAGTATGTCACGAGTGTGAAGAGTCGAATCCAATTCAAATCCAACTTTCTTTTTGTTTTTACCTTTTTTATATACTCGTATTAACTAGTGAGTGTCGGTTTATTTACTTATTTGTCATTCTATCGTGCTTTTTACTATGTTTAGAATCTGTTTAACAAATACCTAAGTGATGTATGGTGTACAATATACTAAACAAAACAAAATATTCATAAGTTGCAGCCTCTGCATCTTGCGAACTAGAAGTTGGATCGACATGAATACATGATTTAAAAAACGTACTCCCCGATTCTGTTGTAGAATTAAAATATAGAAAAAAAAAGTTAAAAAAGTTGGACTTTAAGCCTGCCCGAACTTTGGTACTTTTCTTATTTTTTTTTTTAATTTCTATTACAGAATCGGGGACTAGGTTTTTTTAATCAATCACTTCTTGAAACTTATGAATATTTGGTTTTGTTTAATATATTTTTAAGCTTAATTATATGTTTATTATATAAATAAAATGTTTCCCTAAATGGCGCTGAAATTTTTTTTTATTTTTAGTTTCTATATTTATTTATTTGACATTCGGTCACGCTTTTTATTATGCTTATAATCTATTCAACATATTTGTATGGAAATGTTGTGAAATGGAAGTATGTATGTTTGAAAAATGGAATGTTGTGAAGCGGGAGTATGGGGGATCGAATCCAATTAATATCCAACTTATTTTTTATTTTACTTTTTTTATGCATTAACTAGTCAATGTCGGTTTATTTATTTGTCATTCTATCATGCTTGTTATTGTGTTCAGAAGTTATGTAACAAATCCCTATGTGATGTATGGTGTGTTTATTTATATATAGTATATGTCACTGATGAATGAATCATATATAACACACATGTATTATAGTACAAATTATTATACATTTGCCGCTTGGTATTAAATGGTACTATAGCATATTTGGAAAAGTGTTGGTCTGATAATCGTTATGTGGAAGATTAGAATCTGCTTTTGAAGAATGTATAAACATATATGTACAACCCGTAGTTATATGTTGAATATGAATGAATTAATGATATATAATATACATGTATAGTACAAATTATTATACATTTGCCGCTTAGTATTAACAGCCTGTCACTCTGCTTACAATATAATTTTTTTGATATTTTAGTATTTTAAAATAATTTGGGTGAATTTTATAATTTCTAGAACTATGGGTTGTACATATATTCAAACTATATGTTTATACATTCTTCAAAAGCAGATTTTAACCTTCCACATAACGATTATCAATCCAAAACTTTTTCAAATATTCTATAGTACCATTTAATACTAAGCGGTAAATGTATATTAAATTTACTAAGTACAAAATAGTAAATATAATTTTAAATATTATATTATATTAATGCGTACATAGTATATTTATATTGTTATAAGTATATCGCCATACATTGCAATATTTCTTTAAAAATATTTCCATTCATAGAATAATTTCTTATAAGTATAATAAAATACATATATGTATGTATATAAATACGGCACTATATAATATACATTTATACTGTTATAGTTCATTCATCAGTGACATATAAAGGGTGTTCAAAATTGAGGTATTATTTTCATTTTTCCGCCATTTTTTTTCTACCTGGAATTTTTATACGAGGTTTCTTTAGGTATATTCTAAATACATACCGGTTAGTTAACATGGAACGTTACGCGAAGGAACAACGTGTTTTTGTTATTACAACATTTTTTTGAAAATGGTAAAAGTTTTCAAGATGTAATTAGGAAATTTCGAACAAAATTTGGTAGAGAAAATGCTCCAACAAATCGTGCCATCAAGCTGATGGTTGATAAATTTCTAGAAACTGGATCTGTTCTTGATAACAGAGGCAACATTTATCAACGTAGTGGCCGTTCAACCAAGAATGTAGCAGCTGTGAGCAGAAGTGTTGAAGAAGATCCAAAAACTTCCATTCGTCATCGTTCGCAGCAATTAAACATCAAACCATCCACATTATTCAACATTTTGCATCATGATCTCCATTTAAAGGCTTATAAGATCCAGCTGACGCAAGAATTAAAACCAACTGACCATGCATTACGTCGGCAATTCGTTTCTTGGGCAATCGAAAAACAAGAAGAAAATGAGAATTTTTTTAACAAAATAATCTTCACCGACGAAGCTCATTTCCAGCTCAATGGCCAAGTCAATAAACAGAATTGCCGCATTTGGGGTGAAGAGAATCCAAGGATTACCTTAGAGCAACCAGTACATCCATAAAAAGTTACAGTTTGGTGTGGTTTGTGGTCAGGAGGAATCATCGGACCATATTTTTTTGAAAACGCAAATGGAAATGCGATTACGGTCAATGGAAATCGCTACAGGGAGATGATCCGAAGCTTTTTGTAGCGGGAAATTGATGATTTGGACGTAGAGAATATGTGGTTTCAACAGGACGGTGCCACTTACCACACAGCAAGAGAAACAATGGATCTTTTGAAGGAAAAGTTCGAAGATCGCATTATTTTTCGTAGAGGAGGAGTGATGTGGCCACCAAGATCGTGCGATTTGACACCGTTGGATTTTTTTTTGTGGGGTTTTGTGAAATCGAAAGTGTACAGCAATAATCCCACAACAATTCAAGAGCTTAAAAACAATATTATCGAGCAGATTTCAACCATTGAGAACAGTTTATTGAACAACGTGATTCAGAATTTTGGTAAAAGATTGGAAGCCTGCCGAAGTAGTAGAGGGGGCCACTTGGCCGACATAATTTTTCATTATTAACCGGAACCTATTTGTAATAAATTAAAATAAAAATATATTTAATATTTCAAAAAAAAGTCTCTTTTTATTAAAATTAAAATAATACCTCAATTTTGAACACCCTTTACGATATGTAAACAAATATGATATTATATAAGTATGTATGTATATCAATATCATATAAATAAAAATTCTTCAAGAACCGTTATGTTGTTTATTTATTTACATTTTTTTGTACTATGCATTATATCTTCAACAATTTCAAATTATCGAGTAAAACAAAATGCAAAAAATTCGTTAAAGAAATTTGTTAGAAAATTTGAAAAAATCAAGTAACACTTTCGTCAATTATAAAGTAACCCTATATTATTAAAAAAAGTTGTTAACAGAAATAAGAGTATAATGTTGAAGCTTTAATTTTTCTGTATTACTTTCAAGTTATTTTTCTGGTTTTCAAGTTACAGGTGTTTAAAAATAGGAAATTTTCAATTAATTATAAAGTAAATTATAAATTAAAATTATAAAGTCAATTATAAAGTAACCCTATATTATTAAAAAAAGTTGTTAACAGAAATAAGAGTATAATGTTGAAGCTTTAATTTTTCTGTATTACTTTCAAGTTATTTTTCTGGTTTTCAAGTTACAGGTGTTTAAAAATAGGAAATTTTCAGTTTTTGACCCCTTACAGTTTCTAAACGGGGAGTGATACAAAAAAAATTTCTGAAATGACTCGTACTTATTTTCAATGATCTAACTTCTGTCAAAATTTCCAACTTAGTTTCCAACTTAAACCGTTTAGAAGATAGAAGGCTTAAAGGATTTTGCAATAATTCAGTTTCGCATAAGGGTAAATTAAGACACCGTATGCCACAACTATATATTTATTGTATATATATACTTTTAAAGCTAATAAAAGCAGTAATCGTTTGCCGTTTTCAAAATGAAGATATACCTTATACAACTTGTGCTATTACAATTTAAATATAGAGCTTTTTTGAACCTTCGAGAGGTGTTGCTCCGTAACGGGTGGGCTACAAAAAAAAATTATTAAAAATAAAATTAATATTTTTGTGACATCTATCAGCAGTTAAAATTTCATAGCTCTATTTCAAAAAAAAAGTGGGGATCTAAAAGTTAGGTGTTCGAGAGCTACCCGAAGTTTTGGTCGGAACTCAACCAAAAAAAATAGGGAACCTACAAATTGCTCGTAAAATATTTTCTGTAAATTTCAAGATTCTAGTTTTCTTAGTTTTTGAGTTAGCGTGCTGACGGACGGACATGGCTCAATCGACTTAAAATTTTTTTCTGATCCGATCCATACCTTTGAAGATGTATCTAGCTCGCTTAATTCGAGGTGTTACATACGGAGGAGTAATTTTATTATACCTGATCCTATCGTACGGGTATAGAAATACATAATTGTTTTTTACCTTTATAAATCAACCAGAATTTTTTTACGTTTAGTTCTTCTAATTATGTTTCCAAAATGATTGGCTAAAAATATGTGTAAAAATTGTATATGGATAAGAATGTAAGGTTTTCTGTTCTTTAAATATGTATGTAGTCATTTTTGATTAAATGCTGTACAGAAATGTGAATATGTTTTCTAATTTAATTGATTAAGTTTATAGTATTTATAAATATACGGATATTATACATACTATATGTACATATTTCAATGATATTTTATGGGAAATATGTTATACACATGCAACTTATATAGGTGGACCACATCTAAAGACCACATTTAAGTAATGCATTTCTGAATGATGACATGATGATTGTCTAAGGTAGGATATTGTTTCTGAATTTTAACAACGGCCGAAAATGTTATGTTGTTAAGACTTAAACACAGTATTCTTAAGATACTGAATAAGGTTATTTTAATTACTGTTCTACATTAGAAATTTGCATTGAAAGGTTTTTATGGAATATTAGAAACAGTATAGATAAAAGTAAAGAGTGTTGGAAATATCTTTTTAATAATAATAACAATACACAAAATTATGCAAAATATTATTAATAAGTGCTCGTGCGGAAATGGGTTAACAAACGTTAACAAACATTTTGTCACAGGCTCTATTTAGAACCATAAATTCATCCTGCCAAATTAGACAGAAATTAGAAACAAAATTTTTTTTTTGACAGTCTATCGTGTCGAAATGTGTTAATGTATCACAACAAAATTTATTGAATGAGTTTGTGTGCCAAAGTGCAATACTTGTGCAAATTTTCAATTGGTCAAATCGTTTAAGCACAACAACAAAAAATGAGAATTTCCTGGCCTGAAGCCTGATGGGTTAATGTATCGTAACCAAATCAACTCAGAAAGCTTTTGGTATAAAGACCTACACTTTTGTAAATTTTCAACTCAATTGGTAAAACCGTTTAAGCGCGACAACAAAGAAATTTAAAAACTTCATTGAGTCCTGCTGCCAAAACGGGTTAAATCAACGGGTAACCAAATCAACTCAGTGAGCTCCTGTGGTAAAGAGCTGCACTATTGTAAATTTTCAACTCAATTGATCAAACCGGTTAAGCAGGACAACAGAAAAATTTAATGAACTTCGTTCGGCTCTCCTGCCCAAACGGGTCAGTGGAACTTCATAAAAATTTGTCACAGGCTTTTTTTCGGACCATAAAACCACCATACAAAATTGGACATAAATCGGAAACAAATATTTGTTTGGAAGCCCGCCGGGCCGAATCAGGTTAACATATTGTATCCAAATTTCTTCGGCACCCGCCCAAAGCTAAGAAGAACATTTGTACAAATTTTCAACTCAATCGATCAAACCGTTTAGGCAGGACAACGAAAAAATGAAAAAGCTTTAAATGGCTCTCGGGCCGCAATGGGTTAATGAAACAAAACACCATATAGCCTATAACACTTTCCGGGGTCGTAGAAATGTTCCCGCGAAATTTGGTTGCAATCGGACTGGTGGTTTTTACGTGAAAAGGGCACAAACAAACAAACAAACAGAATTTCTGCTTTATATATTATGTTTATTATATAATCAAAATGTTCCCCTAAATGGTGCTGGACATTTTTTTATTTTGAGTTTCTATATTTATTTATTTGACATTCGGTCACGCTTTTTATTATTCTTGTAATCTATTCAACATATTTGTATGGAAATGTTTTGAAATGGAAGTATGTGGGGAGTATGGGGATCAAATCCAATTAATATCCAACTTATTTTTTTTTTTACTGTTTTTATATGTCAGCGTCGGTTTATTTATTTCTCATACTATCATGTTTGTTATTATGCTTACAAGCTGTTCAGCAAATCCCTATGTGATATATGATGGTGTATAATATACTAAACAAAAACAATATATTCATAGGTTGCAGCCTCTGGATCTTGCGAACTAGAAGTTGGACCGATATGATTTATAAAACGTACTCCCCGATTCTGTTGTAGAACTAAAATATTGAAAAAAGAAAAAAAATTAGACTTTAAGTCTGCCCAAAAAAGCAGCCCCCAAAAACTAAGGTGTCACTTTTTGGTACTTTTCTTATTTTTTTCTTATTTTTAATTTCTATTACAGAATCGAGGAATCACATCGATCTGGCTTCTGGTTAGCAAGATACGACGACTTTTTGAAACTTAAGAATATTTGGCTTTATTTAGTATATTATTAACCTTAATTATATGTTTTTTATATAATTAAAATGTTCCCCTAAATGTTGCTGAACATTTTTTTTTATTTTTAGTTTCTATATTTATTTATTTGTCATTCGGTCACGCTTTTTATTATGCTTCTGTTCAATATATTTGTATGGGAGTAATGGGAGTATGTCACGAGTGTGAAGAGTCGAATCCAATTCATATCCAACTTTCTTTTTGTTTTTACTTTTTTTTATATACTTGTATTAATTAGTCAGTGTCGGTTTATTTACTTATTTGTCATTCTATCTTGCTTTTTACTATGTTTAGAATCTGTTTAACAAATACCTAAGTGATCTATGGTGTACAATATACTAAACAAAACAAAATATTCATAAGTTGAAGCATCTGCATCTTGCGAACTAGAAGTTGGACCGACATGAATACATGATTTAAAAAACGTACTCCCCGATTCTGTTGTAGAATTGAAATATAGAAAAACAAAAATTAAAAAAGTTGGACTTTAAGCCTGCTCGAACTTTGGTACTTTTCTTATTTTTTTTTAATTTCTATTACAGAATTGGGGACTAGGTTTTTTTAATCAATCACTTCTTGAAACTTGTGAATATTTGGTTTTATTTAGCATATTTTTAAGCTTAATTATATGTTTATTATATAATCAAAATGTTCCCCTAAATGGTACTGAACATTTTTATACCCGTACGATAGGATCGGGTATAATAAAATTACTCCTCCGTTTGTAACACCTCGAAATAAGCGAGCTAGATATACCTTCAAAGGTATGGATCGGATCAGAAAAAAATTCTAAGACTTTTGAGCCATGTCCGTCCGTCCGTCCGTCCGTCAGCACGCTAACTCAAAAACTAAGAAAGCTAGAATCTTCAAATTTACACAAAACATTCTGGGAGTAATTTGTAGGTTCCCTATTTTTTTTGGTTGAGTTTGGACCAAGCCTTAGGGTAGCTCTCGAACACCTAAGTTTTAGATCCCTACATTTTTTTTGAAATAGAGCTATGAAATTTTAACTGCTGATAGATCTCACAAAAATATTAATTTTATTTTTAATAACTTTTTTTTGTAGCCCCACCTGTTATGGAGCTACAGCTCCCCAAAGGTTCAAAAAAGCTCTATATTTAAATTGTTATAGCACAAGTTATATAAGGCATATCTTCATTTTGAAAACGCCAAACGATTACTACTTTTATTAGATTTAAAAGTATATATACAATAAATATATATTTGTGACATACGGTGTCTTAATTTACCGTTATGCGAAACTCAAATTTTGCAAAATCCTTTAACCCTTCTATCTGCTAAACTGTTTAAGTTGGAAACTTGAAATTTTTACAGAAGTTAGATCTTTAAAAATAATTAAAATGTTCCCCTAAATGTTGCTGAACATTTTTTTTTATTTTTAGTTTCTATATTTATTTATTTGTCATTCGGTCACGCTTTTTATTATGCTTCTGTTCAATATATTTGTATGGGAGTAATGGGAGTATGTCACGAGTGTGAAGAGTCGAATCCAATTCATATCCAACTTTCTTTTTGTTTTTACTTTTTTTTATATACTTGTATTAATTAGTCAGTGTCGGTTTATTTACTTATTTGTCATTCTATCTTGCTTTTTACTATGTTTAGAATCTGTTTAACAAATACCTAAGTGATCTATGGTGTACAATATACTAAACAAAACAAAATATTCATAAGTTGAAGCATCTGCATCTTGCGAACTAGAAGTTGGACCGACATGAATACATGATTTAAAAAACGTACTCCCCGATTCTGTTGTAGAATTGAAATATAGAAAAACAAAAATTAAAAAAGTTGGACTTTAAGCCTGCTCGAACTTTGGTACTTTTCTTATTTTTTTTTAATTTCTATTACAGAATTGGGGACTAGGTTTTTTTAATCAATCACTTCTTGAAACTTGTGAATATTTGGTTTTATTTAGCATATTTTTAAGCTTAATTATATGTTTATTATATAATCAAAATGTTCCCCTAAATGGTACTGAACATTTTTATACCCGTACGATAGGATCGGGTATAATAAAATTACTCCTCCGTTTGTAACACCTCGAAATAAGCGAGCTAGATATACCTTCAAAGGTATGGATCGGATCAGAAAAAAATTCTAAGACTTTTGAGCCATGTCCGTCCGTCCGTCCGTCCGTCAGCACGCTAACTCAAAAACTAAGAAAGCTAGAATCTTCAAATTTACACAAAACATTCTGGGAGTAATTTGTAGGTTCCCTATTTTTTTTGGTTGAGTTTGGACCAAGCCTTAGGGTAGCTCTCGAACACCTAAGTTTTAGATCCCTACATTTTTTTTGAAATAGAGCTATGAAATTTTAACTGCTGATAGATCTCACAAAAATATTAATTTTATTTTTAATAACTTTTTTTTGTAGCCCCACCTGTTATGGAGCTACAGCTCCCCAAAGGTTCAAAAAAGCTCTATATTTAAATTGTTATAGCACAAGTTATATAAGGCATATCTTCATTTTGAATACGCCAAACGATTACTACTTTTATTAGATTTAAAAGTATATATACAATAAATATATATTTGTGACATACGGTGTCTTAATTTACCGTTATGCGAAACTCAAATTTTGCAAAATCCTTTAACCCTTCTATCTGCTAAACTGTTTAAGTTGGAAACTTGAAATTTTTACAGAAGTTAGATCTTTAAAAATAAGTATGAGTCATTTCAGAAATTTTTTTTGTATCATCCCCCGTTTAGGAGCTGTAAGGGGTCAAAAACCGAAAATTTTCTATTTTTAAACACCTGTAACTTGAACACCTGTTAAAATTTTTTTGAAGTAATACACAAAGATTAAAGCTTCAACATTATACTCTTATTTCTGTTAACAACTTTTTTCAATAATATAGGGTTACTTTATAATTGACGAAAGTGTTACTTGATTTTTTCAAATTTTCTAACAAATTTCTTTAAAACGAATTTTTTCCATTTTGTTTTAGTCGATAATTTGAAATTGTTGAGGATATAATGCGTAGTATAAAAAAATGTAAATAAATAAACAACATAACGGTTGCTTGAAGAATTTTTATTATTATTTATATGATATTGATATATATACATACTTATATAATATCATGTTTATTTACATATCGTATATGTCACTAGTGAATGAATGATAAGAGTATATATGTATATTATATAGTGCCGTATTTACATACATATATGTATTTTATTGTACTTATAAGAAATTATTCTGTCAATGGAATATTTAAATATAATATAATATTTATTATTTTGTACTAAGTAAATTTAATATACATTTACCGCTTAGTATTAAATAGTACTATAGAATATTTGAAAAAGTTTTGGATTGATAATCGTTATGTGGAAGGTTAGAATCTGCTTTAGAAGAATGTACATATAAACATATAGTTTGAATATATGTACAACCCATAAGTTCTAGAAATTATAAAATTCACCCAAATTATTTTAAAATACTAAAATATTAAAAAAATAATATTGTAGGCAGAGTGGCTGTGAACATACTAACGGTTCGTACGGGTATCTAAGAGTTGACAAAGGCAACTGTATTCTTCCTCGTTTTTATTTTGGGTTTCTATATTTATTTATTTGACATTCGGTCAAACTTTTTATTATGCTTGTAATCTATTCAACATATTTGTATGGAAATGTTTTGAAATGGAAGTATGTATGTTGTATAATGGAATGTTGTGAAACTGGAGTATGGTGGATCGAATCCAATTAATATCCAACTTATTATATGCTTTTATATTAACTCGTCGTTGTCGGTTTATTTATTTATTTGTCATTCTGTCACAATTTTTATTATCTTCGTAATCTGTTAGCAACATTTATAAGTGTTGTATGGTGCAGAGGAAAGTGTAAAGGTTTCAAAAGTGGGGGTCATGTTGTGCGAATCCAGTTCACATGCAACTTTTTTTTTTTTAACTATCTAGGTATATACATCAACATTTTTTGAATAAAATATGTATATATTTTGTGTATATGAATTTAAAACTTACATTTTTATCTCTTATTCATGCATACAAACATACACATTATATTTTTGATCTTTTCTGGTGTTTTGTATTAGCATAATTAGCAAAACACAATCCATACATACAATATTTTTATGTATGTTGCTAAGTTATTTTGTTTACATTTGTTTAGTATTTAAATCAAAATATTTGCTGTCAACATTCTTTAATGCATATTGAATATGCATGGTTAAAAATTAAGATTTTATGTTCGTAATATGTTCATTAAATTTTTAAGTCTTGTATAGTGTAGAGGAGAGTGTAGAGGTTTTGAAAGTAAGAGTAATTTGGTTCGAATACAATTCGTGTACGTACATTTTTTTTTTTTGTTAACTGTATTCATCAACATTTTTTTAATAAAATTTCATGTATAATATACACATATTATTTGATCTTTCCTTCTATAATAATTTAGTTCAATCAATCTTGATGTGCACATGTATTTTATATTAGAGTTATTTTGTTTTAAAACATTTGTTTAGGATTTAAATCAGAATATTTGTTGTCAACATTCTTTATTGCATATTAAATATGTATGTCGTTAAAAATTAATGTTTTATGTGTTTTATTTAGGAACATTTATTATGTATATTATGTAAATTTTCAGTTTTTGACCCCTTACAGTTTCTAAACGGGGAGTGATACAAAAAAAATTTCTGAAATGACTCGTACTTATTTTCAATGATCTAACTTCTGTCAAAATTTCCAACTTAGTTTCCAACTTAAACCGTTTAGAAGATAGAAGGCTTAAAGGATTTTGCAATAATTCAGTTTCGCATAAGGGTAAATTAAGACACCGTATGCCACAACTATATATTTATTGTATATATATACTTTTAAAGCTAATAAAAGCAGTAATCGTTTGCCGTTTTCAAAATGAAGATATACCTTATACAACTTGTGCTATTACAATTTAAATATAGAGCTTTTTTGAACCTTCGAGAGGTGTTGCTCCGTAACGGGTGGGCTACAAAAAAAAATTATTAAAAATAAAATTAATATTTTTGTGACATCTATCAGCAGTTAAAATTTCATAGCTCTATTTCAAAAAAAAAGTGGGGATCTAAAAGTTAGGTGTTCGAGAGCTACCCGAAGTTTTGGTCGGAACTCAACCAAAAAAAATAGGGAACCTACAAATTGCTCGTAAAATAATTTCTGTAAATTTCAAGATTCTAGTTTTCTTAGTTTTTGAGTTAGCGTGCTGACGGACGGACATGGCTCAATCGACTTAAAATTTTTTTCTGATCCGATCCATACCTTTGAAGATGTATCTAGCTCGCTTAATTCGAGGTGTTACATACGGAGGAGTAATTTTATTATACCTGATCCTATCGTACGGGTATAGAAATACATGATTGTTTTTTACCTTTATAAATCAACCAGAATTTTTTTACGTTTAGTTCTTCTAATTATGTTTCCAAAATGATTGGCTAAAAATATGTGTAAAAATTGTATATGGATAAGAATGTAAGGTTTTCTGTTCTTTAAATATGTATGTAGTCATTTTTGATTAAATGCTGTACAGAAATGTGAATATGTTTTCTAATTTAATTGATTAAGTTTATAGTATTTATAAATATACGGATATTATACATACTATATGTACATATTTCAATGATATTTTATGGGAAATATGTTATACACATGCAACTTATATAGGTGGACCACATCTAAAGACCACATTTAAGTAATGCATTTCTGAATGATGACATGATGATTGTCTAAGGTAGGATATTGTTTCTGAATTTTAACAACGGCCGAAAATGTTATGTTGTTAAGACTTAAACACAGTATTCTTAAGATACTGAATAAGGTTATTTTAATTACTGTTCTACATTAGAAATTTGCATTGAAAGGTTTTTATGGAATATTAGAAACAGTATAGATAAAAGTAAAGAGTGTTGGAAATATCTTTTTAATAATAATAACAATACACAAAATTATGCAAAATATTATTAATAAGTGCTCGTGCGGAAATGGGTTAACAAACGTTAACAAACATTTTGTCACAGGCTCTATTTAGAACCATAAATTCATCCTGCCAAATTAGACAGAAATTAGAAACAAAATTTTTTTTTTGACAGTCTATCGTGTCGAAATGTGTTAATGTATCACAACAAAATTTATTGAATGAGTTTGTGTGCCAAAGTGCAATACTTGTGCAAATTTTCAATTGGTCAAATCGTTTAAGCACAACAACAAAAAATGAGAATTTCCTGGCCTGAAGCCTGATGGGTTAATGTATCGTAACCAAATCAACTCAGAAAGCTTTTGGTATAAAGACCTACACTTTTGTAAATTTTCAACTCAATTGGTAAAACCGTTTAAGCGCGACAACAAAGAAATTTAAAAACTTCATTGAGTCCTGCTGCCAAAACGGGTTAAATCAACGGGTAACCAAATCAACTCAGTGAGCTCCTGTGGTAAAGAGCTGCACTATTGTAAATTTTCAACTCAATTGGTCAAACCGGTTAAGCAGGACAACAGAAAAATTTAATGAACTTCGTTCGGCTCTCCTGCCCAAACGGGTCAGTGGAACTTCATAAAAATTTGTCACAGGCTTTTTTTCGGACCATAAAACCACCATACAAAATTGGACATAAATCGGAAACAAATATTTGTTTGGAAGCCCGCCGGGCCGAATCAGGTTAACATATTGTATCCAAATTTCTTCGGCACCCGCCCAAAGCTAAGAAGAACATTTGTACAAATTTTCAACTCAATCGATCAAACCGTTTAGGCAGGACAACGAAAAAATGAAAAAGCTTTAAATGGCTCTCGGGCCGCAATGGGTTAATGAAACAAAACACCATATAGCCTATAACACTTTCCGGGGTCGTAGAAATGTTCCCGCGAAATTTGGTTGCAAACGGACTGGTGGTTTTTACGTGAAAAGGGCACAAACAAACAAACAAACAGAATTTCTGCTTTATATATTATGTTTATTATATAATCAAAATGTTCCCCTAAATGGTGCTGGACATTTTTTTATTTTGAGTTTCTATATTTATTTATTTGACATTCGGTCACGCTTTTTATTATTCTTGTAATCTATTCAACATATTTGTATGAAAATGTTTTGAAATGGAAGTATGTGGGGAGTATGGGGATCAAATCCAATTAATATCCAACTTATTTTTTTTTTTACTGTTTTTATATGTCAGCGTCGGTTTATTTATTTCTCATACTATCATGTTTGTTATTATGCTTACAAGCTGTTCAGCAAATCCCTATGTGATATATGATGGTGTATAATATACTAAACAAAAACAATATATTCATAGGTTGCAGCCTCTGGATCTTGCGAACTAGAAGTTGGACCGATATGATTTATAAAACGTACTCCCCGATTCTGTTGTAGAACTAAAATATTGAAAAAAGAAAAAAAATTAGACTTTAAGTCTGCCCAAAAAAGCAGCCCCCAAAAACTAAGGTGTCACTTTTTGGTACTTTTCTTATTTTTTTCTTATTTTTAATTTCTATTACAGAATCGAGGAATCACATCGATCTGGCTTCTGGTTAGCAAGATACGACGACTTTTTGAAACTTAAGAATATTTGGCTTTATTTAGTATATTATTAACCTTAATTATATGTTTTTTTATATAATTAAAATGTTCCCCTAAATGTTGCTGAACATTTTTTTTTATTTTTAGTTTCTATATTTATTTATTTGTCATTCGGTCACGCTTTTTATTATGCTTCTGTTCAATATATTTGTATGGGAGTAATGGGAGTATGTCACGAGTGTGAAGAGTCGAATCCAATTCATATCCAACTTTCTTTTTGTTTTTACTTTTTTTTATATACTTGTATTAATTAGTCAGTGTCGGTTTATTTACTTATTTGTCATTCTATCTTGCTTTTTACTATGTTTAGAATCTGTTTAACAAATACCTAAGTGATCTATGGTGTACAATATACTAAACAAAACAAAATATTCATAAGTTGAAGCATCTGCATCTTGCGAACTAGAAGTTGGACCGACATGAATACATGATTTAAAAAACGTACTCCCCGATTCTGTTGTAGAATTGAAATATAGAAAAACAAAAATTAAAAAAGTTGGACTTTAAGCCTGCTCGAACTTTGGTACTTTTCTTATTTTTTTTTAATTTCTATTACAGAATTGGGGACTAGGTTTTTTTAATCAATCACTTCTTGAAACTTGTGAATATTTGGTTTTATTTAGCATATTTTTAAGCTTAATTATATGTTTATTATATAATCAAAATGTTCCCCTAAATGGTACTGAACATTTTTATACCCGTACGATAGGATCGGGTATAATAAAATTACTCCTCCGTTTGTAACACCTCGAAATAAGCGAGCTAGATATACCTTCAAAGGTATGGATCGGATCAGAAAAAAATTCTAAGACTTTTGAGCCATGTCCGTCCGTCCGTCCGTCCGTCAGCACGCTAACTCAAAAACTAAGAAAGCTAGAATCTTCAAATTTACACAAAACATTCTGGGAGTAATTTGTAGGTTCCCTATTTTTTTGGTTGAGTTTGGACCAAGCCTTAGGGTAGCTCTCGAACACCTAAGTTTTAGATCCCTACATTTTTTTTGAAATAGAGCTATGAAAT
The DNA here is from genome assembly GCA_947095535.1 of Poecilobothrus nobilitatus. NCBI lineage: Eukaryota > Metazoa > Arthropoda > Insecta > Diptera > Dolichopodidae > Poecilobothrus > Poecilobothrus nobilitatus. The sequence continues at coordinate 59,727 of OX352774.1, read as the reverse complement.
TTTAACTGCTGATAGATCTCACAAAAATATTAATTTTATTTTTAATAACTTTTTTTTGTAGCCCCACCTGTTATGGAGCTACAGCTCCCCAAAGGTTCAAAAAAGCTCTATATTTAAATTGTTATAGCACAAGTTATATAAGGCATATCTTCATTTTGAAAACGCCAAACGATTACTACTTTTATTAGATTTAAAAGTATATATACAATAAATATATATTTGTGACATACGGTGTCTTAATTTACCGTTATGCGAAACTCAAATTTTGCAAAATCCTTTAACCCTTCTATCTGCTAAACTGTTTAAGTTGGAAACTTGAAATTTTTACAGAAGTTAGATCTTTAAAAATAAGTATGAGTCATTTCAGAAATTTTTTTTGTATCATCCCCCGTTTAGGAGCTGTAAGGGGTCAAAAACCGAAAATTTTCTATTTTTAAACACCTGTAACTTGAACACCTGTTAACATTTTTTTGAAGTAATACACAAAGATTAAAGCTTCAACATTATACTCTTATTTCTGTTAACAACTTTTTTCAATAATATAGGGTTACTTTATAATTGACGAAAGTGTTACTTGATTTTTTCAAATTTTCTAACAAATTTCTTTAAAACGAATTTTTTCCATTTTGTTTTAGTCGATAATTTGAAATTGTTGAGGATATAATGCGTAGTATAAAAAAATGTAAATAAATAAACAACATAACGGTTGCTTGAAGAATTTTTATTATTATTTATATGATATTGATATATATACATACTTATATAATATCATGTTTATTTACATATCGTATATGTCACTAGTGAATGAATGATAAGAGTATATATGTATATTATATAGTGCCGTATTTACATACATATATGTATTTTATTGTACTTATAAGAAATTATTCTGTCAATGGAATATTTAAATATAATATAATATTTATTATTTTGTACTAAGTAAATTTAATATACATTTACCGCTTAGTATTAAATAGTACTATAGAATATTTGAAAAAGTTTTGGATTGATAATCGTTATGTGGAAGGTTAGAATCTGCTTTAGAAGAATGTACATATAAACATATAGTTTGAATATATGTACAACCCATAAGTTCTAGAAATTATAAAATTCACCCAAATTATTTTAAAATACTAAAATATTAAAAAAATAATATTGTAGGCAGAGTGGCTGTGAACATACTAACGGTTCGTACGGGTATCTAAGAGTTGACAAAGGCAACTGTATTCTTCCTCGTTTTTATTTTGGGTTTCTATATTTATTTATTTGACATTCGGTCAAACTTTTTATTATGCTTGTAATCTATTCAACATATTTGTATGGAAATGTTTTGAAATGGAAGTATGTATGTTGTATAATGGAATGTTGTGAAACTGGAGTATGGTGGATCGAATCCAATTAATATCCAACTTATTATATGCTTTTATATTAACTCGTCGTTGTCGGTTTATTTATTTATTTGTCATTCTGTCACAATTTTTATTATCTTCGTAATCTGTTAGCAACATTTATAAGTGTTGTATGGTGCAGAGGAAAGTGTAAAGGTTTCAAAAGTGGGGGTCATGTTGTGCGAATCCAGTTCACATGCAACTTTTTTTTTTTTTAACTATCTAGGTATATACATCAACATTTTTTGAATAAAATATGTATATATTTTGTGTATATGAATTTAAAACTTACATTTTTATCTCTTATTCATGCATACAAACATACACATTATATTTTTGATCTTTTCTGGTGTTTTGTATTAGCATAATTAGCAAAACACAATCCATACATACAATATTTTTATGTATGTTGCTAAGTTATTTTGTTTACATTTGTTTAGTATTTAAATCAAAATATTTGCTGTCAACATTCTTTAATGCATATTGAATATGCATGGTTAAAAATTAAGATTTTATGTTCGTAATATGTTCATTAAATTTTTAAGTCTTGTATAGTGTAGAGGAGAGTGTAGAGGTTTTGAAAGTAAGAGTAATTTGGTTCGAATACAATTCGTGTACGTACATTTTTTTTTTTTGTTAACTGTATTCATCAACATTTTTTTAATAAAATTTCATGTATAATATACACATATTATTTGATCTTTCCTTCTATAATAATTTAGTTCAATCAATCTTGATGTGCACATGTATTTTATATTAGAGTTATTTTGTTTTAAAACATTTGTTTAGGATTTAAATCAGAATATTTGTTGTCAACATTCTTTATTGCATATTAAATATGTATGTCGTTAAAAATTAATGTTTTATGTGTTTTATTTAGGAACATTTATTATGTATATTGTGTATATAGATATGCAAATAAAATTTTATTCAAAATAATTCCAATTGCCAAATTCACTCTACATACATTATGTATTTAGTATAAATACATACATTATTTTTGTACATAGTAAAGAATATAAAAAGTAAAGATCATTACAAAATTATGCTTTTGCGCATTACGCATTATGATTTACAAACAAAATTTTGTCAACCCAAAAAATTAAAACTACGTATGTAAATATGTACGTACGTATGTACATAATATTTATTTATTTATTTATATTCAGGTACCGTGGTACATAAATGTGCCAGGTAGCTATAACCCCTGTTTCCTGGTAGGAATGTGGGGTGTACGTGATATAATGATATATAAAGTATTTACATACTGCGATATATGAATATTTTTTTTTTATATTATAATTATTGTACCAAGCCGGGAATCGAACCCGAGACCTCTCATTCCCTTATGAATGAGAAGCGGTGCGTCAACCACTGCACCAATGGCTGGATACACATAATATTATGTTAAACTAATTTCCTAAATTATTTTGTTCCGCTCCATTTGTTTATAATTTAAATCAAGATATTTTTCAACAATTTTTACTGCATGATCTTATTAAGCGATTAGGTAGGTACTATTAGGTAGGTGTTCAAGGTTTGATGTTTGTTTGGATATACGATATACTACAATAACTATACTATAAAAATATACAGTAAAATACATTTATGTATATCATTTTCATACCTATTAGAAATGTTGCTTCAACTAAAATTGGATTGTAATATTTATAATTACAGTATTTTGGTACATATTTTACCCTTTGAGGTATTTTTATTATTTATGAATTACATACTGGAATAAAAAATTTTTACTCTTGCTGTAATGGAATCGATTTAATATCTCATTTGGTATAAAATTGTAAAACGTATTTTATATCAGAAACAATAATTATTGTATGTGTGAATAAAAAATATCCCATATTTTTTTAAATTTAAATTACATACATATGTGTTTCGCTTAAAACTAAAAAGTATGAAATAAAATAATATGTAAAAAAAATATTTTTTAAAATATGCTTTTAGCAAAACCGAATTCACCCCCTAAAAAGTAGAAAATAAAATTGATTGCAAAACTTTAACTTTTTGGACTGTTATAATATAAAAGTGAATTGCTAGTGCAAGCATTTTGGACTGTTATAATATAAAAGTAAATTGCTGGAATAAAAAAGAAACACGAACCTCAAATTTCACAGATTTTTATTTAACCTTATTCCAGCAATCTATAATTATAATCTAGTAGTTTTCAGCCACACACTACGTATTATGAATTCCGTTTCAAGCTTTGAACATCAGTAACTACATATTTTTTACGATTTTTCTACTATAAAACCTATACATAATATTAATAATAAAAAACAAACAACAATAACTATACTATAAAAATATACAGTAAAATACATTTATGTATATCATTTTCATACCTGTTAGAAATGTTGCTTCAACTAAAATTGGATTGTAATATTCATAATCACAGTATTTTGGTACATATTTTACCCTTAGAGGTACTTTTATTATTTATGAATTACATACTGGAATAAAAAATTTTTACTCTTGCTGCTATTGCTATTTTTACTTTTTACGATTTTTCTACTATAAAACCTATACATAATATTAATAATAAAAAACAAACAACACATTTCATATTTATATTACAGTAGTATGGTACCTACGATACTCGGTACATGTTAACAAAACAGAATAACAAAAAAAAAACAAAATTATAAGAGACATTCTCACTTACTCTCTTTAAAATTGTGTATTCTTTTTTTCCTCTCGAGTCACGAGTCTCGACTCGACACGACTCGACCTCAACGGCTCAACTATTCTTTGGCTATATGTATGTAATGTACTTAACTTATGCATGTGTAAAGAAATAAATTTAAAAAAAATTGATAAAAATCGTCATTTATCACAATATTTATTGAAATTTTAAATAATGATGAATGATATTAATCTGATATTAATAATCAATACGTATCTAAGTATGTACTTATGAATAACCAGCGGGCGAGTCTCTTTAAAATTCAAATATATAATTGTTTTGGTTTTTTACTTTTCTATTAAATTGTTGCATTATGTATGAATGTTTGTATATTATTTGAAGTGATTTTCTAATTGTATTCTTTTTTGAATTCAATTTCTTCTCATATACTTAAATTTGAGTATACAGCAGTTCTTATAACCAAAATTAAATTTTTATTTTTAATAATTTTTAGTTCTTTTTAGTTAAGTTAGTTTAGTTTAGTTTTTAGTTCTTATAATAAATTAATTTTTTATTTTTAAATATTTTGTATGTCAATTTTATGCAGGGTTACCATTTGTACAATTGTGGTAATATTTGTATGGTTTTCTCGCCCTCTGTACCATGTTACATGTACAATCTTAATCAAGGGTTGTACGACAAATACCTATAGGGTCTTTTTAGATTTTAAATTTTTCACATTAAGGCAAGGTAAAACGAACAACGGCAATATTGTTACAGACAATGTTGCTCATTAAAAAAATTTAACTGTATTTTGCTCCAACCTTTGTTTGTGCATTTTCCGAATGTTTTACGGATACCTATTATGTTTTCCCCATGTACCTTTAAAACATTTATTTCGAACTCGATAAAAAAATAGACATAATAGTCCTCACTCACAATACCAAATAATCTAAATTCTAAATATACGTACACCAACTACAGGCTCTTTATACAATTTAATTCTATTTTGGCGATATTTTAAAAATAATTTCAGTTAGTGTTTTGACGAATTTGGTTTTGCTTTCTGAATTTTTACGGATTGTACTTTTTCCATAAATTCTATTTTTCTAAACTGCAACTGTCTATTATATGAATTGGGATTAAAAAACATAACATAAGATTTGACTACACATTAACAGGGACCCCTAGTTTACTTTTATATTATAACAGTCCAAAATGCTTGCACTAGCAATTCACTTTTATATTATAACAGTCCAAAAAGCTAAAGTTTTGCAATCAATTTTATTTTCTACTTTTTAGGGGGTGAATTCGGTTTTGCTAAAAGCATATTTTAAAAAATATTTTTTTTACATATTTTATTTTTTATTTTACTTTTTTTATGCATTAACTAGTCAACGTCGGTTTATTTATTTGTTATTCTGTTCAGAAGTTATGTAACAAATCTCTATCTGATGTATGGTGTATATACATTTACTAAAAAAAACAAAACATTCATAGAAGTAATATACAAAAATTAAAGCTCCAACATTATATTTTTATTTCTATTAACAACTTTTCTTAATAATATAGGGTTACCTTAAAATTGACGAAAGTGTGCATTTTTCTGATTTTTTTGATTTTTTTTTACTTGATAATTTAAAATTGTTGAGGATGATGCGTAGTACAAAAAAATTAAATAAATAAAAATATAACGGTTGTTTGAAAAATTTATATTTATATGATATTAGTATCCATACTTATATTACTCATGTTTATTTACATATAGTTATGTCACTGATGAATGAATGATATATAATACACATGTATCGTATAGTACAAATTATTATACATTTGCCGCTTTGTATTAAATGGTACTATAGCATATTTGGAAAAGTGTTGGTTTGATAATCGTTATGTGGAAGGTTAGAATCTGCTTTTGAAGAATGTATAAACATATATGTACAACCCGTAGTTATATGTTGAATATGAATGAATGAATAATATATAATACACATGTATAGTACAAATTATTATACATTTACCGCTTAGTATTAAATAGTACTATAGCATATTTGGAAAAGTGTTGTTCTGATAATCGTTATGTGGAAGGTTAGAATCTGCTTTTAAAGAATGTATAAACATATATGTACAACCCATAAGTTATATGTTTAATAACGGAGCGAGACGAAAACTCGGTGTTCAAAATCTCGTTCTAAAAAATCGCGTTTCTTCAAAATTTTGTTTTACAAAATCTCGTTTTTACAAAATATCGTTTTAAAAAATCTCCTTTTTTTTAAATCTCGGTAAATCTCGTTTTTAGTACAGCAAAAATAATACATTCAATAGGTTTTTAGGTTTCGTATTTTTATTATATAAAAAACTTAAAATAATGACAAAATTAAAGAAAAATTTTCTTGAAAAAGCAATAACAAAATATAATTTCATATCACAAAAAAAGCTTAAACACTAATTTATATAAACCCAAATTAGAACTTCCGCTAACAATCTGTAGGTATTTAAATACCAAATATCTTTTAAGTTAGAAAGTTATGTTTCTATATTTCCTATATTAAAACTATATTTTGTGCAATATTTTTTAAAAAAGTTAACTTAGGTAATTTATGTCTTCTTTTTAAAATTTTCATTATTTCTCATTAAATATAAAATAACACCCTGGGACTTTATTTCTCAATCACAATGAAAATAAAAACATTAAATGTGAAATATTATTTTTGAGACTTTATTTCCCATTTAATGGGAAATAACACCCCGGGGTCTTATTTCTCATATTTTCTATAAAAGTTATTTTTTATTATATTGTTGGAGTCTTTTGTTCAAACTGAAAAATGAGAAATTACGCGTCCTTGAAATCCGCAATTGGACACAGTAATAAAATTCATATAAGAATACTGGCTTCAATATTCAATGAGAAAATTAAAAGAGCCGTAACTCATATGTTTTAAGGCAGTTGATTTACTAGTTCAATTTTTAAAAGTTTATTATTTAAAAATTAATATCTTTGTTTCGATTTTACAAAATCTTCTTTTTTTTTCGTTTTTACAAAATCTTTTTTTTTAAATCCTTTTAAAATTAGTTATGTTCTGTTTAGCATCTTCTCAAAGTTTACATTTACATCAATATCGAAAGAAAAAAGGCTAGTTGTTCTAAAAGCATTATAAATTAGTGCTTTCTTTTCCTGATTTTTGTAGGAAAGGCTTTAAAAGTATAATATTATACTTTATAATTTTAATTTATATAATTAAAATGTTCCCCTAAATGTTGCTGAACATTTTTTAGCACATTTCCAAAAAAATTTTGAAAAAATGTGCTTATTAGTTTCACTCTGTCCGTCCGTCTGTCCGTTTGTTTACAAAACTTCTACACCGTTAAAGATAGAGAAAAAAAATTTTAACCATGGGTAGGTCTCATAAAAAAAATAATTTTGTGGAACAACATTTTCATGTAGCCCCATCCATTACGGAGCTACAGCCCCTTAAACTTTGAAAAAGCCCTATTTTTAAATGCATATATCTTATGTTGTGGTTAAGATTTTTTCAATCTGAAAACGTCATTCGACAGGTAACTTTATAAATTAATATCAAAATTATACAATTTTTTTAAATTTAGTATTTAAATTTACCGTTATGTTTGCAAAATTTATTTACCAAATTTTGCATGATTTTTCTACTTGCATAACTCCGGCACGCTTTCAGATAGAGGCTTGAAATTTTGAGGCAAGAAAGAACTTTTAGAATTAGTATAAGTTTGCTCAGAAAATTTTTTTGGACCACCCCCTGTTTATGAGCTATTAGGGCTTAAAAATTGAAAATTTGCTATTTTTAAACACCTGTAATTTGGGAACCTGTACACATTTCACTTCTGCAAGATATAAAAATTGAAGCTACAGTAATATATTTTAACGTGTGTTAAAGGTTTATTTAAGTTGTAAATGGTTCCAAAGTTGCAGCTCTTCAAAATTGCGAAAAAGCCTAATTTTCAGATGTATATATCTCAGGCTCTGCGTAATAGTTTTGCAATCTAAAACTGCCAGAAGATCGAAAATTTTATTATCTTTATAAAACAATTTCGAAATTATGTAATATTTTTGATTTACTATTTAAATTTACCGTTATGTGAAAACCACATTTTGCATGAAATTTCTTTTTTCATAACTCCGGCACGCCTTCAGATAGGAACCTGAAATTTTGAGACAAGAAAGAACTTTTAGAATTAGTATAAGTTTTCTCAGAAAATTTTTGGATAACTCCCCCTCTTTTAGAGTTATTACGCCACAAAAATTGAAAATTTGCTATTTTTAGACACCTATAACTTAGGCACCTGTAAAAATTTTTCTTCGGCGAGGCATGAAAATTAAAGTATCAATAATATACTTTTATGTGTGTTAACGGCTTTTCTTAGTTATATAGGATTCCGGACTTACGGCTCTCAAAATTTCAAAAATGTCCTATTTTCACGTTTTGTCTTATTACATGAAATTTTCAAATTTTTGTGCAAGTCACACAACAGTTTTAAACAGTTTGTATTGAGTTTTGGAAATGTGCGCTTTTAAAAACCGTTGGTTTACATTCTACCTTGTTTTATTTTTAGTTTCTATATTTATTTATTTGTCATTCGTTCACGCTTTTTATTATGCTTGTAATCTGTTCGACGTATTTGTATAGAAATTTTGTGTAATGGAAGTATGTCGCGAGTATGGAGGATCGAATCCAATTTAAATCCAACTTTTTTTTTTTTACTTTTTTTATTTTATATACTCGTATTAACTAGTCAGTGTCGGTTTATTTATTTATTTGTCATTCTATCATGCTTTTTATTATGTTTAGAATCTGTTTAACAAATACGTAAGTGATGTATGATGTATAATATACCAAACAAAAACTAAATATTCATAAGTTGCAGCCTCTGCATGTTGCGAACTACAAGTCGGACCGACATGATTTAAAAAGCGTACTCCCCGATTCTGTTGTAGAATTAAAATATAGAAAAAAAAATTGGACTTTAATCCTGTCCAAAAAAACAGCCCCCAAAAACTAAGGTGCCAATTTTTGGTACTTTTACTTTTTATTTTTAATTTCTATTACAGAATCGGGGACTAAGTTTTTTCAATCACATCGATCCGACTTCGCAAGATACGACGACTTCTTGAAACTTATAAATACATATTAGGTTTTGTTTAGTATATTATTAACCTTAATTATATTATGTTTTTTATATAATTAAAATGTTCACCTAAATGTTGCTGAACATTTTTTTTTATTTTTATTTCTATATTTATTTACTTGTCATTTATTGTTTGGGAGTATCGGGGATTGAATCGGTAAAAAAAAAAAATAAAAAAGTTGGACTTTAAGTCTGCCAAAAAAGCAGCCCCCAAAAACGAAGGTGCCACTTTTTGGTAAAGGGGAATAAATATAAGTTCTTTAAATATACTTACATACATATTTAAACAGCTATTCTTTTACAGCACGACTTATTTTTTTTTTTACTTTTTTTATATGTCAGCGTCGGTTTATTTATTTCTCATTCTATCATGTTTGTTATTATGCTTAGAAGCTGTTCAACAAATCCCTATGTGATATATGATGGTGTATAATATACCAAACAAAAACAATATATTCATAGGTTGCAGCCTCTGGATCTTGCGAACTAGAAGTTGGACCGATATGATTTATAAAACGCACTCCCCGATTCTGTTGTAGAACTAAAATATTGAAAAGAAAAAAAATTAGACTTAAAGTCTGCCCAGAAAAACAGTCCCCAAAAACTAAGGTGTCACTTTTTGGTACTTTTCTTATTTTTTTCTTATTTTTAATTTCTATTACAGAATCGAGGACTAGATTTTTTTTAATCACATCGATCTGGCTTCTGGTTAGCAACATACGACGACTTCTTGAAACTTAAGAATATTTGGCTTTGTTTAGTATATTAAGGTTAATAATATAATTTATTAATATGTTTAATTAATATGTTGTATGTTAATAATATGTTTTTTATATAATTAAAATGTTCCTCAAAATGGTGCTGAAAATTTTTTTTATTTTGAGTTTCTATATTTATTTATTTGACATTCTGTCACGCTTTTTATTATGCTTATAATCTATTCAACATATTTGTATGGAAATGTTGTGAAATGGAAGTATGTATGTTGTATAATGGAATGTTGTGAAGCGGGAGTATGGGGGATCGAATCCAATTAATATCCAACTTATTTTTTATTTTACTTTTTTTATGCATTACCTAGTCAATGTCGGTTTATTTATTTGTCATTCTATCATGCTTGTTATTGTGTTCAGAAGTTATGTAACAAATCTCTATGTGATGTATGGTGTTTAATATACTAAACAAAAACAAAACATTCATAGAAGTAATATACAAAAATTAAAGCTCCAACATTATATTTTTATTTCTATTAACAAATTTTCTTAATAATATAGGGTTACCTTAAAATTGACGAAAGTGTGCATTTTTCTAAATTTTTCTAACAAATTTTTTTAACGATTTTTTTGATTTTTTTTACTCGATAATTTAAAATTGTTGAGGATGATACGTAGTACAAAAAAATTAAATAAAAATATAACGGTTGCTTGAAAAATTTATATTTATATGATATTAGTATCCATACTTATATTACTAATGTTTATTTACATATAGTATATGTCACTGATGAATGAATGATATAAATATAATACACATGTATTATAGTACAAATTATTATACATTTGCCGCTTGGTATTAAATGGTACTATAGCATATTTGGAAAAGTGTTGGTCTGATAATCGTTATGTGGAAGATTAGAATCTGCTTTTGAAGAATGTATAAACATATATGTACAACCCGTAGTTATATGTTGAATATGAATGAATTAATGATATATAATACACATGTATAGTACAAATTATTATACATTTGCTGCTTAGTATTAAATGGTAGTATAGCATATTTGGAAAAGTGTTGGTTTGATAATCGTTATGTGGAAGGTGAGAATCTGCTTTTAAAAAATGTATAAACATATATCCGTACAACCCATAAGTTATATGGTTAATAACGAAGCGATACGAAATCTCGGTTTTCAAAATTGCATTCTAAAAAATCGTGTTTCTTTAAAATTTTGTTTTACAAAATCTCGTTTTTACAAAATCTTGTTTAACAAAATCTCTTATTTTTTGAATCTCTGTAAATCTCGTTTTTAGTACAGCAAAAATAATACATTAAGTTTTAGGTTTTTTATTTAATTATGTAAAAAACTTTCAAAAAAATGACGAAATTAAAGAAAAATTTTCTGGAAAAAGCAATAACAAAATATAATTTCATATCCTAAAAAAAGCTTAAACACTAATTTATATAAACCCAAATTAGAACTTCCGCTAACAATCTGTAGGTATTTAAATACCAAATATCTTTTAAGTTAGAAAGTTATGTTTCTATATTTCCTATATTAAAACTATATTTTGTGCAATATTTTTTAAAAAAGTTAACTTAGGTAATTTATGTCTTCTTTTTAAAATTTTCATTATTTCTCAGTAAATATAAAATAACGCCCCGGGACTTTATTTCTCAATCACAATTAATATATTACTTTCGGGGCTTTATTTCACATTTAATAGGAAATAACACCCGGGGACCTTATTTCGCATATTTTCTATAAAAGTTATTTTTTATTATATTGTTGGAGTTTTTTGTTCAAACTGAAAAAAGAGAAATTACGCGTCCTTGAAATCCGCAATTGGACACAGTAATAAAATTCATATAAGAATACTGGTTTCAATATTTAATGAGAAAATTAAAAGACCCGTAACTCATATGTTTTAAGACAGTTAATTTAGTAGTTCAATTTTTAAAAGTATATTATTTAAAAATTAATATCTGCTTCGTTTTTACAAAATCTTTTTTTTTTGTGTTTTTTTTTTGTAAAAAAACGAGATTTTGTAAAAACTAGATTTTGTAAAACGAGATTTTGTAAAAACGAGATTTTGGAAACCGAGATTTCGTATTAGACCCGTTTAATAATTTAGCAATTACATCAAACTAACTTTCTGTTGTTTGAATTGATGGAGTAGGTGAAAAGCTTTTTGTTTAGCATCTTCTCAAAGTTTACATTTACATCAATAATAAAATTCATATAAGAATACTGGTTTCAATATTTAATGAGAAAATTAAAAGACCCGTAACTCATATGTTTTAAGACAGTTGATTTAGTAGTTCAATTTTTAAAAGTATATTATTTAAAAATTAATATCTGCTTCGTTTTTACAAAATCTTTTTTTTTTGTGTTTTTTTTTTGTAAAAAAACGAGATTTTGTAAAAACTAGATTTTGTAAAACGAGATTTTGTAAAAACGAGATTTTGGAAACCGAGATTTCGTATTAGACCCGTTTAATAATTTAGCAATTACATCAAACTAACTTTCTGTTGTTTGAATTGATGGAGTAGGTGAAAAGCTTTTTGTTTAGCATCTTCTCAAAGTTTACATTTACATCAATATCGAAAGGAAAATGGCTAGTTGTTCTAAAAGCATTATAAATTAGTGCTTTCTTTTTCTGATTTTTGTAGGCAAGGCTCTAAAAGTATAATATTATACTTTTTAATTTTAATTTATATAATTAAAATGTTCCCCTAAATGTTGCTGAACATTTTTTTTATTTTTAGTTTCTATATTTATTTATTTGTCATTCGGTCACGCTTTTTATTATGCTTGTAATCTTTTCGACATATTTGTATGGAAATTTTGTGTAATGGAAGTATGTCGCGAGTATGAAGAAACGAATCCAATTCATATCCACCATTTCTTTTTTACTTTTTTTATATACTCGTATTAACTATTTATTTATTTGTCATTCTATCGCGCTTTTTATTATGTTTAGAATCTGTTTACCAAATACGTAAGTGATGTATGGTATATAATATACTAAAGAAACCAAAATATTCATAAGTTGCAGCCTATGCATCTGGCGAACTAGAAGTTGAACCGACATGATTTAGAAAACGTACTTCCCGATTCTGTTGTATAGAATTGAAATATAGGAAGAAAAGAAAATAAAAAAATTGGACTTTAAGCCTGCCCGAAAAAACAGCCCCCAAAAACTAAGGTGCCACTTTTTGGTACTTATCTTATTTTTGTTTTATTTTTAATTTCTATTACAGAATTTTTAGTACTTATCTTATTTTTGTTTTATTTTTAATTTCTATTACAGAATCGAGGACTAGGTTGTTTTACTCAATAATTTCTTGGAACTTATGAATATTTGATTTTGTTTAATATATTTTTAAGCTTAATTATATGTTTTTTATATAATTAAAATGTTCCCCTAAATGGTGCTGAACATTTTTTTTATTTTTAGTTTCTATATTTATTTATTTGACATTCGGTCATGCTTTTTATTATGCCTGTAATCTATTCAACATATTTGTATGGAAATGTTGTAAAATGGAAGTATGTCGCGAGTATGGCGTATCGAATCCAATTAATATCCAACTTATTTTTTTTTTTACTTTTTTTATATATTAACTAGTTAGTGTCGGTTTATTTATTTGTCATTCTATCATGCTTGCTATTATGTTTAGAAGCTGTTTAACAAATCCCTATGTGATTTATGGTGTATACTTATACTAAACAAAAACAAAATATTCATAGGTTGTAGGCTGCAACCCCTAGATCTCTAGCAACTGTATTCTTCCTCGTTTATTATACTTGTAATCTATTCAACATATTTGTATAGAAATGTTGTGTAATTGGAGTATGTCGCGAGTATGGAGGGTCAAATCCAATTCATATCCAACTTCTTGTTTTTTTTTTACTTTTTTCATATACTCGTAATAACTAGTCAGTGTCGGTTTATTTATTTATTTATCATTCTATCATACTTTTTACTATATTTAGAATCTGTTTAACAAATACCTAAGTGATGTATGGTGTATAATATTATACTAAACGAAAACAAAATATTCATAAGTTGCAGCTTCTGCATCTTGCGAACTAGAATTCGAATCGACATGATTTAAAAAAACGTACTCCCCGATCCTGTTGTAGACTTAAAATATAGAAAAAAAAAATAAATGGTGCCATTTTTTGGTACGTTTATTTTTTATTTCTATTACAGAATCGGGGACTAAGTTTTTTCAATCACATCGATCCAACTTCGCAAGATACGACGACTTCTTGAAACTTATAAATACATATTAGGTTTTGTTTAGTATATTATTAACCTTAATTATATTATGTTTTTTGTATAATTAAAATATTCCCGTAAATGTTGCTGAACATTTTTTAGCACATTTCCAAAAAATTTTTGAAAAAATGTGCTTATTAGTTTCACTCTGTCCGTCCGTCCGTCTGTTTACAAAACTTGTACACCGTTAAAGATAGAGAAAAAAAATTTTAACCATGGGTAGGTCTCATAAAAAAAATAATTTTGTGGAACAACATTTTCATGTAGCCCCATCCATTACGGAGCTACAGCCCCTTAAACTTTGAAAAAGCCCTATTTTTAAATGCATATATCTTATGTTGTGGTTAAGATTTTTTCAATCTGAAAACGTCATTCGACAGGTAACTTTATAAATTAATATCAAAATTATACAATTTTTTTAAATTTAGTATTTAAATTTACCGTTATGTTTGCAAAATTTATTTACCAAATTTTGCATGATTTTTCTACTTGCATAACTCCGGCACGCTTTCAGATAGAGGCTTGAAATTTTGAGGCAAGAAAGAACTTTTAGAATTAGTATAAGTTTGCTCAGAAAATTTTTTTTAACCACCTGTTTATGAGCTATTAGGGCTCAAAAATTGAAAATTTGCTATTTTTAAACACTTGTAACTTAGGAACCTGTACACATTTTACTTCTACAAGATATAAAAATTAAAGCTACAGTACTATATTTTTACGTGTGTTAAAGGTTTATTTTAGTTGTAAAGTGTTCCAAAGTTGCAGCTCTTCTAAATTGCGAAAAAGCCTCATTTTCAGATGCATATATCTCAAGCTCTGCGAAATAGTTTTGCAATCTAAAACCGCCAGAAGATTGAAAATTTTATTATCTATATAAAACAATATCGAAATTATGTAATATTTTTAATTTACTATTTAAATTTACCGTTATGTAAAAACCACATTTTGCATGAAATTTCTTTTTCATAACTCCGGCACGTCTTTAGATAGGAACCTTTTTAGATAGGAAATTTTGAGACAAGAAAGAACTTTTAGAATTAGTATAAGTTTCCTCAGAAAATTTTTTGGTACCACCCCCTCTTTAAGAGTTATTACGCCTCAAAAATTGAAAATTTGCTATTTTTAGACACCTGTAAAAATTTTTCTTCGGCAAGACATGAAAATTAAAGGTTTAATAATATATTTTTACGTGTGTTAACGGCTTTTCTTAGTTATATAGGATTCCGGACTTACAGTCCCTCAAAATTTCAAAAATGTCCTATTTTCACGTTTTGTCTTATTACATGAAATTTTCAAATTTTTGTGCAAGTCACAATTCTAAACAGTTTGTATTGAGTTTTGGAAATGTGCGCTTTTAAAAACCGTTGGTTTACATTCTACCTTGTTTTATTTTTATTTCTATATTTATTTATTTGTTATTATTTGTCATTTGTTGTTTGGGAGTATCGGGGATTGAATCGGTAAAAAAAAAATAAATAAAAAAGTTGGACTTTAAGTTTGCCATAAAAGCAGCCCCCAAAAATTAAGATGCCACTTTTTGGTAAAGGGGAATAAATATAAGTTCTTTAAATATACTTACATACATATTTAAACAGCTATTAAATTTCTTAAAAAAATTTAAAATAATTAAATCTTATTAAATTTAGCAATATATTAGTAACATTTTACAACATAAATAATGAGTGCAAGAATATTAAATCCGACAGTATTTAACGATTTTCATGGAGTTACATCACCATCGAGAATTAAAAGATACTTATTTGGTGTACCACATGCAGTAGAAAGCAAGAAGTAAGTGATATGGCTTTAATACTCTTTTGAACAACAGTCCCAAAATTTAATTAAGTGATTACAATAGGTTATTTAAACAAATATTTTATGTTGTAGGCTATATGAATAACAAATTGGAAAACAAGATATTGCATGTAAAAAATGGGGCTTTGATTTTTTAAACGGTCAGCCATTATGTGAAAAATCTCAACAATATATTTGGGAACGTGTAACACCATCAGACTTCATGTCTGCGATGTATACATTAATTAGAGCTGCACATGTACGAGGAATTGAAGATATATCTGAAGATGAATCCTTGTTGGACGAAAAAGCTGATCGCGAGAATATAAATTTCACTACGAAATCAATATGTGAAGACGATTTAGTATTTAAACTTATTTAAAATCCAGTTTAAGAATAAAAACAAAAGCGGATGTTCATTCTTAAAATCAGGCATCAATTAGGAAAACGTCAACCAAAAATTACTGGTAAGTGAAAGTTTTAAATTTAGTAAAGGGTTGATTGTATGTATCGTTATGATAATGAGAAAAAATTATTTAATTAAGTTTAGTTAAAAAAATAAAATAAGGTAAAAAATGTATTTTTTTAAAATATGCTTTTATCGAAACCGAATTTGCCCCCTAAAAAGTAGAAAATAAAATTGATTGCAGAACTTTAGCTTTTTGGACTGTTATAATATAAAAGTGAATTGCTAGTGCAAGCATTTTGGACTGTTATAATATAAAAGTATATTGCTGGAATACAAAAGAAACACGAACATCAAATTTCGTAGATTTTTATTTAATCTTATTCCAGCAATTTACTTATTTTTTTTACATTATTTTATTTTATACTTTTTAGTTTTAAAAGAAACATAATTTGAATTTAAAAAAAGATTGGATATTTTTTATTCACATATACATTATTGTTTCTGATACGTTTTACAATTTTATACCAAATGTTTAAGTAAATTAAGAGACGTTAAATCGATTCCATTACAGCAAGAGTAAAAATTTTTTATTCTAGTAACTCATAAATAATGAGAGTACCTCGAAGGGTAATATATGTACTAAAATACTGTGATTATAATTTATAAATATTACAATCCAATTTTAGTTGAAGCAACATTTCTAACACGTATGAAAATGATATATGTACATAAATGTATTTTACTGTATATTTCTATAGTATACTATTAGTAGTATACCGTATATCCAAACAAACATCTAACCTTGAACACCTACTTAATCGCTTAATAAGATCATGCAGTAAAAAATGTTGACAAATATCTTGATTTAAATTATAAACAAATGGAGCGGAACAAAATAATTTAGAAAATTAGTTTAACATAATATTATGTACGTACGTACATACTTTCATACGTAGTTTTAATTTTTTGTGTTGACAAAATTTTGTTTGTAAATAATAATTCGTAATGCGCAAAAGCATAATTTTGAAATGATCTTTACTTTTTATATTCTTTACTATGTGTATATATACAAAAAAAATATTATGTATGTATGTATGTAGTTTGAATTTGGCAATTGGAATTATTTTGAATAAAGTTTTATATGTTATCTATTGACACAATATACATAATAAATGTTCCTAAATAAAACACATAAAACATTAATTTTTAACGCCATGCATATTCAATATGCAATAAAGAATGTTGACAAAAAATAAGTATTCTGATTTAAATCGCAAACAAATGTTTTAAAATAAAATAATTTAGCAACATAAAAATATTGTACCTATATATTTTGTGTTTTGCTAAATCCTAATACAAAACACATGTGCACATCAAGATTGATTGAACTAAATTATTATAGGACGAAAGATCAAATAATATGTGTATATTATACATAAAATTTTATTAAAAAAATGTTGATAAATACAGTTAACAAAAAAAAATATACACAACAAATTGGATTCGAACCACATCACCTTTACTTTCAAAACCTGTACAATCTCCTCTACACTATACAACATTTAAATATTTTTTGAACATATTACGAACATAAAATCTTAAGTTTTAACCATGCATATTCAATATGCATTAAAGAATGTTGACAGCAAATATTTTGATTTAAATACTAAACAAATGTTGTAAACAAAATAATTTAGCAACATACATAAAAATATTGTATGTATTGTGTTTTGCTAATACAAAACACCATGTGCAATGGACATCAATATTATACTATTATAGGAGAAAAAATCAAAAATATATTACGTGTGTATTGTATGCATGAATTTAGAGATAAAAATTTAAGTTTTAAATTCATTCAAAATACATACATATTTTATTCAAAAAATGTTGATGAATAGATAGTTAAAAAAAAAAGTTGCATGTGAACTGGATTCCAACAAGATGACCTCCACTTTGTAAACCTGTACACTTTCATCTGCACCATACAACACTTGCAAATGTTGCTAACAGATTACGAAGATAATAAAAAGCGTGACAGAATGACAAATAAATAAATAAAGAAATAAACCGACACCGACGAGTTAATATAAAAGCATATAATAATAAAGAAGATCGAATCCAATTCAATGCGTTTATGTTTTTTGTATATTTAATTTTTTTTATATATTAACTAACTAGTCAGTGTCGAAGCTTTTTAATGGAAAAACAAAGTTTTTTATATGAAAACGAAGTTTTTTGTATGAATTTTCTTAATATCTTTTCTTTGGTTAGATGTATGAACTATGTAGGCACATTTATAAGTTAGATTTTTTTCACGCTTTTTATTATGTTTAGAATCTGTTTAACAAATCTCTAAGTGATGTATGGTGTATAATGTATGGTGTATGGTGTATAAACAAAATATTCATAAGTTGTAGCTTCTGTATCTTGCGAACTAGAAGTCGGGCCGACATGATTTAAAAAACGTACTCCCCGATTCTGTTGTAAAATTAAAATATAGAAAAAAAAAATAAAAAAATTGGACTTTAAGCCTGTCCAAAAACACAGCCCCCAAAAATTAAGGTGCCAGTTTTTGGTACTATTCTTACTTTATAATTGACGAAAGTGTTACTTGATTTTTTCAAATTTTCTAACAAATTTCTTCAACGAATTTTTTGCATTTTGTTTTACTCGATAATTTGAAATTGTTGAGGATATAATGCGTAGTACAAAAAAATGTAAATAAATAAACAACATAACGGTTGCTTGAAGAATTTTTATTTATATGATATTGATATACATACATACTTATATAATATCATGTTTATTTACATATCGTATATGTCACTGATGAATGAATGAGAAGAGTATATTATATAGCGCCGTATTTACATGCATATATGTATTTTATTGTACTTATAAGAAATTATTCTATGAATGGAAATATTTTTAAAGAAATATTGCAATGTATGGCGATATACTTATAACAATATAAATATACTATGTACGCATTAATATAATATAATATTTAAAATTATATTTACTATTCTGTAATTTAATATATATTTACCGCTTAGTATTAAACGGTACTATAGAATATTTAAAAAGTTTTGGATTGATAATCGTTATGTGGAAGGTTAAAATCTGCTTTTGAAGAATGTATAAACATATAGTTTGAATATATGTACTACCCATAGTTCTAGAAATTATAAAATTCACCCAAATTATTTTAAAATACTAAAATATTAAAAAAATAATATTGTAAGCAGAGTGACAGGCTGTGAACATACTAACGGTTCGTACGGGTATCTAAGAGTTGACAAAGGCAACTGTATTCTTCCTCGTTTTTTTTTAAATTTTTTATATACTCGTATTAACTAGTCAGTGTCGGTTTATTTATTTGTCATTCTATGATGCTTTTTCTATGTTTAGAATCTGTTTTACCAATACCTAAGTGATCTATGGTCACGCTTTTTTATTATATGCTTGTAATTTGTTCAACATATTTGTATGAAAATGTTGTGTAATGGGAGTATGTTGCAGCCTCTGCATCTTGCGAACTAGAATTTGAACCGACATAATTTGAAAAGTGTACTCCCCGATTCAGTCGCAGAATTAAAATATAGAAAAAAAAATAAAAAAGTTGGACTTTAAGCCTGCCCAAAAAAACAGCCTCCAAAAACTAACGTGCCTTATTTTGGTACTTTTCTTATTTTTTTTGTTTTTAATTTTATTACAGAATCGGGGACTAGGTTTTTTTAATCAATCACTTCTTGAAACTTATGAATATTTGGTTTTGTTTAGTATATTTTTAAGCTTAATTATATGTTTATTATATAATTAAAATGTTCCCCTAAATGGTGCTGAACATTTCTTTTATTTTTAGTTTCTATATTAATTTATTTGACATTCGGTCACGCTTTTTATTATGCTTGTAATCTATTCAACATATTTGTATGGAAATGTTGCGAAATGGAAGTATGTGTTAGACGGAAGTATGTGTAACTAGAATTTGAACCGACATAATTTGAAAAGTGTACTCCCCGATTCAGTCGCAGAATTAAAATATAGAAAAAAAAAATAAAAAAGTTGGACTTTAAGCCTGCCCAAAAAAACAGCCTCCAAAAACTAACGTGCCTTATTTTGGTACTTTTCTTATTTTTTTTGTTTTTAATTTTATTACAGAATCGGGGACTAGGTTTTTTTAATCAATCACTTCTTGAAACTTATGAATATTTGGTTTTGTTTAGTATATTTTTAAGCTTAATTATATGTTTATTATATAATTAAAATGTTCCCCTAAATGGTGCTGAACATTTCTTTTATTTTTAGTTTCTATATTAATTTATTTGACATTCGGTCACGCTTTTTATTATGCTTGTAATCTATTCAACATATTTGTATGGAAATGTTGCGAAATGGAAGTATGTGGGGAGTATGGGGGATCACAGCCAATTAACATCCAACTTATTTTTTTTTACTTCTTTTATATGTCAGTGTCGGTTTATTTATTTCTCATTCTATCATGCTTGTTATTATGTTTAGAAGCTGTTCAACAAATGCCTATGTGACATATGATGACATATAATAGGTTGCAGCCTCTGGATTTTGCGAACTAGAAGTTGGACCGACATGATTTAAAAAACGTACTCCCCGATTCTATTGTAGAATTAAAATATAGAAAAAAAAAATAAAAAAATTGGACTTAAGACTGCACAAAAAAACAGCTCCAAAAAACTAAGGTGCCACTTTTTGGTACTTTTCTTATTTTTTTTTATTTTTTAATTTCTATTACAGAATCGGCAATTTACTTTTATATTATAACAGTCCAAAATGCTTGCACTAGCAATTCACTTTTATATTATAACAGTCCAAAAAACTAAAGTTTTGCAATCAATTTTATTTTCTACTTTTTAGCGGGCGAATTCGGTTTTGCAAAAGCATATTTTAAAAAATATTTTTTTTACATATTATTTTATTTTATACTTTTTAGTTTTAAATGAAACACATATGTATGTAATTTAAATTTAAAAAAATATGGGATATTTTTTATTCACACATACATTAATTATTGTTTCTGACATAAAATACGTTTTACAATTTTATACCAAATGTTTCAGTAAATTAAGAGATGTTAAATCGATTCCATTAGCAAGAGTAAAAATTTTTTATTCCAGTATGTGATTTATAAATAATTAAAGTACCTCCAAGGGTAAAATATGTACCAAAATACTGTGATTATAAATATTACAATTCAATTTTAGTTGACGCAACATTTGTAATAGGTATGAAAATTATATACATAAATGTATTTTCCTGTATATTTTTATAGTATAGTTATTGTAGTATATCGTATATCCAAACAAACATCAAACCTTGTACACCTACCTAGTACCTACCTAATCGCTTAATAAGATCATGCAGTAATAATTGTTGACAAATATCTTGATTTAAATTATAAACAAATGGAACGGAGCAAAATAACTTAGGAAATTAGTTTAACATAATATTATGTCTATCCAGCCATTGGTGAAGTGGTTGACGCACCGCTTCTCATTCATAAGGGAATGAGAGGTCTCGGGTTCGATTCCCGCCTGGTTACAATAATTATAATATAAAAAAAAATATTCATATATCGCAATATGTAAATACTTTATATATCATTATATCACGTACACCCCACATTCCTACCAGGAAACAGGGGTTATAGCTACCTGGCACATTTATGTACCACGGTACCTGAATATAAATAAATAAATAAATATTATTTACATATGTACGTACATATTTATTTACATACGTAGTTTCAATTTTTTGTGTTGACAAAATTTTGTTTGTAAATCATAATGCGTAATGCGCAAAACCATAATTTTGTAATGATCTTTACTTTTTATATTTTTTACTATGTACATAAATAATATTATGTATGTATGTAGTTTGAATTTGGCAATTGGAATTATTTTGAATAAAATTTTATTTGTATATCTATATACACAGTATACATAATAAATATTCCTAAATAAAACACATAAAACATTAATTTTTAACAATATGCACATTCATATGCAATAAAGAATGTTGACAACAAATATTCTGATTTAACATTCTTAATTGACAACAAATATTCTGTACCTATACATTTTGTGTTTTGCTAAATCCTCAAATAATATGTGTATATTATATATAAAATTTTATTAAAAAAATATTGATGAATACCGTTAACAAAAAAAAAAATGTACGTACACGAATTGGATTCGAACCAAATTACTCTTACTTTCAAAACCTGTACACTCTCCTCTGCACTATACAACACTTAAATATTTAATGAACATATTACGAACATAAAATCTTAATTTTTAACCATGCATATTCAATATGCATTAAAGAATGTTGACAGCAAATATTTTGATTTAAATACATACTAAACAAATGTTGTAAACAAAATAACTTAGCAACATACATAAAAATATTGTATGTATGGATTGTGTTTTGCTAATTATGCTAATACAAAACACAAGGAAAGATCAAAAATATAATGTGTATGTTTGTATGCATGAATAAGAGATAAAAATGTAAGTTTTAAATTCATATATACAAAATATATACATATTTTATTCAAAAAATGTTGATGTATATAGATAGTTAAAAAAAAAAAGTTGCATTGTGAACTGGATTCGAACAACATGACCCCCATTTTTGAAACCTGTACACTTTCCTCTGCACCATACTACACTTATAAATGTTGCTAACAGATTACGAAGATAATAAAAAGAGTGACAGAATGACAAGAAATAAATAAATAAATAAATAAATAAAATAATAAGTAAAAAATATGGAATAAAAAAGAAACAAGAACCTCAAATTTCGCAGATTTTTATTTAACCTTATTCCAACAATTTACTTTTATATTATAACAGTCCAAAATGCTTGCACTAGCAACTCACTTTTATATTATAACAGTCCAAAAAGCTAAAGTTTTGCAATCAATTTTATTTTCTACTTTTTAGGGGGCGAATTCGGTTTCGATAAAAGCATATGTATTTTAAAAATGATTTTTTTTACTTATTATTTTATTTTATACTTTTTAGTTTTAAATGAAGCACATAATTTAAATTTAAAAAATATTGGATATTTTTATTATATGGCAAGAGTAAAAATTTTTTATTCCAGTATGTAATTCATAATTAATGAAAGTACCTCAAAGAGTAAAATATGTACCAAAATACTGTGATTATAAATACTAGAATACAATTTTAGTTGAAGTAACATTTCTAACACGTATGAAAATGATATATATTGTACATAAATTAGTAGTATGTCGTATATCCAAACAAACATCTAACCTTGAACACCTAGTACCTAGCTAATCCTTTAATAAGATCATGCAGTAAAAATTGTTGACAAATATCTTGATTTAAATTATAAACAGATGGAGCGGAAGAAAATAATTTAGGAAATTAGTTTAATATAATATTATTTACATACGTACGTACATATTTACATACGTAGGTAGTTTTAATTTTTTGTGTTGACAAAATTTTGTTTGTAAATCATAATGCGTAATGCGCAAAAGCATAATTTTGTAATGATCTTTACTTTTTATATTTTTTACTATGTACATACAAAAATATATTATGTATGTATGTAGTTTGAATTTGGCAATTGGAATTATTTTGAATGAAATTTTATATGTATATCTATATATATACACAATAGACGTAATAAATGTTCGTAAATAAAACACATAAAACATTAATTTTTAACGCCATACATATTCAATATGCAATAAAGAATGTTGACAACAAATATTCTGATTTAAATCCTAAACAAATGTTTTAAAACAAAATAATTTAGCAACATAAAAATATTTTACCTATATATTTTGTGTTTTGCTATTTATATGTATATCTATATACACAATAGCCATAATAAATGTTCCTAAATAAAACACATCAAACATTAATTTTTAACGCCATACATATTCAATATGCTATGCAATAACGAATGTTGACAACAAATATTCTGATTTAAATCCTAAACAAATGTTTTAAAACAAAATAATTTAGCAACATAAAAATATTTTACCTATATATTTTGTGTTTTGCTCAATCCTAATACAAAATGCATGTGCACATCAAGATTTATTGAACTAAATTATTATAGGAGGAAAGATCAAATAATATGTGTATATTATACATAAAATTTTATTAGAAAAATGTTGATGAATACATTTAACAAAAAAAAAAAATGTACCTACACGAATTCGATTCGAACCAAATTACTCTTACTTTCAAAACCTGTACGCTCTCCTCTGCACTATACAACACTTAAATATTTAATGAACATATTACGAACATAAAATCTTAATTTTTAACCATGCATATTCAATATGCATTAAAGAATGTTGACAGCAAATATTTTGATTTAAATACTAAACAAATGTTGTACACAAAATATTTTAGCAACATACATAAAAATATACTATTATAGGAGAAAAGATCAAACATATATTGCGTGTGTATTGTATGCATGAATTTAGAGATAAAAATTTAAGTTTCAAATTCATATACATATACAAAATATATACATATTTTATTCAAAAAATGTTGATGAATAGATAGTTAAAAAAAAAAAGTTGCATGTGAACTGGATTCGAACAACATGACCCTCACTATTGAAACCTGTACACTTTCCTCTGCACCATACAACACTTATAAATGTTGCTAACAGATTACGAAGATAATAAAAAGCGTGACAGAATGACAAATAAATAAATAAATAAACCGACAGCGACGAGTTAATATAAAAGCATATAAATAAACCGACACCGACGAGTTAATATAAAAGCATATAAAAACATATATGATGATAAACATAATTAAAAAGTTCCCCTAAATGGTGCTGAACATTTTTTTTTATTTTTAGTTTCTATATTTATTTATTTGACATTCGGTCACGCTTTTTATTATGCTTGTAATCTATTCAACATATATGTATGGAAATGTTGTGAAATGGAAATATGCTGGGAGTATGGGGGGATCGAATCCAATTAATATCCAACTTATTTTTTATTCTACTTTTTTTATGTATTAACTAGTCAGTGTCGGTTTATTTATTTGTCATTCTATCATGCTTGTTATTGTATTCAGAAGTTATGTAACAAATGCCTATGTGATGTATATGGTGTATAATAATACTAAACAAAAATAAAATATTCATAGGGTGTAGCCTCTGGATCTTGCGAACTAGATGTTAGACGGGCATGACTTAAAAAACGTACTCCCCGATTCTGTTGTAGAATTAGAATGTAAAAAAAAACAATAAAAAATTGAACTTTAAGCCTGCTCAAAAAAACAGCCCACAAAAAGTAAGGTGCCACTTTTTGGTTCTTTTTACTATTTTTTTTTCATTTTTAATTTCTATTACAGAATCGGGGACAATGTTTTTAATCATATCGATCCGACGACGACGTGTTGAAACTTATGAATATTTAGTTTTGTTTAGTATATTTTTAAGCTTAATTATATGTTTTCTATATAATTAAAATGTTTCCCTAAATGGTGCTGAACATTTTTTTTATTTTTAGTTTCTATATTTATTTATTTGTCATTCTATCATGCTTGTTATTATGTTTAGAAGCTGTTTAACAAATCCCTATGTGATTTATGGTGTATACTTATACTAAACAAAAACAAAATATTCATAGGTTGCAGGCTGCAACCCCTAGATCTCTAGCAACTGTATTCCTCCTCGTTTATTATACTTGTAATCTATTCAACATATTTGTATAGAAATGTTGTGTAATTGGAGTATTTCGCGAGTATGGAGGGTCAAATCCAATTCATATCCAACTTCTTGTTTTTTTTTTACTTTTTTCATATACTCGTAATAACTAGTCAGTGTCGGTTTATTTATTTATTTATCATTCTATCATACTTTTTACTATATTTAGAATCTGTTTAACAAATACCTAAGTGATGTATGGTGTATAATATACTAAACGAAAACAAAATATTCATAAGTTGCAGCTTCTGCATCTTGCGAACTAGAATTCGAACCGACATGATTTAAAAAACGTACTCCCCGATCCTGTTGTAGACTTAAAATATAAAAAAAAAAATAAATGGTGCCATTTTTTGGTACGTTTATTTTTTATTTCTATTACATCGGGGACTAAGTTTTTTCAATCACATCGATCCAACTTCGCAAGATACGACGACTTCTTGAAACTTATAAATACATATTAGGTTTTGTTTAGTATATTATTAACCTTAATTATATTATGTTTTTTGTATAATTAAAATATTCCCGTAAATGTTGCTGAACATTTTTTAGCATATTTCCAAAAAAATTTTGAAAAAATGTGCTTATTAGTTTCACTCTGTCCGTCCGTCCGTCTGTTTACAAAACTTGTACACCGTTAAAGATAGAAAAAAAATATTTTAACCATGGGTAGGTCTCATAAAAAAATAATTTTGTGGAACAACATTTTCATGTAGCCCCATCCATTACGGAGCTACAGCCCCTTAAACTTTGAAAAAGCCCTATTTTTAAATGCATATATCTTATGTTGTGGTTAAGATTTTTTCAGTCTGAAAACGTTATTCGACAGGTATTTTTTTTAACTTTATAAATTAATATCAAAATTATTTTAAATTTAGTATTTAAATTTATCGTTATGTGAAAACCAAATTTTGCATGATTTTTCTACTTTCATAACTCCGGCACGCTTTTAGATAGAGACTTGAAATTTTGAGGCAAGAAAGAACTTTTAGAATTAGTATAAGTTTGCTCAGAAAATTTTTTTTAACCACCTGTTTATGAGCTATTAGGGCTCAAAAATTGAAAATTTGCTATTTTTAAACACTTGTAACTTAGGAACCTGTACACATTTTACTTCTACAAGATATAAAAATTAAAGCTACAGTACTATATTTTTACGTGTGTTAAAGGTTTATTTTAGTTGTAAAGGGCTCCAAAGTTGCAGCTCTTCAAAATTGCGAAAAAGCCCCATTTTCATATGCATATATCTCAAGCTCTGCGAAATAGTTTTGCAATCTAAAACCGCCAGAAGATTGAAAATTTTATTATCTATATAAAACAATATCGAAATTATGTAATATTTTTAATTTACTATTTAAATTTACCGTTATGTAAAAACCACATTTTGCATGAAATTTCTTTTTCATAACTCCGGCACGTCTTTAGATAGGAACCTTTTTAGATAGGAAATTTTGAGACAAGAAAGAACTTTTAGAATTAGTATAAGTTTCCTCAGAAAATTTTTTGGTACCACCTATTTTTTGGTACCAGTTATTACGCCTCAAAAATTGAAAATTAAATTATATAGAATTCCGGACTTACAGTCCCTCAAAATTTCAAAAATGTCCTATTTTCACGTTTTGTCTTATTACATGAAATTTTCAAATTTTTGTGCAAGTCACAATTCTAAACAGTTTGTATTGAGTTTTGGAAATGTGCGCTTTTAAAAACCGTTGGTTTACATTCTACCTTGTTTTATTTTTATTTCTATATTTATTTATTTGTTATTATTTGTCATTTGTTGTTTGGGAGTATCGGGGATTGAATCGGTAAAAAAAAAAATAAATAAAAAAGTTGGACTTTAAGTCTGCCATAAAAGCAGCCCCCAAAAATTAAGATGCCACTTTTTGGTAAAGGGGAATAAATATAAGTTCTTTAAATATACTTACATACATATTTAAACAGCTATTAAATTTCTTAAAAAAATTTAAAATAATTAAATCTTATTAAATTTAGCAATATATTAGTAACATTTTACAACATAAATAATGAGTGCAAGAATATTAAATCCGACAGTATTTAACGATTTTGATGGAGTTACATCACCATCGAGAATTAAAAGATACTTATTTGGTGTACCACATGCAGTAGAAAGCAAGAAGTAAGTGATATGGCTTTATTACTCTTTTGAACAACAGTCCCAAAATTTAATTAAGTGATTACAATAGGTTATTTAAACAAATATTTTATGTTGTAGGCTATATGAATAACAAATTGGAAAACAAGATATTGCATGTAAAAAATGGGGCTTTGATTTTTTAAACGGTCAGCCATTATGTGAAAAATCTCAACAATATATTTGGGAACGTGTAACACCATCAGACTTCATGTCTGCGATGTATACATTAATTAGAGCTGCACATGTACGAGGAATTGAAGATATATCTGAAGATGAATCCTTGTTGGACGAAAAAGCTGATCGCGAGAATATAGTAAAAAATGTTGACAAATATCTTGATTTAAATTATAAACAAATGGAGCGGAACAAAATAATTTAGAAAATTAGTTTAACATAATATTATGTACGTACGTACATACTTTCATACGTAGTTTTAATTTTTTGTGTTGACAAAATTTTGTTTGTAAATAATAATTCGTAATGCGCAAAAGCATAATTTTGAAATGATCTTTACTTTTTATATTCTTTACTATGTGTATATATACAAAAAAAATATTATGTATGTATGTATGTAGTTTGAATTTGGCAATTGGAATTATTTTGAATAAAGTTTTATATGTTATCTATTGACACAATATACATAATAAATGTTCCTAAATAAAACACATAAAACATTAATTTTTAACGCCATGCATATTCAATATGCAATAAAGAATGTTGACAACAAATAAGTATTCTGATTTAAATCGCAAACAAATGTTTTAAAATAAAATAATTTAGCAACATAAAAATATTGTACCTATATATTTTGTGTTTTGCTAAATCCTAATACAAAACACATGTGCACATCAAGATTGATTGAACTAAATTATTATAGGACGAAAGATCAAATAATATGTGTATATTATACATAAAATTTTATTAAAAAAATGTTGATAAATACAGTTAACAAAAAAAAAATATACGTACACAAATTGGATTCGAACCACATCACTTTTACTTTCAAAACCTGTACAATCTCCTCTACACTATACAACATTTAAATATTTTTTGAACATATTACGAACATAAAATCTTAAGTTTTAACCATGCATATTCAATATGCATTAAAGAATGTTGACAGCAAATATTTTGATTTAAATACTAAACAAATGTTGTAAACAAAATAATTTAGCAACATACATAAAAATATTGTATGTATTGTGTTTTGCTAATACAAAACACCATGTGCAATGGACATCAATATTATACTATTGTAGGAGAAAAAATCAAAAATATATTGCGTGTGTATTGTATGCATGAATTTAGAGATAAAAATTTAAGTTTTAAATTCATTCAAAATACATACATATTTTATTCAAAAAATGTTGATGAATAGATAGTTAAAAAAAAAAGTTGCATGTGAACTGGATTCCAAAAAGATGACCTCCACTTTTGAAACCTGTACACTTTCATCTGCACCATACAACACTTGCAAATGTTGCTAATAGATTACGAAGATAATAAAAAGCGTGACAGAATGACAAATAAATAAATAAAGAAATAAACCGACACCGACGAGTTAATATAAAAGCATATAATAATAAAGAAGATCGAATCCAATTCAATGCGTTTATGTTTTTTGTATATTTAATTTTTTTTATATATTAACTAACTAGTCAGTGTCGAAGCTTTTTAATGGAAAAACAAAGTTTTTTATATGAAAACGAAGTTTTTTGTATGAATTTTCTTAATATCTTTTCTTTGGTTAGATGTATGAACTATGTAGGCACATTTATAAGTTAGATTTTTTTCACGCTTTTTATTATGTTTAGAATCTGTTTAACAAATCTCTAAGTGATGTATGGTGTATAATGTATGGTGTATGGTGTATAAACAAAATATTCATAAGTTGTAGCTTCTGTATCTTGCGAACTAGAAGTCGGGCCGACATGATTTAAAAAACGTACTCCCCGATTCTGTTGTAAAATTAAAATATAGAAAAAAAAAAATAAAAAAATTGGACTTTAAGCCTGTCCAAAAACACAGCCCCCAAAAATTAAGGTGCCAGTTTTTGGTACTATTCTTACTTTATAATTGACGAAAGTGTTACTTGATTTTTTCAAATTTTCTAACAAATTTCTTCAACGAATTGTTTGCATTTTGTTTTACTCGATAATTTGAAATTGTTGAGGATATAATGCGTAGTACAAAAAAATGTAAATAAATAAACAACATAACGGTTGCTTGAAGAATTTTTATTTATATGATATTGATATACATACATACTTATATAATATCATGTTTATTTACATATCGTATATGTCACTGATGAATGAATGATAAGAGTATAGATGTATATTATATAGCGCCGTATTTACATGCATATATGTATTTTATTGTACTTATAAGAAATTATTCTATGAATGGAAATATTTTTAAAGAAATATTGCAATGTATGGCGATATACTTATAACAATATAAATATACTATGTACGAATTAATATAATATAATATTTAAAATTATATTTACTATTCTGTAATTTAATATATATTTACCGCTTAGTATTAAACGGTACTATAGAATATTTAAAAAGTTTTGGATTGATAATCGTTATGTGGAAGGTTAAAATCTGCTTTTGAAGAATGTATAAACATATAGTTTGAATATATGTACTACCCATAGTTCTAGAAATTATAAAATTCACCCAAATTATTTTAAAATACTAAAATATTAAAAAAATAATATTGTAAGCAGAGTGACAGGCTGGAAACATACTAACGGTTCGTACGGGTATCTAAGAGTTGACAAAGGCAACTGTATTCTTCCTCGTTTTTTTTTAAATTTTTTATATACTCGTATTAACTAGTCAGTGTCGGTTTATTTATTTGTCATTCTATGATGCTTTTTCTATGTTTAGAATCTGTTTTACCAATACCTAAGTGATCTATGGTCGCGCTTTTTTATTATATGCTTGTAATTTGTTCAACATATTTGTATGAAAATGTTGTGTAATGGGAGTATGTTGCAGCCTCTGCATCTTGCGAACTAGAATTTGAACCGACATAATTTGAAAAGTGTACTCCCCGATTCAGTTGCAGAATTAAAATGTAGAAAAAAAAAAATAAAAAAGTTGGACTTTAAGCCTGCCCAAAAAAACAGCCTCCAAAAACTAACGTGCCTTATTTTGGTACTTCTTATTTTTTTTGTTTTTAATTTTATTACAGAATCGGGGACTAGGTTTTTTTAATCAATCACTTCTTGAAACTTATGAATATTTGGTTTTGTTTAGTATATTTTTAAGCTTAATTATATGTTTATTATATAATTAAAATGTTCCCCTAAATGGTGCTGAACATTTCTTTTATTTTTAGTTTCTATATTAATTTATTTGACATTCGGTCACGCTTTTTATTATGCTTGTAATCTATTCAACATATTTGTATGGAAATGTTGCGAAATAGAAGTATGTGGGGAGTATGGGGGATCACAGCCAATTAACATCCAACTTATTTTTTTTTTACTTCTTTTATATGTCAGTGTCGGTTTATTTATTTCTCATTCTATCATGCTTGTTATTATGTTTAGAAGCTGTTCAACAAATGCCTATGTGACATATGATGACATATCATAGGTTGCAGCCTCTGGATTTTGCGAACTAGAAGTTGGACCGACATGATTTAAAAAACGTACTCCCCGATTCTGTTGTAGAATTAAAATATAGAAAAAAAAAATAAAAAAATTGGACTTAAGACTGCACAAAAAAACAGCTCCAAAAAGCTAAGGTGCCAGTTTTTGGTACTTTTCTTATTTTTTTTTTATTTTTTAATTTCTATTACAGAATCGGGGACTAGGTTTTTTTAAGCAATCACTTCTTGAAACTTATGAATATTTGGTTTTGTTTAGTATATTTTTAAGCTTAATTATCTGTTTTTATATAATTAAAAAGTTCCCTTAAATGGTGCAGAACATTTTTTTTATTTTTAGTTTCTATATTTATTTGACATTCGGTCACGCTTTTTATTATGCTTGTAATCTATTCAACATATTTGTATGGAAATGTTGTGAAATGGAACTATGCCGGGAGTATGGGGGATCGAATCCAATTAATATCCAAATTATTTTTTATTTAATTTTTTTTTTTTTTAGTGCATTTCTCTGCCACATAAATGTGAAAATTACACAGCCTTTCTTTTTCAGGCGTGTCTGTAAAATATTCATAGGTTGCAGGTTGCAACCCCTAGATCTCTAGCAACTGTAATGGAAGTATGTCTTGGGTATGGCGTATCGAATCCAATTAATATCCAACTTATTTTTTTTTTTACTTTTTTTATATATTAACTAGTCAGTGTCGGTTTATTTATTTATCATTCTATCATACTTTTTACTATGTTTAGAATCTGTTTAACAAATACCTAAGTGATGTATGGTGCATACTAAACGAAAACAAAATATTCATAAGTTGCAGCCTCTGCATCTTGCGAACTAGAACTCTAACCGACATGATTTAAAAAACGTACTCCCCGATTCTGTTGTAGAATTAAAATATAGAAAAAAAAATAAAAAAGGTGGACTTAAGACTGCCCAAAAAAACAGCTCCAAAAAACTATGGTGCCACTTCTTGGTACTTTTCTTATTTATTATTTTTAATTTTTATTACAGAATCGGGGACTAGGCTTTTTTAATCAATCACCTCTTGAAACATGAATATTTGGTTTTGTTTAGTATATTTTTAAGCTTAATTATAAAATATAATATGTAAAAAAAATATTTTTTAAAATATGCTTTTAGCAAAAACGAATTCGCCCCCTAAAAAGTAGAATAAGGTTAAATAAAAATCTGTGAAATTTGAGGTTCGTGTTTCTTTTTTATTCCAGCAATTTACTTTTATATTATAACAGTCCAAAATGCTTGCACTAGCAATTCACTTTTATATTATAACAGTCCAAAAAACTAAAGTTTTGCAATCAATTTTATTTTCTACTTTTTAGCGGGCGAATTTGGTTTTGCTAAAAGCATATTTTAAAAAATATTTTTTTTACATATTATTTTATTTTATACTTTTTAGTTTTAAATGAAACACATATGTATGTAATTTAAATTTAAAAAAATATGGGATATTTTTTATTCACACATACATTAATTATTGTTTCTGACATAAAATACGTTTTACAATTTTATACCAAATGTTTAAGTAAATTAAGAGATGTTAAATCGATTCCATTACAGCAAGAGTAAAAATTTTTTATTCCAGTATGTGATTCATAAATAATTAAAGTACCTCGAAGGGTAAAATATGTACCAAAATACTGTGATTATAAATATTACAATCCAATTTTAGTTGACGCAACATTTGTAACAGGTATGAAAATTATATACATAAATGTATTTTACTGTATATTTTTATAGTATAGTTATTGTAGTATATCGTATATCCAAACAAACATCAAACCTTGTACACCTACCTAGTACCTACCTAATCGCTTAATAAGATCATGCAGTAATAATTGTTGACAAATATCTTGATTTAAATTATAAACAAATGGAACGGAGCAAAATAATTTAGGAAATTAGTTTAACATAATATTATGTCTATCCAGCCATTGGTGCAGTGGTTGACGCACCGCTTCTCATTCATAAGGGAATGAGAGATCTCGGGTTCGATTCCCGGCTGGGTACAATAATTATAATATAAAAAAAAATATTCATATATCGCAATATGTAAATACTTTATATATCATTATATCACGTACACCCCACATTCCTACCAGGAAACAGGGGTTATAGCTACCTGGCACATTTATGTACCACGGTACCTGAATATAAATAAATAAATAAATATTATGTACATATGTACGTACATATTTATTTACATACGTAGTTTCAATTTTTTGTGTTGACAAAATTTTGTTTGTAAATCATAATGCGTAATGCGCAAAACCATAATTTTGTAATGATCTTTACTTTTCATATTTTTTACTATGTACATAAATAATATTATGTATGTATGTAGTTTGAATTTGGCAATTAGAATTATTTTGAATAAAATTTTATTTGTATATCTATATACACAGTATACATAATAAATATTCCTAAATAAAACACATAAAACATTAATTTTTAACGATATGCATATTCATATGCAATAAAGAATGTTGACAACAAATATTCTGATTTAAATCCTAAACAAATGTTTTAAAACAAAATAATTTAGCTACATAAAAATATTGTACCTATACATTTTGTGTTTTGCTAAATCCTCAAATAATATGTGTATATTATATATAAAATTTTATTAAAAAAATATTGATGAATACCGTTAACAAAAAAAAAAATGTACGTACACGAATTGGATTCGAACCAAATTACTCTTACTTTCAAAACCTGTACACTCTCCTCTGCACTATACAACACTTAAATATTTAATGAACATATTACGAACATAAAATCTTAATTTTTAACCATGCATATTCAATATGCATTAAAGAATGTTGACAGCAAATATTTTGATTTAAATACATACTAAACAAATGTTGTAAACAAAATAACTTAGCAACATACATAAAAATATTGTATGTATGGATTGTGTTTTGCTAATTATGCTTATACAAAACACAAGGAAAGATCAAAAATATAATGTGTATGTTTGTATGCATGAATAACAGATAAAAATGTAAGTTTTAAATTCATATATACAAAATATATACATATTTTATTCAAAAAATGTTGATGTATATAGATAGTTAAAAAAAAAAAGTTGCATTGTGAACTGGATTCGAACAACATGACCCCCATTTTTGAAACCTGTACACTTTCCTCTGCACCATACTACACTTATAAATGTTGCTAACAGATTACGAAGATAATAAAAAGAGT
The DNA here is from genome assembly GCA_947095535.1 of Poecilobothrus nobilitatus. Taxonomy (NCBI): domain Eukaryota; kingdom Metazoa; phylum Arthropoda; class Insecta; order Diptera; family Dolichopodidae; genus Poecilobothrus; species Poecilobothrus nobilitatus. Next base: position 24,544 of record OX352774.1, on the reverse strand, counting down.
GACAGAATGACAAGAAATAAATAAATAAATAAATAAATAAAATAATAAGTAAAAAATATGGAATAAAAAAGAAACACGAACCTCAAATTTCGCAGATTTTTATTTAACCTTATTCCAACAATTTACTTTTATATTATAACAGTCCAAAATGCTTGCACTAGCAACTCACTTTTATATTATAACAGTCCAAAAAGCTAAGGTTTTGCAATCAATTTTATTTTCTACTTTTTAGGGGGCGAATTCGGTTTCGATAAAAGCATATGTATTTTAAAAATGATTTTTTTTACTTATTATTTTATTTTATACTTTTTAGTTTTAAATGAAGCACATAATTTAAATTAAAAAAATATGGGATATTTTTATTATATGGCAAGAGTAAAAATTTTTTATTCCAGTATGTAATTCATAATTAATGAAAGTACCTCAAAGAGTAAAATATGTACCAAAATACTGTGATTATAAATATTACAATACAATTTTAGTTGAAGTAACATTTCTAACACGTATGAAAATGATATATATTGTACATAAATTAGTAGTATGTCGTATATCCAAACAAACATCTAACCTTGAACACCTAGTACCTAGCTAATCCTTTAATAAGATCATGCAGTAAAAATTGTTGACAAATATCTTGATTTAAATTATAAACAGATGGAGCGGAAGAAAATAATTTAGGAAATTAGTTTAACATAATATAATTTACATACGTACGTACATATTTACATACGTAGGTAGTTTTAATTTTTTGTGTTGACAAAATTTTGTTTGTAAATCATAATGCGTAATGCACAAAAGCATAATTTTGTAATGATCTTTACTTTTTATATTTTTTACTATGTACATACAAAAATATATTATGTATGTATGTAGTTTGAATTTGGCAATTGGAATTATTTTGAATGAAATTTTATATGTATATCTATATATATACACAATAGACATAATAAATGTTCGTAAATAAAACACATAAAACATTAATTTTTAACGCCATACATATTCAATATGCAATAAAGAATGTTGACAACAAATATTCTGATTTAAATCCTAAACAAATGTTTTAAAACAAAATAATTTAGCAACATAAAAATATTTTACCTATATATTTTGTGTTTTGCTATTTATATGTATATCTATATACACAATAGACATAATAAATGTTCCTAAATAAAACACATCAAACATTAATTTTTAACGCCATACATATTCAATATGCTATGCAATAACGAATGTTGACAACAAATATTCTGATTTAAATCCTAAACAAATGTTTATAACACAACATAAAAATATTTTACCTATATATTTTGTGTTTTGCTCAATCCTAATACAAAATGCATGTGCACATCAAGATTTATTGAACTAAATTATTATAGGAGGAAAGATCAAATAATATGTGTATATTATACATAAAATTTTATTAGAAAAATCTTGATGAATACATTTAACAAAAAGAAAAAATGTACCTACGCGAATTCGATTCGAACCAAATTACTCTTACTTTCAAAACCTGTACGCTCTCCTCTGCACTATACAACACTTAAATATTTAATGAACATATTACGAACATAAAATCTTAATTTTTAACCATGCATATTCAATATGCATTAAAGAATGTTGACAGCAAATATTTTGATTTAAATACTAAACAAATGTTGTACACAAAATATTTTAGCAACATACATAAAAATATACTATTATAGGAGAAAAGATCAAACATATATTGCGTGTGTATTGTATGCATGAATTTAGAGATAAAAATTTAAGTTTCAAATTCATTCAAAATACATACATATTTTATTCAAAAAATGTTGATGAATAGATAGTTAAAAAAAAAAAGTTGCATGTGAACTGGATTCGAACAACATGACCCTCACTTTTGAAACCTGTACACTTTCCTCTGCACCATACAACACTTATAAATGTTGCTAACAGATTACGAAGATAATAAAAAGCGTGACAGAATGACAAATAAATAAATAAATAAACCGACAGCGACGAGTTAATATAAAAGCATATAAATAAACCGACACCGACGAGTTAATATAAAAGCATATAAAAACATATATGATGATAAACATAATTAAAAAGTTCCCCTAAATGGTGCTGAACATTTTTTTTTATTTTTAGTTTCTATATTTATTTATTTGACATTCGGTCACGCTTTTTATTATGCTTGTAATCTATTCAACATATATGTATGGAAATGTTGTGAAATGGAAATATGCCGGGAGTATGGAGGGATCGAATCCAATTAATATCCAACTTATTTTTTATTCTACTTTTTTTATGTATTAACTAGTCAGTGTCGGTTTATTTATTTGTCATTCTATCATGCTTGTTATTGTATTCAGAAGTTATGTAACAAATGCCTATGTGATGTATATGGTGTATAATATACTAAACAAAAATAAAATATTCATAGGGTGTAGCCTCTGGATCTTGCGAACTAGATGTTAGACGGACATGATTTAAAAAACGTACTCTTCGATTCTGTTGTAGAATTAGAATGTAAAAAAAAACAATAAAAAATTGAACTTTAAGCCTGCCCAAAAAAACAGCCCACAAAAAGTAAGGTGCCACTTTTTGGTTCTTTTTACTATTTTTTTTTCATTTTTAATTTCTATTACAGAATCGGGGACAATGTTTTTAATCATATCGATCCGACGACGACGTGTTGAAACTTATGAATATTTAGTTTTGTTTAGTATATTTTTAAGCTTAATTATATGTTTTCTATATAATTAAAATGTTTCCCTAAATGGTGCTGAACATTTTTTTTATTTTTAGTTTCTATATTTATTTATTTGTCATTCTATCATGCTTGTTATTATGTTTAGAAGCTGTTTAACAAATCCCTATGTGATTTATGGTGTATACTTATACTAAACAAAAACAAAATATTCATAGGTTGCAGGCTGCAACCCCTAGATCTCTAGCAACTGTATTCTTCCTCGTTTATTATACTTGTAATCTATTCAACATATTTGTATAGAAATGTTGTGTAATTGGAGTATGTCGCGAGTATGGAGGGTCAAATCCAATTCATATCCTACTTCTTGTTTTTTTTTACTTTTTTCATATACTCGTAATAACTAGTCAGTGTCGGTTTATTTATTTATTTATCATTCTATCATACTTTTTACTATATTTAGAATCTGTTTAACAAATACCTAAGTGATGTATGGTGTATAATATACTAAACGAAAACAAAATATTCATAAGTTGCAGCTTCTGCATCTTGCGAACTAGAATTCGAACCGACATGATTTAAAAAACGTACTCCCCAATCCTGTTGTAGACTTAAAATATAGAAAAAAAAAATAAATGGTGCCATTTTTTGGTACGTTTATTTTTTATTTCTATTACAGAATCGGGGACTAAGTTTTTTCAATCACATCGATCCAACTTCGCAAGATACGACGACTTCTTGAAACTTATAAATACATATTAGGTTTTGTTTAGTATATTATTAACCTTAATTATATTATGTTTTTTGTATAATTAAAATATTCCCGTAAATGTTGCTGAACATTTTTTAGCACATTTCCAAAAAAAATTTGAAAAAATGTGCTTATTAGTTTCACTCTGTCCGTCCGTCCGTCTGTTTATAAAACTTGTACACCGTTAAAGATAGAAAAAAAAAATTTTAACCATGGGTAGGTCTCATAAAAAAAATAATTTTGTGGAACAACATTTTCATGTAGCCCCATCCATTACGGAGCTACAGCCCCTTAAACTTTGAAAAAGCCCTATTTTTAAATGCATATATCTTATGTTGTGGTTAAGATTTTTTCAGTCTGAAAACGTTATTCGACAGGTATTTTTTTTAACTTTATAAATTAATATCAAAATTATTTTAAATTTAGTATTTAAATTTACCGTTATGTGAAAACCAAATTTTGCATGATTTTTCTACTTTCATAACTCCGGCACGCTTTTAGATAGAGACTTGAAATTTTGAGGCAAGAAAGAACTTTTAGAATTAGTATAAGTTTGCTCAGAAAATTTTTTTTAACCACCTCCTGTTTATGAGCTATTAGGGCTCAAAAATTGAAAATTTGCTATTTTTAAACACTTGTAACTTAGGAACCTGTACACATTTTACTTCTACAAGATATAAAAATTAAAGCTACAGTACTATATTTTTACGTGTGTTAAAGGTTTATTTTAGTTGTAAAGGGTTCCAAAGTTGCAGCTCTTCAAAATTGCGAAAAAGCCCCATTTTCATATGCATATATCTCAAGCTCTGCGAAATAGTTTTGCAATCTAAAACCGCCAGAAGATTGAAAATTTTATTATCTATATAAAACAATATCGAAATTATGTAATATTTTTAATTTACTATTTAAATTTACCGTTATGTAAAAACCACATTTTGCATGAAATTTCTTTTTCATAACTCCGGCACGTCTTTAGATTTGAAATTTTGAGACAAGAAAGAACTTTTAGAATTAGTATAAGTTTCCTCAGAAAATTTTTTGGTACCACCCCCTCTTTAAGAGTTATTACGCCTCAAAAATTGAAAATTTGCTATTTTTAGACACCTGTAAAAATTTTTCTTCGGCAAGATATGAAAATTAAAGATTTAATAATATATTTTTACGTGTGTTAACGGCTTTTCTTAGTTATATAGGATTCCGGACTTACAGTCCCTCAAAATTTCAAAAATGTCCTATTGTCACGTTTTGTCTTATTACATGAAATTTTCAAATTTTTGTGCAAGTCACAATTCTAAACAGTTTGTATTGAGTTTTGGAAATGTGCGCTTTTAAAAACCGTTGGTTTACATTCTACCTTGTTTTATTTTTATTTCTATATTTATTTATTTGTTATTATTTGTCATTTGTTGTTTGGGAGTATCGGGGATTGAATCGGTAAAAAAAAAAATAAATAAAAAAGTTGGACTTTTCTGCCATAAAAGCAGCCCCCAAAAATTAAGATGCCACTTTTTGGTAAAGGGGAATAAATATAAGTTCTTTAAATATACTTACATACATATTTAAACAGCTATTAAATTTCTTAAAAAAATTTAAAATAATTAAATCTTATTAAATTTAGCAATATTAGTAACATTTTACAACATAAATAATGAGTGCAAGAATATTAAATCCGACAGTATTTAACGATTTTCATGGAGTTACATCACCATCGAGAATTAAAAGATACTTATTTGGTGTACCACATGCAGTAGAAAGCAAGAAGTAAGTGATATGGCTTTAATACTCTTTTGAACAACAGTCCCAAAATTAAATTAAGTGATTACAATAGGTTATTTAAACAAATATTTTATGTTGTAGGCTATATGAATAACAAATTAGAAAACAAGATATTGCATGTAAAAATGGGGCTTTGATTTTTTAAACGGTCAGCCATTATGTGAAAAATCTCAACAATATATTTGGGAACGTGTAACACCATCAGACTTCATGTCTGCGATGTATACATTAATTAGAGCTGCACATGTACGAGGAATTGAAGATATATCTGAAGATGAATCCTTGTTGGACGAAAAAGCTGATCGCGAGAATATAAATTTCACTACGAAATCAATATGTGAAGACGATTTAGTATTTAAACTTATTTAAAATCCAGTTTAAGAATAAAAACAAAAGCGGATGTTCATTCTTAAAATCAGGCATCAATTAGGAAAACGTCAACCAAAAATTACTGGTAAGTGAAAGTTTTAAATTTAGTAAAGGGTTGGTTGTATGTATCGTTATGATAATGAGAAAAAATTATTTAATTAAGTTTAGTTAAAAAAATAAAATAAGGTAAAAAATGTATTTTTTAAAATATGTTTTTATCGAAACCGAATTTGCCCCCTAAAAAGTAGAAAATAAAATTGATTGCAGAACTTTAGCATTTTGGACTGTTATAATATAAAAGTATATTGCTGGAATACAAAAGAAACACGAACATCAAATTTCGTAGATTTTTATTTAATCTTATTCCAGCAATTTACTTATTTTTTTACATTATTTTATTTTATACTTTTTAGTTTTAAAAGAAACATAATTTTAAAAGATTGGATATTTTTTATTCACATATACATTATTGTTTCTGATACGTTTTACAATTTTATACCAAATGTTTAAGTAAATTAAGAGACGTTAAATCGATTCCATTACAGCAAGAGTAAAAATTTTTTATTCTAGTAACTCATAAATAATGAGAGTACCTCGAAGGGTAATATATGTACTAAAATACTGTGATTATAATTTATAAATATTACAATCCAATTTTAGTTGAAGCAACATTTCTAACACGTATGAAAATGATATATGTACATAAATGTATTTTACTGTATATTTCTATAGTATACTATTAGTAGTATACCGTATATCCAAACAAACATCTAACCTTGAACACCTACTTAATCGCTTAATAAGATCATGCAGTAAAAAATGTTGACAAATATCTTGATTTAAATTATAAACAAATGGAGCGGAACAAAATAATTTAGAAAATTAGTTTAACATAATATTATGTACGTACGTACATACTTTCATACGTAGTTTTAATTTTTTGTGTTGACAAAATTTTGTTTGTAAATAATAATTCGTAATGCGCAAAAGCATAATTTTGAAATGATCTTTACTTTTTATATTCTTTACTATGTGTATATATACAAAAAAAATATTATGTATGTATGTATGTAGTTTGAATTTGGCAATTGGAATTATTTTGAATAAAGTTTTATATGTTATCTATTGACACAATATACATAATAAATGTTCCTAAATAAAACACATAAAACATTAATTTTTAACGCCATGCATATTCAATATGCAATAAAGAATGTTGACAACAAATAAGTATTCTGATTTAAATCGCAAACAAATGTTTTAAAATAAAATAATTTAGCAACATAAAAATATTGTACCTATATATTTTGTGTTTTGCTAAATCCTAATACAAAACACATGTGCACATCAAGATTGATTGAACTAAATTATTATAGGACGAAAGATCAAATAATATGTGTATATTATACATAAAATTTTATTAAAAAAATGTTGATAAATACAGTTAACAAAAAAAAAATATACGTACACAAATTGGATTCGAACCACATCACCTTTACTTTCAAAACCTGTACAATCTCCTCTACACTATACAACATTTAAATATTTTTTGAACATATTACGAACATAAAATCTTAAGTTTTAACCATGCATATTCAATATGCATTAAAGAATGTTGACAGCAAATATTTTGATTTAAATACTAAACAAATGTTGTAAACAAAATAATTTAGCAACATACATAAAAATATTGTATGTATTGTGTTTTGCTAATACAAAACACCATGTGCAATGGACATCAATATTATACTATTATAGGAGAAAAAATCAAAAATATATTGCGTGTGTATTGTATGCATGAATTTAGAGATAAAAATTTAAGTTTTAAATTCATTCAAAATACATACATATTTTATTCAAAAAATGTTGATGAATAGATAGTTAAAAAAAAAAAGTTGCATGTGAACTGGATTCCAACAAGATGACCTCCACTTTTGAAACCTGTACACTTTCATCTGCACCATACAACACTTGCAAATGTTGCTAACAGATTACGAAGATAATAAAAAGCGTGACAGAATGACAAATAAATAAATAAAGAAATAAACCGACACCGACGAGTTAATATAAAAGCATATAAAAACATATATGATGATAAACATAATTAAAAAGTTCCCCTAAATGGTGCTGAACATTTTTTTTTATTTTTAGTTTCTATATTTATTTATTTGACATTCGGTCACGCTTTTTATTATGCTTGTAATCTATTCAACATATATGTATGGAAATGTTGTGAAATGGAAATATGCCGGGAGTATGGGGGGATCGAATCCAATTAATATCCAACTTATTTTTTATTCTACTTTTTTTATGTATTAACTAGTCAGTGTCGGTTTATTTATTTGTCATTCTATCATGCTTGTTATTGTATTCAGAAGTTATGTAACAAATGCCTATGTGATGTATATGGTGTATAATATACTAAACAAAAATAAAATATTCATAGGGTGTAGCCGCCTCTGGATCTTGCGAACTAGATGTTAGACGGACATGATTTAAAAAACGTACTCCCGATTCTGTTGTAGAATTAGAATGTAAAAAAAAACAATAAAAAATTGAACTTTAAGCCTGCTCAAAAAAACAGCCCACAAAAAGTAAGGTGCCACTTTTTGGTTCTTTTTACTATTTTTTTTTCATTTTTAATTTCTATTACAGAATCGGGGACAATGTTTTTAATCATATCGATCCGACGACGACGTGTTGAAACTTATGAATATTTAGTTTTGTTTAGTATATTTTTAAGCTTAATTATATGTTTTCTATATAATTAAAATGTTCCCCTAAATGGACCTGAACATTTTTTTTACTATGTTTAGAATCTGATTAGCAAATACCTAAGTATTATATGGTCAATAATATACTAAACAAAACAAAATATGTATGCATAAGTTGCAGCCTCTGTATCTGGCGAACTAGAAGTGGGACCGACATGATTTAAAAAACCTACTTCCTCATTCTGTTGTAGAATTAAAATATAGAAACAAAATAAAAAGTTGACTTTAAGCCTGTTCAAAAGCACAGGCACCAAAAACTTAGGTGCCACTTTTTGGTACTTTTATTTTTTTTTTTATTTTTAATTTTTAAATCATGTCGGCCCGACTTCTAGTTCGCAAGATACGGGAGCTTCTTTCAACTTATGACTATCTGTATACTCCGATGCTACTTCAATATATAAAATAAAAAAAAATTTTAAATTTGTATAATATAAACAACAACAACAATCACTAAATACTAATTTATTTTTAATTAAAAATAATTAAGTTTTTAAATACATACATACATACATACAAAATATTTTATTCAAAAACTATAGATGAATAGAGTTAAAAAAAAAAAGTTTGATACGAATTGGACTCGATCAAACATTACTCGCGCTCTCGAAACCTGTAAACTTTACTCCGCACCAATCAACACTTATTTATTTGTTAAACAGATTCCAAACATAATAAAAAGCGTGTCAGTATGACAAATAAATAAACAGACATTAACAAGTTAATATATAAAAAAAATAAATAAAAAAAAATAAAAGCATCCAAAAAAAACATATGATGAAGGTTAGTTAGAAATTTATTTGAATTTTTATTTCAAACTTTATAACTCGTAGGTGATTTTTAGACTTTTTATTATATATAGTGTTTTAAGATTTCTTGTGTTTGGTATAGGCATTAGTAGTAATAATAGGAACTATTTGTAATTAGTCTATTATAAGCTTTATAGGATAGGATAGATTAGGCGTCAGCATATAGGAATTTTCATTTGAATGATTTTTAACTTTACAGATAGATACCTTCCATTTTTGGTTCTTTACTTCTTCCAATTGGGTGGGGGTGGATAGGGTGGGGGTGATTCCCCAAATTAAATATTATACATACACATTAAGTTATATATTTAACTAGCCCCAGAAGTTGTTGAACATTTTATATTTAATTTCTATAGTATATTTATTTATTGGTAATTTGATTATGTTTGTAATCTGTTCAACATATTTGTAAGTGTTGTGTAATGCGGTCGAGAGTAGCGAGAATCGAACCTAATTCAATGTTTTTATATTTTTTATACATTTTATTTTTTTATATACATATAATTAACTAGTGAGTGTCAAAGGTTTTTATATGAAAAAATGAAGTTTTTTATATGAATTTGCTTATTTTTTTTCCTTTGGTTAGATGTACATACATACATATGTATTTTGTAGGTACATTTATAAGTTAGATTTTTTTTTTACGCTTTTTATTATGTTTAGAACCTGTTTGAATCTGTTTAAAAAATACTTTAGTGTTCCCTAAAATGTAGCTGAACATTGTTTTTTTATATTTAATTTCTATAGTATATTTATTCCACCAAATTAAATATTATACATACACATTAAGTTATATATTTAACTAGCCCCAGAAGTTGTTGAACATTTTATATTTAATTTCTATAGTATATTTATTTATTGGTAATTTGATTATGTTTGTAATCTGTTCAACATATTTGTAAGTGTTGTGTAATGCGGTCGAGAGTAGCGAGAATCGAACCTAATTCAATGTTTTTATATTTTTTATACATTTTATTTTTTTATATACATATAATTAACTAGTGAGTGTCAAAGGTTTTTATATGAAAAAATGAAGTTTTTTATATGAATTTGCTTATTTTTTTCCTTTGGTTAGATGTACATACATACATATGTATTTTGTAGGTACATTTATAAGTTAGATTTTTTTTTTACGCTTTTTATTATGTTTAGAACCTGTTTGAATCTGTTTAAAAAATACTTTAGTGTTCCCTAAAATGTAGCTGAACATTGTTTTTTTATATTTAATTTCTATAGTATATTTATTCCACCAAATTAAATATTATACATACACATTAAGTTATATATTTAACTAGCCCCAGAAGTTGTTGAACATTTTATATTTAATTTCTATAGTATATTTATTTATTGGTAATTTGATTATGTTTGTAATCTGTTCAACATATTTGTAAGTGTTGTGTAATGCGGTCGAGAGTAGCGAGAATCGAACCTAATTCAATGTTTTTATATTTTTTATACATTTTATTTTTTTATATACATATAATTAACTAGTGAGTGTCAAAGGTTTTTATATGAAAAAATGAAGTTTTTTATATGAATTTGCTTATTTTTTTCCTTTGGTTAGATGTACATACATACATATGTATTTTGTAGGTACATTTATAAGTTAGATTTTTTTTTTACGCTTTTTATTATGTTTAGAACCTGTTTGAATCTGTTTAAAAAATACTTTAGTGTTCCCTAAAATGTAGCTGAACATTGTTTTTTTATATTTAATTTCTATAGTATATTTATTCCACCAAATTAAATATTATACATACACATTAAGTTATATATTTAACTAGCCCCAGAAGTTGTTGAACATTTTATATTTAATTTCTATAGTATATTTATTTATTGGTAATTTGATTATGTTTGTAATCTGTTCAACATATTTGTAAGTGTTGTGTAATGCGGTCGAGAGTAGCGAGAATCGAACCTAATTCAATGTTTTTATATTTTTTATACATTTTATTTTTTTATATACATATAATTAACTAGTGAGTGTCAAAGGTTTTTATATGAAAAAATGAAGTTTTTTATATGAATTTGCTTATTTTTTTCCTTTGGTTAGATGTACATACATACATATGTATTTTGTAGGTACATTTATAAGTTAGATTTTTTTTTTACGCTTTTTATTATGTTTAGAACCTGTTTGAATCTGTTTAAAAAATACTTTAGTGTTCCCTAAAATGTAGCTGAACATTGTTTTTTTATATTTAATTTCTATAGTATATTTATTCCACCAAATTAAATATTATACATACACATTAAGTTATATATTTAACTAGCCCCAGAAGTTGTTGAACATTTTATATTTAATTTCTATAGTATATTTATTTATTGGTAATTTGATTATGTTTGTAATCTGTTCAACATATTTGTAAGTGTTGTGTAATGCGGTCGAGAGTAGCGAGAATCGAACCTAATTCAATGTTTTTATATTTTTTATACATTTTATTTTTTTATATACATATAATTAACTAGTGAGTGTCAAAGGTTTTTATATGAAAAAATGAAGTTTTTTATATGAATTTGCTTATTTTTTTCCTTTGGTTAGATGTACATACATACATATGTATTTTGTAGGTACATTTATAAGTTAGATTTTTTTTTTACGCTTTTTATTATGTTTAGAACCTGTTTGAATCTGTTTAAAAAATACTTTAGTGTTCCCTAAAATGTAGCTGAACATTGTTTTTTTATATTTAATTTCTATAGTATATTTATTCCACCAAATTAAATATTATACATACACATTAAGTTATATATTTAACTAGCCCCAGAAGTTGTTGAACATTTTATATTTAATTTCTATAGTATATTTATTTATTGGTAATTTGATTATGTTTGTAATCTGTTCAACATATTTGTAAGTGTTGTGTAATGCGGTCGAGAGTAGCGAGAATCGAACCTAATTCAATGTTTTTATATTTTTTATACATTTTATTTTTTTATATACATATAATTAACTAGTGAGTGTCAAAGGTTTTTATATGAAAAAATGAAGTTTTTTATATGAATTTGCTTATTTTTTTCCTTTGGTTAGATGTACATACATACATATGTATTTTGTAGGTACATTTATAAGTTAGATTTTTTTTTTACGCTTTTTATTATGTTTAGAACCTGTTTGAATCTGTTTAAAAAATACTTTAGTGTTCCCTAAAATGTAGCTGAACATTGTTTTTTTATATTTAATTTCTATAGTATATTTATTCCACCAAATTAAATATTATACATACACATTAAGTTATATATTTAACTAGCCCCAGAAGTTGTTGAACATTTTATATTTAATTTCTATAGTATATTTATTTATTGGTAATTTGATTATGTTTGTAATCTGTTCAACATATTTGTAAGTGTTGTGTAATGCGGTCGAGAGTAGCGAGAATCGAACCTAATTCAATGTTTTTATATTTTTTATACATTTTATTTTTTTATATACATATAATTAACTAGTGAGTGTCAAAGGTTTTTATATGAAAAAATGAAGTTTTTTATATGAATTTGCTTATTTTTTTCCTTTGGTTAGATGTACATACATACATATGTATTTTGTAGGTACATTTATAAGTTAGATTTTTTTTTTACGCTTTTTATTATGTTTAGAACCTGTTTGAATCTGTTTAAAAAATACTTTAGTGTTCCCTAAAATGTAGCTGAACATTGTTTTTTTATATTTAATTTCTATAGTATATTTATTCCACCAAATTAAATATTATACATACACATTAAGTTATATATTTAACTAGCCCCAGAAGTTGTTGAACATTTTATATTTAATTTCTATAGTATATTTATTTATTGGTAATTTGATTATGTTTGTAATCTGTTCAACATATTTGTAAGTGTTGTGTAATGCGGTCGAGAGTAGCGAGAATCGAACCTAATTCAATGTTTTTATATTTTTTATACATTTTATTTTTTTATATACATATAATTAACTAGTGAGTGTCAAAGGTTTTTATATGAAAAAATGAAGTTTTTTATATGAATTTGCTTATTTTTTTCCTTTGGTTAGATGTACATACATACATATGTATTTTGTAGGTACATTTATAAGTTAGATTTTTTTTTTACGCTTTTTATTATGTTTAGAACCTGTTTGAATCTGTTTAAAAAATACTTTAGTGTTCCCTAAAATGTAGCTGAACATTGTTTTTTTATATTTAATTTCTATAGTATATTTATTCCACCAAATTAAATATTATACATACACATTAAGTTATATATTTAACTAGCCCCAGAAGTTGTTGAACATTTTATATTTAATTTCTATAGTATATTTATTTATTGGTAATTTGATTATGTTTGTAATCTGTTCAACATATTTGTAAGTGTTGTGTAATGCGGTCGAGAGTAGCGAGAATCGAACCTAATTCAATGTTTTTATATTTTTTATACATTTTATTTTTTTATATACATATAATTAACTAGTGAGTGTCAAAGGTTTTTATATGAAAAAATGAAGTTTTTTATATGAATTTGCTTATTTTTTTCCTTTGGTTAGATGTACATACATACATATGTATTTTGTAGGTACATTTATAAGTTAGATTTTTTTTTTACGCTTTTTATTATGTTTAGAACCTGTTTGAATCTGTTTAAAAAATACTTTAGTGTTCCCTAAAATGTAGCTGAACATTGTTTTTTTATATTTAATTTCTATAGTATATTTATTCCACCAAATTAAATATTATACATACACATTAAGTTATATATTTAACTAGCCCCAGAAGTTGTTGAACATTTTATATTTAATTTCTATAGTATATTTATTTATTGGTAATTTGATTATGTTTGTAATCTGTTCAACATATTTGTAAGTGTTGTGTAATGCGGTCGAGAGTAGCGAGAATCGAACCTAATTCAATGTTTTTATATTTTTTATACATTTTATTTTTTTATATACATATAATTAACTAGTGAGTGTCAAAGGTTTTTATATGAAAAAATGAAGTTTTTTATATGAATTTGCTTATTTTTTTCCTTTGGTTAGATGTACATACATACATATGTATTTTGTAGGTACATTTATAAGTTAGATTTTTTTTTTACGCTTTTTATTATGTTTAGAACCTGTTTGAATCTGTTTAAAAAATACTTTAGTGTTCCCTAAAATGTAGCTGAACATTGTTTTTTTATATTTAATTTCTATAGTATATTTATTCCACCAAATTAAATATTATACATACACATTAAGTTATATATTTAACTAGCCCCAGAAGTTGTTGAACATTTTATATTTAATTTCTATAGTATATTTATTTATTGGTAATTTGATTATGTTTGTAATCTGTTCAACATATTTGTAAGTGTTGTGTAATGCGGTCGAGAGTAGCGAGAATCGAACCTAATTCAATGTTTTTATATTTTTTATACATTTTATTTTTTTATATACATATAATTAACTAGTGAGTGTCAAAGGTTTTTATATGAAAAAATGAAGTTTTTTATATGAATTTGCTTATTTTTTTCCTTTGGTTAGATGTACATACATACATATGTATTTTGTAGGTACATTTATAAGTTAGATTTTTTTTTTACGCTTTTTATTATGTTTAGAACCTGTTTGAATCTGTTTAAAAAATACTTTAGTGTTCCCTAAAATGTAGCTGAACATTGTTTTTTTATATTTAATTTCTATAGTATATTTATTCCACCAAATTAAATATTATACATACACATTAAGTTATATATTTAACTAGCCCCAGAAGTTGTTGAACATTTTATATTTAATTTCTATAGTATATTTATTTATTGGTAATTTGATTATGTTTGTAATCTGTTCAACATATTTGTAAGTGTTGTGTAATGCGGTCGAGAGTAGCGAGAATCGAACCTAATTCAATGTTTTTATATTTTTTATACATTTTATTTTTTTATATACATATAATTAACTAGTGAGTGTCAAAGGTTTTTATATGAAAAAATGAAGTTTTTTATATGAATTTGCTTATTTTTTTCCTTTGGTTAGATGTACATACATACATATGTATTTTGTAGGTACATTTATAAGTTAGATTTTTTTTTTACGCTTTTTATTATGTTTAGAACCTGTTTGAATCTGTTTAAAAAATACTTTAGTGTTCCCTAAAATGTAGCTGAACATTGTTTTTTTATATTTAATTTCTATAGTATATTTATTCCACCAAATTAAATATTATACATACACATTAAGTTATATATTTAACTAGCCCCAGAAGTTGTTGAACATTTTATATTTAATTTCTATAGTATATTTATTTATTGGTAATTTGATTATGTTTGTAATCTGTTCAACATATTTGTAAGTGTTGTGTAATGCGGTCGAGAGTAGCGAGAATCGAACCTAATTCAATGTTTTTATATTTTTTATACATTTTATTTTTTTATATACATATAATTAACTAGTGAGTGTCAAAGGTTTTTATATGAAAAAATGAAGTTTTTTATATGAATTTGCTTATTTTTTTCCTTTGGTTAGATGTACATACATACATATGTATTTTGTAGGTACATTTATAAGTTAGATTTTTTTTTTACGCTTTTTATTATGTTTAGAACCTGTTTGAATCTGTTTAAAAAATACTTTAGTGTTCCCTAAAATGTAGCTGAACATTGTTTTTTTATATTTAATTTCTATAGTATATTTATTCCACCAAATTAAATATTATACATACACATTAAGTTATATATTTAACTAGCCCCAGAAGTTGTTGAACATTTTATATTTAATTTCTATAGTATATTTATTTATTGGTAATTTGATTATGTTTGTAATCTGTTCAACATATTTGTAAGTGTTGTGTAATGCGGTCGAGAGTAGCGAGAATCGAACCTAATTCAATGTTTTTATATTTTTTATACATTTTATTTTTTTATATACATATAATTAACTAGTGAGTGTCAAAGGTTTTTATATGAAAAAATGAAGTTTTTTATATGAATTTGCTTATTTTTTTCCTTTGGTTAGATGTACATACATACATATGTATTTTGTAGGTACATTTATAAGTTAGATTTTTTTTTTACGCTTTTTATTATGTTTAGAACCTGTTTGAATCTGTTTAAAAAATACTTTAGTGTTCCCTAAAATGTAGCTGAACATTGTTTTTTTATATTTAATTTCTATAGTATATTTATTCCACCAAATTAAATATTATACATACACATTAAGTTATATATTTAACTAGCCCCAGAAGTTGTTGAACATTTTATATTTAATTTCTATAGTATATTTATTTATTGGTAATTTGATTATGTTTGTAATCTGTTCAACATATTTGTAAGTGTTGTGTAATGCGGTCGAGAGTAGCGAGAATCGAACCTAATTCAATGTTTTTATATTTTTTATACATTTTATTTTTTTATATACATATAATTAACTAGTGAGTGTCAAAGGTTTTTATATGAAAAAATGAAGTTTTTTATATGAATTTGCTTATTTTTTTCCTTTGGTTAGATGTACATACATACATATGTATTTTGTAGGTACATTTATAAGTTAGATTTTTTTTTTACGCTTTTTATTATGTTTAGAACCTGTTTGAATCTGTTTAAAAAATACTTTAGTGTTCCCTAAAATGTAGCTGAACATTGTTTTTTTATATTTAATTTCTATAGTATATTTATTCCACCAAATTAAATATTATACATACACATTAAGTTATATATTTAACTAGCCCCAGAAGTTGTTGAACATTTTATATTTAATTTCTATAGTATATTTATTTATTGGTAATTTGATTATGTTTGTAATCTGTTCAACATATTTGTAAGTGTTGTGTAATGCGGTCGAGAGTAGCGAGAATCGAACCTAATTCAATGTTTTTATATTTTTTATACATTTTATTTTTTTATATACATATAATTAACTAGTGAGTGTCAAAGGTTTTTATATGAAAAAATGAAGTTTTTTATATGAATTTGCTTATTTTTTTCCTTTGGTTAGATGTACATACATACATATGTATTTTGTAGGTACATTTATAAGTTAGATTTTTTTTTTACGCTTTTTATTATGTTTAGAACCTGTTTGAATCTGTTTAAAAAATACTTTAGTGTTCCCTAAAATGTAGCTGAACATTGTTTTTTTATATTTAATTTCTATAGTATATTTATTCCACCAAATTAAATATTATACATACACATTAAGTTATATATTTAACTAGCCCCAGAAGTTGTTGAACATTTTATATTTAATTTCTATAGTATATTTATTTATTGGTAATTTGATTATGTTTGTAATCTGTTCAACATATTTGTAAGTGTTGTGTAATGCGGTCGAGAGTAGCGAGAATCGAACCTAATTCAATGTTTTTATATTTTTTATACATTTTATTTTTTTATATACATATAATTAACTAGTGAGTGTCAAAGGTTTTTATATGAAAAAATGAAGTTTTTTATATGAATTTGCTTATTTTTTTCCTTTGGTTAGATGTACATACATACATATGTATTTTGTAGGTACATTTATAAGTTAGATTTTTTTTTTACGCTTTTTATTATGTTTAGAACCTGTTTGAATCTGTTTAAAAAATACTTTAGTGTTCCCTAAAATGTAGCTGAACATTGTTTTTTTATATTTAATTTCTATAGTATATTTATTCCACCAAATTAAATATTATACATACACATTAAGTTATATATTTAACTAGCCCCAGAAGTTGTTGAACATTTTATATTTAATTTCTATAGTATATTTATTTATTGGTAATTTGATTATGTTTGTAATCTGTTCAACATATTTGTAAGTGTTGTGTAATGCGGTCGAGAGTAGCGAGAATCGAACCTAATTCAATGTTTTTATATTTTTTATACATTTTATTTTTTTATATACATATAATTAACTAGTGAGTGTCAAAGGTTTTTATATGAAAAAATGAAGTTTTTTATATGAATTTGCTTATTTTTTTCCTTTGGTTAGATGTACATACATACATATGTATTTTGTAGGTACATTTATAAGTTAGATTTTTTTTTTACGCTTTTTATTATGTTTAGAACCTGTTTGAATCTGTTTAAAAAATACTTTAGTGTTCCCTAAAATGTAGCTGAACATTGTTTTTTTATATTTAATTTCTATAGTATATTTATTCCACCAAATTAAATATTATACATACACATTAAGTTATATATTTAACTAGCCCCAGAAGTTGTTGAACATTTTATATTTAATTTCTATAGTATATTTATTTATTGGTAATTTGATTATGTTTGTAATCTGTTCAACATATTTGTAAGTGTTGTGTAATGCGGTCGAGAGTAGCGAGAATCGAACCTAATTCAATGTTTTTATATTTTTTATACATTTTATTTTTTTATATACATATAATTAACTAGTGAGTGTCAAAGGTTTTTATATGAAAAAATGAAGTTTTTTATATGAATTTGCTTATTTTTTTCCTTTGGTTAGATGTACATACATACATATGTATTTTGTAGGTACATTTATAAGTTAGATTTTTTTTTTACGCTTTTTATTATGTTTAGAACCTGTTTGAATCTGTTTAAAAAATACTTTAGTGTTCCCTAAAATGTAGCTGAACATTGTTTTTTTATATTTAATTTCTATAGTATATTTATTCCACCAAATTAAATATTATACATACACATTAAGTTATATATTTAACTAGCCCCAGAAGTTGTTGAACATTTTATATTTAATTTCTATAGTATATTTATTTATTGGTAATTTGATTATGTTTGTAATCTGTTCAACATATTTGTAAGTGTTGTGTAATGCGGTCGAGAGTAGCGAGAATCGAACCTAATTCAATGTTTTTATATTTTTTATACATTTTATTTTTTTATATACATATAATTAACTAGTGAGTGTCAAAGGTTTTTATATGAAAAAATGAAGTTTTTTATATGAATTTGCTTATTTTTTTCCTTTGGTTAGATGTACATACATACATATGTATTTTGTAGGTACATTTATAAGTTAGATTTTTTTTTTACGCTTTTTATTATGTTTAGAACCTGTTTGAATCTGTTTAAAAAATACTTTAGTGTTCCCTAAAATGTAGCTGAACATTGTTTTTTTATATTTAATTTCTATAGTATATTTATTCCACCAAATTAAATATTATACATACACATTAAGTTATATATTTAACTAGCCCCAGAAGTTGTTGAACATTTTATATTTAATTTCTATAGTATATTTATTTATTGGTAATTTGATTATGTTTGTAATCTGTTCAACATATTTGTAAGTGTTGTGTAATGCGGTCGAGAGTAGCGAGAATCGAACCTAATTCAATGTTTTTATATTTTTTATACATTTTATTTTTTTATATACATATAATTAACTAGTGAGTGTCAAAGGTTTTTATATGAAAAAATGAAGTTTTTTATATGAATTTGCTTATTTTTTTCCTTTGGTTAGATGTACATACATACATATGTATTTTGTAGGTACATTTATAAGTTAGATTTTTTTTTTACGCTTTTTATTATGTTTAGAACCTGTTTGAATCTGTTTAAAAAATACTTTAGTGTTCCCTAAAATGTAGCTGAACATTGTTTTTTTATATTTAATTTCTATAGTATATTTATTCCACCAAATTAAATATTATACATACACATTAAGTTATATATTTAACTAGCCCCAGAAGTTGTTGAACATTTTATATTTAATTTCTATAGTATATTTATTTATTGGTAATTTGATTATGTTTGTAATCTGTTCAACATATTTGTAAGTGTTGTGTAATGCGGTCGAGAGTAGCGAGAATCGAACCTAATTCAATGTTTTTATATTTTTTATACATTTTATTTTTTTATATACATATAATTAACTAGTGAGTGTCAAAGGTTTTTATATGAAAAAATGAAGTTTTTTATATGAATTTGCTTATTTTTTTCCTTTGGTTAGATGTACATACATACATATGTATTTTGTAGGTACATTTATAAGTTAGATTTTTTTTTTACGCTTTTTATTATGTTTAGAACCTGTTTGAATCTGTTTAAAAAATACTTTAGTGTTCCCTAAAATGTAGCTGAACATTGTTTTTTTATATTTAATTTCTATAGTATATTTATTCCACCAAATTAAATATTATACATACACATTAAGTTATATATTTAACTAGCCCCAGAAGTTGTTGAACATTTTATATTTAATTTCTATAGTATATTTATTTATTGGTAATTTGATTATGTTTGTAATCTGTTCAACATATTTGTAAGTGTTGTGTAATGCGGTCGAGAGTAGCGAGAATCGAACCTAATTCAATGTTTTTATATTTTTTATACATTTTATTTTTTTATATACATATAATTAACTAGTGAGTGTCAAAGGTTTTTATATGAAAAAATGAAGTTTTTTATATGAATTTGCTTATTTTTTTCCTTTGGTTAGATGTACATACATACATATGTATTTTGTAGGTACATTTATAAGTTAGATTTTTTTTTTACGCTTTTTATTATGTTTAGAACCTGTTTGAATCTGTTTAAAAAATACTTTAGTGTTCCCTAAAATGTAGCTGAACATTGTTTTTTTATATTTAATTTCTATAGTATATTTATTCCACCAAATTAAATATTATACATACACATTAAGTTATATATTTAACTAGCCCCAGAAGTTGTTGAACATTTTATATTTAATTTCTATAGTATATTTATTTATTGGTAATTTGATTATGTTTGTAATCTGTTCAACATATTTGTAAGTGTTGTGTAATGCGGTCGAGAGTAGCGAGAATCGAACCTAATTCAATGTTTTTATATTTTTTATACATTTTATTTTTTTATATACATATAATTAACTAGTGAGTGTCAAAGGTTTTTATATGAAAAAATGAAGTTTTTTATATGAATTTGCTTATTTTTTTCCTTTGGTTAGATGTACATACATACATATGTATTTTGTAGGTACATTTATAAGTTAGATTTTTTTTTTACGCTTTTTATTATGTTTAGAACCTGTTTGAATCTGTTTAAAAAATACTTTAGTGTTCCCTAAAATGTAGCTGAACATTGTTTTTTTATATTTAATTTCTATAGTATATTTATTCCACCAAATTAAATATTATACATACACATTAAGTTATATATTTAACTAGCCCCAGAAGTTGTTGAACATTTTATATTTAATTTCTATAGTATATTTATTTATTGGTAATTTGATTATGTTTGTAATCTGTTCAACATATTTGTAAGTGTTGTGTAATGCGGTCGAGAGTAGCGAGAATCGAACCTAATTCAATGTTTTTATATTTTTTATACATTTTATTTTTTTATATACATATAATTAACTAGTGAGTGTCAAAGGTTTTTATATGAAAAAATGAAGTTTTTTATATGAATTTGCTTATTTTTTTCCTTTGGTTAGATGTACATACATACATATGTATTTTGTAGGTACATTTATAAGTTAGATTTTTTTTTTACGCTTTTTATTATGTTTAGAACCTGTTTGAATCTGTTTAAAAAATACTTTAGTGTTCCCTAAAATGTAGCTGAACATTGTTTTTTTATATTTAATTTCTATAGTATATTTATTCCACCAAATTAAATATTATACATACACATTAAGTTATATATTTAACTAGCCCCAGAAGTTGTTGAACATTTTATATTTAATTTCTATAGTATATTTATTTATTGGTAATTTGATTATGTTTGTAATCTGTTCAACATATTTGTAAGTGTTGTGTAATGCGGTCGAGAGTAGCGAGAATCGAACCTAATTCAATGTTTTTATATTTTTTATACATTTTATTTTTTTATATACATATAATTAACTAGTGAGTGTCAAAGGTTTTTATATGAAAAAATGAAGTTTTTTATATGAATTTGCTTATTTTTTTCCTTTGGTTAGATGTACATACATACATATGTATTTTGTAGGTACATTTATAAGTTAGATTTTTTTTTTACGCTTTTTATTATGTTTAGAACCTGTTTGAATCTGTTTAAAAAATACTTTAGTGTTCCCTAAAATGTAGCTGAACATTGTTTTTTTATATTTAATTTCTATAGTATATTTATTCCACCAAATTAAATATTATACATACACATTAAGTTATATATTTAACTAGCCCCAGAAGTTGTTGAACATTTTATATTTAATTTCTATAGTATATTTATTTATTGGTAATTTGATTATGTTTGTAATCTGTTCAACATATTTGTAAGTGTTGTGTAATGCGGTCGAGAGTAGCGAGAATCGAACCTAATTCAATGTTTTTATATTTTTTATACATTTTATTTTTTTATATACATATAATTAACTAGTGAGTGTCAAAGGTTTTTATATGAAAAAATGAAGTTTTTTATATGAATTTGCTTATTTTTTTCCTTTGGTTAGATGTACATACATACATATGTATTTTGTAGGTACATTTATAAGTTAGATTTTTTTTTTACGCTTTTTATTATGTTTAGAACCTGTTTGAATCTGTTTAAAAAATACTTTAGTGTTCCCTAAAATGTAGCTGAACATTGTTTTTTTATATTTAATTTCTATAGTATATTTATTCCACCAAATTAAATATTATACATACACATTAAGTTATATATTTAACTAGCCCCAGAAGTTGTTGAACATTTTATATTTAATTTCTATAGTATATTTATTTATTGGTAATTTGATTATGTTTGTAATCTGTTCAACATATTTGTAAGTGTTGTGTAATGCGGTCGAGAGTAGCGAGAATCGAACCTAATTCAATGTTTTTATATTTTTTATACATTTTATTTTTTTATATACATATAATTAACTAGTGAGTGTCAAAGGTTTTTATATGAAAAAATGAAGTTTTTTATATGAATTTGCTTATTTTTTTCCTTTGGTTAGATGTACATACATACATATGTATTTTGTAGGTACATTTATAAGTTAGATTTTTTTTTTACGCTTTTTATTATGTTTAGAACCTGTTTGAATCTGTTTAAAAAATACTTTAGTGTTCCCTAAAATGTAGCTGAACATTGTTTTTTTATATTTAATTTCTATAGTATATTTATTCCACCAAATTAAATATTATACATACACATTAAGTTATATATTTAACTAGCCCCAGAAGTTGTTGAACATTTTATATTTAATTTCTATAGTATATTTATTTATTGGTAATTTGATTATGTTTGTAATCTGTTCAACATATTTGTAAGTGTTGTGTAATGCGGTCGAGAGTAGCGAGAATCGAACCTAATTCAATGTTTTTATATTTTTTATACATTTTATTTTTTTATATACATATAATTAACTAGTGAGTGTCAAAGGTTTTTATATGAAAAAATGAAGTTTTTTATATGAATTTGCTTATTTTTTTCCTTTGGTTAGATGTACATACATACATATGTATTTTGTAGGTACATTTATAAGTTAGATTTTTTTTTTACGCTTTTTATTATGTTTAGAACCTGTTTGAATCTGTTTAAAAAATACTTTAGTGTTCCCTAAAATGTAGCTGAACATTGTTTTTTTATATTTAATTTCTATAGTATATTTATTCCACCAAATTAAATATTATACATACACATTAAGTTATATATTTAACTAGCCCCAGAAGTTGTTGAACATTTTATATTTAATTTCTATAGTATATTTATTTATTGGTAATTTGATTATGTTTGTAATCTGTTCAACATATTTGTAAGTGTTGTGTAATGCGGTCGAGAGTAGCGAGAATCGAACCTAATTCAATGTTTTTATATTTTTTATACATTTTATTTTTTTATATACATATAATTAACTAGTGAGTGTCAAAGGTTTTTATATGAAAAAATGAAGTTTTTTATATGAATTTGCTTATTTTTTTCCTTTGGTTAGATGTACATACATACATATGTATTTTGTAGGTACATTTATAAGTTAGATTTTTTTTTTACGCTTTTTATTATGTTTAGAACCTGTTTGAATCTGTTTAAAAAATACTTTAGTGTTCCCTAAAATGTAGCTGAACATTGTTTTTTTATATTTAATTTCTATAGTATATTTATTCCACCAAATTAAATATTATACATACACATTAAGTTATATATTTAACTAGCCCCAGAAGTTGTTGAACATTTTATATTTAATTTCTATAGTATATTTATTTATTGGTAATTTGATTATGTTTGTAATCTGTTCAACATATTTGTAAGTGTTGTGTAATGCGGTCGAGAGTAGCGAGAATCGAACCTAATTCAATGTTTTTATATTTTTTATACATTTTATTTTTTTATATACATATAATTAACTAGTGAGTGTCAAAGGTTTTTATATGAAAAAATGAAGTTTTTTATATGAATTTGCTTATTTTTTTCCTTTGGTTAGATGTACATACATACATATGTATTTTGTAGGTACATTTATAAGTTAGATTTTTTTTTTACGCTTTTTATTATGTTTAGAACCTGTTTGAATCTGTTTAAAAAATACTTTAGTGTTCCCTAA